>JAINUG010000148.1:310000-910000 GCA_029706075.1 Aldrovandia affinis
GAGGTGCATGGGGAAGAAAAGGAAGGAGAGGAGACAATGAAGAGAGGAGAGAGGTGTGAATACTGGAAACGAGAAAGGGAGGTAGAAGAGGAGTTTAGCAGAGAGAAGAGAGATTGACAAAAAGGCAAGTGTGTAGAAGACAGGAGAAGAACGTAGGGAGAGGGTGTACAGTAGCAAAGAAGATTGATGGGGAGAGAAGGATAGCGTCGCTAAGAGAAGTAAAATGGGGGAGAAAGGGGTAGAGTAGTGGACAGTAGAGGAGAGGCGGGGAGAGGGATGTATCATTAAAGGAAGGTGGGATGGAGTCAGAAGAAGCAGATGAATGAGAAAGAAAGTAAGCTGAGTAAAGGATCACGAGCAGAGCAGATTAGGGCCCCAGGATGTGGCTGCACTCGGTTCTGAGGCCCATGAAAGAGAAAACAAACAGAGAGTCAGCGGGGCGAGGTCTAACTACCAGCCGAAACATTGTCTCAACAACCGGGGCGGGGCACTGGAGGAGAGACCAGGAGTCCCAATGCAAACAGTGTAGCCCTGACCACAAAGGTCCACCTCAAACTAGAAATAGAGCCTTTAAAAAAAACACACACAGTAATGAACTCTTTAACAAAACCCCAGAAGGCCGAAAACAATGTTGCGAAACAGAACCGAACTGAAAGTTACTTGTGATTCAGTGTTCCACAAGTGGTCGTAGGCTTCTTACAAAATACAACACCTACCGTCACAGCATTTGTGGAACAAGGGAATAAGGGAGATTATTTGATCAAGGTCTTCTACTTCCTCTTGAATTCTCTGCTCCTGAAAAAAATGTTTTTCTGTAACTGTTCATTAAATATTCCAAATAAAAACCATCCAGTAATTTCCTCCACATTGTCTAAAAAATGATTCCCCCTATTCTTCAAATCTTGTTGTACAGCATTACAGTAAATGCATTTGAAAATAAGAGCATTTACAAAGTTTTTGGCTTGTCTTGCAGTTATGTAATGCAGCGCGTATTTCAGACCAATGGAATTCTATACTTTCAGCAATATTCTTGGCTTTCAGTCGCACACAAACATCAAACAAAATAGTAATTTCCTCCTTTTCTTAAGTGTATAATTAGAAAATGCATTCTTAAAAACAAATAAGTGCTGCTCCTCCTCCACGTTTACTTCATCAGGGCCCCGCTTGCAAAAATGCCCTACTTTATAGGAGAGGTCAATCATTTACAATAAGAACTGCATTAGATTTCTGGAAATGAACCACAGATTTTTATCAGTCCAATCGGAGAGATTTGGGAGGGCTGGGCGAGAGTCGCATTGAGGATGGGAGCGTGTGGTATACAGATGGTCCAGGCCATGGGCAGGCCGAAACCCCCGGCCTTCCTCTCCCCACATTCCTCTCCTGCTCCCCCTCTCTCCGCTCTGCGTCTGTAATTATACAGGAAAATAAACAGTAATTCAAGGAGCCACATCAGTCAACAACAAAGAGGGCGACAAAGGCATTTCTCCATGGTTTGAGGTCGAAAACGTTCAAAAGAATTCAATAATAAAACCCATGCATTCTGGAAAGGGCGCTTTTTTGTCTCTCTCTTTTTTTAAAGATATAGCTATCCGTTTACTTTTCAAAATGTCGCACAAAGTTTGAACTGACGCCACATTTTTCAAACAACTTTATTTCAAGGTGATATTTGAAGGGGAGGCTGTGGAATGATCTGGATACAAAGGTGTGATTGAAAAGGCAATCTGAAACGGGCCTAAAGCCTCAGATCTGGCTCCTGAATTTCACATCCGTCCATCATGGCTTCATTTTCTTTAACCTCACAGTGACCTGTGATGTCATCATTGCCTTCCATATAACATCTGAAAGAAATGCCACCACAAACATTGAGCAGTAGACCATTTGTATGATGGTTTTAAGCTCCAAGCCACAATTTTATCTCTTGCTTACCCTTACAGTTTATGAAGCTAAGTTCTCAAAACATTCCAACATATATTTTGTCTTCTGTTTGGTCAAATACTCACTGAAAGGCCCCTCACACAAATAAACAGATGTGGCCATATCCTCATTGCATGTTTTCAAGGAATACATTTTAATTCCTGGGCTGTATATGCCTCGTGTTGTTGTTTTTTGTTTTTTGTTTTTTGTCCTCCTTCCCATTCCTGTAAAATAAAATAACATGTTCATTCCATAGCCAAAATTAGACTTAATACTGTAAGACCACAATATAAGCCACAGCAATTGGCTTCCACATCCAAGCCTCTATTAACCAAAGGCCCATTCACCATAGTCTAAAAGCGGGTCTGGAATTGTGTGATTGCAAATGTTTAGCAACATTCCCTGTTCAATGAGTTGAATGCGGCTAATAAGTAAATGAGCTCTTGGAAGGCTTGTTCAACTGTATGTATTTGGCAGCTTCAGAAACAAGTAGCACAGACACATGCTGCTTTTATTCGTTCAACTAAAAAACAAACCAATAAGGATTAACTCTATGCTTAAAACTATACTGTGGCTACAGTACATGTATAATAATAATCTCATATTTACCTTCTACTTTTTTTCCACACTATTTTGGGCTTTGACGTGGTAAATATCAGCAGATGTGGATTCCCTGACTAGTAACTGCCCGTTAGCAGGACTTCAAGGCCCTTAATTGGCTCATTAATCTTTTGTAAATGTTACAAAATAAAAACCTGAAGGCACTCTCACTGTCATTAATCATAGACGTCAGGAGGAGAATTGGTTTCACATGTGGAGGAGCGCATCCGTACCGTCTATCCAGTGATGGAGATCCCCATCAAATATCCTTCCATATTCACACATAGGCTATCTTTCGTTATTTCTATCTTCATGCGCAACATAGGCCAGTGACTCTTCTATCTCTCCATCTCTCTCTCTCGCTCTCTCTTTCTCTATGTCTATCATTCTCACCCTATTCAAAATGCTGTATTGGCTTGATGTAGTGTAAATGAACTGTACATTTTGCCAATATTGTGAATAATATTGCAAATATAGTATACTCCTGCAAATGACTCCTGCACATGTGATTTGGTGGATTATCCGCCTGTCTAATTGGACATTGACAGCTTGTTGAAGCATTCTTTTTCAGCTAATCATTATTATCATTACCAATCGGTATTACAAGCTACGCTGCAACATTGGTATTATTCTTAAAATTATTGTGTCTGATTTTGGAGGGGATTCTCTTGTGTCGATAAGGTTGTTTTGCAAGAGCTGCAGCTGGAGTCACCAGCAGGGGGGAAGGGGGCTCACTAAAAGAAGCAGACCATAAGATATTGATATATTGATGCCCCCTCGTGAGTTGGAATACGATCTCAGGTGTGTGTTCAGAGGTAGCAACATGTTATAGCTTGTTTTAGTGTCCCCATTGATATATCAACAATACTATCTCTAGGGGCAGGCACAGAAGGACATAAGGGTAGGATGAATCTACAACCTGCCCCAAGAAAACATCATAGCTTAATATTACTATTTTTGACACTTACTATTTTGCCTAATAACACACATAGGACTGCTAAATGTTTGAAAAATAGTTCACAAAGGTCCCTCCTCCTTCATGGCATATAGGATCAATTTCAGCACAGGCACTGTCATTGCCTCCGGTGCTGATTGAATAAAAGTGGATCTTCTCATCCCTGACTCGAGAATGATTCCTGCTCCTGGCTCCAGTGTTTCTTTGCATAATCAACTCAAAGTCTTCAAGAGAGAGAACTGAAAATGACAGGCAGCAATCAACAGTGTAGTATGATAACAAGTGAGAGCCAGGCCGCTGTGGGGGAAAATAAGTGGGTGCATGAAGATGAGAATCTCTGTGTTTGGGCTGGCCTGGCCTACAGTATACCTTGTAATTAGTTATTGTGTTATGAAATTCATATCTGCCTGTTGGCTTCCGTCCATCAGCAACTCTTTGTGCAGGGAAGCATTGCCGTTATCAGGACACTTTCAGTCTAAATACACCCTTTTAATCAAAGAATCCAAATACAACCCCCCTTCAAAAATAAAAAAGGGGTTATTTACATTATTCATAAAACTGTGTGAAGTCAAAAGAATCAATGCAGCCATTGTGCTGGTTTATTAGCCCATGACTATAAATGAATAAGGAACAAATAATAAATAAAAGTAGCAAACCACATTTATATCATCCCACTGCTCCCCAGGATCTATTAATCCTGAATTCTACTGAAGCATCAGCAGAAGTTATCCTTTCATGAAAATGGCATGGAAAAACTGAGAGAAAGAGAGGGAGAGAGAGAGAGAGAGAGAGAGAGAGAGAGAGAGATGCCCAGGGTAAGGGCTTTATTAAAGGGTTCTGAGAGATGAGCCAGGCAGACAGAGGAAGAGATGTCCCCCCTGCCCCCCTGCGCACTACTTCTCTGCTGGCACGGCCCCCTTGGAAGCCGAGGGCACGGCAGGTGGGCAGGTGGGCAGGAGAGATGTCAACTCCCCGGACCCTCACCTCCAAGGGCCAGAGCCACAGGGTGAAGCGGAGGTCCTTCCAATCAACGGTGCCAGGTTCCCCTGCCCTGGGCAGCCTCCGCAATGGACTGTGGTCTGCCGCCATTGCAAAACCACCGTGCAGTTCTCGCATATTTAACGGTCAACCTCAGGAACAGGCTGCTGCTATCCAACAGTGATAGAGAACAAGAAACACAAAGGGAGAGAAAATAAATAATATATATATATGAAAATAATTTTCCAAAACAAAGACATGCTACATGTTCCCAAACATAATCCACTCATTACTGTGTACAAGTCTCCAGACTTTTATAAAACAAACAATTACTACTTTTCATATTTGTTGTTGTACAGCAAGCGTTCAGTGCAAAAAAAAAATTTTTTTTTGGTTCTTTTTTTCATATGGTCGTTGGTACCTATAAGCAGCAGGTCTTTACTGTTGCCGCCTCAAAGGAACAACAAATGATGTTCTACCTGGAATGTGAACCAACAACCTTCTGGCCACAAGTGCAGTTCTGCTCAGATCACCTCTCCAAGCTGCAACCCATAGTAAGCTGGCATAGGCTCTCTCACTGTGTTTTGACTGAAGGAACTGCTAGAGTCCACAGATGGAGGATGACAGACACTGGCGAATGCATGCACTCCAGAGTCAAAATACGGATTCTCAAAAAGAGTCTCATGTAACAACAACCACGCCAACCAAGGGCAGAAGTAGCAGTTTATATTATTTAATCCATAGTGACAAGGGGAAAAAATAAGTGACACATTTTCCAATGGAGATTTTATCTTAGATATGGGATCCAAAAAAGCATTTTGCCCTGTATCTCAGACTGACAGCTTAATCACCATTGAGACATAAACAAGGAGAGCTCAACAAGCATGGCCTGCTACTGTACTACTATACGACTCTCTCACTGTTGCACTTGGACGGCGTCCATGGTGAAACCCCACCCCTTCCTTTAGCAATGTGAAACAGAAGGGAGTAACGTAGTTGGATGCAGCTGTCGCGCAACTGCTCTCGCTGTCTGCTGCACAAAAAGCCTTCTGTGTGAGATTCAGAGCACGTTATCAGGCAGCACGGTAGACGCCCTAGGCGGGTAAGCAGTACTTTCTGGGGTCCTGATCTCTGGGGTCTTGCAGTACTGGCAGCAGCTGGTTACTGAGGGGAGAGAGAGGTCAGAGTAGGGCTGCGTCCCAATCCGCCCCCTACATACTCCTTCGCCAACTCCCCTCGCTCATGAGCGCACCGCCCGCCATGTTGAGTTTCTCCCAATGCTAGGAGGTGGATCTGATCGAGGGGAGTTAGCTTGAGGCCCCCTCAACTGCCCCCTCCCAGGAAGCCTGCTTCATGTGAGGGCTTCGCAGCGAGGGGGCAAATTTATTTCACACAACTCATCGCGTTTTAGGTGAGGAAAACTTCAGGTTTTTCTTTTTTAATTAACCATGTAAATGCCAATCCAAAAACATGGCACAAGTTTGAAAATGGATAAATACTGCTTGCTAACTAATTCCTTAGCCACCAAGCTAATTTTTATTATTTTTGAGGTAGGAAGCCATAAGGTTGGAAGATGATTTAGCTTGTTAGCTAGCTAGTAATTAGGACAGTGGATTTAACAAGCTAACTAGCTAATAACCAGGCTAGGTAGCTAAATAGATACCTGTTTGGTCATTTTGAAAGTCTTCTGCGTGCTAGCTTATAATAATGTCAATTAATCAATTCATTCAACTAGCTATATAGTAATATTAAAAATGCTTTTAACTGGCTAGCATGCTCAGATTCTTTATTTCAGCTTTCTGACTAATATGAAAATAGATGTAGCTGACTTTCTGATTTTGCTAAATAACATTTAAATATAATTAACTGACACATACATTAAGCAGCTGTAGTCAACACGTATCATCTCATTGAGAAATAACACTGCCAAAATGGGCAGAGTGAGGGAGTGTGTTCCAATGCATGTTTTGAATCTCCCACCTCTCCCCCTCCCCCCCTCCCCTCCCTTCACTGTGTGCTTCTTCTGCCGGCCTACCTGGTGATGTCATCAAAACAGCTCACTTGATGGCCTCGCATGAAAGAGGGAGGGGACAGGGCAGATATCCCTGTATGCTGGTCAGTACTGTTAACTCGATTAGTTGTACTAGTTGTACTGTAAACTAGATTACAGCTGCACAGAGATTCTAAGCACAGAGCGGTTTAGTACAAGTCCAGGTTTCTGCTACAGGGTCCAAAGTTTAAATAAGGTCTAAAATATATATTTTGTGATCAATGTCTAAAATATATTTTTTAAAATTTTAAATGATTTAAATAATACAATAATCTAAATATAATACAGTAATGCTAATAGTGATTAATGACAACTAGGTGTTTAATTTTTCACAATAACCAAACTACTGTTTTCAAAGAATGTGTTTGAGTATTTGAAAAACAAGGTCAGAAGCAATATTGATACCCACTTCTCAGGATATTGAAAAACCAATGAAAAGTTGCCCTGTCATGGGATGATTACATAAAATATTATGACCTGCATATGATCTACATACTGATGAATATTCATACTTGATAAGGACGATTTCCCAGCATGCAATATTGCAAATGACAAGTTTGGTTTACTCTGCAGGGGTCAACATTTATTACGGCAAGTGTCACTGTGCAGCACATCAACTCCAAGTCTGTTTGCAACTGTGACGTATGATATGTTTAAACATTGTACTTTTAGTCTAAAGAGAAACAGGAAACTGTTGGTTAGAGCTGAGCTGGAAGGCAGTACGACACAACGTGAACGTGTGTGGAGTTGAAGTGAATAAAAAGTTCAACGTGACTGAAAGCTCTCATCTAATTCATTAACATTATTAGAAACATAACAGCAACAGCTTTTGACTGAGACTTAATATTGATGCACAGGGAGGCGACGAGTCCCTCGGATCTTGCATCCTGATTGGCCAGATCCTTAGGCAGATCTCTCATCAGCATTCTCCTGTGACTGATAGATCTCTCCTCTCACCATCCTGCAGGCACCATGCAAACACTGCAGACTGTAGATGCTCCCCTTGAGGGGTTAAATGGGCCAGCCGGGCCGGGCCCCGCCAGACGCACTGGGACCTGACACCCATCTCAGTAAAGGGGAAACAGAGGAGAGGGTGGGGAAGAAGAAGGTACGAAGAGCCCTGGAATGAGAGACAATGGATGGAGGGAGAGGAAAGTAGAGAATAGAGAGAGGCAGAGAGAGAGAGAGAGAGAGAGAGAACGATGGAGAGACTAAACAGCAGGTTTGAGGCGGACTTGGAGGATTGGTTTTGGCGGAGGCGAACTGGAGCAGTGAGTTTTGGGTTATTGGATCACCCACGGCGGGACGGGAGAAGAACCTAGCCTGGGACCCAGACTCACCCCATCGACCGGCCCACGAGTCTCCCCTGGAACCCCCAAAAACCCACCACCCCTCCCTCCCTCTACAGGAGCTGCCCTTGGCCCTTCGGTGATATACGAGCTCTCCCAAACTCTCTGTTGATGTTGGGTTCGGCCTGCCTCTCTTCAAGTAGGGTGTTCAATCCAGCAACCTCAGGCTGCCGTGCTACTGTATCCCCCAGCCCTGATTGATGGCTACGTCCACGTTGTCAAGGTCATTACGGTTTTGAGGGGGTGTTTTCTCCCTTTTACTCTCGCAGTGATATTTTGGAAACCGTCCACTGCTTTGTCTGCATTTTATGATGTCATACTTTAGGCAGAATAATGACTTCATGAACACAGTGTACAAGGGTCTCCCCTCCCCTCCGATGTTGTAAAAAAAACTTTAAAAAACCTCGAAAAAAATATGATGATGTGGAAAAAAGAAAAGCAACATAACTCATGTTTGTTGTTTTTAGTTGCCATGGCAGCAAATCTCCGAATACATTTAGATTCAAAGAAAACAGTTTTAATGCCGCTATCTCGGAGCCAATAGCAGGCTAAATCAAAATCATCTGTAGTATTAAATCACCTTATAATGAAACCGACGTCCCGGCCTGGTTCATAGACATGCCAGAGTATTATTTGGGGTTGCTGTCATCACATCCCTCCACAGCCTGTTTGCAGACTAAACAAGGGGAAAGCACATAATGAAGTTAAAATTATGCGGCACTGCGATTGGCAATACTGCAGGAGCAGGTACGTTACATGTTTGTTCTTTATTAAAATGTTTGGAATTATTATTATTGTTAGTAGTCATTTTTCTGTTCTAACCCAACTGGCTCAGTGTTTTCTACTTTTATATATTTATTCATTTATTAAATGACCTCTTCCCTGGAAGATCTGCATATCCAGCACATAATGACTGTAGATACTGTATGTTGCAATACTGAATTGCTGAGTTTCATGTAGCCTCAAATCTTTGTATGCCAGGACTGTTTATTAATTATTTATTTTCACAGTAGATTAGTTAGTGATCATCTTTAAAAACCATGCATTCAAATCTGAAAACTTTGGGTTTAGCTAAAAATGATAAACAGTATGGAACCATGAGTAAGATAGCACAGGTACCACACTGGCATTCATGTCTTCTATTAATGCAGACAGCCTTACCTGGCTAAATGTATTTCTAGGAAGACATAGGACCAGCAGATCTTGCAATATTACAGAGGTGGCCAATGACAGCTAATCTTTCAAGAGATTTCAATAAAACAGAGGTGTTCTGTGAGACCACTTCCGGGAGAGTTTTTATACATATATACTTCCAGGACACTTTGGCTGTCTGTTTACTACTCATCTCATTTATGGCTGTTGCACACAAAGGCCAAAACGAAGACCACAAAGAACATTGGGGCTGATCTATAGGTAACTGCCAAAATAAAGAACACTTGAGTAAATGAAGTGTCCTGGCTGCTCTGTTATGGCGTGGGGTGCATTTTCCTGGCATGGTTTAGGTCCACTCAAGCCCTCAGAGGGCAGGGTAAATGCCAATACACACAAAGCCATTCTGAGTGATCACCTTCAACTTGTAGTGAAGCATTTCTATCCTGATGATCCTGGTGGTCTCTTCCAGGATGACAATTCCCCGATCCACAGGGCACGAGTGGTCACAGAATGGATAGATGAGCATGAAAATGATGTAAACCATGATGATATGCTGACGATATGCCATGGCTGTCTCAGTCACCACTGATTCTGGAGCAGCGCCTGAGACAGCGTTCTTTCTACCGCCATTAACAAAAAAACAAATTATGGATTTTCTTGTTGAAGAATGCTGTTGCATCCCTCCAGTACAATTCCAGACACTTGTAAAATCTATGCCAAGGCACATTGAAGCTGTTCTGGTGGCTTGTGATGTCTCAACGCCCTATTAAGACACTTTACGTTGGGGTTTCCTTTGTTTTGGCAGTTACTTGTATCTCTCTCCTAATTACAAAATGGAAACCAGGAGTGGGATGATCAACAACGACTCTTGAAGTGGGGCAGGTTATTATTTGCATCACCTCACCATTATAATTATAATTTTAATATATTTTTCCACTGGGTGGGGGGAGTGGGGCTCTATAATCAGAACATCTGAAGCAGCCTTGACTTACCCTGTGTGCCATATTGTTTAGCTTCTAAAAATAAACTCATTGTTTATCCATCATTTTCTCAGAACAAACTTTTTTTTGACACGCAGCTAAAGTTAATGTTTCTAACCACCCGCCTGAACTTTGTCAAAATTTGTCACTGAGGCAAATCTCCGCTTTTTATTCCACCAGCACAAAAACTTCTGGCATGCTGAAGAAACAGCAACAAAAAAAGAAGCAATTTGCATCTAAAGACGCAATTCGGTATTTCGGTACAACTGGAAACAAAGTGGCGCTGTTGCCTTTAGGAATTTCGCAACGGCGAAACCAGGTTGTAGGCACAGAAGCATTTAGAAATGGGCGGTATACTGACGTATTTCTCCCAATTGGATTGGTTGCCCAGGAAGGAGACGCCTGGGAACGGCAGGGCTGTCGCCAAGGTGGTGTGAACATGAGGAGACTGGGTGGTGAGAGACACAGAGGGTGCCCAGGTCCCACCTGGTTTGCCAAGCAGCGCCACTGGCCTAACCTCTGAACAGCACTGCTCTAACGAGGCCGGCCGCGCGCGCGCGTGTGTGTGTGTGTGTGTGTGTGTGTGTGTGTGTGTGTGTGTGTGTGTGTGTGATGGAAACTTCTGAGTTTATTACTAGCTTTGAAAGCCACTTCTTGGTGTCTCGCCAAGGGAAAGAATGCAAAGGGGAGCAAATTGCTGTCAACTTTTTGGAGCAGGACGTCTGGGTGCCTCAAAAGAGGAATAACCAGAGTGTGCCAACAGAGGAAAAGAGAGAAAATAAAATAAAATAAAAATAAAATGAGAAATAGAGCAGAGTGGATCCAGAGGTGGCTGGCGTGGGGAAGGTGGGGAGTGGAGGTAGAGAGCAAAGGAGCGAGAGAGAGGGAGAGAAAGAAAAAGGAGAGAGCGCGAGAGAGTCAAAGAGAGATTTCTCTGTCTGTGGTCCATGTTCTAATCAAGACCAATTCCATTGTCATTTTTCAGTCAGAGCAGATGGGATCAGTGCACTTGAATTCACCTCGCTTGCGCAACGCTCCTTCTGCACATGGGCTGGTTTGTGTTTATGGAGGGGTCTGAAACAGTTAGACGTTTCAAAGACTTGGCTTCAAAATAGTGGGGCTGCATGATTGCGACGTTCATGCCAGCATTGTCGGCAACTCTCTGCTCTGGATCAATTAGAGGAGGCACTGAGAACACTGGGATTCTCTAAGACCTGTTTAATAGCAGCAGCTCAGGGACTTCCTGCTGAGGGGATATTAATTTATGGTCATTCAATTATAGTAATCCCAAATACAAGAAATTGACAAGAAAGGAATACTTTTATGAGCCACAATTCACCGCGGTCAACAGGGGTCCTGTATTCCACTTAGACCCGATATTGAATGGGCTCAGCATGGGGTTTCATTGACATTTTAGCATCTTGATATTTGGTGAAACCCACTGCATAAAACACAACAGATATAGAAGAGCTGGTACCAAATGTCAGCCATTACCCAGGACAGTGCAGCACAGCAGTCATGTCTCACGTGTGTCCATGTTTCCCTTCTCACAGCACCAGAGACCAGTTGGTAAATCCAAAATACAGAATCAGAGTAAAATAATCTCAATGTTAATGAAAAGACAGGCACGATGCTCATAACAGAAGTTGAATTGCACAGCCAGCCTCGGGAACACAAGCATGTTACCAAATTTTCAACAGACAAAGGTTTAGTTCTCATTTATGTTGTTTACAAGGTACATTTACATTAACTCACCCTTCACCCGTACTTTAATTCAGACAGATATTCGGGCATTGGCCATGCAGTCTCTAATACACAAACATAAACATCATATGTGTGTTCTCAGACCAAATGTCAGGTTACATATTAAAATGATATACTCATAACACACTTTGGGTAAAGGGGGCTGTAATATGTCAATTTCAGAGGAGCCCCGATGGGGCATTGAAATAGACTTATATCAAGCCACATTGCAAACCATGAAAAGGAAAGTCCATTTGATATTTGTGGCACAAACTAAATTTTATTGAATTCCTCAGAATGTCCTACAAAAGGGTCATTTCAGGGATACAAAATAAAAGTCTGTAGCATAGTCTGGCAATTTGCCCACCTCATTCTGAACTTGGTCTCAGCTGCTTGAACGGTTCATCAATCATTGGTTCATCCATCATAATATAATATAATATATGCCATTTAGCAGACGCGTTTACCCAAAGCAACTTGCAGTAGTGAATGAATACATTTTTCAGTATATGTGGTCCCAAAGGGAATCGAACCCACAACCTAAGCATTGTCAGCACCATGCTCTACCTACTGAGTCACACAAAACCACCATCATGCCTTCATACCAGAGTTAAAGCCTACTGTACCACTCTGGAGCAGCAGAAGAGTTGCTAGAACCACACCATGTACTGTAGAGAACATTTTCAATGCCAAAAAGGTTATACAAGTGTCACAGTATACAGTGACTATGCTGCAAATCTGGGTCAGTCAGTTGGTGAGATGATGTTGTGAGTTTAGTCTATAAGTCTGTGAGATGTTGGTTGTGATATCATGACCGCAGTGAGGAGTTCCGGTTTGTGAGACGTGAATCTGGACATTTGGTTGATGAAACGCAGTGGTGATGTGTGGTAATGTGTGTCTTCAGTTGGTCTATGACATGCTGTTGTGATCGTTATGATCGCCGTCAAGAGTTTTGGTTGGTGAGATGTGAGTCTGGTTGGGTGGATAACATTGCTGTGGGGTAGCAAGTCAGGTCAGTAAGCCTGCTTGAGTGAATGACCACAGAGAGCATTCTTTCCCCATGAATTCAGTGCGAATCTTTTCATAGTCCACACCAGTCATAGAAAAATGTGTGTATGTGTGTGTGCATATGTGTATAACGGCTGCTTCCTTTAGAGTTCTCATAGGAATGCTTGCTTTTTGGGTCAAACTCCTCCCCTGGTGCAGATCCAATTACCCTTTGCCCACAAAATACGAATCAAGTGTATTTTTAAAGAATACATTGGAAATTAAGAAGTGTGACCATGTTTCTAATCTCTCCACTGATATAAGGATCTCTCAATTTCCCTTTTCCAGGCCTTTTCCTGTTGGTGTTCACGGCCCTTGCCATTTGGTCACAGACACATCACGTACATACTGCCTGCATGCATTCTCCCTACAACACACTCATAGTACTTGACATCAAGCACAGTTCAAAATTGCTGGCTTATAGTATAGCCCTACCCTACTTACGACATCACTTTCGTGCTCCTCTCCATGATTGGTTAGTCGTCCTGAGGGATCATAGTTATTCATGAATGCTTATGTCAATCCTTACGAATGCACAGTTCTGTCACAATTAAGGTGATATGTTCATTCTGGTCACAAGAGAAACCCCTAATTTTAGACAGTTGAATCTGTGGATTAAATCCCCACAGAGTTAAATATCTGATGTTTGTTTGGTTTGCCACCACCTCAGCAAGCTTCAGCAAAACATTTACTCCGGCAACCCTCCCACCCGTCTCGACTCAGGCAATTACATCAGCGCACGGCCATGTCATAGCAGGCAGGTGTTGAATGTTTCGTTTTGAGTGGAAGCTGAAGAATTTACTCCAGTCTCAATCAGGTGAGGGAAAATGTGAGCAGTTTGCATGTAATTGCATGGCCCATTGAGAGAGGTGTGTTGCAAACAGCTGGGAGGGCATTTGCTGGTTGCTGACTGTTTTTTTGTTGTTGTTTGGTTTCTGTGAACAATTAAGGCGGTCGCTCACGTACAACCGTAAATTTAATGGTGGTGCAATTAGACCTCCCGATGAGAAGACAACCGTCATCGGGGTGAGATTGCGAGCTCTTTCTGTGCGTTGGAACGTGAGACCTCTGCTTATTTTTCTGTGTTGTACAAATTGTACACTTAACAAAAAATATTTCCACCGCTTTCAGCCAGTGAAAATAACTTTCCAATGTATGTTTTCAAAATGTCTAGTTTTCCTAAATATCACAAGGCTCACTAAAAGTAGAGCAGTTGCATTTGATTCTCTGGATCCAATTTCCTTCCCTTACTTCAAATCCCAATGTTGAATCATAATTCATGCTTAAATTATACTACTAAGCTTTTTTTTTTGCAAAAGGATTGGGGATTTCAACAAAGAGGACATTCAAACTGTGCCATGTATTGTATAGCTGATGGGGATAATATAGTCGCTGATCTTGGAAAATATGCATAACAAGTAAATGGGTGGGGTGGTAAATACAGTTACTTATTAAGTTCTGATAAAGAGGAAAACAGCCAAGACCTCCTAACTGGGTTTCAGTTCCCCTGCGCTCTCGGTAAGACTGGTTAATCCTTCTCAGACTGGGACAGGGCCTGGGGAGACGTCTTTCAGGCTCCGTCCTGGACAATGCTCATGTTTGGCTTGTCACACCGCACAATGTTGTACAAGAGGAGATGAGAGGCAGCCAACAAAGGGGAACAAAGAAAACATTATAAAGATGCGGTTATGACAACTCTGACTACAAATAACCAGAACATGAGAAATAATGAAGATGTGCGTGTGGGTTTTTTTCTGTGGCTTTGAGAAATTGATGAAAAAAAGGTTACCAAAAAAATCATATGATGATGATGGTGAGGATGATGAAAATAAAGATTCTGAAGATGATGATGAAGATAAGGAGGAAAATGATAATCAGAAGAAGATGATGATGATGTATCACCTTTGCTATGTATCACCAAAGAGAATAATGTCTATGTCTTATAGCATGCACACACTTCAGTGACTCAACCTTCACCAATTGTCTCGCTGTCTCTCAGCCTTCCCACCAAATGAACAAAAAGTCCTTGCCAGCTACACATTTGTCTTGGTAGACAAACTAAGGTGATTAACGATAGCGAATGACAATTCCAGCTAACTTTACCATGGACGCAATACTTTCAGTTTTACGCAATACTACTAATGTTTGAGAAACATGTGCACGGCATATTACAACAGGTAGAGAAAATGAAATCGTTATTCATAGTCAGTTTACTTTACTTCATAAACATTTAACTCCCTATGTTGTTGAAAGATGGGAAAAAATATCATATGTCCAAGAACAGCTGAACTTGACTGGCAACCTAAAATAAATTCAGGTGAGTGGTCTATTGTCAGCAAATTACAGTTAGGCAACAAACTGTCGCATAATGGCTGAATTCATAGTATATTCATAAGCAAGAGAAAAAGCTTAAAACAAAAGCTTGCATCCAAGATCGGACGCCACTGACGCCGTACAGTATTTGTTTCCCCTTCACCAGAATGTAGCTACCAGCGCCATGTTGGTATCGTTGGTGTTCAGGGGCAGGGCGACCCGGTGCGGCAGGGTGATTAAATCCCTGTGGGCTGAAACCTGCTTGTTAATGTTGGGGGGCGGTGAGTCTGTTCGCGGGGAAGGCGTCGCTGGGAGTCTGCGGAATGGGCTGCATGAGCAGGGCCTCACAGCGGAGTGCAGACGCCACGCCCGGGGCTGCGGGGCAGGAGGAAATGCCCTGCTCCCGTACTGTACGCCCGACGGGGGATCGCTCCGGCCTCCGCGCCCCGAGACGGATAAAAACACACACCGCCCTCAGACAGGGCTCCCACAACCCATTAAAATGGACAGAGACGCCTCTCGAGGAAACCAGCTCCCCGCAAGCCTCCGCCGGCGTTTGCTATTTATTTGTCCATGCACGTTCGTGTAAATACAGTTCCTTTCCCGAGACTGGCTTTTCACACCTGGTTTCAATGTGTGAACCGCGCTCGGATTAATGAGAGCATTTATCCTTTCATTTCTCCTTTATTAACACACCTCCGCTCCCCCCGCCCCCCACACCTACACCCACCCACCTCCCCCACTCGTTAAAGCTGCCCCCTCCTCTGATGTGCTTGATAGTTTTCCCATGCCTTCACCTGGCTTTTAACAGCCACTCTAATGGAGCTCAGAGCGTGTGGAGAGCCCTGCTCCAAATGTTTGGTTTCAGGCCATTCCCTTGAACTTGGGGGGGCGGTACCGCGGTTAACGGCCCATACAGAGCGGTCACGTGACCCCCGGGGGGTGGGGAACCAAAGAACCCGGGGTCAAAGTGCAGGTGGGGTGCCTCGCACCGCCTCTTATCTGCGTCCTGGAACGCCAGGCGTTTTTAACCACGTAAAAGGCTGCAAACGTCACAAGGGGGAGTTTGCAGAGATTGCCCCCAAAATGAACTGAACTACAGCATGTGAAGGTGCAAGGGTCGCTATGGACAATACCCGCCAAATCCGAATCCGCTTGGATTCTGAATGGCATCTATTTTTTTGTCTTACTTCTGTTTATGGGCTGTTAGAAAAGGTTGTACCCCCTGTACACCCCACACCTCAGGTTAAAAGGGAAATGGAACGGAAAGGTTTGTTTTTGATTTTCAGCATCATGCCATATCAGTATCCTGCAGTACATTCAAGATTTCAGATTTGAACATTCAACAGTTAGTTAAATATCATCCTGGTGAGATTTGCATAGTCTATTAAAAGTCTGCTCACTGCCAAATTTTGTCGTGGTTATGATGTAAGACAGGCATAGACGTCGTTTATGTCTGAAAACGCTTGATCCCCCCATAAATCACAATTTTTGTTATTTTATTCCTGTTATACATGTGGTAGTTAGCTTGCTTCATTCAGTACATGTTCAGTAAGGTAATGTTAGCTACTAGTCAGTAGCTAGATAGCTAAATGAACACCAGTTTTTCTGTTGGTCCAGCTAACATGAAAAGAAAAGCTGACATAAGAACCTTCTTCAAAAGTCATGGGCAGAAAAGTAAAGTAATCCTCATATCCTCAAATCCTCAGGCCAGGCACAGACAATAAACTAGCATATGTTTAACCCATATGTATACATATATATACAGTATATATAGCCTTACCCTACAATTTAAGAAGCAGTATGGCTTCTATTTTGCAATTTGATAGGGTGCTCAGTGCTTTACAGTGTGTGTCCATGTTGCAATTAATCATAAGTTTGAGAAGTGATTTATTTTACTAAAGTAATTTCTTTGTTTTAACATGATAACTGCTTCTCAACGTGTCTAAAATGTATATATATATATATATATATATATATATATATGTAAAATATCAGGATGTCTTGATAGATATACAACAAAATGCTTAAACAACATTTTCCTACCATATCTAGCAAGATGTCCAGATATGTGACATATCAAGTTAGAGATCATTCTTTATCAGCTAAACGATTTCAACGCATTTTTCAAGCTAACTTTATTGTAAAAGTTGATGTTTTAAGTCACAACCAAGCAAGCTTGCTGACATAATATCTTATCCTGACCATATTACAACAAATGTATTTCTTAGCTAGCTTGTCTATGTTTTTTCACTATGAAATTGGAGTGTGCCACTACCCAAAAATGTACTATGCTCATTTTAGTCCCCTTCTTCGACTTGGTTGACGTTATAGTGAATGAAAACAACACACGTGTCTCTTATGAAGACAAATAGCTGGGGTGCTAAGTCAAAACAGAAGTCAGAAGTTTTCCAGAAGTCCAATAATCCTGGATTTATTCCATTCTCAGCGGAGAATGAAAATATCTCAGTGGGGCTGCTTATCCTCCCTGTAGTGCCTTCATTCAGTTACAAGGAAATGTTTCAACACTTCTGAAGTTTCTACGCATTTCTCCTCCATCTTTAACAGGATGCCCTTGCGCCTCTTCCTTTCATATGTTTGGTTGGCGCACTTGTCGCCCAAGTTAAACTATTTTCAACTTCGTAGCATGGTGCTTGCCTCAAGGTCTGCACCTCAGTCAGCAACACCCTCAGAATCGGGACTGCCCTCACTCCATTGATATACTATATATTCAGCCAGAGTAGAGCGGGAATATGGGGTTTGGTGTCTCTCCAGTCCCACTAAAAATGTACAGGCCACTGCACTCTCAAAACATACAAAAAATATTTTCAGACAGACATGTGACCTTATGTATTATTCAGCCAGTCAAGAACAGAAAAAGAAAGAAAACTGGCTAAAACTGGCTCTTCACATTGTCTACAGTACAATGAAGCCCAAGGCTTGTCATTTCAAGGCCCTGTAACATGACTGGTTTGAAAGATATGAGAACTCTCTCTCTTCCTCTTCATTATTTTAATAATAGCATGCTGCCAACCACTGTAACTACATAGTGAGACTTTGGGTCTTTTTTTTTTTGGTGCAAATCTGCCATGGAGTGCAAATTATCCAACTTTTTATCTTATTTTCAAAAGCCTAGTTGTGCCAGTCATGTTAATCCACCTTGTCCCCCTTCACCTGCCTGTCAGTTTGGGTGTGGTTCCCAGCTTGTTTGTGCTGACTGTCCTGTTCTAAAAACAGGACTGGCATAGGGAAGAAGAGATAATGATGCAGCTAATATTTATCAGTGTCCTTGGAATGACCATTGCAAATATGTCAATTCTAATGTACATTTGCCCTCATCATATCTATAGACCGTTCTATCAATAAAGCCTTTTCTTTCTGAAGAAAGCTGTGGAAATGATTGATTCATTTCTTTATTTTGACTGTTGGCATATAAACTGCTTTCCTCACCAGTGATGTCATCATCTTCATGTTCACAAAAGTGGTGGAATACATGACTCAGTAGCTTCAGTTCTCCCTTTAAGTTATTATAATTGCATGCAGTAACAGTTGGATATATGTTTCCCAAGCCCTACAGTTTTTGCTTTTAGTCTTGTATTATGTGGCCAGTATGATCGGCGGAATAGTAAAAAAGCACATTGAAGGGAATAAAGGGAAGTTGAATCTGCCATCACCTGCACACCACACAAATCTGCTTTGTTGCATTTATTATTTTATGAACAGACTTTTAAGTTTATATTTTCTGCTTTTAAGTTAGCATTTATATATTTTGTTTTTAATACTGCAGTTATGCTTTCTCAAACTTACTTGTTAAAGGAAGGTTGTTGCCATGCTTGACTTGCAGAATGATCCCATATAAGAATATCACAGTGTCCTTTTATAAGTCTGATTTAAAAAATGAATTTACATACATTAACATTCATTTTAGCTTCCCCATGGAAGAGACAACAGTTTAGCTTTGGGGAACATACCAAGTTCTGGCCTTCGGCACTGGGCGTAGATGGGTCTATTATTGTTGGTGCTGAAATTCTATAATTATGGCAGTCATTTGTTTCCAGAAAACATTAAAGCAATTGGTATGTTGTGTATGGTTTGCAAGAAGTACCAGTAATGCTATATTACAATAAGTCATGTGATAAAAAAAGGACACAAAGATGTTAAAAAAAATGTTTAATTAATTTGTCCCTTTTTCATCGCAATCTCTACTGCCATAAATGTCAGGTATAAAAACTACAGTATGTGTGCATATGTGTATTGGATGTGTATGTTTGTATGCCTGTGTGTGTGTGTGTACAGTATATATGTACAATGTATGTGTGCGTGTGTGTATATGTGTGTGTGTGTGTGTATGTATGTGCGATTTAATTGTCTCCTTTTCATCGTAATCTCTACTGCCGTCAGATATAAATGCTACAGTATGTGTGTGTGTGTGTGTGTGCATATGTGCACTTTGTGTGTGTGTGTGTGTGTGTGTACAGCATATGTACAATGTGTGAGTGTGTATGTGTGTGTGCATGTGTGCTTATGTGTACTGTATCTGTATGTTTGTGTGTGTGTGTTTGTGTACATATGTGTACTGTATGTGTGTTTGTGTGTGTGTACAGTATATGTACAATGTGTGTGTGAGTGTATGTGTGTGTGTATATCTGTGTGAGTCTGTGTATGTGTATTTATGTGAGAGCATGTACAGTATGCATTTGTGTATGTGCGCGCCTTGCATGTTTGTGTGTGTGTGTGTGTTTATGTTTATGTGCGCACCCTGCCTGTTTGTGTGTGTGTGTGAACACGTATACAGTGTGTATGGGTGTGCCCGTGTGTGCATGTGCACACCTTTTGTGTGTGTGTGTGTGTGTGTGTGTGTGTGTGTGTGTGTGTGTATGTTTGATAGAGAGAGAGAAAATCATTACACCACTGTTTTATAGAACCTCACTTTAATAGGTAAACATAAAAATGCCTGTGTGGTAAGAACATGATGTCGATTTATTTAATGTTGGGTGACTATAAAGCGCTGAGCCACCTTTTAAACGTGAACTTTTCAAGTTTGACTAAATTTGTCTTGTAAACAGGTATGCCAAGAGACGTACTGTGCTGGCGGTTTGTGGGGGCCACAGTTTATCGCTTCAAGTCTCTGTTTGTCTGTATGTGTGTGTGTGTGTTTGTGTGAATGTGTGTGTGGCTTGTGTGTGTGTTAGATTCTGCTGTTTTATTGTTCAACACTATGTGATTCGTGACCACACATAATAGTTCTATCCATTCCTTCATAAACTTTACAGCCACGTTCTAAAGGCTAAGAATCTGTTAATTAAATTCCATTACATTTACAGGCGCCATGGTTTTGCTTAACAGAGTAATTTTGATTAATGCAAATTGTGCTGAGAGAGGACTTAATCACATTGGTGGCTTTACATTGCATTACTGCGCCCTTATGTGCAGCCCAGTGGAGGTACACACAGGTAAATGAACATTGAAATGCTAACAGAGCCGTGCCACTCAATAACTCGTGTTTCGCAAATGTAAGTAAATGGATCATGATCACCCCATGGTCAGGTTTTTGTCAGCTGTTATAAATACATTTAAAAAATATAAAAACCTGATACCTCACTATACAATGATAAAAAGATGTGACAGAAACTACAGTCATCTATTAAAATTGTGTATGTTTACATTGTTTTACCAATTACTGCAATTTTGTGAAGTGTTCTGGGAACAGCTGGGGGTAAAATAGCATGTATTTATCAATGGCATGGCAGTGTGAAATGCTGCCAGGATATAGATTTTAATTTGCTTGAATTTAGGGAGGAGAGATAATGAGTAGTAATAACTGAAAATTGCCCCTTCGTCCTTGATGCGTGCCTTCACTCGCCTGCAGTTCCCTCACAGGTAACCCCTAGTTCACCCCAGTGTTACACCTTTGTTCTCATGAACTCCCACTAGATGGCGCTGAGGTTGTCTTATTTGTTTGTTTTACCATCCCAATTCATTGCTTTTGACTCAACGCCAACCTGTCACAGAATAAACCAAGAGGTGATGCAATTATATAATGCATGATTTTTTTTGGGGCAGGGGTTGCATTTTTTTTAAAGCAAACTTATTAAAACTGAATTTGTGGAGTGGTTAGTGAGCTTGACTTGAAACTCGAAAGTTTCAGTCATTCATGTGGTGCAGAGATTGTGCCCTACAGCAAATTAAGAAAAGTTGCTAAAGTGAAGATACAGATGCATAAATGTGTAGTACGTCAAATGTAAATCATGCAATTTACCCTGGATAAGGGTTTTAGGCAATATAAAATAATAATGATACATCTCCGCAATTTGGGATATTCACTACTAATT
The DNA here is from genome assembly GCA_029706075.1 of Aldrovandia affinis. Taxonomy (NCBI): domain Eukaryota; kingdom Metazoa; phylum Chordata; class Actinopteri; order Notacanthiformes; family Halosauridae; genus Aldrovandia; species Aldrovandia affinis. The sequence goes on from JAINUG010000148.1 coordinate 331,414, forward strand.
CACACTAAATGCTAGCACTGAAAATACATAAGCTGTAGTCATAGTGAACTCTGAGAACAGAACACCACGTATCGATGGAGACCGAAAGGAAAGACCATTTTAGACACAACTGTAATTAGTACTAACATTTGGATCCAATCACATTACATTCCCTTATGAGTTGAAGATGGTGCTGTGAGGTGAGGTCAGAAATCCATACATCTAATTCCTGATTCACAAGTGGACACAAAGTATATAACGCTAGCCTGGGTCACGTTGTGATGCAGAGAAGCTGTAGTTTAGACCTATGGACCTCACAAGACTGAGCGGAAACATTAAATATAATGACCAAGAATTGTACATTTTTGATTGGTGGAAGTTCTTAAGAGAGGGGTGATTAGTGTGTGGTTGTGGTATCCGTGCGTGCATGTGTATTTGTGTGGGTGGTGTGAGTGCATGTGCTTGTATGTGTATTGCATGCAGTAGGTGTGTGTGTATGTGTGTTCGTGTGTATATGTAATGTGCACATGTGCGTGGTGTTTGTATACAGTGTGTGAATTGCTAGTGTCTGTGCATGTGTGTGTGTGCGTGTGTGTTGTGTGTGTGTTGGCGGGGGTGTCGGTGGATGAGTGGGCTGGAAAAGAGGGGGGTCTGAGAGTCTCCAGTTTAAGTGGTTGCTTTGTATTCCAGGTCTTTTTTTCCTGAATCGCCCTTTAAAAGTAACCAGAGCCAGAGCGGATAGCACAGAGAGACAAACACCCCTCCCAGAATAAAGAAAGAAAGGAGGGAAAAGAGAGGGGAACGGTCAATGGTAAAAAGCGGGGTAGTTAGCAGATAAAAACTGTCTCCACTCTGTAAAGAGATCCTTCCCTTTTCTGGACGTTTGAAATGGGTTTATCTCCGTGGCCTTCATTATGCCCGGAGTCTGTGTGCTTCTCGAGGCCTCTGAGACGCCTCCGTCTCTGTTCAGCCACGGCCCAGCTCTGGCACCGCAGCGCCCACCAGTGTCTTAGTGCGGAGAGATAACGTGCGGGGGGAATAAAGGGGGTGTCGGGGGGAGGAGGCAGGGGCTCTTACCTCTCCAGGTTTTTGGTGTCCATGGGAAATTCAGAGCGTGACACTCCGGGTTCACTCGGAGGTTAACAGTGACAAAAACACAGCGAGAGACCTGGCAGCCTTCCCCCTCTGCTGCCAGAGGGACGTCTGTTACTTTGCTATTGGTTTACAAATATCATTGGACTGGAAGTATATTTTGTTTTTTCATACCAAGAGACAAATATTACTGTGGGGAGTTTGGTTTGGATGGCGGGGGGGGGGGGTTGTGTGGAAGATTACAACATACTGGTCATGTTTAGGTTCAGTATTGCAAAGATACATGGTGTTATGCTAGGAGCTGAGCAAAGACGTCCTCTCCACCATTGCCCACGGGAGATAGAACACAGAGAAGGGGAGAGCGACAGAGAGTGTACGTGTCTCAGCCGAGACAGTTCTGTCCTCCGGCCTGACGTCTCTGCTACATCCATTAACACGATGGCTGAAAATGAAAAGTGTTCAAGATGAAAAAACAAGACTTTTGGCGAAATATTCCTGGAGATGAAAGGGTTTGCCAAGTCTGACAGTCTCATAAAATTGAATCTTTTCGACAGCAGCAGCTACTAGGCAGGTACATTAAACCAGGCCTTTATGATTATTATTCTGTCGAGAATAAGGAGACACCAGGGAGTCGCGACTGGCTCAGCTGGGCTAGGAAACTGGGACACGGAGTGAAAACATGCAGCGGGCATCGCTCCTGTCATGACCTGTGAGCACAGAGAACAGAGAGGATCGCTTATGCGCATGTCTGTTTGTGCGTGTGCGTGTGTGAGCGCATTCTGTTTTGTTTGGGGGTGTGTGTTTGTTTGCGCACCCATGTGCGGGTTTATGTACATGAGTGTGCCGTGCGTACACATGCATGCCTGTTGATACGCACATATGTGTGCGTGAGCATTCATCTCTATGATTCCTACCTGCAATTGGGGGTGCGAGGGGGACTGTGTTCAGGAAAGGGATTGTCTGCAGTGACAATATCATTTCCTGAGATAAGCCACTTGGAGTTTGGCATCCTGTGCCCAAAGACAGGACTGTGGCTGACAACACGCATCTAATCGCTCTCCTGGCTGACTGGTTTACAGGCAGCGCTATTGCTGGGGGGCTCTCTAGATATCACTCAGTAACTCCATGGACCAAGCTGGCCTTCTATTCCTCTCTCTGAGTGGGGACACATCCATCCTTCAGGTCGTAGTGATCTTCATTTCACATTTTATGGTGAACTTTCTTCTTTAATTTGTATATTTGGAGCTGCCCCCACCCAAACACTCATATCCACTCTACTGCGTTAACAGCCAAGGCAGCTTCCTACCCCCCGCCCGCCCTCCACCCTCGCTGTTGCCCTGCACCCCCCTCGGACACCACCTGTAAATGAATGGAGTGGTGCATCCTTTTAGAAGAGCAGACAACCACACTCAAAAGGCAGCAGAGGAGTAACCGGGCGAAGTGCTTATCTGAATTCTCTCTCTCTCTTCTCTTTCTTTTACTCTCTCTCTCTCATTCTCTACTTCTCTTTCATTCTCTCTGATGATCAGGAGAATGGATGGCTTGTTCTAACAGGGAATCATCCATCTGATAAAAACAGGTGAGGTATTCCTTTACCCTCCCGGGGCCTGTGGAGGAGAGCCCAGCAGGTCAAGCACAGGTGTGAGCCTGGCGCACAGTGGGACACTGTGTGTGTGTGTGTGTGTGTGTGTGTGTGTGTGTGTGTGTGTGTGTGTGTGTGTGTGTGTGTGTGTGTGTGTGTGTGTGTGCGCATGAAACAGTCAGCCTTAATCTGAGAGACAATCGATGAAACTAGTAACACACCTGTACAGACTCACCAGTAGCAAGAACATTTTGTTTAATTTAATTTAATTTAATTTAAGTATTCTTATTCTATTTTATTTATTTGCTTAACTTTTTATATATATAAACATCTACGCATTTCATATTTGACGTGTTATGCTTTAAAATATTTTTCTTTTCGTACATTACTTACAAAACATTCTGTCTATGCTTTTGTAAAGCTTTGCCAATATATGCAAATACTATATCCTGGCATTAAAGCATTTTCAATTGAATTAAAAGAGAGAGAAAGAAGAAAGACAGAGACAAAAGCAATCAGACTCGTCTCCACATCAACTCTGTTTGCCCTCGGGCTTGGACACACCGCTCAGACCAGGTGGACAACAAGCGCAGGGATTCAAGTCATTCCCATTCCCATGCCAGCATTCTTCCCGGAGTTCTCCCCGGTGACAATGAACGGGAAGGCAAAATACAGTGGCACGCTCTTTATTTTGCATTTATGACTGATTTGTCATTATTATTTCTTAGCACACTGTAAAGATCCATTTGTGTCTTTCTGGTCCAGGGACAATTTTAATTCTTTTTTTAACTATGTTTTTTTCCAACTTCCCCAAAAACATTTCATGCATGACTCGAAAGCTATTACCGGTTCTGGAAATTCAACAGCTCTCACAAATTCACACAAATCGCACCTGACATTTAATGTGCCTCTGTCCACTTAACCACCTGTTTCAACCAATAATTACATTTTAATCAATTTTCCTATTCTGAGGGCATTAGTGCTCGAAGGAGCCACGAAGCCTGCTGGACCATGGCCTTCTGAATTTGCCAATCTGCCACAGTGCTTGAACAGCCAATCAGAAGGAGGGGCCTTGACCCTGCCTTTCTAAAGTGAAACTGTAGGGATATGATGCCTTTGACCCGCTGGCTTATGGCCCTTCTCTTTGTGGACAGGTGCTATTGCATTGAAGGTATCTCTCACCCCGGTGCTGGTCTTTGCAGGCTGTGAGATTAATTGCTATGGCTGCTGCTGCTCTTACCATGGTGGTTGACAACAAGGTTTGATCCACAAAAGTTCAGAAGCTAGTCTCGCGCCCAGGTTTTCTGGCTGCGTTACCATTAGAATGCATTTCTGCTAATTAATTGCCAATTTGATTAACATGAACAACTGGTGTTATTTGTACGATAGTTTGAAATCGTTCTCCTTTAAAAACTAAAAATACCACATTATTTTAATTCATGTAACTGCCCATTGTAGTGTGCACCATAGCTGGGAGCCAACGATAATGAACATCATAGCCAAAGAGGATGTTACAGCTATGGTGCACTGCCATTTCACAATTTCCTCAGTTTCAAAGGTGCACATTTTTCCAAGTGCTGTATGATTTGTTTTTCTTTTTTTTGGTCCCTTTTTAGAAAATTGAAATGGTCCATGACATGCCGTAAGAATTCGTGAAGTGCGTGCTCCCCCCCATCCCTCCTCTCCCATAAACCCCCCCAATGCTCCCCCTCTCCCCCACCCCCGCGGCTCAAGAGCAGCGAGAGGTTAACCGAGAATCATCTGTATGACAGGAGAGAGCAGAATCCATCTGTGCTCACTTCCTCTCCTCCCTGCAGGTCAAGAAATCAACCATCATATCAATTCTGTCAGGTAATCTCTCAAGAATTTGATCCCATTTAAGCCCAAACTGGAGTGGAAGGGGACGTGTGGGGGGTTGGGGGGTAGGGGTGAGAGGTGGTTTTGGGTTGGGGGGGGTTAAGCTGGAGATTACAGGAAACTAATGACCTACCCCATTAAATCCTCTCACATGCTGGTTCAGCGGACCCCAGAGTGGAGAAACGGAGATAAAGCAGTGTCCAGTGGCGCGATGGCCGCCTAATTGAGCCCGGACCCCGCCGGTGAACTTTACACCTGTCAGGACGCAGCGCTGGGGAAGGGGCTGAGGGGCGCTGGGACGGTGGGGAGGAGGTCAGCCCTGGGTCTGGGAGAGGTAAGGGGCAAGGGGCAGGGTGCACGTCGAACTCTGATCCCTCACTAATCTGTCCCGAATTTGGCCGCACCGCTCGCTCGGACACCTGACCCCCGCGCGACGTGGCGCCGGCACGTGAGGCAATTGAGGCAGACGGGCCTCCTGATCGCCAGCGGCCGGTTTCGGAAGGGGCACCCGCACCCCCTCGGAACGCAGTGGAAGAGGGCTTATAAAATCTCTCGCCGGTGTGTTAATGTACACCCATGTGTGAACAGGTCAAAGGGCGGGATGTTCATTGCTCTTGTTTTTATTCCCATGCTTTTATTTAGCAATTAATTTAGCAATGAATCTCTGGTGCAGACACAAAGAAGCACGGATTTCCCAACCACACCAACTGACGGAAACCAAAATGAGTTCATGAATTCAAATAGATGATTCAAATAATTGTACACACACTCATAGTCACAAAACGAATAAAAGAGTGTGAAATCTGAATTAAAATGAATGACAATTATTTTATGTGCATGTATACAGACCAAAACGAATAAAAAGGATGAAATATTAGTTAAACATTTGTCCTATTCTGCCCATATTCACAATCGACAATTCAGAAACACTTCCCTCCTCTTTCCAATCACAGAAGTGCGCATCCTGGCATAACCTTAGTTGACTGAAAAATATGTTTATCAGCTCTTAACTAGAGAAAAGTTGGAGAGTTGGTTGAGCCTTGCAGTCAGAGGGTAATAATGACTGTGAGGGAGCAGAGGTCTCTATTCCGACTGGCACAATAACGGCCATTTCTCCAAGCTTTGTACTCCACAGGAAAAAAAAACGTGCTCCTCATTTTATGGTGGCAATTGTAAAAGTTTAAAGTTGCAAAACTAGAAATGGAAAACGTATAAAATACACATTTTTCTCTGATAAAAAGCTTTAACACAAATAGTATTTGGAGACGGGAAAACGCACACATTTAAACCCACACCACGGAGAGGAGCACTGAGTAGCCGTACAATCCTGGGGTTTTTATTTGTTTATCTCTCCTGCGGTTTTTTTGGACACTCTTCAATTTATTGACTTTATGTGAAAAGTCACAGTACGGTATGTTCTTAGGCATGAATTAGTTAGACACTGATTAACCTGTGTCCCCTCCAGGACATTATTCCCACGCTGAGAGATATTTTTACAAATTTAGAAAGGTTACAATAAAAACACCAGGCCCGATCTCTCTCTGACCCATTAAGGCCGGCCTGCTGGTGTTGTAATGGCGCGCGGCTCTTCTCTTCCCACTCCACCGTCGCTCTCGCTGAACACATGGCAAGGGCAGGCCAAACAAGAGCCGCAGGGGCTCACTCCATACAGGACCCAAGAGCCCCCCCCCCCCTGCTTTAAAAGGAAGCAGAATAGAAATAATGTAAAGAGAAAAAAAAGGTGAGAGGTAAGAGAGAGAGAGAGAGAGAGATTGAAAGAAAGAGAGAGCAAGAGGGAGAGAGAGGGGGAAGTAACTCAAGAGCTTGCGAGGTTTGCCAAGTAATTTTATGCTTAACTATTTCCTGGTGTTTTTGCAGAAAACAGGGGAGAGTAGATGTTACGTCGGGGTCGGGGAGTCAGGAGCGGGGCAGTCCCGTTTTACGAGGCTACAATAATACTAACGGGAGCTGGGGCGTGTTTGTGCAGGCTCCTCGCTAATTGTCTCTCCGAGGGGGTGGAAGAGGAGGAATTGCAGCCAAGAATTTTTCTACAAGTGTCCCCTGGCCCCCCAGTTTATAAAAATCCACGATAGTGGCTTCCCGATGGTCACACACACACATTCGCGCGCACGCACGCACGCACACACACACACACACATACTCAGCTTGTGTAGTCTGGCAGCCGAACGTAAAACCCTACACTCCACATGAATCTAAGGAGAAAGATAAATAAATAATAATAATATTACCTTGCCTTTGAAATGAAGAGTTGGGCCTGGATCAAAGAAAATATATCTTTTCTGTCCACAGGCAACTCGATCAGAGTCAAGGTGTGGTAAGAATGCAAAAGACACACAGCGGGAGTCTTCTTTTCGCTGCCGAAATCTGAAACAGTCGCAGCGAGGCTGACACACCACACGGAGGGGGGAAAAGAACAGGGTCATAGGTACCGTAGCTGAGGCTGAACGAGCGTGTGAGCGCTTGATGAAATAGGGATACAGAATCACGACTCAGGTGAGGCTAGAGACCAACCAGAAATGTGTAATGGTCCTCACTGGTTGAAATCCCCCCCCTCCACAGTTGCTTTGATTGTCTGGTTGTGCCTTCATTGCATGTTTCTAAAAATATATATTTCATATATAAATATTTCATATTTATATATAAAAGAAATATGAAATAAATTGTCATGAAGAAGAAGAGTTCCCTGAATGATTTATGTGCAAAGCACTTTTTAACCTTGCACTAAAGAAAAGAAGAAGTCCGTTTTTTAATGATCTATTACCGCACGTATCATATTCTCCAACCTCCTCCCAGCCATCTCTGCTTTTCTTTTAGCTTCTAAAACCTCCTGTGTCTATGTCAAACTCAGCCATTGTGCTTATAGTCTGCTGCCAACTTACTATAAGATCAAGGCGACTGGTGTTATAGTTCATGTTTGATGAAGTCCATTGGTTTAATGTCGACCAGAATAAATTATATTCCCCCCATAATTATTTGCGGATTCAAAGACCCTCTTTGCCCGAGCAGTGTGGTCTTTTCAAGGATATCCCTTGAAGCGCTCCCCTTAACAATTTCACAATTTAATTTTACCATTAAAGTCTAACTAAACCACAGCATCACCCTGTGTCTGACTCAGCAGTACAGGCCTCTGATTCTCTGAGCAGGATGAAAACGCTTCAGCCCTGAACTTTCCGTGCACACATAGCAGACTTTTAGCCCGAATCCCCCCAACTGCTGTTAGTTCACCCCTCCCCCCCCCTGCAGATTAGCGTCCGGTTTCTGTGGAGCCGGCAAAATGGCCTTGGCCACTGGCAGGTTTGCGTTGCATTCCATACATCAGATTAAGAGAGCTACACTGGACAGCATCCACGCAAACATCAGTTCAGACCCTCAACCCTCGGCTAGGTTTTCTTACAAACCGACACCGTTCTTTAGATTTACACTGAGGCATATAACCAATGTGCCATGTGTCCATTTGTGGACATATTGTTCTCTCTCTATTGGAAATGTGACGTTTTTGTTTGTTGTTTCATTCTATCCAAACTCATTGCTTTTTTTATTCATTTCATCATTCTATCTAAAGTTTTAAATTTTCTGTAATATTCATTTGCAATTGTAATACTTGGGAATGTCATACTATTAAGCAAATTAGGTTTCTTCGAAGTGGTTTTAGATATTTGGTTTCAAATATTTGACGCAAGTCTGGTATGTAAGACAAACACCTCACCCCTTAAACAGACTTATACAGTATATTGCCGATAAAACAAGGCCCAGATTTAGAAACCCGTTCATCTTCCCATTAACGTAATTCATAATTATGAATGATAATCAGTGCACTTTTCAGAACACATAGACATTAGGAACTATCTTTCCCCACAGCTTCCACTGCCTTCAGTGCTATACATGGCTTTCAGTTGTTGTTTGTTTGTTTTTTAATCATTTTTATTATTATGTGTTTCGATTAATCACATTCATTCAGAATTGTGTATGTTAATTCAATATTCAAAGAAATACAATTATATTCATAGAAATACAAATTAAATTTAACAGTTAATTGTTCAAATAGATAATGTTGTTGTTGTTGTTGTTGTTTTAAATAGGGCACTATAGCATCTAAAACGCACTAATTTCACTGTAGAAAGGGTTCTTGTGGCGGTGTGGGTGGTGAAGCCATGCAGAGGGATCGTACTGATGATGTACTTCTTATCCTCCCTTCCCCCTGTCTCTGTATCTGCCTTTCATCCAACTGCCCGACTCTCTCCTCATTACTGTTATTTATGGACCTCCTGGCCCTCTCTTTAACTTCTGTGATGAAATGGATTACTTCCATTCCTGTATCCCCCTTTTGTCTCCTCCGCTCTTGTTATCTTGTTACGTGATTTTTAACAGTCATTTTTTAGACAGTGAAGCATTCCACTAGCTTCCTGCCTGTTCCTCCACCTCTTGATTTTAATTTAATTAGATTAGTTTTTTTCAGTTCCATCCATAAGTCACCTATACAAATTGTACTCCGTGACCCACAGCCTGATAAAACCTCAGGTGAGCGCCTCTTATTCAAGATCAAGTCACCTCTGTTTCACAAACGACTGCTCTTGGCTTCCAGAGGCATTTGGAGTTAATTTATCACCTATTAATAGGTTCTTACCATCGTCAAGCATTACATTTATGATCTCATAACTCCCTGAATGTAAACACCAACTGTCAGCACCAGCAATGCTTCTTGTTAACATAAATGTGTCATAACGTCTTGATGTATTTCAGCTTTATTGTACATCTTCTTCAAAGCTGTATTATAATTGGCTCGTGTATTTTAGGGCTTTAATAAGACCACCTACTCAATGCCAATAACTAAGATAGCAATACATGGAGGGATGAAGGAGGTACTGGACTTTACGGTAGACCTGAGGGGTACAGGAGAGTATGGTGGGAGGGGTACAGTGGAAAATGGGTGGAAGTGTATGTTTGAGGGGTACAGTAGGTTTAAGGGTTAAAGAGTGTGGGTGGGGGTGTATGTTTGAGGGGTACAGTAGGTTTAAGGGTTAAAGAGTGTGGTGGGTGGGGGTGTATGTTTCAGGGGATACTGGAGGGGGATGTCTGAGGAGTACAGGAGAGTATCAATGGAAGGGGTGTGTTATTAATGTGGGAGGTTGTTAATGATGTATTTGGTGAAGAATGGCCGAGGATGAACTCAGCTTTGCCAGAATTTGATGAAACGAGTGAGCTTAACGGCCATCTGGAGCCAGTGTGGTAAGAAAAGGTTTTCTGGCAGGGGTAGGGATGAAAAGAATAAATAAAAAACATGATGCTCTAATGTACAGTGTTTCCAGGGAAGGTAATGACTCTTCAACACGTTCGTTAAGGTCATGCCACCCAACACACATGTCTGAGTTTCCCGGCTATGAGACTCAATACAGACTCATAGATGCCATTCCCCAGGGGTCAAAGAGGGCAACATTAGAGCTACCTTGTATAAGCCTTTATGTGCATCCAGCAGTCCTTCAGAAAACAGTGGGACCAGCTTCAGATGTTATACAGGGTCCTCTTTACGCACAGTTCCCATGCTATTAAGACCCCACAGATGGGTCCCTCGACCCCCCGGGCTCGTTTCCCGTCTGGTGAGTCGAGATGCGACGGTGACCGGGGCTCATCGCCGCGTCTGGTGCTGTCGGAGTTTTCTGAGAAAATATTGTAAAACTCAAACATCCTGTACAGGAGAACAAACAGTCGCGTTGTGATGCCGGCAGGGGGTGGTGGTCATGGCGGAGGGGGGGTGAACATGGTGCCCCAGGCACGTCACTGAGCCTCACAATCGTATTCTCATATTTATTTCCCTCCTGTCCATAAAGGTGACCCTGCACAGTGGCCAGAGCATTGATCTTCAACTGTAGAAATATTGTAATTTTCATTTGCACATGTTTTATTTTCATATTTGTCATATTGTGCCTGCACCTGGACAAATTCAACCATATCTGTATATCTTTTGTGTCTTAGTGTTTGTATGTCAGTGTGATGCCCTAAGGGAATAAGTAGATGCATTGCATTGTGTTATATTACATTTTATTGTGAAGGCAAAAATCAGTGTGGTCTGGTTTGAGTGTGTCAAATCCCGTTGCAAGGCCAGATCTTAAGGACCCTTGCCCAGTACGGAGTGTTGAATTCACTGCGAGCAAAGGCTTAATCGCACACAAATGATCTCTATTAGACTCGGAGATGGTTGGCCTTTATTGTTCTTTTCCAGGAGCATAAATGGGTCTCAGTGTGCTTGGAGCCCTGATGAAATGCATGGTACAACGTTCAGTGTTTGGACACTGGAGTCACTGCAGCTTCTTCTGATCAAAAGGTTTCCATATGTGCTTTTATCTTCCTTGGGACTATTGGCACAGGAATACTCGAAGACTCTACACCTTTTCCTGATTTCCATTTTGTCCTCTTGTTTTTCTCTCTTTCTCTCCCTCTAAAGAGCAGCTCCTTTCATCTAGTCTCATTCACAAGATGTTGAAAAGGGTTTTTTTTCTCTCTCGAATATGCCAAGTGGTTAGTACAGTGGTCTGTGCAGTTTTAACAGACATAAATTCGGTTTAACATCAGTGTTCCACTGAAAGCATTTCAAACTGAGAAAATGACTTTGTGGCTGAACTAAAAGAGTTATCTAGTGAACAAATGGAAAATTCTAATTTCATGGAATTAAAACATTTAGAAGTACCACATTCAACAGTATCCTGATATTCCAAAGTGCTGGACCGAGAAGCTTGACAATATTCATACTCCAGTATCAACAGCATTATGATGTGTTCAGTTTTTTAAATCCATTATCCACTCTCTGTTCTAATTTTTTTGTGTGAACAGGTTCTTATATTATTCATTGCATCACAGTTGTCATACCACGTTATAAATACATACACAGATACAGACAATGGGGCAGGCAAATGGATATAAAGGCACAACTGGCTCTGTGAAACCTCTCCAAAATAAAAAAAATCAAGAAGAAAAAATGATAAAACGTTCCACGCAGTCCATCAGGATTACCTTTTTAGATGAAGTCAAGCTTGCCAGTAAACCTTTTTTTCCCCCAATTGAATTTGGGTGTCATCAGTTCTCTATTATGAGCTAATGCTTATGTCAAAGTTTTCACCAAAATCTTATAGAAGTAGAGCGACTGGTATGCCTGCATCCACTTATACATGCACAATGACTCTGCTGTATCTATAAATTAAGAAATAAATCATAATCTCACCAAACGTATTAGGTCTTGAAGAAAGTCCTTTGACAATATTGTCAACTGTGCTTTTCATGTGCAACACATTATCTTGAATTTAACATTTTTACATAGAGTAGGATTTTTTTTTTGCCCTTGCAATTTAGGTCAATAGTGTCGCAATTCCCCGAGAAAGAAATATGATTATATATTTGAAACGTATTTTCAATGATATGCATTTAATGAACTGCATTTGGGTAATATGATAAATAAGCTTTATGCAGCACAACTTTCTCAGTACAATTAGAGGGAATTGATGTCTATTGTCTTATTATGATAATTCCCTAACATATTTCCTCCTTTGGGGTAATGAGAGGTTTACATTTCATTACCTCAAATTTTGTTTGTGTACTTTGTCTAGATTTTTATTATTACATTTGGTTTTGTCTGTGTGTATCTTTTTGTTGTTGACATTTTTTTATTTGTTTGTTTATTGTTTTGGTTATCTTGGTGAACTGATATGTCTGCAATGAGGAAAATATATTCATTTTCAAGGGCATAAACATGGGAAGAAATAATTTGAGACATTTTTTCTTGATTCAACAACCAAACAAAAACAGTAAATTGTTGCTGCTCTTTTCAAAGAAATGTTCCAAATCATCTTCCTTGGAGTAGAATTTGAAAACCTTAACTGGACTGACCTCAAGCACAGAAGCCACTGGACTTGGACTGTGGATATTGAAGTAGTACAGTGAACAAAAACGTTATTGTTCAATGTACACTAACCAGACACTGTATGTCAACATCACATCATCAACACTGCTTTGATTGCACTCACTCATTGTTTTCCTCACTCAGACAACCTAAACAGCTACCTGTTATCACACAGGGAGCAGTTATCACATGGAGAGCGGTTATCACACAGAGAGGTTATCACACAGGGAGCAGTTATCACATGGAGAGCGGTTATCACACAGGGAGCAGTTATCACATGGAGAGCGGTTATCACACAGGGAGCAGTTATCACATGGAGAGCGGTTATCACACAGGGAGGTTATCACACATACAGGGAATGGTTATCAGACAGAACAGATATCACATGAGGAGAGGTTATAACATAGAGAGTGTCAGCCCGTCAGCACTTTCTCAGGTGCTCCTTCGACTCTGTGCCTGCACATTTCACACAGATTCTGACACCCTTATCCCTGCTCTCCAAAAATATTCCGCCTACGCCCAGTGCCATTACATTAAGTATTTCAATTGCCAGCTAAAGTGTCTAAAACCCTAAAGCTTTAACAAACAAAACAAACTAGCAAGCTTTAAAAAACAGTATCTCATCTCTTTTCATATATTTACCTGTATTACTGGTTAAAGCTATAATTCACTTATTCCAACAAAGGCACAATTATATAAGTATATTTAGAGGGATCAATTAAATTCAAAGCAAAGGAAAAGACTACTTTCTGACAGGATGTTAACAGAACATGCATGCATAAGGTAATTCAGGCAAGGAAGGTGGCAGTCAGGTAAGTATTGTCAGAGCAGGGATTTACTCCAACGTTGAAGAAATGTTATTGAAAATCAGCTGAGGATTAGATTTCTGATACAGTTCATACAAGGTCCAATTATAGACAGGATCCATTTTGTAATATTTCCAAAGGAATGTTTTTTTCTCCCTTTTCTTCTTATTTTCTAGAGAATGACTGTGTTTGAGAATGAATGTGTATGTCCACCAGAAATCGATTACTCAGGTCTGAATACTGGGGTCAGAATGGGATACAGGAAACAAACACAGGGTCACACACCCCTCATTGGTGTTGCCATTGCATTCCTGTGGTTTGATCCAGCTCACAAAAAAAAAAACCCCAGAGGGTATCTCTGCACCCATCTGGAATTGTTTTGGGAACATTTTTGCTGTGTGACAAGACAATAAAGATGGAGGAGAGGAAACCAGAGAGCAAGTCAAGTCACCTAAGAATCAAAGGTGGCCTACGAAGTGCATCTGTGTGAAATGGATTGAGTGTAATTCTCAGCCGTGCTCCAGCGTAGCCTGGCAATGTGACTACTACGGCCTTCCGAGAGCGGGTTGGTACTGAATTATCTGGTGACGTAAGGTTAGGGTGTGAGGAGTGCCCAGATGGCATGTTCACAGATCACAGAAACAGCTAAAAACATATGGCTGTTATTTTGACAAGCTGTCAGCGTGACCATCGATGAAGTGGTACCATTGTAAGTGAGATATGCCACCGAGCAGAACTTACAAAGGTTATAGCCTCCCAAAATGTTGCCCTGTTAATCCTGCCGATGCAGATGCAGGGAATACAGATTACATTTACATTTACATTTTAAGCATTTAGCAGACGCTCTTATCCAGAGCGACTTACAAGATGTGCATCAATACATGGTAGGAACAATCACAGTTAGCGCACGAGATCAGTGCAGGAATACAGATTGGAATGGGGGGAGGTGGGGGGGGTTGGTGATGGGAAAAGATGTCCCAGACTGCAATTTGGACTAGAATGACAGCAGTATCCAGGGCCACATATCAGGCCTCTCTCAGAAGGCCGTGACATGCAGCCCATCCCTCAAACGCGCACACACGCCGACGCCGTTCCACATGAGCTCGAGCGTTCCCTGTGCTGCCGTGACATCTGTTCTCTGATCCTGACTCACAGAGTGCAGCACCCGCCACAAAGGGAGAATCACCCCTTTCACGAACCGGCAGGAAAACAAACGCTAACCGCCGACAATATCCTTGGCGACACGTCCCACGTCTCCACGTGTGTCAAATTAAAGGGGAGTTGGGGGGGGGGGGGGGGGTGTTGTTGCTTCACAGAGATGCCCTCCCACCAACCCCGTAAGGACTGTGATCTCTGGTGATGTAATGGCTTTATTATAACTGAGCTGGGGAATGCACTTACAAGGTGCTTGGGAATATGGGAATAACTGCGTCGGGTTGACAACACGACAGGGATGTTGGGAATTGAATTGTGGCAGGGGGGACTTCTTAGGATGCAGTGGTGTGGTGCAACACACCACACTACCAGAGAACAAGACGTGGAGCTCTTTCACGTGCCTGTGTAGTGGCTAGGGTCCTCCAGCTATCTCATTCTGCCTGGGAAACGCACGTGCATTCCGGCTGCCTCCTTTACCGGCGATGATGGAAGCATTTCCACATAAGTTATTTGTGTTGTTCTGCCTCAACATGTCGGGTTGTCAGATTGGCATTGTTGTGCTGTTGCCAGGAGTGGGGGTGGGCAATCCTTACCGGACACGGCGGGGTAGTACGCCAAAACACAGGGGGAATAAAAGAGTCAGAATCACGGAATCATTTCAAAACTACAAGCATGTTTATGGGAAATTGATGAGTAATGCATATTGAGTTCCATAGACAGCATGACACGATAGAAGGAGAGAAAAGCCATAAAACAACAAACTGGTTAAGCTGTGATAATGTGCAGTAGTGTTGGAAAACAGGTACATCTGTCGAACAGATTTTATATTTTTATTGTCCTACAGAACAATACAAGGTTTTTTCTCAGTGTTAACCAGGGTATGACAACTAAACAAGGATAATGGCGATCCCATTACAAACGTACAAAATTACAAGCTGCCTGCGGTTGAAGATATTCCTACAATGCATTTTTGAAACAATCTTTTTTTTTGTTTAATAAGTATGCATGAAAATGCGGTTCAAGAAACAATTACACTAAATTATGTAATTCTTCATTGTTTTTTTTTGTTTTTAAGAGAATACGGATCATCTTTCTCATGGTTTTGTCTGTCTCCTTTGGGAAAGGGAGATTTTCATGATTGATAATGGAGGAAATCCATGCAATTTATATCCCGGCAAAGTAATGAAAAATGTTCTTCATTCATCTTTTTTCTCCTAAAACAAAATCAGGACCAAAACCAGACCGGCAACATTTCCTCCATCCCACCCCTAAATACGTTCTGTGTGTTCACCAGAAAATTACCCAATTATCTCTTAATTAACAGTAATTGTACACCCAGTGAACCTTAAAGCCTACGAAAGATGCATATGTTGATAAGTGTAACCGTGTGTCAGATTGTATTAATTGATATCCAAATAAATCACCCTACATAGGTTGCACAAATTTAGGTGAGAGCACATGTTTTACTGTTTTATCTATATTTTCCCACTCTTTGTATATGCTCATTTAATGGTGGCAAACACAACAGCAGACTTCCTGAAAAGCAACAACTAATAGAAAAAGATCTATCAGTGCGATCGCTACATATCTAAAACAGAAATCTGGGTAACATTCACAGTAGGAACATTTCCAAACCTCTGAAATAACCAGCGTTTCTCTCTTTCTCCAGAAAAGAGGGAAATAAAGGATATTGTTTTGATTTTAAATTGCCGGTACTGCAATTATGAAATTACATTAATTACGTTTCCACAATTTTCACGCTTCAGTGCAAGTAAGTCACTTCTTTGTCCACTGTGTTCAATTGAGGGATTGCCCACTTGTAGAACAGGGAAAGAGATGTATTGTAAAAGACACAATACAAAAGCAGTCTGTGTATAGCCGAAACATACAAGATATGCATTATACCATTATAACGTTATAAAATACATTGCTTAAAATTAGCAGAATGAAGTAGGAAAAGCCGGAAGGGTATGTGAACAGAGGAATGAGCGAGAGGTCAATAAAAATGGTAAAATATGAAATCTGCATTTCACAGAGAATTTTTGATAATATTATCAGTGTAGAACAGGTCTAAAATGGAGAAGGATCCATCAGAGAAGCCTCCGTTCAGAGACGGAAGGGGGCTTCACTTGTGGGAATGCCAATTAATGAACTTGAACTCTGGGCGACCTGTGACCCCTGAGACTACTCTGGACAAACAGACGGGGTCAGAGATGTGGTGACCAGGGCCTGGCAGTTCACTCGCACAGTGGGGAACAGTGAGCAAGAGGTCAATCTCTCACTGTTGACAGTGCAACCGCAAAGGAGAAAACACACACACACACACACACACACATAGTAACCCTTGGCTGCTCTAAAGGCTCCCTTTCTATGGTGACGGGGATGCATCCCCTCATCTGGAGAAAGAGAGAAAGAAAGAGAAAGAAAGAGAAAGAGAGAGACCTGCATCTGGCCTCCAGATGGGCTGTGAGTCATGCTTGGGTTACTAGGGGTTGGGTTAAGTTTGCGAGGAAAAAGGCACACAAACACACACACACACACACACACACACACACACACACACACACACACACACTATAAAGAAAGGAAAAGAGAAAGAAAGACAATGGAAAAAAGACAGAATAGCTTTAACGGGAATTGTATGCCCCTGGGGGGTTGCTTCCCGCTGAGGAGCAGATTGCTCTCAGGTTGGGTTGACCCGGGGGTAAACCCGACACCTGACTCACACTGCTGCCGGCGAACAGTTCAGTGGGCCAGTGACGCACAGCGCACCCTGAGCTACAGAGAAAGAGAGAGAGAGAGAGTCTCTCCTTCTCCTCTTCCTCTCCTGTGAGAGAACTCCACCACACTTCTCACAGCCATTCTGATTGGCTCCAGTTTGGGACACTGTGCATCAGACTGATCAGACACACTTAGGAGAGAGCGCACGTGTGTGTGTGTGTGTGTGTGTCCTGAACTTGCCTTGTTTAGGAGATAAGACACTTGCTTTTGACATAAGTCACACAAAATAGTGAGAATTATGCTTTTAGATAAACAGTTCACCACCTTGTTAATGAAAACAAACGTAACATTTTGAACAGGTGATTTCAACCGACATTGCAACCAACTGGCAACGTGCTAATCAGATTATTATGCATCACTAGAGTACCAAGTACCCAGGGTATCATCATTGCGATTTGGCAAGGCATTAATACACTGGCTCCTGGCACTTTCTTCTCTTGGCAACAACAGATCTAAGATCCGCTTGCCAACCCCCGATCCAAACCCAAACCAGTTTGTGTAAAAGTTTGAGACTAATCCAGGATCAGTGGCTGAGGCAAAGGCTTCACACAAGACAGTAAGTTGTGATACAAGGCACTGGGCAGCCTCACATCATTTCCCTGAGATATACATGAGGAAAATGAGCACAGCATATCAATAAGCAGGCGTGGGCAAGGCCCTGAAGTGGACTGCTGAGGACCAGGGCCTTTATTGGAGGGGGACACGCTACAGACAAGACCCCCGTTGGAGGACACAGATGGAGAGAGGGGAAACCAAGAACAGAGGGCATCAACATTGCAAACAACACAATCCACATTCACGAGCTCCTCTCACCTCGGTAATGACTGCTTCAAAGGGTGACATCTGGAGGCATTGCATGCTCGTGTACAGTAAAGTAATCCAGAAAACAGCATTTAAAAAAGAAGGAGAAAAAAAACATCTGACAGAGGGGGTGATGGTGACCTTAACCACGATCAGTTGCAGAGCCAAGGGGGAGGGCGGGGGAAATGGGTCAAGAAGCCCCCACCCTTCTGGGAACAGCACACCACGGTCCACTATTTAATGCGTCACATCATTCACTTTTCGCAAAATGTGTAGACCAGACAGTGGATTGTGGCGGGTTCCCACTCCACTAGTCTGGCAGGTTTTTGGCACGTGCCTTTGACCGATGGACGGTGAATGAGTCAATGGAATGAATCAATAGGAAGGAGTCGATGATGGGGTAGGCCCAGCATTACCCTGCAGATGTGTAAGGACATCACTTCCCTTCCAAAATATTACCACCACCTTTTACCCAAGGGTGTTTAATCAAGCCTGACAGAGCTGACCAATTACCGCTGTGAAGGCGTTGGCTCCTTTCACATGAGAAACAGAGTTTGCAGCCCCCTCTTTGAATACTCAGCATCTGACCCCTATCAGGGCCAAACACTCTGCTATTTTTCCCAGTTGACAATAGAGTCAAATTAATCTCAGTGTCATCGGGGTGCACTATCGCAAAACTGGTGGGCTCTTCAAAGAATAGGCTTGATCTAACTTTTATATCGCGTATCAAAGCCGGCAATCAGCAGTGAAGTTGATGAGGCATGTATAAAAAAAAACATGAAAAAAGATAAAATCAACTGGTCCTGGCCAAAATGTGCAAAGGTTGTAACCTTTTTGATGTTTTGGAGAGTGGGAATGCTGTGGTTCCGTTGTTGTGTCTGTAAGATACAGTGCTGTGTTGTGCTGTGTTTGTAGTGTCCCTTGTGAGGTCACGATAATGTGATCCACCATCAAACATGTTATTGTCTAGGGGGAAGGGGGAGGGGCTTAAAAAGCATCCATACAAAGGTCTTGAGCTGCTCCCAAAACCACATCAAAGGGCGAGTGATAGCGAACAAACTTAGGTGGAGAGAAGGTGAAGCGCACAATATAACATTTTTCAAAGGCTTGGAAGCATCGTCGAGGAGCCTCGCCAGCAGAGGGAAAATGGCCAAGCGGCTCAATATCTGCTGCCAGTAAATCTTTACCTTCTTCTTGCCTTGTCAACAGTCACAACTCAGCGGAATCAAAAATGACCACAAGCTTCAAAAAACTCTTACTTTTTTTTAAACAATAAATAAATAAATAAATAAATGTACCAAAACCACATTAGGGCCGATTTGTTCCTCTTAATGCTTTGTCTTCCGCGGTTACAGAAAACGAGAGTTTACCTTCGGCCTAACAGAGCCAGTGCACTATTGAACTCCAACACGCAGACAGAGGGCGCCACTGTGTTTTGTCTGCTTGGGGAAAACCAACGCAGTCCAATCAGTGACCCAGCAGAGCAGCGTACGAGCAATATAAAGTCGGAGGGGGCAAGAGTTTATTGACACTCCTGTCTGACTGAATAATCAGCTTTGGAAAAACATTAAACCTGTTAAACATGAAGTCACCTACTCCACTCTGTAGACATTAAGAATGGTGCAAAGGTGTATTTGTGTGTGTGTGTGTGTGTGTGTGTGTGTGTGTGTGTGTGTGTGTGTGTGTGTGTGTGTGTGTGTGCATGTGTGTGTCTCAGATCCGAGAATATCTTGTCAAACCACAATTTGCTTCCAGTACTCTACAGTAACTATAGGCGGTTGACGCTGCTCCAGGACCCCCAAGCTTGCCCCCTGCAGGACAGGTGGGGAATGACAGAGGATGACATAGCGACAGCGAGTGCCAATTACCTCAAATTTCACACTGCAGAACTGTCATTAATCACATGGATCCATATCTTTTTTTTATCATTACCAGGAAGCCCAGCACATACACTCTTGACCTCCCCCACGCACATACACACATTTGACATTAGACTTAATCCCCCAGAGCGGGGGTGTAATTAGACAGGCTCCCTGCACGGTCGGCCTCTGGGGGCCTGGGGGGCACAGCGGGGCTGCACTGGTAGGATTACAGTTCAGAGCCCTGTGATCACATGACACAAGCTGTTACCGCAGCTACTGCTCTCATGTTCCCAGGGCTTCAATATGTACTGCATATAGACCAACAGATAGAAAGATAGATTGCATATTAGCAGATAGCTAAATAGATGTCCACAAGGCACCCAAAAAGTACTTCACATGGATAAAATATAAAGCATATGGCATCCATGTTTTGAAAGTGTCAAATGATTACTATATGTTCCATTGCGCAAGTGCTGTTTCTGTGCAGTAGATTCACACGAATCCTCTCCGTAAAGGAGCCATTCCAGTATTCCAGGCTTACGGTAACTGCAATTAAGCATGGGGGTGAATGGAGACCTGCAAAAAGGGGGTTATTTACTTTTGTCAGGTTTTCAATAGCAGGTATCATTCATGGCATGTGCCTTTGCCAAGTTCAATAAAAGACTTGGCACTGGACCGACCTTGTCCTCCGAATGATTTCATTTCCATATGGTAAGATTGTTTGAGACACAGTCAGGAAAAAAAAAACATTCATTAGAAAAATATTCCAGCCATGCAAAGTAAAGAAAAATATATACAGTATAGTCCAATATAGTGTGTATATAAAAGTAATTACATTTAAAATCATCAAGAGTGTGGTGGAGAGAATATATATTATATATATATATACTGTATATATAGAGGTAAATGCCTAAATAAAGGAAACACTTGAGTAAATAAAGGGTTCTGGTGGCTCTGTTATGGCGTGGGGTGCATTTTCCTGGCATGTTTAAGGTACATTCAACCCCTTAGGGGGCAAGGTAAACACCAGTAAATCCAGAGCAATTCACAAATTATTTGATAAGCATGAAAAGCCATATGTAAACCATATGCCATGGCCGTCTCAGTCACCAGATCTCAACCCATTTGAACACTTACGGGAGATTCTGGAGCAGCGCTTGAGACAGCGTTTTCCACCACCATCCACAACACCAAATGATGACATTTCTCATGGATCGGATGAATGATGTTGAATCCCTCCAACAGAGTTCCAGGCCCTTTTAGAACCTATGCCATGGTGTATAGAAACTGTTCTGGTGGCCCAGTGTCCTAATAAGAAACTTTATGTTAGTGTTTATTTTATTTGAGCAGTTACCTGTATATATATATATATATATATATATATATATATATATATATATATATATATATATATATATATATATATATATATATATATATATATATATTGTGGCATCACAGGGGACGTGTGGTGGAGGAGTGCTGCATTCCCTGCTGATCGGTGGCCACTTCACAAAATGGCCGCCGTTGTACACACTACAAGCCCCACAATGCAACACAACTCCAGGTGTAGGTGCTTGGGCCACCTAATCAAGGCCAGGATAAGAAGCCGACATGCAGGACAAAGAGGAAGAGAGAGAGGAGCCGAGCACATGGCTGGAAGGAGCTGGAAGAAACAAACCACACCAAGGAAAGTAAACCTTTTGAATTGAGAATTGTTTTCTAAGAAGAGGATTATTGCTGGGATGACTTGTAACATTTTGATTGAGGCATTTTTGAATGTTTGGATTTTGGATTATTGTTTGGAGGAAAGTACCCATTGATGCCCTGAGGAGAAATAAACCTGGACTTTAAGTTTGAACTATCAGTGTTTTGCCTGTTTTTGTGTGTTGTTGCACTGCCCCACACCGACCTGCCCTGGTCAAACCTCTCATGACGTCACAGATGGTGGAGGATGCGGGCACTGGGGCCTAAGTGCGGATGATTGGACTCAACTTTTTGCAGTACGCAACACAGAAGAGGACAGGACACAAGTAGTCAGGTTAGGTTTTTTTTTGTGTGTTTGTTTAAAAAAATAAAATAATAAGAAGCACTAGGAAAGCACTGCCACAGCAAAATGGCTAAACAGCAGGGAAGCCCTCGTCTCGATGAGATGCCCGTCACCCCAATGAGCATAACATGGGAGGACTTCGAAGCCTGCCCCTTAGAGTTCCTAGGAGAGCTATTGTGCCTTGCTGCAACCTTCCAGCCAAAAGGTGGGGAATGCCCCAACCCAGGGCTCCCGAGCACCCAAACCCTGCCGGGATGTGGAAGCGGACCTGAGATGGCTGAGGTCCCCAGAGGTGTACCATTGGCTGCAGATGGACGGGGAGCTGTACCTGGATCAGCGGGACATTGAGTCAATCCTGGACTTCATGGATGAAGACGAGGCTACCCAGAGGGAGGCACTGCTGCAGGTGAAATGGACCTACCTTACTCGCCTCATGGAGATGGCTGCTCCAGTTGTCCTTCTCCATGGGCCATTGAGCCAGAAGAGGACGGACGACACCCTCCCACTAGTCAACGCTCCCAGCCCCAGCCGCAGCCATGCCAGGCTACCGACCCCAAGAAAAAGAAAAGAAGAAGAATAAGAAGACTGCCAGCCCGGTAGAGAAGCAGACCGAGGTGACCCCCATTGCCGCTCCCAAAGCGATGGATAGGAAAGCGCACAGTGATGAAGTTGCTGCTGAGTCCATGGGGGAGGCCGCAGCCTCACAAGAAGGGGCCGAGAGGTGGTCGCAGCCTCACAGGAAGGGGCCATAGAGGTGGTCGCAGCCTCACCGGAAGGGGCCGTAGAGGTGGTCGCAGCCTCACAGGAAGGGTCCGTGGAGGTGGTGACAGCCGCAGTGAGTGAGGAACCAGTGCCGGCTGAAGTGTTAGAGACACCGGCCGCAGAAGAGGCACCACCTGCAGACGAGGTCACCGTAGCAGAAAAGGCAGAAGGTGATGTTGCAGCATTAGCCGTGGTGGCTGAGGCAGTCCAGGAGATTGTCCAGGAGACGGTGAGTACCGAGGTCCTGGCACCCACAGACGAGACTGCAACCACAGAACCGGCAGTGGAAGAAGCTGCACCTGAGCCCGAACCTGAGCCCGAACCGGAGCCCGAGCCTGAGCCCGAACCTGAGCCCGAACCTGAGCCCGAACCTGAACCTGAGCCCGAACCTGAACCAGAACCAGAACCAGAGCCAGAACCAGAGACGGGCAGTCAAGCAGAAGAGCCTGTCCCAGCAGGTGAGCCCACTGCAGACCTGGCGCCAGAGCCCATTCTGAGCCTGAAACGAAGGCTGGGAGGAAGCCCCAGAACCTGCCCAGGAGGAAGTTCCTCACCTTGTCATGGAGGAGCCTGCACCAATCAGTCTCGCAGCCACAAGAAGCACGGAGGAATTGAAAAGTGCCTTGGAGCCTGTCCCGAAGCAGTGCCCATCGTCAAACCCGAGCCCGCGGAAGCTGAGTTTGAGGCGGAGGCAGAAGCTGAATTGGAACCAGTGGAGCCTATGGTAGTGGTTGGCATAGATGGCGACAACCTGGAGGGCCCAGCCAATGTCGCCTCACTGCGCTGCCCAGTGGGTCTGCTGGTGGCCCCCATGTTGCCTTGTCCCGTGAGGCCAGATGAGGCCCGCATGTTGCCTTGTTCCGTGGGGCAAGCGGAAGGCACCATGCTGCCCTGGCTGGACACCCGTCCGGGGTTTTCACCCCACACCAGTGTGGGTCTTCCAGTGGCTGTGCCCTCATTGTGGTCCAAGGGATCAATCGCCTTCCTTCCCCAGCTAGGGGGAGCCATGGTGAGTGTGTGCCTCACGTTCAGCATAACTGTGCCCTTTGTATTACAGAACTTTTGCATCATCTCCTGATCTGTTGGGAGAGCCGAGTGTTCGATCCGGGGCCTCGTTCACCTGCCGAGGGCGGCAGGCACGGGGAGAGGGATGTGGCATCACAGGGGACGTGTGGTGGAGGAGTGCTGCATTCCCCTGCTGATCGGGTGGCCACTTCACAAAATGGCCGCCGTTGTACACACTACAAGCCCCACAATGCAACACAACTCCAGGTGTAGGTGCTTGGGCCACCTAATCAAGGCCAGGATAAGAAGCCGACATGCAGGACAAAGAGGAAGAGAGAGAGCAGCCGAGCACATGGCTGGAAGGAGCTGGAAGAAACAAACCACACCAAGGAAAGTAAACCTTTGAATTGAGAATTGTTTTCTAAGAAGAGGATTATTGCTGGGATGACTTGTAACATTTTGATTGAGGCATTTTTGAATGTTTGGATTTTGGATTATTGTTTGGAGGAAAGTACCCATTGATGCCCTGAGGAGAAATAAACCTGGACTTTAAGTTTGAACTATCAGTGTTTTGCCTGTTTTTGTGTGTTGTTGCACTGCCCCACACCGACCTGCCCTGGTCAAACCTCTCATGACGTCACAATATATATATATATATATATACACACAGTATATATTATGGCAGGATGAGGGGGGTTGGGTTACAACACAGCCAATTATCAATAATAAATTACCATATGACAACAAATAGGACACAAATAGGAATTTATTAGGGAAATGAACACAAGAGGGGAATAGGGGGAAGCATGCAAGTATAGTCCATAATTCGTTCTCTTGGTCTTTATCTGTGATCCAAAGTTGTAAATCCAATCCAGCTCCTCAAACAATCCAAAAAGGTCGGTACATAAAGGGGGTTTTCAAAAACAGTCCAAGTCAATCCAAGTAGTCAATCCAAAAACAATGCTCTCTTTCTCTTCGTCACCCACCAGCGCATTTCCCTTTCCAGGTACTTCGCAAATTGCCTGTTGAAAAGGTGCTTCTTTTATGTTCCATTCATTACTTGGTTAAAGCGCGTCAGGTGTGCCCCGTTAGCCCCGGACTTCCGATTAAGGTACGGGGGTGGGGCCAGCGGGCTACTATGTACCGCCCCTCAACCACCACCCTCGGTATACCTCCAGGCACCTGCACAATATTATTACTTATTTTCATTAAGAGCCCCTTCTTTATGAGTTATTTATCTCTCTCTCTCACACACACACACACACACACAAACACACACACACACACATATACACATATGCTACCAAAGTAATTATATGGATATTCATATCTATTCTAGTAAGAATGACGAGGAAGGGTTTCTGTGTTTTTACATGGGGGAGAAACCAGCAGAGTGCTCATACACAAAGCAAAGAGGACAGCATAGTGGAGCAGGACCCTGTTCATTCGGTCACGGAGTCACTGGTGTTTTAGAAGTCAATTCTCCCGTGGGTCATCTTGATGTGTTTGGTTCAGGCTTTGCTGTAGCTCTAAGACCACCTGTGCCTCAGGAGCATGTCGCAGAATATATGTAAAATGCCGCTTCGTGCTTGTGTCTGTGGGGTAAAATGAGGGGTAATCCTCCCAGTTTGTGAAAGCTCTACTCCAGTTGTACTTTTTGACAGTTTTACTCCTGGAGGATCACTGTCCAGGAGTTCTTCACTCAATCAATTTACCTGATAATTGCCACAAATTAACATATTTTACATCACTTCCAAACCAACTGAGGTTGTTGCCAATTAAAGAAGAGCAGGAAAACCTTGCTGGAAAGCGTCCTTTAAGGACCAGGCACCCCTGAGCCCTTCTCGTACCAAAATATTTACTTGGCGCTTAACTATTATACGCCAACCTCCATTTTAGAGTGTCGTTATTACGACTGACACACTGTGCAACATACAGTATATATTGTATATACAGTATATACATTTACTCTTGCCATATCTGGTTCATATTTCACATTCTCACATATTATTAGAAAAGTATAGAGAGCTTTTACTTTAAGAAGGAAATGTTACGGAAATGTATAAATATTGCGTGTTTAAAACACGTTATTATAAGCAGTAACTTTTTATACCCTGAGTGAAGGCTTGCCATGCGTTTCATGGTTCTTTTGCTGCACTTTTGACTTTTTCACCTTTCTCATGTTAACTTTTTCTTCTTGTGATGACCAGGTGCTTGTAAACTTGCCTGTTGACAGTATGCTGACTGATTTTTCAACTTTTCATAGCTCCAAATGCGTCAAATTGGCTGTGAACAAGACCCTAATGAATACAGTTCAGATGGGCTTTTTTTAAAGCCCTGCATTTGAGAACCAGTGAGGCAGATGTAGACTCTCTTTATGGTGCATGCTCGTATCATCCCGATCACAAGAATAATAAGGGATGAGTGTGGATTTCATGTGAAAATGAACACACACGTATGGTGATGCAAATCACGAAAAAACTAAAATCAAGTACTTTTCCAAGTACTGAAAAACATTTTTTTAAACCATATAAACCAAAAAGGTTAAAAAAATGCAATGCCAGCTATCACGTCTTGTTTTTCGATATCAATAGTTATGGGCTATATTTTCTTTCTTAAGAAATTATTTTATTATTTTGCCTTTTACATATTTGTGGCCTGCTGCCCACAGCATTGACTTGCATGGCTAAATCACTGAAGGATTTCCACATGGATTAATAGATCCAGCATGTGTTAGGAATAGAATAGGTGATGGCATGGTATGATGCATTAATATTTCCTGGAGTTCAAACCTATCCCATTGATTTATAGCATGGGTTTGCTTCTCTGTGGGTTTTCTTAATGGACTATGACAGATGAACTTAAGGATGTGGCTTAAATTCCACAAAAAGAGAATACTGGGAAAGACCATGGGCAGGTTGTGTGTCCTTTTCTTTCCTTTGGAAAAAAAAAATATATTTTAGCATGGATGTAATACAATCAACCCTTCAATAAGAAATCAGGGCCGTTCCACATACTTGCTTTCTGACTGGCCCAAACATTAGCCAATAGGAAAGAAGCACACATTTTGATGTGTGGCTTTTCTTTATTGAGAAAAAAAAGAGGATCATGCAATTAATCTGTGGTTCTGATGAACTGAACAAAACAGTTAAACCATTTACATTACTCACGACTGAAACTCAGCCGTAATTAATATCATACTGAATCGTCACAGAGACATGGGTTGATTCACAGGGATTCATGTCTTAAGATGAAGACACAAACTGATAAAATCAGGCTTACAAGTGAGTATTTTCCTTTGGTGCACAAATGGAGGAATAAAAACTCCCAGCTGTTGAAAAAGCTAGCACTGAAAAAAAATTGAAATTTAAGACAAGAAAAATATTTAAATATTTAATTTTCAGTGTTTTAGAGGGGCATTTCTATAATGTTATATGATCACTGATTTAATACAAATATTGACCTTATCCAATAGTTACATTTATTTCATTCTTCTATTGTTTGAGTACACCTGCTGGAAACTAGGTTTATCTCATAATTGACAATGTTTTACATAGTATAAGTTTCTGTAAATACTTGAAAATGAAAAAAAATTCCTCAATATAGCCACCCGTGATAACAGCCTCACAAATACGGGCCATTTGGTTAATACGTTTCAGCAGGGAATCAGCGACATGTCTTCCCAGCTCTCCTGCAGCAATTCCCAGAGACACTTGTGGGTTGTTTTGCTTTGACTCTTCTGTCCAGTTCATCCCATAAAGGTTCTATGGGATTGAGGTCTGGACACTGGACAGGCCAGGTAATTAGTTTGAGTTCTCCTTCACGTTTCTCCTTCACCATACTGTAGTTCTTGCACCACTTCAAGGTGTGTTTCGGGTTGTTATCTTGCTGAAGAATGAAGGAGTGCCCGATTATCCATAATCCACATGGAAGGTGTACTAAAACTTTTGACTGGTACTGTATAAGTAAAATGTACAAGTCCTGGCCAATAAACCACTAAGATTCCATCACTGTAATATCTTAAAGAAGTACAATGTGCTCAGTTTTGACAATTTCATGAATTACTCCTCACACTTACATTTACCATCTACTTCCACCCATTCTCAATACATTCATAGCTAGACTTCACTCCACTGCCACTAACACCTGAAACATCACCGAAGGAAACTGTAGAATCAGACATTGCAGACCTTCCTTTGCGAAAACTGCATTTTAAAGGGACAACACTTTGGAATTCTCTACCTGGCAGTTCAAAACAAATCCAAGATTTTAAAATGTTTTCCACAATAATCAAGTTCTGGCTAAAACTTGGGGAAAATTGTAATCATGACACCAACTAATCATTACTGTATTTGAGCTCATGTTCTCTTTTTTGTTTGTTTGTTTGTTTTTTTCATGTCATGTATGGTTGTTGTTGTTTTCGGTCATTATATGCATTGATTTGAAACTGTAACAATGTCATTTTATTATTTTATTTGATTGAACTATCAATGCTCATCAAGGGACTGGTGTTGGAAATTAGCTTCAGCTATATACACATGTACAGTGCATCGGACACTGCTTCTGCAGCTGTTAATGTTCTCTGTGCTTGTCCCTTACAAATAAACTAATAAATAAAATAAATATATACAGTGGGGTCCAAAAATCTGAGTCCTCTACCAAGATATGTTTGTTTTCATCATTCATCAAAAACTAACACTTTACTCATGTGGCATTTGTTATTAAAGAATGTCATAAAACACTGATACAAATTAGAGAAAGGAAAGTATGAAATTTAAATATCTATACAGATTTTATTTGCACACCATTTCCTTTCACTCCTAATACACAGAGTTGTTTTGGTCTTGTAACAATTAATACTGGATATTGGCGTAATTAATATGGTCCTCTATGTGTTCTTGTTGCTACTGCAGGTGCTTTAATCTTGAAAAAGGACACTTCCTTTGCAAATGTTTTTGCAGCTGTTTCTAATTATGTCAGCAGAGCATAGTAAAGTAGTAAGAGGTCAAATTGTTCTCCTGAGTAAAAATGTTGTGTTAGCTTTTGATGAATGATTAAAACAAACAGATCTTGGTAGTGGACTCAGACTTTTGGGCCCCACTGTATATATTTATATATTCAAAAAGTAGATGTGGATATATACCATAGCTGTAGGACTTGTAGATATTCTTGGAAACAGACTCAATAAAGTACAGGCCTGCCTTCATCATAATAATAATTCACTACTGTTGCAGATTTCCAGAGGATAATTGAAGCATTCAATCTTGAGCGATGCAGAATAACACCAGGCATAATTCAGCCAGCCCCCACATTTCACCAAGAGTGTTGGATTGTCTTCACCTGCACACACTAAATGTGTGTGTTGGAAGGAAAATACAGTCTGGCAGAGGGCCGTTTTACTAAATAGGTGCTCAAAATTTTGTTCAGAATCACATAAGTACTGCGGACACAGATTTTTGTGCCTATTGTCCACCTGTTTTACATGTGCTGAATTGTTCAAGGAAGGTATTTCGCAAATGGGTTGGAAAGTGTTTTGGGAGAGGTAATACATCCTGTGATTTTCTGTACAATGCCTACAATAGCAATTCCCTGCCATCCTCCTTAATTCCTCATGAACATATTCACTTATATAAGGAATGAGGGAGAGTTATAATGTAGTAGTACACACAAAAATACATCTACAGATATGTTATTACCCTCATGCCTTGTATAGCTAACACTACAAAAGATTTGCTTTATTACACATGAGTGCACATGCACCGTTTATTACAATACATGAATATATTATTCATGGTAGTATATGCATAGTATACATCTACAGATATGTTATTACTCCAATGACTCATATGGTTTGTGCGTAAGACTCTTCTAGAACGTTGGATGGTTTTCTCACAAAAATCTCCTTATCTTTGCTTTATCATTTATGAATGTTCTCATGGAAAAGTCAAGTGATGATAGTACTGCTTAACTGAACTGAAATGGAGGTCCTTCCCCTGTGTGTGCAGGTCTTTTCTACTCTACTTGTTGAATACAGGGTGAGTGGGATTCTCCTGGTGGGAAGCTTTGATGTTCCTCTGTCTGTGCCTCTTCAAAGCTCTCTCTCTAAACCGGCAGCTATCACAGCTCATCAAGCAGAGGGGGGAACAGCCACAGGGGACCCCTCTCAACACCCCCCTCTCTCCCTTATCTGTCTTTCCCTCTCCCCCTCTCTCTTCTTCCCTCCCCCCCTGGCTCTCTCTCTCTCTCTCTCTCTCACTGTATCTTTGTCTTTCTCTCACACTTTTTTCTATCTCGCTGTCTCTTTCTCCCTCTCTCTTCTTACTCTGCTCGCTCTCTCAATTTTGTATGCTTTATTGACGTGACTGCATATAACAATATTGCCAAAGCAGTTAACAGTGAAGCAAGACACATTGCAAACATAATTAATACAGTCGTGATAAAAAAGAAAGAAAGAAAGAAAAATAGATCATTAAAAGGGAAACACATAGGCAAGTTAAATGACTGGTACTGGTAATAATAACAATAGTAATAATATAAATACTAATAACAATAATGCTGAAATTAAATAATAAAAGACACTCTTTCGTCTCTGTCTCTCTATACACTCTTACTCAATAGTCTGAAAATTAAAACCAAAAAAGTTTTAAGTGAGGAATAATGATTGGCAAAAGCTGCAAAAGACAGG
Organism: Aldrovandia affinis; assembly: GCA_029706075.1. NCBI lineage: Eukaryota > Metazoa > Chordata > Actinopteri > Notacanthiformes > Halosauridae > Aldrovandia > Aldrovandia affinis. The sequence continues at coordinate 361,740 of JAINUG010000148.1, forward strand.
AAACCTATGCACCTATGCACTGACAACGCTTCTAACACACAATGCTCTGATGCCTGCTATGGTACTGTAACTATATTGGTCTACTTGAAACAATGTACTCACTGGGCAGGCTGCTGAGGATTCAGTCAAAATTTATCTTTGAATCAACAACCAAATAGATTATTTTCAGAGGAACGCAGCATTTAAAGAAATTTCATTTCTAGAAAACAATGATGTTTGGATGCCATATATGTGCTTCAAATTGACAGATTGTGTCTTGTTACTTTTTAGTTATGAACACTGTGAAAGAAACAAAAACCAAAAGTAAACCTAATACTGTTCTCGTATAATAATTATGAAAGACGTCAGAGCAGAAGGCACTGGGGCACACTGGGGTGTGTTTTTCTCGCTCTGAGGAACAGTCCTAGGCCTTTCTTCCCAATTCGTCCGTCGTCACAGGCACCACCATCCCACCATCCCCTCCCACACATTACAGCCCATTCAGTCAATTAGAGCACCAAGGCTTCACTCCAAGCCAGTAATACACCATTCCCCTTTTTCCTTTTCCCTTCCCTCATGTCTAGACCTGACCCCTCTAGGGTAAAAGGCTGATGATGTTGGGCTCAGAATTAAAAGACACCCTTTTAGGAGAGAGAGAAAGACAGCGAATGGGGATGAGGAAAGTACCAGAGGGAGTTGCACACTCCTGCCAATGGCACAAAAAACGAAAGTCGAAAACCACTGGGCAGGGTTTGCTACGCAAGTACCTACGCAAGAAGCAAGTAAGCAGTGACACATTAGCCAAGTTAACCTCAGTGATAATAGATAGAACATCATTGTTTTACCTCAGCAAGGCCCTTGTTACTTGGCTAACATACTGTATGAGCTCAGGAAAAAAGCGAAGCATTACAATGGAAATATATGAATGAATTAAACATTTGAGCACAAATGTTTAATATATGTATGGTGGTGAGTCTGAACATGCTGCGGCCTCAGAGCTATAAATGTTTCTGTGGACTACAGGGACTAAAACATTCATTCAGCTCACATTTGTACAATTTACACAAACTGAAAACGGCAAACTATGGGGAGTAATTTAGCTGTTAATATCATATATCCTCTTTGGATGGGAAAGTAGAAGGGGAGCAATCTCTCTCTCTGGTATTTAAAGCTGTCTGTCATCATAACTGATGCTAACCTTAAGGTGTCCTCTCTGAACATTAAAGTAGAATAAATAACTATATATATATACCTATATATATATATATATATATATATAGGCATGTGTGTGTGTGTGTGTGTGTGTGAGTGATTGAGTAAAAGTAGGCTGATTCTATTTGTAGATAATTGGCAGTAGTGGTAGAGACGGTGAATTTCTAAGGCTCGTAAAATATAATATATTGTGTTCTGCTCTGTAGCGCGGGGTTATTCAAACAAACCACATGAATGCGCAGTTACATACCGGTAATCCTTCTGTGTTTTACTGGCAGCCTTCACAGAGTTCTCCAAGGTCATCTGCCGCTTCACAGCTACAAAAAAGAGAAAAGAAAGTGCTTGAGTTACAGGCAGCAGAAAGGCCAGGCCAGTGGGGGCAGGGCGTGGAGGTAGGGACTGAGGGGGGCAAGGATGAGGTGACAGAGGAGTGAGGAGAGGCATGGGGAGGGGTGATGGATAAGGTGATATATTGGGGTAGATAGGGTTATTGGCATGTTATATTGGGGTAGATAGGGTTATTGGCAGGTTATATGGGGGGTAGATAGGGGTATTGGCAGGTTATATTGGGGTAGATAGGGTTATTGGCAGGTTATATGGGAATAGATAGGGTTATTGGGGGTCAATCGCAACAGTGATCCCTGCTGTGTAAGTCTGAACCTTTTTTCTGAGCTTATTGTGCAACCTACTGACCAACAATTAATGGGTGCAATGAAAAAGGAAAGTGATTCATAATTTTGCAGTTGGACTGATTTGCAGCAGGATGGAAAAAAAAGAGGAAAAGGGTCTCGCCGCTCTCCAGAACCCGATATGACACAAGGTTGTGATTGTCTATTTGCCAGCCCTGTCGGCTCCTAATTATGTACTTACAATCACGCAAAGGTGATTTGAGATAAACGCCTACCAAAGAGCATCTGGTGCCAGGGAAAACTATTAGAATTTATCTAAAGAGCTCTCCTACTGCGTCTCCACTTTCCGTCTCCCCCCCACCTCCTCCCCCCCCCATCTCTTGAAAAATTCCAGCAACAAGACAATTTCATGATATATATATCTTTTCATTGTTTTTTCAATCTTTTTCCAAAATATTATTATTGTAGGCTACATTTTCAGGCTCTCTGCTGCTGCTTAATCCACATGCTGTGTGGTAGGACTGCGGTATGTAATCTTTGACAGCGAGTTTTCATATTAAAGTGATTTTACCATCTCAAATTATGTGTCCTTCTCCCTGGGTGTATATGATACTTCTGCTCCTTACTGCTACCCGTCATGTCAAAACAACAGCTACAGAGAACAATTATTAAGTTACTGATATATATATATATATATAAATATATATATATATATATAGGTATGTATAGGTAACTGACAAAATAAAGGAAACACCCACATTAAGTGTTTTAATAGGGTGTTGGGCCACCACGAGCCACCAGGACAGCTTTAATGACCCTTGGAATAGATTTTACAAGTGTCTCGAACACTATTGCAGGGATGCAACACCATTCTTCCACAAAAAAATCTATCATTTGCCGTTTTGTGGATGGTGGTGGAAAACGCTGTCTCAGGTGCCGCTCCAGAATCTCACATAAATGTTAAATTGGGTTGAGACCTGGTGACTGAGACACCAATGGCATACGGTTTACATCATTTTGACGCTCATCAAACCATTCAATTGCCCTGTGGATGGGGCCATTATCATCCTGGAAGAAACCACTTCCATCAGGATATAAATGCTTCACCATAGGATAAAGGTGACCAGAATGGCTGTATATTTATCACCATTTACCTTGCCCTCTAAGGGGTTGAGTGTTGTTATGAGGAATTAATCTACATGACAGACTGTAGAAGGTACTGTCCATAATAAACATTGATTAGGATGGAATCCTTAAAGTAAGGGTCCGTTACAAGTTAGCCAGCTTCCGGTGGACAGTTTAGATCATTTCTCAGGCAATACCTTGGGCCTTCAGCCCTTTACCTTTCAGTACATAGCCCCCAGGAAAGGGCCAAAAATGTTTTGCAGGTGTTGTTCAAAATGCATTGTGTTTAATACATAGTAGTTGCACATAGTTTTGATTCTAACACCAAGCATTTCGCGAATGTCTCTTTTCCTGGACGCAGCACCACTTTCTCATCCATGCCTTGTTCTCAGAAGCTTCAAATGTTTTGTTCTCTCTCGGGTTCAGAGCGACAGCCCCAGCACACCCCTGCACTCCGAGACCCTGCCTAAAACCCCTTGTCCCGAGTCTAGAGAGGTGAGCTGTAAAGAGGTCTGGGGCAGACCCAGTGGGGGGGTGTGGCATGCCAAACCCGCCGTGGCCTTAATTAGAGTCCCAAACTCGGCACCCCTCCTCCACCCAGGCATTTGCAACTGACACATTACTGATGTATGCAGCCTGCATGGCTGTGAAATGTATTACAAACGCTGGTCCCACTTTACATTGATTGGCCCTAATACCTGTGTAGTTACACTGTACTTACGTAGGTAGGTACAGTGTACCTACTGTGTACTTGCACATTGTTACATGGTACTTACAAGCTTAAAACCTGTTTGCGTTTTAAGTAGTTACACATGTGTAACAATGATTCGTATTGGTCTATGTAAGTGCACATGTGTAACAAGAAATATGTAACAAAAAAGTGTTACATTGTGTAAGTGCACATGTGAAATAGAATTGTGTAACAGCAGTTGTAACTAACAAGTGAATCATCACAAGGAGCTTCCCACTCAAGGTATTGTCCAAAACCACCCATACACACAAGAAAGAATTTGAATCTGTTCAAAATTGATGATTGTGAATGATTGTGTTTTTTCAGATGTTCAGATATTTCGCTTCAGGGGTTCATTCATTCATTCATTCATTATCTAACCCGCTTATTCCTGGTCAGGGTCGTGGGGGGCTGGAGCCTATCCCAGCATGCATTGGGCGAGAGGCAGGGACACATCCTGCACAGGTCGCCAATCCATCGCAGCCCTTCAGGGTTTAACTCTGGTAAAAAATAAAATGATAATAATAATAGGGGGGTGTATGTTGATGAGTCATTTTATTTTTCATGCACAAATGGCATTCAAGTTTGAAAGTCCATGTAGGAGGTATCTTTAGTCACCTTAATGTGTGCAGCTGTGCACTGTGCCCACTTTAGTTTAACCCATATCCGCCCAACGATGGGATTTTCCGTAGACCTCACAAATGGTGCATTCTACGGGATTTCCTGTAGACTGCGCAAACACGACAGCCGTCGATGGAAAATCCTGTAGCAGAAATTCAATGGAATTGAAATGCGTGTTGAGGTGCAACGTCCAAACATTATATCATTATATAACAAACACATGCGGGGTGTAGACTTCGATGACAAAAAAAAAGTGCCTGTTACAAGAGACAAACAAAGTCACTAAAGTGGTAAGTATAAAATAATTTGGTACATGCTTGACATCATTGTCCTAAATGCTTGCATTGTTTACAATAAAGCCCATAATACAAAGATTAAATTGCGGGACTTCAGTATGTGAAGTGCATATGTGTCCTGATCCATGTTGTGGCCGCTATCTATTACCAGAAGTTCGCTTATGATGATCCCAACAGACACAACAAACAAAAGGCACGCAAAAATTGGAACTAATAAGAAAATGAAGAATGAGATGAACTTGTGGCATTAAAGAGAATGATATGAACTCAATTCATTGAAATATAACTCCTCACATCAAATTTCTAAATGGTTACATGTAAATGTAGATGTGACAAATAAATGTAAGATTGTAAGAATTTAGCTGTACATAATTTACACACATATTTTGTATATAATAACACTAATTTGTTTAATTCATATGGCAAACCATATATCTCCACAAATTATATATTATTATAAATTATGTACAAATACATATTTCCACATTTTCATAATTTGTATATGATGTTTTTCAATTGCAACTTTTTTGTAATTGGGCATAACACATCAGTTTATACATCAAAATAAAGATAATTCCATGCTCTTTCCAATGATTCCAATGATGTTTCTCTTATTTCCAATAAGAGGGAAGTGTTAAACTGAAGGTTGGCTGAGTGTGAATGGGTGTTTTGTGGCTAGGCACACAGCGTGTTTATACAGAATAATGCATTCGGCGGATATGGGTTAAACCATGGTCAGTTTGTGTGACAACAGTGTATGTGCATGGTAAGTGCACAGGAACTGCCCACTTAATGTAAAGTGTGAAACCTTAGTTCCAAGGTTCCTTGGAACCTTTCTGCAAATGGATTGATGGCAGGTGGAGTTTGGAGCTTGCCAAAACTACTTGTAAATCTCAGGCTCTGGACTCCCATGCTGTACCCATGCTGTGTTTTTATGAGGCCCTCGGTTTAAAAAATATATAAAAATCCAATGGCTGGTAGGGTCCCAGGTAAAAGTGTTTCAAGAAATAGCCTTCAGTTGGCAAACTTGCTTGTTAGCTGGTTAATCTTGTAAAACTTTTTTGTATGACAGTTTTACATTTTATGAAATGTTTTTTCTTTCTTTTAAGGGGACAATATGAGATCATGGTTTCACCTGTGACTGATAAAGATAGATGGCTAGTTCTAGTTAAGCCATTGCTAGCTAGCTATTGCCAATGATGGCTAGATAATGTTAGCTGGCTAGATATAAATGTTCACAAACTTTGCTTTCTGTCTCAAGCTAACTAGATAGCTTAGTAAAACCACAGTTACTATAACAGTATTACGTGTCGTAAACATGTTTTTCTTCCACTTTAGGGGATATATGAGATTGTGGGTTAATCTGTAATCTAGATAGCAAATGCTAGCTTGTTACAGCATAAATTGAATGCTGGCTAGCAAGTTTGCTAGGCAAAGATGTTCACAAACTTTGTTGTCCAGTTTTGTTGCTAGCTTGTGCAATGTCTCTTTTGCATTTTATATGTTTTTTCTTTTGAGAGTAGTTTAAATTAGCTCATCCAGTTGCAGCAGATGTGGAATGTTGTACATTTCCATTTCAGCCATGAGATCAGGTTGCCTTAACTGTCAGTAAGTGAATAATAGACCACGCTTGGGTAGTGTAACTTATTGATATGAAGTTGTATTATTCTCTTTACACGTTATGCAAATGCTTAGCATCTATTCGTGTTTGCTGCTTCTAGTTCCTGTTAACGTTTACATTTTTCTGGTTGATTTTGTAACCTTTTCATTATTTTGTAACTAATTCATCGGGAGTGAATTAAAGTCTTACCATGTAGGTAAACTGCTGTTATACTAAGGTGACCAATGTTTTACACGTTACATTAAGTTATATATAGGAACTGTTCTTGCTGCATTACAACAGCCAGAATATTTATCTATCTATTAATTAATTAATTTATATTTATAAAATGGCTGCCTTCTGCGTTTTTCTTTTCGTTTTCAGTTATCATTTTGACCCAGAAAGCAATGAGCAGAATGATTTGTAGACACAGAAGGATTTATTTCTTACAACTATAGGTGAACAAGAAGGCATCAAACGGCTTCTGCCACAAGTCCTGCTCCGTGACGTGGTGCTGCTCAAACAAATGTGTCCCCCAAAAATAAGACAGAATGGTGCTCCTCTTTAGTGCAAACAGCTGCTAAAATCATTTGCGGCCAATTAAGCCATTATCCATAGGGGATCCCAGGGGAATGGCTCGTAAGGTCAGATTTGAGACTAGCCGTGTCTTGGAAAGGGGAGGGAATGTCTGGTTAACCAAGGAGGGAGCCTCTGACTGACTGCAGGTGGAAAATTTTACATTGGAAGTGGAATGGCATGAGAGAGTGTGGAAGAGAGGCGATGACAGAAGACTGGGGCCGTGACATGTTATTTGAAACCGCCGCTGCATGCAGCCAATTTGAACCCACGCTAAATCTCCACAGGGTTTAAAATTATGCAACAATTTTCCTTGCGTCCAAGGAAATGAGAAGAGGTAACCTTGCTGGATTTGTTCCATAGGCTGGTGTGAAGGAGTGATTTGTGATAAGGGGATTAGGTACAGTAGCAATATTAGCCTGTGTGAGTCAACAACAACGAGGGAGACAAGCCAAACACCCTTTAGCACTGCATGGTGCAGGCTCCCAGACAAGGCCAACAAATCCACTCGAATAGTATTTGAAGCAGAAGTTTGACTTCAATTTTGCAATGTGATAGGAACTCTGTGCTTTACAGTGTGTGTCCAATGACCACCCCATTCACCCCATGTGATATTGATGAATAAATGCATGCAATTCTCATAAATGTAGAAAGATGAGGTAGTCAGTACAGCTCAGTGCAGACTGAGGGGTAGGACAGGAGACCGTTTCTCAGGTGAGGCTGGTTCAAATTGATTTAGTGGAGTGTACAGTATGTAACATTTTGCAGGATTTACATATATTGTCTAAGCCTGGTTACGGTGGTTTCACGGTTCATTATCTCCCGATTAAAAGCACAGGTTAGAAAATATTCTTTCCATTTTATTCACACCAACATGCTTAATGTGTAGCAAAAACGGCATCATGTTATTTCCAGATCTGCTCAAGACCATGGAATTGTTACTTATTCTTGTTGCTTTTTGAAACATTTACAGTGTGTGTCCATGTTTACATTAAACACAGGTTTGAGAACTATGGTAACGTAGAATGAGTTAATCACCACCCCATTCTGTGATATTGAGAAATAAATGCATGCAATTTTCCTAAATGAAGGGAAGTACCAGCACAGCTCAGTGTACACTAGGGGGCAGGACAGGAGACATTTGCCACTGGCTCCTTCTTGTTGTTCTTAAGCTGCTCAAAGGGTATAATGAAGTTATGAGCACAAGTCGCAAACCTTTACTGAGGCTGTGATACCACATAAATAGGTGAAATGAAATAGTAGTAACACTTTCTATAAACCAAACACATATAATGCCTTATAGCTGCATTTATAGTGCCTTATGATGCACTTATAATGCACTATAAACACTGCTATAAACACTCATAACAATAAGGTAATTATAACATTTATATGTTATATAAATCATTGCTATGACAAACTGTAAGACCAAAAAGTATAATGTAGTATACCCCTGCTTGCTAGCAAACTGTATGTTACGGGTGAGGTAAAGTATTATAACATACATCTGCTTATAAGGCTCTATGTCACAACCGGCTATAGTGCATCATACAAGCAATGTGAAAATGGTGGTATAGTCAATTATAACATCACATACAACATACTTTCCTACAGGATATAATGAATGATAATGCTTTATTAAGCACTATAAATTCACTTTCTGCACGGACAAGTGCACATGATAAACAAACTTAACATCAGTTTTCAACTGAAAAAAGCTTTTTCTGTAGTGGCACAGTTATGTACAGAATTGTTTTTTATGTCATGGAAGAGGAAACCTAAGATATATGAATTATAGCATCTGGCCAGTGATCCACACAAAATCTTTACATGTAAGGCCCCTACTTTCAAGTGTAACAACTTCTACTTTTGTGCAAACAGTGGACATTGATAATGCATGTACATGCAAATGAGAGTTAAACACACATGCACAGTCACACACATACGCTCATCCTATTAAACTAGTAAACAAATTACCAAAGTCCGGTTATTGTCCCAAAGTGTCTAAATGTGTGCTAACTTTATGAGCTCACACACAGCACCTGGAGCGAGATGGCTGACATTCAAAGTTGATCTGTGGCGGCACCGTGGTAATCGAACAACAAAATCCCTCAGAGAACATCTAAAGGCCTCTACATACTCAAACACAACGACAGCAACACAACCAGGGCTCTGCAACATCAACGCAACCTTTGCGACCTACACAGAGGGGGTTTCAGAGGGTGTTGCGTACCTGGCACAAAAATCTAACTTGCGACTGCAGTGCAACCGTTCACATAGATGTTGCGCATCATTGATTGGTTGGTTATCGAATGGAGGCGGAGCTGTCATAGTCATAGTTCATAGCTCACAGTTCATCGAGCTAGTAGCTAAAGATATAGATAGCTAGCATCATTTGTTTGACATGATATAAAATGAACCAGCTTCAGGAAAGATTGGCTGAAGAAGTTTGAAGGTACAGAAACCTTTATGAAAACTTTATCGACCTTGTTCAATACATTGACACCTAGTGTACAGAAGTGTAAGGACACCATATTGCATAGGCTGCGCATAGCCTTTGCAGATGTATATATTGCAGAGTGCTTGCAACATTGTTGCATTGCATGAACCACAAACAAGTCGCACAAGTTATGTAGAAGCATGTAGAGGCCTTTAAGGTTATATTGAGTGGGAATATTGGCTGGCCAGATGCCATAGTTCACATATCCTAGGTCGCCTCCTCCATGACATAAGAACATTTTCTGTGCATAATTGTTAAAGTCCGTGAAAATATCAAAGATATGAAAAGAAAAGGTGAATTGTTGCCAATTACTAACTCCCATATTTAGGGGTTCATTCCTAATGTTCAAGTTTAAGATGCATAACCCTTTTAGGGTTCATTGAAACTAGTAAGCAGATGTATGTTATAATACATTATATCACCTGTAACATACACTTTGCTACCAAGCAGGGGCATAATGTTCCTGTTATTCCTGCTGTCTTGTCTGTCTTGTGTTTTTGTTATTTGCTGTATGTAACTCTTTGTTATCGTCTGACCTGTCCCTCAGCACTGAAAGTTCTGCTTATCTAATTCAGTGTTGAATTTTCTGTCTGTCTCATATTTTTTTAATATATATATTTTTTAATTATTATTATTTTTTATCCCCTCCGCTTTCCCCTCAAGAGGCTAATTACTTCTTGCCAGGCCATCCTTGAAAATAAGAATTTGTTCTTAAGTGACCTGCCTGGTTAAATAAAGGTTAAATAAAAATAAATAAAATATACATTTTGGTCTTATAGTTTGTCATAGAAATGATTTATATAACATTATAAAGGCAGTTATAATTACCTATAAGTTGTTATGAGTGTTTATAGCTGTGTTTATAGTGCATTATAAGGCACTATAAATACAGCTATAAGACATTGTCTGTGTTTGCTTCATAGAAAGTGTTACCAAAATAGTGTGTACTAAAGAAAAAATATGTATTTACACCTTATATGATGCCTTTAATGTATTCCATCTGATGATGTGGCAGGCACTGTTACAATATTTGCTTAATCTGAAATCTGTTGACAATAACAGGTCATAATTTTGAACAGTTGGCGCTCTTACAACAGAGCAGTACATGACTCCACAATTAGCACAACAAACAAAGAATATTTAAATCAATGAAATCATGCACTGACATAAAATGATATGCTTTGCTGAGGTTTTATTTTTTCTGTCTTACTGCTCAGAAATCACTAGGATGCTGTAGATTTAAGGCTTATCATGTAAAAATGTTTTTTTGGATCATTCCCCGCAATGGTCAACACAAAGTGACACCCCTGCATTTGAAGGATCGACTGCAGTATCATTTCCCAATAGTCCTGCCCCCTGCCATTCCAAAGCCAGGCTCCAAACAGGCCGCAGGACCTCCTCAGATGAGATGCCTCGAATTTGTTCATCTTGGCTGAGTGTCTCCCCTCTCAATCAAGAACGTTTCGGGATATTTGAAACAAAAAGGCATTCATGCGTTTTCTACATTTTGTTTGAGGTGAAATAACACGACAGAGCGAGCAGACCCCTGCCAATGGAACAGAGTAAGGACAGGCCACTCTATCAGTGGAGAGTCTTGTCCAAAACATTGACATGAGGTGTCTGGCTTGTGTACTGTGGCACATTTTTCAAGCCCTTCAAGGAAACTCTGAGAGAGAGAGAGAGAGAGAGAGAGAGAGAGACAGTGAGGAACTGAAAAAAGTTATAGCTATTTAAATTGTATTTAGAAACAATGGAAGTCTTTTGTTTGAATCAGTTCTCATTAGCAGAACTAGCAAGGCTCATTAGAAGAGTATAAGGAGAGAAAATGCTTTATTATTGCTGTCACATTTTCATTATTAGCATTCCATTCCTTTCTTCTTTTTTTTCCTTCAAAGTGAATGTGTTGAAAACAATAATTATTGGTCTCTGCATGATCTGAACTGCTCAAAGCTAGTCCCTGGTGCCATACCAAACATTCCTGTTAATAAACCAACAGCTTTTCCCAAAGCTGTACGCAGTTTGTCATGTAAACACACACACAATGCAATAAAGGCACATTGTTCTTAGTTCTCCTCTGTTTCGATCAATTAAAAACTTATTTTTCAAAACATGGCAAAGGGAAAATATTTGTGTTTGAGATTTCAGAAAATGAATTTATTGTTTATTTAATGATTATTTTCGTGAATTGTCAAGACCTCAACTGGCAGAGTGCATTTCTTTTGGAGAAAGTTCCTTTTGAAAGTCGAATGATGGAGTCAAGAACACAAAGCATACACGCACACACGCGCACGCACACCCACACAGGCACTTGAATTATTCAAAATACATCACCAAATTAAGAAATGTGTTATTCTGCTTCACATGAGGTCAACAGTGCTATTAATTTGTTTTGTTTTTCCAGTTGTGTTAGTGAAGGACAGCATTAGGATTGTACTCTGACACCTTTAATGAGTTTCCCCTCTCTGTGTCTCCCTCCGTGGCCCCTGACTGACACCACGCTCCTACCCTTTCATTAAACATGTTTTTCCAGGGACAGCGTCAGTCGCACCAGGGTAGTATACTGCGATGTTCTCGCCCCCCTCTTAAATTGAAAACACTAACAGACGGAGCAGAGCGGGCAGGAGAGGAAAGGCCCGGTGTTCACACACTGAACACATGATTGCAATAATGCTTTCATTAACGCGTTCCGCATCCTCTGCAGAGCCGAGGTGCCTGGAGAGAGGACCCCTCACACGTAAAGAGCGCATCGGAGATCGCATGGTATCAATTAACGTAATGGCTCTTTCCTCGCTACGGCAAAGTGCCCCCCACTCCAACCCCCCACAACCCCTAGCGTTACCCTTTCGTGTCCATCTTTCTTTTTTTTCTAGGCGTTCTCCTTCAAATTGAAATAAACCTCTTTATTAATATTGCTCTTTCTCACCTGGGTTATTTCTTCTTCTTTTTTTTACTTCCCGCAACGTTTCTGTGCACGTCGCTCATCTCCTGAGAGTGGTCTGCTTTTTATTTTTATTTTTTATTTTTCTACTTCATTTTTTTGCATCCCATGCCATGGGAAATGTGTGAACGCACCCCCTGAGAATTGCAGTTTTACATCATTCCCAGTTTGATGGAGGCACTTCAAAGCCCTTGCTCTGGCCCAGGGGGGTTGAGATGGGGGAGTATTGGGGAGGGGTGGGGGGTTTAGGGAGTGTTGAAGCAGCACATGCTCTTAGCCTGATGCTTAACCCCCCTCCTGTCCCTCATGTTCTGGGTTTCTGATGACTTTTTCCTGAGCCAATGAGCTGTTTACAAGTTCATTCTTGACCCCGGTGGCTGAGAAAAGTTGAAGATTTAGTTTTTTGGTGAGACATGATGCATGAGGTGTTGTGGAAAAAGTGAGATCCAAAACGTGGCATTAAATAGTGAACAAATGTTGTTTTATCAGCTTACTCCTGTCATTAATTACTTTTGAGTATAGAATAAGCAGGGAGATAAATAAGAGAGATAAATATGATATAGACAGATAAGTAAAAAACGAATTAAATAGAGAGAGAACGGAGAAGCGGGTTAGGGGGGTTTAATGGCCCATTTTGAATAGACACAATGACATAGATACAAGATAGTGAGTTCCCTTGGTGGTGGTCATTAGGTGGCCACTTAAAGGTCTTCAATGATGGACTCGGTGGGACATTGCATGGTTGCACCATTGTTTTCTGTTACCGTTCGGTGGTGGGCTAATTGGTTGCAGGTTTACTTGTTTGTGGGGTTGTTATTCTGTTGGGGGTTGGTTGTTCACATGGTTACTAACTATTTGTTTGCAGGGTTACTTGTTCAGTGGTCCACATGCCCCCTGTTCAACTGTACAAACTAACCGTAGCACTAGCTCAGATCCTTATTTTATGCAGCATAGGTTGGACCTGCCTGATATCCCAGTCCTTCTGATTGTAAAAGTGTCACAACGTTTTCCATTCACAGTAATGTTTTCTAATTCATGCTCAAAATTCGAAAATCCTTTCGACGAAATAAATCAAAGAACGTTTTGGTAAGCGGAAACGTATACTTATATCTTTATCCTCAGACCAAAAATAAGTCTCCAATGTTGATCTGTGGTTTCACGGTGCAGGCCGTGACCTAGTCCTGGACTAGTTAACTTGAAGGAACGCTGTGAAATGTAAGGATGGTTATTAAACGCTGGCCAAAACCTGACCTGGTGTCTACATCTTTCCCCCTCTGGAGTGAGGTTACATTTGTTCCCGTAAATAAGGAGGGGGGGGGCTGTATTTTGAAGTGGTCCCTCTCCGGGACAGTGATGACATTCTAAACAGCACGCTTCCAGCACATATTTGATCACAGTTAATAACAGGTTTCATGTCTCTGTTTTACAAGGCTCATGGAGCTCCCCAGCACTTTCCCTTCGTATCGTAGCATGGGTCCGGCAAGTCGGCTAACATGCTGTGGTCTCCGTCTCCTAGAGACCAGGTCACAAAGTAAGGGAGCGCACGCCTGGGAGATTTTAATTTATTTTGTATAATCTTACTGCACAGTCTCAGCGCTAGCTTAATTCTCTCTTTCGTTCAATAATATTATTGGTAGTGTCCAATGCACACTGTCAATATACAGAAACTATCAGATGGTACTACATAATGGAGGAAATGAATGAAATCAAACATTACCCACTTAATTTTCCAGATCACGTTTTAATACAAGCCCGCCTCACGTATGAATATCAGACTTCACCAGTTCATCGTCAGGTTGTGATAATATTTTAATTGCAATTTGAAATATAAGTGTACTTTTTCTGGAATCTAATTTTATTTGAGTCTCTTATGAATTTCCGTTTTCATAATGACCTTTTTTCTTTATTTGACTTATAATTTTGGTCTTATTTTCTTAACATCCTGCACTCATTTCTATGTTAGAAAAAATACACTGTGATAACTTGTTTTGTCATTGTACAGGTAACTGCCAAAATAAAGGAAATGCCGGCATAAAGTGTCTTAATAGGATGTTGGGCCACCATGAGCCACCAGAACAGCTTCAATGCACCTTGCCATAGATTCTACAAGTGTCTGGATCACTATTGCAAGGATGTGACACCATTCTTACACAAGAAATTCCATCATTTGGTGTTTTGTTGATGGTGGGGGAAAACTCTTTCTCAGGTGCCACTCCAGGATCTCCCATATGCGTTCAATTGGGCTGAGATCTGGTGACTGAGACGGCCATGGCATACAGTTTACACCATTTTCATGCCCATTAAACCATTCAGTGTCAACTCGTGACCTGTGGATGGGGGCATTGGCATCCTGGAAGAGACCACTCCCATCAGGATAGAAATGCTTCACCATAGGATGAAGGTAATCACTCAGAATGGCTTTGTATTTATTGGCATTTAACTTGCCTTCTAAGGGGTTGAGTGGACGTAAACCATGCCAGGAAAATGCGCCCCACACCATAACAAAGCTGCCAGAACCCTTCATTTACTCAAATGATTCCTTTCTTTGGCAGTTACCTGTACAATGCCTGTTGGAAATACATGCTCTGTAAGCACAGTTCTATTTTCACTTGAATTGGCGACCATATTCGCAGGCTATCATCAGCGTTAGCCCATTTTCAATATTTGCAATCTTTACAGCAGTGTGAATATAACACAGAAAGAAGGGCATTTATTCAGCTGTGTCAGGGGTTATCCCGTGACACTTTCCTGGCACCAAAATAACAAAATAATCTGCTTCATTAGAGAATCCTCGAAACGATGGAGACAGCAAAGAGCGAATGTACCCCCCTTTTATCGAAACACGAGTGTGAAGGACCCCCCCAGGACCACCGCTCTGGCCCCCCCTGTCGTGAGTGGGTCCGTCCAGCGGAACAGATCCCAGGGTCCTGCTGACAACTTAACTAGCGGCTCAGTTCCCACTCCGGCATCAACGTGATTTATCATTTGACACAATAATATTTCTCATGTTTAATGAGAGCTGAGGCCAAGAGTCAGGCAAACAGCAATTCAGAATGTAAGCAGGGCTCTTAGGATTCACTGTGAAATCATGACCAAGCCATGCCCTCCTTAACTGCTGCAGAGTCCAACAAAAGCCTTGATTTTATGTGGTTATGTAATCGGTCCTCTATATATACTTTTTGGCTAATTAAACTTGCAAATAGCAGGAGATGAACTTATATGTAGCCGTTTGTCTCTTACAAACACTGCATAAAGACATTTTGAAATGGAAATTGTTTAAGTTCTGATTATTGGGTAAGATTATCATTACTTTTATGCTTACCTGTATGGCAACTGTGTGACGAAATTAAGTCTATTGTTTTTCCATGTCAAGGATGTACCATCTGCATACAATGCAAAGTAATGGATAATAGTTGATTAGTAGTTAGAAGTTAGTTAGAAGCTTAGTTTTGTGTGTGTGTGTGTGTGTGTGTGTGTGTGTGTGTGTGTGTGTGTGTGTGTGTGTGTGTGTGTGTGTGTGTGTGTGTGTGTGGGTGGGTGTGTGTGTGTGTGTGTGTGCATGTTTTACTTTTGGCTTACGCTTAGATGGTTTTGTATGTTTTCTTATGGATTTCTTTTTTAGGTTATTTTTATTGTTAAAATTTAATCAGTGGGTTGGATGTCCCATGAACCCTAGAACTTGAAATACAGTAAGAGTCTTTTGTCATGAGCCACTCTGGTTTTGGCTGAGATGGCCTGAACTCTTGACTGCTGTACCATTCTAGTGGCAGTTACATTATTGGAAGAACTAGTCTAAAGTTGAAAAGGATGGTTATATCTGCATATTTGTACAGATCTAATTATTTTTACAAGGGGGAAATGTGGAATCATGCCTGACCAACAAATGTATGCCACCCCCTTCCCCCACACACCCCCCCTCCCAACCTAGAGAATGTAGAGAGCGAAGGTGAAGCCTGGTTTACAAACCCTTACATGCACATGCACATTTCACCCATAGCATGCACAGCATGTCCCACTCACAAAGACAGGGCAATTTCCTGTTCCCTACCTGTTCTTTCTCAAACCTGGCCGAAGGATGTGGAGCAAGGGTCAAACTCTGCAGCAGGCACATTTATCTTGGCTCGCTCAAAAGTCCGCACTAAATATTCAGATCGTCCTTTTCAGGGGAAAAAAAAACCTGAAACAAAGACTAAATCAACATTTTTTTTGTTTCTTTTTTTGGTAGCATAATGAAATGCATTTTTCCTGCAACGCTACTTTGGAGTGGGGCTGCGCTTCCAGTCCGCTGCTACCTTGTTATGCTTGAGATTCTTTTCTTTCGTTGAACCCAGCATTGTGTGTGATTCTTGGATGCATCCGCACAAGTGGAACATAGGATAAATCTCGGCTCTGGTTTATTTAGTCTGCTGCCTGCAGCAAAGGAAAACACAATGCCTAATAAAACACTTCCTTCCCTGGGAGCCTTTGCAAATTTGCAGGTTATGAGCTGTGTTTCTGGGGTTTGAGGAACAGGGGGCTATGTGTTTTCACATCGTATCCTGTATTTATCCCCCATCACCCCCTCACCCCACCCCCAAGTTTGGAAGATCTACACTTCAACCTCAATTCTTTTCACTTCTTTTTTTCCCCCTTTTCTTTTTATAATGCCAAATCATTCATTCCTGAGGCCATTGTGAAACTGTAGCGAAGTTGTTGCCTTTAAAAAGAGCCCCGCAGTTTGTGTGGTCTTGTCTCGGCAATGGAGTTTACCAGCGAAAGAGTAGCTGCTCTGGAATCATGTGAAGAATATATCAACCATGGTTGAAGTAGCCCGGGCCTCCGTTCCAAAACAAATTATTCCTCAGAGTTCATGGATTAACAGTTCCAAAGAGTTCACACTTTGGAAGGCGTAGAACAGAGGAACATGTTCAACACAGGACATTGAACATTTATTACGACCGTATAACCTTCCCTATAAATCTATTGCAGCATATGTGCTCTCCAAGTTATATCAGGGATCAACTCAGGGATGGTGAAAATTTTACAGACAATATGTGAGTTCGGCCACCCGTGAATCTGTCTTCCTGTCAAGGCCAAACTTCCAGGGTAGCAATTCAGATAAATATAGTACTGGAAAAAATCACACAAAGCTAAATAAATTATTATTTTGTTCTTTTTTTTCTTCCTATTTGATTGTCTTGACCAGGAACCCATTATTTCCAAAACGCCACATGTTCTTCCTCAGAACATAGAAACATTGAGAGAATCTCAGGACCTGTGTTAACTATAGCTCCTCCATATGTATATGGTAGAAAATGTCCATACTCTTTAAAATATATCAGGAGCACCTGTGTTGCCAGTTGTGTCACTAATCCCCTGTCGCTCTGAACCCCCCATGAGGGTACAAGAAAATGCCCAAGATCATGTATATATACATATATATATATATATGCTATTTAACATATGCTTTTTTATAGTCCAAAACAATTAACAGTAGTGAATGCATACATTTTTCAGTATATGTGGTGCCAGTGGGAATTGAACCCACAACCTTAGCGTTGCCAACACCATGTTCTACCAACTGAGCTACACATAACCATCATGTGAGAGATTTCTAGTTCCTAATCTGTACTCACCACACACACCCCACCGCCCCCAAATGCACGCAATGATTTTAGTTCCAAAACAATTGTCTATATATCAACCTTTTTGTAAGCCTTTTTGAATCCTTCCCACATCGCCTGTATACTCCATTACCCTCGCATAGTCCCCCCCCCCACCCCCCCACCTCTTTCTACTGCGCCTCTGCAGTGGAAACTCTTAGGATCCAGTGACTGTTTCCCCTCTCTTGACCATTTCACTCAATAGAGAATAGAGCCCTGGACTCGCATGAAAGACAGGGAGAAGTTTAAAATAAACATCTAAAATAATCATTTTAATCACCAAGGGTTTAGGAAAGAATTTATAATGACTTTAAGACAGAAGCTGGCGTATGTCATATTTTTGTAAGTTCTCTCAAGTAGTTTATTTTTTATTTTTTTTATTTGGGATGTGTGGCTGGGTGTGCGGGTCAGTGTGAGTGAGTGTGCGTGCATGCAATATATCCATGTGCATATGTGTGCTTTCTTTATGCCTTTGATTTTGGTTTATTAACTCCTTGCAATGCAATATTTATAATCGCACATGAGCCAATTACATGAGCTTTGGAGAGCTTATGTGGTGGGGAGCAAATCATTAATCTTCTCATTTTTCTCTTTACAACTTCTCTAGAATTTGGCAGCGGAGAAAACCGTTTCGAACAAAGCCTCCGGACCTTCTGCTGGAAATCAACAGTGTCCTTTTTTAAAAGGTGGTCGACCCCCTTTATTATTTCGCTTTCTCATTCCGCCTCTTTAGTTTTGTTGGTTGATGGTTGTGTACACACATTCAACCAGGTATTGTTCTATCTACTGTAATCTTTCTGCAAATTGTGGATTAGAGCAGAAATGCAGTTGTGCTTACTACTGTGTGAGGGACAGCAGGTCTTCTTCTCAAAAAAAAGCTTTCAGGGGTCCAATGGTTTCATTTGAACTGTCACAGACATCTTTCTCTGGCTTTCTTTACCTCTTTCTGCCTATAGCTAGTGTAATGTATGCCATTTAGCAGACGCTTTTATCCAAAGCGACTTACAGTAGTGAATGCAAACATATTTCAGTATATGTGGCCCCAGTGGGGATTGAACCCACAACCTAAGCGTTGCTAACTCCATGCTCTACCAACTGAGCCACAGAGAACCACTAGTGATATGGACTGTGTCCCCCAGGGCAAGAAATACTGATGTTCTGTTAACAATATCAACATATAAGATGATGGACAGCAGTGACATCACCCTGATACTACCCACCAGCAGTGACATTACTCGAAGTGCAGTGGCATCATGTTGATACTGCCTAACTGTAATGACATCAACTGGACTGTAGTGACATCACCCTGATACGACCCAACTGCAGTGACATCAACTGAACTGTAGTGACATCACCCAGACTGCAGTGACATCATACTGACCCTGGCCTAGGTTGATTCTGACTAAGGGGTGTTCTCAGCTCCTCAATGCTCAGTCCTGACTTTCGTTCACGTGGCTGTATTCCATGACTTAATGAAAACAGTACAGCAGATGAAACTTTGTGGTGTTTGCATGGAGCTCGCTGCGCTTCAGACCCGTCAGTGGTGGAGGAGAAGGACAAGGAGTGGTCCATCTTTTTTTCCACAGGCAGCAAGAGGGCACACCCCTGTCATCCATCTCCCGTCACCCGGGACTCGTGTGCCTGCGGTTCGCTCCACAAGCCGTCCCATCCCGTCCCGTCCTGTCAGTAACCACCGCCCCTGGGGACCGAGGGGGCGGGGCACATTCTGCAGCCCAAACAGAAGGAGCTAGCCTGCCGTGCTTATGTTGGGCCACCTCCCCGGGACTGACAGTTGACGGCCGATTTGTTTTTCTATGTCAGTAATTTCCACCGGCCGACCATGGAGGGAAGATATGTCTAAAAATACGAGGAGCCAAAAGGAGCCGTGGAGCCCGTGGAGCCAGACACCAAGGAAAGCGGCGGATTCTGGAAGCTCCGAGGCTGTCGTCCGGCCTACCGAGACGTCAGTCTGCTCCCAGACGCCTGCCACGGATTTCCTGGCCCCTGCTCCTCTCATTGTGTCCTCAGCACATCATTTCGGATGGGTTTTTTTGTTTTATGTTTTACTAGGCTCGTGATGGAGTAAACAGTACAACTCCCAGTTTTATTTATTCAAATCCGCCCTTGCCAATATATATATACAGTTTTCGGATTTGCCAGCACAAAAAAGGCATGTTATATTTGTCAAAACATTTTGTATATACACGGTGTGCGATGTGATGAGCTCTGCGGAGATGCGTTTGGGAAGAGTACGATATTGAGGGACCAGGATGTAAAGAGCAGAGGAAGCTCATTAAAAGCAGCGATGTTGCTGATGTTATCTTGGATTTGACCCTGCAGATCAGTTTCCCTGCTGTCGCACGCTGCATGCAGTGGCAGTAGACGCACAGAGAGGACACGGTTGGGCCAAGCGAAGGCTTTCCCTAACGCTGAACACATGGACAGTGCAGCAGAACTGAAATGGGTCAGAACACTGTCTGTCAGTCTGCCCGAAACATCACCAGGGAATTCTCCTTCTCAATTTCCTTCACTGGTATTAAAAGATCAAATATGTTTGAAAATAAATAAATAAATGATGGAGCTTGGGAGATTTTCCAAACAAAAAAAAAGGATTAGAATATAATGGCCATGTTACAATGTTCAGTTTTGCTGAGGAAATGTGTGAATTTGATTTACAGTGACTCCAGAGAAACAGAATACGCCAT
Source organism: Aldrovandia affinis (assembly GCA_029706075.1). Classification (NCBI taxonomy): domain Eukaryota; kingdom Metazoa; phylum Chordata; class Actinopteri; order Notacanthiformes; family Halosauridae; genus Aldrovandia; species Aldrovandia affinis. The sequence goes on from JAINUG010000148.1 coordinate 382,293, forward strand.
ATATTTTTAATAGTCCATGCCCGTTGTTTGAACCAGTTCTGCATATGAAAAGGGAGGCTGTGGGCTGGGGGCTGAGTGTGCCTATGAGCAAATGCAGTCATAAGAGAAAGTTGTGAAAATAAATATGAAGTTCAAAATATACGTCACAGTAGGAAGTGTGCTAGCCTGCTCTCTTAGTCTGAGGGCGTCTTACCCTTACATTTAGTGAGGATGTCTCGGATGCCGAGGCAACTGTGTGTGAATCATCTGAGTGTAATTACACTGTCTTTAATGATTTCGCTGCTGTGCATTTCAAGATAATCTCTTCCGGTTTACTCCACTGAATAAGGTTCTCACAAACCTATATCTGCAAATGATAATGGGATGCCAGAGGGGGGGAGGGAAGGAATGACTGTGTGGACTAAATTACAACCACTTACTGTGATCCTGGCATCACAAGGAACTGTTTTAAATTATAAATCATAATTATAATGCAATGGTAATATATATCATTTTATGTGTGTGTGTATATATATATATATATATATATATACCATCAACTCCACAGCTTTTGATCGGAAAAATATATATATTTTCTGTATAAAATTTAAAATACAGTTTATGAGCTATACTGTGTGGTCAAAAATTGCTACCTCCTAGATTTCATGATTCAATTGCCCTTAACAAGAGGTGCTCATGAAAAAGTATCCTTTTCATCGAACTGAAGTTTGTTTGCTCGGTTTTATAACATGTTTCTCAAAGCAAATGCAGTTAATGGAGGGATTTAAGTAAAAAGTGTAGCTATTCTTTGAAATGATTCAGTGATTTTTACTCAATGAAGCCCCTCATTGTAATTTACATTCTCTAAAACAACATGAAGAAAGAGAACGCTGCAACGCAAGACACAATTAAGACGAAGCTTTGTGATTGCTGGATAATTTAATTCATTATTAATTAAGCAAAATAAATGAACAGGTTCGAGACCAATAATCAGTTTAAAGGTAATATTTCAGCCTATTCCTCACCACTGATGAAAATGAAGTTAAGTAATCGACATGAATTTGACTGATGTCTGAAGCTCACCAGGCACCACTGCTGTGATCCATTAATCAAGTTTGGGTAAGACCCGGTCCTGTACATCTGACCCATGCACAAAGATCCCAAATCTCACTCCAGAGACCCAAAGCCGATTGTAACCCCACCACCCGTGACATTACAGGGACAGCTATATCAATTTTTCAGTTACCGCCGTGATCGCAAGTGGCCTGGACTCAGCGGAAGCTGCAGAGCACTGTAATTGAGCTGGAGTCTGCCTTCTTAACTTCATTTATTTCTTCATTAGACAGTGGGCGCTCTCCTCATCCCTGCTCTCTCGTAAGTGTCAACTTCACTAATGCACGGAAAACTGCACCAGATCCCCTATCGCGATCGCTGCCTCGGTAGTAAGCTGGACAGGATGCCCTAAAGGATGCCTTTATTTATTCATATTCACACGAGTCAGATTATTTATGACAGCTGGCAGATCTGGAGGAGAGCTGAAACCATGGTATCGTATCAAACACGACCATATAAAAACAAGGCAATGCAGACAACTCTGTGATGAGAGGAAAGAATGGAATCAAGAGGGAAATAAAAACATTTTTAAAAAGTTGAAATGCTGTCACCACCTGAACGTTGGTTGGAACTGACCTAAGCCGGCATTTAAGATCTGTATTATAACTTTGTGTTGCGAAAGAAAAGTTCAGAGCTGAAAAAACCCAGCAAAAAAAAATAATAATGGCATATTTTCACAGTTATGTCAAGAATGCAGAATGCACTTACAGGGCAGGATCTTGGTCAGGGGATCCAACAGCAGTCTAACCACTGGTTGACCAACAAATTTGAAAATCCTCTCAACAGGCAGGCCCCACAAGGGGTCTTACAGTAGGGGTTTTACAGTAACTTGCATCCAAAACTGTGACCCCAAAAATGCGCCGGTTCTGATTAGCCACGTCCGCCCCCCCCCAACCATCACATATGAGACCTTGGGGGCTGGCAGCCTCGGTATTAGAACCTGGCCAATTCCCTGCTTTCAGGAAATGTGTCACCCTCACCGAGTACTTACTTTCATTGTTTCTTTTTCCTTTCTTTTTCTCTTCTTTCTTTCTACTGATCTGCCTACTCAATCAGCACACAGGAGGTGTGCCTGTCTTGGCCAGCGCTCGTTCCAAACCCCGCTTTTGGGCCGTGGATGAATGGAACAGCAGATACTGTACCAGTCGTCTTCAGTCACCATGTCTTTCACTGACATGACAATGATCTTTCTGCCTCAGAGATCCATCCTCCTCCGGAGGAGGAGGAACACAGACAGCTTGGCTAGTTGCTGACTTTGGAAACAAAAGTGAAAATCTCCTGCTTGTAGTCTAGCCTCAGCTCTTCTGAACAGGAATTCCACATATTTATTTAAAATTCTAATCAGACACATCTGTTTTAAAAATCATGTTATCTTAGGGTGAGGTTAGCAAATCAGTTTAACTTACATTAAGTTGTCCAACAGTTTTGCCATTTCCAAAGAGTAACAGTATACCCCGATACAAAAGAATGTTTTATAAATGCTTGTGTCTGAAAAGCCTTTTGAGTAAACGATTTTTGGATGCCTAAAAAAATAGAATATTTTCTCCTCACCTCAGAACTATGAAAATGCCAAGACTAGCACATATATATTTGCATTGCATGCAGTCCATATTCTAAACAATAGGGGTGCTCAAACATAACATGAGACATGGATGTGAGGCTGAACACATATCTTGTTTCAAAGACTGCTGTGAGTACATCACAAAATCATATTAATAACTTAATAAAGCATCAACTGCATTATACTATCTTAAAAATGCATAATTGATTTTCAGTCAAAGATTAATACATATGAGTCGCTACACAGTACATTATTCTATTTAGAAGAAGGCCAGGTTTTTCAGATGGAGAAATTCCACACAGGACTACAATATGCACTTGTAACCTTGTGTAAAGTTCTAAATCTGACCTGACCTTTTAAATAACACATTTACTAACATATATTAATATCAACTAACTATTGCTAATGTATTTTTACTATATATAATGTAGTTATTAATGCTTTATAAAGCATGAATAATGCAGTGTGATCTAAAGTTATAGAAAGAGAGCTGTTATTCATGTCATGCTTTGGCAACTGAGCAAACCTGTAACCTGGCACAAGTTTCACAGGATAAACCACCTTCTGCTCGGTGCCCATACGGAGACCACTTCCATCTGTCAAACCATCTTCTGCACTCCACAAATACAACTACTTCCCCGTGTTGATTTGTGTTTGGAATAAATGTAATGACATCAGGCTGGGGGGGATGCCTGTGTTTTTTTATCCTAGAAGTGATGGTTGTGCCTGCTGTGTCAGAAGAGTCAAACACAGGATCGTTGTCCTGACTGTAGCGGCAGACGCGCGTGCCAAGCGCACGCAGAGAATGCCTGAATGCGCAGCAACTCGCTCCACTGGTCTGCCAAGGACATTTTGTCTGAAATTAAGCCACGTACAGTACAGTGCCATAAAGCAGTGTGTGGTGGAAAGCACTGCCATAACATAGGTGATGGCAAGGGTATTGTGGATACTATGCTGTGGTCATGTCACATGACTAGTCTTTCAGCTGTCATAGGACACTGCAGTACAGCGATACCTCGTTTTATTTCACTATACCACTGTTACCTGACATTTTGTAAAAAATGTATAATGCAATTGTGTGTGTGTGTGTGTGTGTGTGTATTTGTGAGTGCAGTTGCGTGTGTGTGTGTGTGTGTGTGTGTGTGTGAGTGTAGTGAGGCATAGTGTGGAGGTTGTCTCTATGCTCTGGCTGAGACACAGTGTGGAGGTTGTCTCTACACTCTGGGTGAGACACAGTGTGGAGGTTGTCTCTATGCTCTGGGTGAGACACAGTGTGGAGAATGTCTCTATGCTCTGAGTGAGACACAGTGTGGAGAATGTCTCTACGCTCTGGGTGAGACACAGTGTGGAGAATGTCTCTACGCTCTGGGTGAGACACAGTGTGGAGAATGTCTCTACACTCTGGGTGAGACACAGTGTGGAGAATGTGAGGACCAGGCCTGCAGGAGGAGGCTCAGTGGTCATGGCACTGAGTTCCTGGAAGAGACTGAGCCACAGAGACCCTGAGGTCAGTCATCAGGAGTCGAGACACATTCGCATTGCACTGTATTAACAATGTCTTACCGCAGCCTGCGGCCCACGCTCCTCTACCATCTCGTTCGCTGTCTCACTCTGTTTATTCCTGCTCTAGACTTTACTTCTCTTCTTTTTCTTTTTCTTTTTTAATTCTTTACTTCTCTTTTTCCCTAAGTGGGCATTATTTTAGTATGTAATGTATGCACTTAAAAGTCCTTCAAAAAATGTACCTGGTATATTGGTCTGTGTTTTTTATGCTGTGTTGGTGGTTTCGGAATGTAACAAGTTTCAGATAGTTATGTTGTGGCAAAAAATGTGGATTTATGCTACCAGAGTTAAGAACATTATGTTGTATTCCCACACACAGGTAAGAGAAAGAATACCTGCATGCTGGTACACGGGTGAGATTAAGAGTGTGATTGGATTAGCAGCATAGGCTTAACCTCAGCTCTAAAAAGGATTTGCTTTGGATAAAATCACTTTCAATGAGAGGCAGCAGCATTCAATAGAAGAAGAATAGTGATCCCTAAATCAATCACTGAATAGCCTCATTCATCAACTTTCACAGAAACACAGAATGTGAAACTACCAGTGGTCAAAATAGCTTTGGGTACATTGGTGAAGATGCAGGGAGGCCATTCTTTCACTGTTAGAAGGAGTGCTGTGGATGATTTGAACAGACAAAATACCTTGGCTGATCCAGACACATGGTAAATGGAGCTGAACCACTGGAAAGGACTGGGAATGCAGAGGAATTTGATTTCAGAAAACTGCAGGAATAAATAACAAACAGACACATACACACACACACACACACACACACACACACATTCATACACACATGAACAAACACATACACAAATACATGTGCACACACACACAATATATATGCACACACACACACACACACACACACACACACACATTCATACACACGTGCACACACAATCATACACACGTGCACACACTCACACAAACACAAACACACATGCATATACATGCTCACACACACACACATTCACTCACACACACACACACACACACACACACATTCATACATACATGTACACACACATACACAAACACATGTGCACATACTCACATACACACAAACACACATGCTCACACACACACACACACACACACATGCATACACACCCATACATATTTGTATGCACACACAAACACACATACACCCCATTGTGTACTTTGCTACCAGAGGGTTGTTCTTCACTGATATCACCTAGAGAATTCACCACAGAGGACTATACGTAAATGCTATTAAAGTACTCATAAACTCTATGTCTCTGAAATAATTATTTGCAGGCATTTATTTCCCGTCACTCAGGCATAATTTGATAAGCTGTGTTGTAAATGTTGAGGTACACTTGGCCTTAAGGGGAACCTCAGTGCCAATTTAATGCCCGTTATACAAAAATATATATGTTTTGGTTTTTTAAAGGTCAGTGGTTTGACTTCAAGTTACATTTTTGCGGTCAGTAAATGAAAGACTACTGGTCCTAAATTCCCCCCTCGTCCTACAAACTGATTAAACATGAAGTTCATTCTTCGATTCATGGCATTCTTGGGAATCACTCTCTGTGGTGCGCTGCTTAATTTTCCTCTTAGTGGTGAGGCCTTTGCATGGCAAATCTAAGAAAAACAATGAGATGCTTTTATTTTCCCTAATGGGTGGGTTAACATTTTTTCCACCAAAAAAAACCAGGAGCTTTTCTCTCAACAGAGCAACTCGATCCAGTTTATCGGGGTTCAAGTCATTTTCGGCCCAATCACAGACATATTTGTGTCTGGGGAATTCATCTCCGTGCCATGAAATTCAATTAGCCCATTTAGACCCACAGGATTCGGTTTCTTTTTTGAATATCATTCATTTGTGTTATCCCCCCACACCCATTTGTTTCCATTGTAGTCTGTGCAGTGACAAGGATGTTGCAAATTACTTCACAAAGATTCTTATGTGCTTTTAAAAGATTTTATGATCACTATAGTTCACCATCAAATGCTGAAACTGATAAGAAGCAACAGTCGGGAACTAAAAAATATGTCAATGTAATTCATTTAAATGTAAATACTGAATTTTTGCATCTAAAATAGCCATTTTCTGGAGAAGGATACTGCTCTTACAAGCTGACGGATTAGACAGTGGTTTCCAAGCCCAATGAGTGGCTCAAATTGATCAGTGGACGGCACTGTGCCAAACAGTTGAAAAGGAATCAGGTTCCCAACAATTTTTAGTTCCAACAATACAGGACTGCTCTTAGAATGCTGTTCAGTTTTGTTTACCGGTTAAAAAAGAAAATTAATTGTGGACTGTTATTCAAATAATATTTGTAATTCAAATCGTTTTATCAGGAAAATTAGCAATGTTCAACAAATCTGGCATTTCGATAGTTACATTCAGTGCATGCACATATGCTGCATGTTGTTTTTTCAGATGTAATGATAGCCATCGGGGGATTTTACCAGTCAGTTTGTATGCGCCACCCCTTGAAAGTTTTTCTGTTACCTTTTCTGCAGGGGAATGTTCCCATTTCACCTTATTTCACAACTAAATGGGAATCCAACTGGGATGTTCCCCAATGTTCTTGAAACGTTTCGTTTTAGCTGGGATTGTAACCAGAGTATTACAGGGTTTGGTTTCAAAGTGAACCATTTGGCTTGAGTCTTCGGTGGAACAGTTCAGCAAGACACATAATTATCTGGTGGTGGATTCTTAGTACTGGAGCTCTGTATCAGTAGTAGCGTCAGAACATATAGAGCTCTATAAATGGATTATATTAATGTAATCAATATTCATAAACTGCTGGTATAGCTTATTCCTTCTCTGGTCTGAGGGAGAGCTGCATAAGCCAAATGTGGTCAATGGGCCCTGAGATGAACCAGAGGTAGCTTTGTTTAAAACAATTATTACCCCTTATATCCCAAATAAATATTGTGGATATTTCATAGATTGCAATATTAGTTAGTCTGATATATTGTTTTAATGATTTATGATTTGTTTATTTGACAGTTTTCCCATATTGTTAAGAACATAATAACATAAGAATACATCATGAGAACGGGCCATTCAGCCCATCTAGGCTCATCATGTCCTAATCTAACTTAATCTAAGCCTGGACTTGAACAGCCCAAATCTAATGATGTTGTTCTGACATTAGATCCCTGAGACACCTCATCACTGCCACACTTTCACCCTGCTGGAGCTATTTTGAATTACAGGCGGTGGGAACCCTTTCCAGAGCGACTACCGTGTGGTTTCACGGGTCAATGTTTCATAGTCCAGAGGGTCAAGCCACATCCCCTGCATTGGGAAATGGTGCTGTGTACAATTTATGTGTCAGATCTTACCAGACACAAACATCCAATGTGCGCAAGAAAGCACCATTGCTACTGTTTGATGTACTGTAAGTTAATAGGCATGCACACGGATGTGGATATGAGTAATCTGTTTTACAGGCCTTAACAATGGCCGGTGACAAATCATGGCTAGATCACAAGAAGTCCAGCAAGTGACTCTTTTCTTTTGTCCTTCACTCTAACTACAGTGCACAAAACGACACTGCACTGCGCTGTGCCGCAGATGTTTGGATTAGTCGGGCCATCAAATAATGACATATGCATGACCACGGTTCCAGCGCAGGAAGATTGATCGGGATTCTGGCGTGTCGCACAATTTCCCAGGATAACGGCGAGAGAAGCTCCCAGATCTCAGGGTGTGACCGGAGCGGGGGGCTGGAGGCACGAGGCACGCGGCGGATCTGAGGGTGCGATGCCTTCGCCGTAACACCGCAGGCTTGGCTGGGCTCTCTCCCTCCGCCGGGGGCACGCGGCTATGGAGCGAGTGGATTCGGGGGTGGGGGGAAGGGGGAGGCGGATCTGGCTCACTGGGCCCGAATCTGGCACCGAAGAGGGCGAGGAACGCTCAGAGCCAGATAAGCTCTTCGCAAGATGCTAACCAAAATAATCTTAAAAAAGCAGGGAAATGTATCCAGGGTCAGAAGGAGTTCAGGACAGAACCGCAGAGATTACAGGCTCGGTCCAAAAGCCACATTCCCTGCAACTTTGGAACAGTGTGTGTGTGTGTGTGTGTCTGCGTGTGTGCGCGTGTGTTAGTGTGTTTGCGTGTGCATGCCTGTGAGTGTGTGTACGCACAATGTATGTACACGCGGTCGGCCATGAAGTCACGGCATGAACTTCCTTACAGCTCGGGACAAATTTAGAATTCAGAAGAGAACTATAAATTTCTGCGATATCATAATTACACCCCGGTTGGAAGTCGTCCGCAGGCAGGAGTTGCGAGCGAACCTCCGCGCAGCATCCCCAGGCAGCCAGTGATAAATTGTGGGTTTCTATGAATAGCAGGTCGACATTCAGCGTAACCAAAAGCATTCGCCACTGAGCCCCAAGAGCCGAAGCCCAACACTTTTATTTTCCCATGTACCGAAGTGCAGATGCTGCACAAGTGTCACGTTACCAGCGTTACCTCTGCTTGGATTCTGTGATACAGCAAACCGCACGGGCCAGCCGGGGTCCCGGGGAGTTCACTGCGGTGGAGGTTTTACGGGGGAAAAAGACATCATCGTTGCCGTCGATGCGGGGAAGAACTGGAAACGATTTGATCGTTTAACTCAATTATAAGTGACTAATATGGAACACACTGTAGGCCTCGTGGGGGGGGGGGCGGGCTAACGTGTCATCGAGGTCTACAAAGTGCAGTGTTGCGTGGGCGTGAGCACTCCCGGTCATTTGCGTACACGCCTCTGAATGCACGACGTTTAGCTACGTGCTCTGGTATTGCGACGGTTGTGGCGTACGGCAGCCGAATGCATGTATGCTGTAAGAATCCACTTTTGCATCTACAGGTCAGGCCAACTGTGTGTAGTGTGTGGAGTGTAGTAGAAATTATTTTATTATTATTATTATTATTATTATTATTATTATTATTATTATTATTATTATATTATATGCCATTTAGCAGACGCTTTTATCCACAATAGTGAATGCTTACATTTTTCAGTATATGTGGCCCCAATGGGAATCGAACCCACAACCCATGCGTTGCCAACGCAATGCTCTACCTACTGAGCCACACAGAACCATTTTACATTCACTCTTTCATATATTTATTAATTTGTAGCTTTAATCAAGATGATTTGTTTCATGTATTCCATATGTCTGTGCAGGCTTCAGTGTTTAACGTATGCAATACATCCTTCTTGTGCAGTTATTACATAAAGGCATTAATATTCAAAGGCATAAATGAAAGCAATAATTGCTGTCCACGGCACCCAGGGTGAAACCTAGGGATAATGTTTGGTTGGACACACCTGTCTTTTATAAACCAGCCTTTGTAAGGGATGTGTTCTTGGTTCTTCCAGCTAAAGGCTGCTCCTGAGCTTCAGTTTCAAATACTTATTGACCTTTTGTGAGTGAAACAAAAGTTAATTTCAAGCTCCAATTCGATAGGTCACTAGAAAAGTATTCCCTGGTTTGCCCTCTCCTTGGCCCTGCTTACAGCTTTCCTGGCAGAATTGGTAAAGACCAGCTGACTATGTTTTTTTTTTCTTGTTAAAAACGAAATAGTTGAGTTTAATCCAACAGTAAACAAAAGCTTTTTGTAAGACATGTCTTGCCATAAGCATCTTATTGCTAACTGTGATTTTGATTCATTGCCAAAAACCTCTTCCAATTTCTTTGAGGATGGCCTTGCATTTCTCTATAATGTCAGCCAATAATGAGGCAGTAATTACTTCAGACAATCAATGGCTGGCGCATACTCATCTAAGCTAATCAGTAATTGGCATTCACAAATGTTACCCAATCAGAAAGGGAGGCCTAACGCACAGGCCAGTGAGCAGCTGGAACTTATATATTCAGCCATTCAGCTGCTTGAAAGTGTATGTATATGTATAGGACTGACCAATCATCAGCTGGATCTCACATACTAAGTCAGTAAGCAACTTGATCTTTCATTAATGATCAGTGACAGGGAATATCTGTGCACACACAGCCAACTGGAACTGGGTCTCAACCAATCAGCCGCTGGCACCCTCTTGCGCAGGCAACGGAGAGACGGACAGAATTCCCAGCAGCCTTGGGATGACCTGTTGAATGTGCAGTGATGAGTAGGACATTATTATGTGAGTTGGAACACACTCAGTCCAGAACCCCCAGGTACAAAAGCACAAGCAACCTCGCCTTCAGTTCCACTGCCAGCTGTCATCCAGACATATCCCAGAGATTTCTCAGAGATTTTGCTGCTTTGAGCTTACAAATAGATTTTTGGAAATAAATGAATTGTTACACTTTACAAAAAAAAATACGCAAAAAGAAAAACAGCAAAGAATGGGAAAGAGGACAGCTGAAAGTGGTGTAGATTCGTTCCATCCTTTGGCCTTCAGGACTATTTGGTAAGAGAAGAAATTATTAAAATACTAACATCATACACCTTTTTAGTCTGTCTTATTCACTTCTTTTCCAGTATTTAATATACCATATGTTCTTTGTCTTAAAGAAAATATATTTTAGGCATTATTTGGAAATACAAATGATTTGAGAACATCGAACAACTTGAAATGATGTCAACAGTAACACTGAGGCACTTGTACAGGTACTACAACAAAAAAGACACAAACGTGCTTATAAACACATATTCACACACACACATACATACACACACAGTCAATCATTGTCCTTCCTTTGAAGGAACTGAGGAACACACACATCATGTCTTCACAGTTGTGACCAGTAACGTGTATTACAACCTTAGGACACTTTATTATGATGGGATGGGAAATACTATATAAATTCAATGTTCAATTCAATTCAAAATTCAACTATATAAATTCAAATGTTCAATTCAATTCAATTCAATTCAATTCAATTCAATGAATGACTATTATTTACTGAGTGACTTCAATCCTCTCCACATGAGAGGGCCACAAACACGAGCAGTACACTGTAACTACCGTACGCAAAGCCCTCCCCCCCGATATCCTTTTCAAAAAGCTGTATGGGGCAGGGGGAGAATTTTCCTCCGAAGTGTCCAAACTCCCCATCCCTCCCCCCCACTGGTATGGCCGGTGGAGAAGAAGGGGTGCTCACAAACACGGGGACATGGAGGTCTAAGTCCCCCACCTTTACCCGACCCCCACAAGCACAGACCCTCGTTTCTAAACAACGAAAGAAGCCGCAAAGATAAATAGCACAGGCTGAGCAATGGCCCTGTCATAGGAGCGAACGTCAGTAATGGCAATGGTGTTCCGGGGGCTTCCTGTTATTCAGGCCTCGTGGTTCCCAGCAGAGGTAAACCAGTTGTTTACGTCGCCCTTTGATTTAGGGGGTACCAGTGTTTACGATCCGAGGACTCTCTGTCCTGGATGATTACCCAGCAGTCTGCTCTGGGTTTCATGGCGCAGGGGTTTTTTACTCAACATTTCCAGGATGTAATCAGGGATCCTGCACGGCCATTAGATCGCCGACCGCATGTCACCTACGGAAAGAAATCTCAAAAGGGGAAAGCAGCCACCGACATAAAGCATTTTTGCGGTTGTTTGCTTGTTTTTTCAGATCCAGAACTTCTGATTTATTTTGCAATACGCAGATCGGGAAATTTGTTCAGAAGCTCACGGATGACAGCAATGTACACACAAAGCAACAGAACACAGTCCAATAATGTACGATTGCTTATGTCCCGACTCGGTGTTTATAAATAGCTTGTGCTTTGTCTGAGATGTATGTGTTGATATAAAGCACATGCTGAAGCCAACTTTTCTACATGGAAAGCAGTGATTCGCCCACTCTGGTCAGTTTTTCCCAACAGTGCAGTACAAAAGGTTCTGCCATGGCAGTGCCAGCGAATATTAAGGGCTTATCCCTTAATGTTATGAATTTATTACCGCCTCATGTCCTTCATGATAACAAATCACCAAATCGTGGGGCTGAATAGTTACACCTCTATTCAAGAAAGTTTCCATGTTTTTATCATGAATAAGCTTGCATTTTGGGGGACACAAGTTCCAGAGTGCCTCCTCACAAACTGACAGAGGGTATTGCTGTGATGAGCTTATGGGCTTAACAAATGAAAGCTTGCCTCCGCTGATCAATGAACACACTGTGTTCACTAATCAAATATAGCTGTTATTCATCAAATGCATCATAGATATACTCTTAAATCTACGAAATAAGCGACATCAGAAGTGTTCTTCCCTTCACTGAGAGTAATTCTTGTTATGTCAAAACTGATCACTGGATCAGATCACTGGTCTCTGTTTCCAGCCACAAGTATCCTCATTGTGGACGCGCTCATAAATATGCCTGAGTTCTCCAAATAAGGGGGATAGAGGGCTGCCAGCCTTTTCCCACTCCACCGGCTGTGTGGGCCAGACTCGGCGATCTCTGATACCGTACAGTCTGGGCCCCAGTGTATCGCTGGGAACATCAGCCTCCCCTCCCCTCGGCCCAGACCCACATCCTGGTCCAAAACAGCTGCCACGGCAACGCTTCCGACCACAGCCTCGTTCCCGCAACTCTCCAAACACCCTTCAAATGGTGCAATTCCCGGATATAGCTCGGAGTAAAAACAGTCCAGCGGTGTTGGGAAGTCTCATTAGAAGTCTCTGAAATCCCCACCGTCAATATGACTAACGTTGTAAAACATGGAAACGTGGAAAGAATAAAATCGAACAAAGTGTCCAAAGGAAGCTGTCTCGTGGGTGTTGAGTGAGATTATAAAGCAATCGCTCAGCATTCCGATGGCAAAATAAGCATTCCATGTGCTAATACTCAAAACAAATTTGAAAAAAACCCACATACTGCCAATATGCAATGCGCACGTGCACACTCAGGCTATCGCGCAGTCGTGCGCGAAAGCAAGCACAATTACAGACGTGCACGTGTATACGACACACATACACATATTTGTCCTGGACTGGATCAAAATCTGACCCAGCCACAAATAGCCAGTTACATCTCTGCCTCCACAGCGGGTTCTCTCAGGGGCTGAAGCAATTTGTGTCCATCAAACTAAAAGCTGTCATCAAGTACCAACCTTGTAATCTGCAATTACAGGGTGGGTGCAAAGTTTTGATTTGGTATTGGCCATGGCTGTAGGCCTCCAAGTAATTCCGTCCATCCAAAGCTCAATGTCCCTTTGAATCAGTTGTAAAGAAGAAGAGGCGTCTGCATTTTTAAATATCTATCTATATATACTGATATCTCTATATATATATATGTATATATATGTGTGTGTATATAAACTTACGTTCTCCTTCTAATGCCAGGAATAATGTTCAGATTTAGATTCAGTTTGAAAAATAAGATATTGGCGCCAAATCTAAACAGGGCACATAGAAGCAGGGCAAAGGCACACATTCTCAGCTTTTTAAGTAGTGCCTCCATTCTCATGATCTGAAATGATTCCTTTACCTGCTGCTGATGTTCATTTTGCATCAGTGCATTGTACATGCACATTCTGCTCTCTTGTAGGGAAAAGAACGCTCAGTTTTCAGGGTTAGCCTGACAGGAAAGTTATATTTCTCAAATCTCTGTCGAACAAAAACAAGGGAAGGAAAATACTCAATACATCATCCTTTTTTTTTCATGGAACGCAAAACATTTGTCTTGGAATGAAGTGCAAACGTTAATCTGTAATCTTCCACCTAATTGCTACGCGAAAGCCCAGTTCCAACGCCGGCCTCGCCAGTTTATCATTTTCATTCACATTGAATAATAAAAAATACTACAAGGTACAATAACACCCAGAGCATTTTCTGACTCCAAAAAAACAAAAAAACATTGCTCATTTATAGTTAATGCGAAAACGTAGTGGAGCCAGAGAGAATTCCCCCGGCAGGTTCACCCGATATCTCGGCGCTTACCGCGGGGTCGTTAAGCGCTCCTGGTCAGGCCGGTACAGGGATCAGACTCGGGTCAATACGCGGTAAAGAGCCCCACCGGGCCTGCGCTCGCCGGGCCTTGCCGGGGGCACGGCGGGTCACATTTCAGTCACTTAGCCCTGCTCTGACTCACGGGGGCCCCCAGAGCATGAGGTCATTGCATCAGTCAGTACCTCCCACGCAGCCCGATCGATGCCTCAGTCTACCTGCTATGGAGAACCGCGCTGTGGAAATACAGACGGCTGTTCTGTTTTGAGTGATTCTGGAGAGGAGCAGTTATTGATGCTTTGTAAAAAGGACTTTAAATTAATAGGTAAAGAATCAGTTGCAAGTTGAAAGTATATATATTTTTATTTTATTTTTTGTGTTTTATTTTCAGTAGAGCTTGCAATACCTGGTAAATGTGAAGTTTGGCAGGTTGTTTTGGACTGGGGCACTTTAATTGAGATTGAAATTGGATTATAAACAACTCCAAATAAACAACCTAGAGTTTGTGCCAACTGGATCTCGTTGATTTCAATTTAAGGTGCAGCCTTTCGGGTTAACCTCACTGAAACTGAGGAAGCACAGTGCCGCCCTCTAGAATAATAAGCAGATGACAGGTGCGTTGACTCACTCGGAAATCCATGGAGTGAAAGAAAAATGTGAAGGTACACTGTGTCTGGGCGAGGGCCTTTCTGCTTTTCTCTAAACATGTAAAACTCGCTGACACTATATGACTCAGATCTATAATTTATTTCCAGCCAGAGTCCCAGTTCTGGTTCCTGGGCATGCGGCTGTCCAAATAATCACAGCGTATGTATGTCATCGATTACTCAGATTCGGCCAAAACCTGTGACTGTATGAACCCCGAGCTTTGTCATGACCCTTTCGGCCTGCGGCTTACCCTCACCACTGAAAACGGAAGGAAAACTGGGAAACTAAGAATCGCTCTGGAGGAAGGACACTGGTGACCCTGAAGTGGACCAGATTCTAGCAGGTCCTCCATGTGTGGTGCCAGTGAGTGGTCCCAAACAGCAATCTCACAGTTTTTTTGTGTTTTTTTTCCTTGTCCGGCCATGACTAAAAAGGCTCTGCTTATTTTACTGGGAAGGACTGGGTAAACATGGCAGAGGCGTGGGGAGAGTGTGTGTGTCTGGAAGGCAGTGTGGGAACTCTGACAGGGCAGGGCGACCAGGCAAGAGAGTGGGAACCTTGATCCCGAGCCAGCGGGGGGCAGCCAAAGGTGGGCCGGCTCAACGCAGGGGCACGGGGTGGGAATAAGATCCCGGAGGGGCACGTTGGTTCTAACGCTCACCGGGAGACATGCAGGCAAGCACCGTGCAGGCACCCAGGTCCAAGGGGAAGCAGCCACTCTAACTCTCCTCCGGGGCACAGGACAGGGGTGCGAAGGGGCACATTTTGGAAGGCCGGAGCGGCCTTGAGGTGGGCCGCGTGACTCACCTCCGGATCCAAGCGGGCTCTAAAGGCGGGGTGAGCACCAGTTTGGGACGGAGCAGGATGATTTGGGCTGTTATTAATGGGACTATTAAAATAATGATGGGGAGTGCCCCGCTGGGCTGTTATGAGGAGGAGGAGCAGGAGGAGAAAGTGAAGACGGAGGTGTGTGGATCAGACCCGCCCTGCCACAGTGAATGCTGTAAGGAGTTTCACAGAATTCCAGTGGAAAAAAGAGGCGATGTTAACTGAATGAAAGCACATGCAGGCGCGGGCACAAGCACAGACACGCATAGAGACGTGCGCACATGCACTCACATGCATGCATACTGCGCATACACATACAAACACAAACCCTCAAAAGTGCATTACATACTTACGCACGCATAGGTACACGTACACGCACTTGCACACGCACACACATCACTGATTTTACTCCTGGATCCAACCTGAGGGCTGATTTATGACAGTTTTCCATGTATCTGAGCTGCTTCGCCTCTCTCCAAGTCTACTGGAGCTGTTATTCCCCCTCTCCAAACAAAGAGGGAAGAGACAGGGTTTCCATCATCTGATTGTTATTGTGAAATAAAGAAAGGCCCCCCGAAGAAACAAAGGAATAATTGTTAAACAGTTTCTTTCCCTTTTTTTTCATATTTTTCAGAAAGAGGCAGCAATGTACACACATTTCACCCAGCTGTGTAAACAACCCCAGAGAAGGAAACTTTTGGTTGTAGCAGTACTCTGTTTCACACTTGCGCTCAATGGTGCGTGGCACCATGGAAATCAAAGTGTCCGTATTAAGTTCCCCCGTCACCCTCTGTTTTTATGGAATCCGCTCATTCAGACGAATGTAGAATACAGATGAGAGGGACCATTGTAACCCGAGGCAAACGTCGGTGACCTTAGCACCGCTGTCTTCTTTCTCCGGGGTAAGCCCGAGCCCTTCGTCACTTTTCCCTGCTCAACTGTAGAGTCTGAGCGCCTGTGGATCACAGAGGTGCGAGTGTGTTTCGTGTGATTTGCTGTTTCTGTTCTCCTCCGACCTGTGTGTGTGTGAGATCAGCACCTTGGACAGCTCTCCCCAACGTGTTGCCTTTGAGCTTCATCGCAATCACACGACTTGCTTCTCTGATTCACCCGGACAGATAGCGCCCCAACCCGCCTTTAGCCACACGGGCTGATGCTTACGTGTCGGATTACTGATTTGAAACAGTCAGTATGTTTTGTCGTCTAGAAATACTAACTGGAGCTGTCTGCATCAGGGAACAATCGCAAAGCAATTATCGGAAACAGTGTCTCAAGCAGGTAAATCCCTGTGTACCGTAGCGGTTTGTAAAAAATATATTTCCCCCCGTGAAGAAGTCTGTCTTTGTCCTCCTCGGCTCTTGTTCCTCTCTATAGATATAAATGTGTTTATTATCCTTGAGGAGGATATTTGTTTCCACGGCCAGTGCATTCATTTACAAATACACAACCGAAAAATGATACAGTGCCACATTCAGACGTCAGACAAAACAAGATCAAATTGAACATGAAAATACATAGTCAAGGTTAAACAACACAAACATAATCACCATCACTGTCTTTGTTTCCTCTGGAGGTATTTACTGAGGAAGAGGATGTGGGAAAACAGTGCAACGAGCTCGGTGGGAACAGGTACAAGTTTCTACTCTCTGTGAACGCATGCTTATCTGCACACCTCCCTATGCCGTCTGTGTTATGGAAACGGAACCATTGTCACTGTGTGGTATTTAGGGCTTTGGTCAGTCCATGACGGGTGGAATTCAGTGCATCAAATTAAAGGGTTTTCAGCCCTGCACTACAGGTGACTTTTGTGTCACAGCCCCCATCCTGCACATTGTTCAATTTTCAGTGTGGCCTCCCGGGTGGTGTAGTGGTAGATTGTGCGATGCTGCCCACTGCGACCGATGTCCACCAGGTCGCACCAGTTTTGGCTTTGACCAGGAGTGCCACTAGGGGGCAGCAATTGGCTGTCCGCCCAGGGTGGGGGGAGGGATGCTGACATGTGCTTGCTGCGTATAGGAGTGGCCCTGTGTGTATACCGGAATTACGGTGACTGCTTGACAGGTTCCTCCTCGGAGGAGGCAGTGCTTTGCCGCATGTCACTGCTGGTTTCAGGACTACGCCATGTGAGCTCTCAAATACAAGGGAGGGGATAATTGACATGAAAAGAAGGGTATAATTGGCTACCAAATTGGTGGAAAAAAGCAGAAAGAGAGTGTTTTAAAATCAACTCTGATACAGTTCATTTTATCCCTACTGGATTTATACAAAATATGCATTTGTAAGACTTGAATGAATACTGAAGATTTTACTGTGCACTGGGGACTTCTACACGCTGTGGACATTTTTTAGACATAGAGACATAGAGAGACTGTGGAATTGGATGCACCACATTAAAGGACAGCTGGAAAGAAGGAGGGAAATAGCGCTGCACGACGACTGAAGCATTCAGTGTAGAACACACGGGGGCAAAAGTGCAGCTGCTGCAGGCAAGATGTGAATCTGCGGTATCAGTGCATAGCAACGGAGGCGCACACACTAAGCCAACGCCTGCTCAACCAAGATACAGGGCAGCAAAGAGGGATCAGAGAAAACAGCCTTGATATCAACACGCACAGCACCCCAGCAGCCGAGTAATCCCGCCTCGGCAACCGTGCGCATCTGTGAACTCTCAACCTCCCCATCCCTCTTTGACTTTGCGGTGACCCGGGTTCTCATAATGTTATCACCGGGTGGCATGCGTGACGCGATTTACCACCAATGAAACTAAATTTGCTGTCAAACGTTTCCCCTGCCAGTTTGTGTGTGTGTGGGGGGGGGGAGGTAAGGTTGATATAGATTGGTATGGAATAACAGGGGTCAAAGAACAGCATTTACACAAGAAGGGCTCATATATATGTGGTGATGTTCTCATTTTACATGACCTACCCAACGGATTATATTTCATCCACGACAGACCCCTGTCTCATATTCCATCCCAAGGGAATTTCTTCTTCCATGTAAGAGAAAATCCAGGAGATTTATTTCAGTGTTGTTAATGTAGCATTTTAATACCTTTCCTAGCTCATGTTAATCTTACAATTAATCTATGATACTTCATATTAAGTGTATCTAAGTATCTCTTTTCAGTTGAATTTGAATTTGTATAGTAAAGTTTAAAAAAAGAAGAATAAATAATAATAAAAATTCTACTACTTCTACTACTACTACTAATAATAATAATCATTTATGGATTCTGACTTATATATGATAATTAGTAATGCTGGTACTGTGACTCAGTAGTGTACAGTATAGCAGTAACATTGTGCATTCCATCCACCGGCAAATTGAATGTACTGTAATTCATAAAATGGTCCTTGTATTCAGAGTATATACAATTACTGGACCCTCTGTTGTTTTTGAGTTTTTTTAATCAATCAACTACTTTTAGATGGAAAGAGGATCCAGTGAACATTGAGCAGATCAGGAGTAATACAGAGGATGGGTGTGGAAGCAGACATAACACGGATGGAGCATTTAATTTGTGGTTCTCTGTGGCTCAGTTGGTAGAGCACAGCGTTGGCAACGCTTAGGTTGTGGGTTCAATCCCCACTGGGGCCACAAAAATGTATGCATTCACTACTGTAAGTTGCTTTGGATAAAAGCGTCTGCTAAATGGCGTATATTATTATATTAATTTCCAAAATATCCATGCTGGTTTAACAAATGAATGAATTAATGGATTAATGAAAGAGCAGAGTCAAGCTGCACCAGACATTGCAGCCTTTGGCACTGCATAAACCAAATGAATGAATTCATGGATTAATTCATAAATATAGAGTCAAGCCACATCAGAAGGAGCAGGCTTTGGGTCTGCACAGAGGCGATAGCTTAACGAATCCATTCAGTAATGAGTTGAATGAACAGAGCCAAGCTACGTCAGATGGAGCAGGCTTTTGTGCTGCAGAGAGGCCTCGAGACGGAGGACTGTAGTAAGGGCACCGCGAGGCAGTGAACGGAGGGATCTGTGATGAAAGAGAAGGGGTGCTGTGGTGAGAGTCCAGGCACAGCAGGGGAACGCCTGCCAGGCCTCGGGCTATGTGAGTTTATCCCCTAGCGCTGACCGCCGAAGTCACATCCTGTCCAACGGGACCGGACCGTGACCGCACTGCGACCGCACTCCCGTCTCATCGCCCCCGTGCCCTGCAGAGACGGGCACAGAGTGCTCCCCTCCGTCCCGTTCTCATCTGTTTATTTATACGGCCTTTCATGCGTTTGTTTTTAAGCCTTGTTTGTCAGACTTCCTGAAAAATGTTTTTTTATACAGAATATTAGCTTCCGCCCCCACATATACACACACTACCACACAACCAGGGGGAAAAACCGTTTTCCCAATTTAAAACATGTTTGACATATCTCTCTGCTTACTGTGCTTCCCTGCTTCAGATTTCATTGTGTCACCCATTCTCTTCTCTCCCCATAGGAATAAGACCTCATTTTCAGATTTCATTGTGTCACCCATTCTCTTCTCTCCCCATAGGAATAAGACCTAATTTATCAGCATCCATACAGCCCGTCCATGTTATGAAAAATATGGCATTAAAACTATCAATCTTCACTCTCTAGATATCACATTAATGTAGAAGAATCCTTGGCTTTGAATCTAGTCTTTACTCTGTGTGTTTGTGTGTGTGTGTGTGTGTGTGTGTGTGTGTGTGTGTGTGTGTGTGTGTGTGTGTGTGTGTGTGTGTGTGTGTGTGTGTGTGTGTGTGTGTGTGTGTGTGTGTGTGTGTGTGTGTGTGTATGTGCATGCATGTGCATGCATGTGTGTGTGTGCGTGTATGCGTATATATTGTTGATATTAATGATATCACATTCTGTTTTATGAATAAGGTTCTACCTTCCCCCCTCTACAATATAATGCCTTTCCTAGAGACAAGCCCATAAGTAACAGGATTGGGCCAATTTAGGATAGGATTCATCGATTTAGGACAGGTGCCTGACCCACTTACATAGCAGTGGTGCGACGCATCGGAGCTGTTGGGTATTTTTGGTGTCCCTTAGAGGTGGGACAGAGCTGCAGGCCCCTGTGGGGAGAGCAGGGGTAAACCCCAGAACGCCAGAACCTCTGAAGTCTGGGTTGCAGGCTTTCTATCGCAGGTTTGTATAGTATTTCCATAAATACAGGGAGGACCTGGCTAATAGGGGGCGGTTCTCTGACTCTGAAGGGAGCTCAGGGTTGCGCTGCTATCAAAAGGGCTGGCAAGTCGCAAACTGCCAGAGATTCATCAGGAGATAAGTGGCAAAAATTGTGTGCAACATTAAAGTACATTTATATGTAAACCACATGCTTGCTGGAAGAAAGTGTCTCCACTACGCTAATCGGTTTCTAAGTTTACTTCGAAGTGGATGAAATGGATTGTTTTCCAGGATTCTAATGAGCTTCACAGATGACCGTGACTCAAAGAGGAGAAGAGGGGGGATCAGCATTAATCCTGTCCTTTCATTAGAACTGTGCATCCTGTGGTCTTCTCCTCTCGTCAGTGGAATTCAAATAAAAGTTCATATTGGTTTTGTGTTGTGTGTGTGTGTGTGTGTGTGTGTGTGTGTGTGAGAGAGAGAGAGAGAGAGAGAGCACACATGTGTGTGTCTGAGTGTGTGCTTCTGTAATAGTATGTGTATGTGTGTCTATGTTTATGTGTGTATGTGTGTTCACAATATGTGCATGTGTGTCTATGTGTGTGTACGTTTGTGTGTGTGTACAGTATGTGTATGTGCACGTGTCTATACATGCGTGTGTGTTTGTGTGTATACAGTATATGTAGTATCTGTACATGTGTCTATGTGTGCGTGTATGTGTGTGTGTGTGTGTGTGTGTGTGTGTTTTACAGTGAGGATGTGTGCTCACCATATGTGTTGTACGGGAATGAGCAGTGTGAAAGAGCACCATGTGCACAGCAGCCTCTGCTCTACATTAGCAGATTCACTAGAATGTTCTGGGCCAGTGTTACCAGATTTACCACTCTGACCTCAAACATCCAGAAACCCCAGTATGTGTGTGGAGGTGTATTTATTTATGCTGGTATCATAGGTGTCCTCTCACCCATCCACACTTTGCAGGAAAAAATTTTATACCACTTTGCTCAGATACTTTAGTATCATCAGTTTTATCATTAGTGTTAATAATGCTACACTTATTCACATGTAGAGTTATTAAATATACAGTAAGACAGGGTGTCAAATCCAAGTCCTGGAGTCT
The DNA here is from genome assembly GCA_029706075.1 of Aldrovandia affinis. Lineage (NCBI taxonomy): Eukaryota > Metazoa > Chordata > Actinopteri > Notacanthiformes > Halosauridae > Aldrovandia > Aldrovandia affinis. Next base: position 404,077 of record JAINUG010000148.1, read on the forward strand.
GCAGTGGTTGTGGTTTCTTTACAATCAGCAACCAGTTTAGGAGAGTAGGTGTGTGGATTCTTTAGCCAATCAATTAATTTAGCCAATCAGTAAATTATGCTTTTGAGTTCTGAAAACACCCCAAGAACCAGCATGCACTGCAGCCACCCAGGACTGGAGTGCAGTCACTCCTGCAGTAAGACTTTCCATGGCTTCTGTGGCTCAGCTCACCATTCCAACAATAGCTGAACAGTGATATCTCTCCAGAAAGGCCACATAAAGAGCTGGACCGTTTTCCTTGAATGAGACAGTGTTCTGAGCCCACGTGTCAAAGGCGAGACAGAAGTAAAGACAGGGCCTTAGAAACCTGGATAAAAAAAAAAAAACCTTCCTTGCTGATGTAGTAACCCAGCTCCGCCAGCAGGGTGATCAGACTCAGGCTGTTTACTGGAATGGCAGGTCACATAATTTCCAGCTCAGCCCCTCTCCCGTGACACAGTGCTCCTGTGTGGCCAGTGACTGACCGACTCATATCCTGTAAGGAGATCCCATCGGAGACGCACGGTAGTGAATGGGCGCAGATAGGATCTGACATAAGAGGAGTGCAGGCACTGGTGATGTGTGGTGTCTAACCCCTGCTTCCTCATCGAGCCAATCAGAGGTTAGCTTTGAGGCCATGTCAACAGGATCTGGGTCACAATAGCATGGCGCTGCCTGCCACCACCAAAGCAACACATACATAAGATTATACCTGCATGCTTGCAATTTCACCACCTGCTTAGAGCAGGAAACTAAGCCTCCTTTCCTAGATGCGAAAGAGGTCATTTCGTATTATCATTTCTAGCCAGCATGAATTCAGATTGTTATTATTGATGATATCTGAATAAGTCATCTTTGCCAGATGAACTGTCAAATGATACCTTTTGAATTTCAGTGAAACACCAAACTATTGCCTGAACTGCATTGGACAAACTGGTGAGATCCATTTATTCATCAGACAGCTCTTGCATGTTTATTTATGGTTTAAAACCTTTGGGGAATCTATTAGTGTACTGCCAAGTTGTGTTTTCTAATGTCTGAGTCAAACAAGCTCGCTGGTTAAACCATCAGTTTACAAACAAATCCCCCAAAAACATAAATAAATAAATTATGATCTTAACAAACGTCGCTTTTGTAAATCAACCATGGTCCCGGCATCAACTAAGTTGGCGTGTTTCAAACAAGAAATAAGCGACCCACAGCATGGTTCCTGACAATCTGATTAGGGGCTGTGTTGTCATTGCTCAGTTTGATAAGGGCTCTGTGGCGGTGACATTATAGCACACCTTTTCAGGTCTGGTTTTGTCTTCTGATTTCTTCTGTGCGAGTGAAAGAGGACAGGGAGGGGCACCGAGGGAAAAACGAGATATGAATTTCCCGCAGGCTTTTTTTGTAAATATTTTACGGGAGAAACAAACAGAAACATGCCGCAACTGGAGTCGATTATAGTCACGCTTGACTTGGGGTACTTGTTTAGTGTTACTGAGGGTCAGAGGGTTAGCGCACAGCAGGCTGCTCCGGGCTTGCCCCTTGCGCTGGGCAAACTCAAGCATGTTTGTTTGAAGTCTGGCACACATCATGTGAACATGGTTATTGTTGTCCCGCAGAAAAAAGAAACAATCGGAAAAGGACCCGAGAGGGAGGAGAGGGAGAGGAGCGGGACAAAGGTTGAGAAAAGGACACGGTGCAACGTGACCAGAGGTTAGGTGAGTGGCTCTGCGCAAAAGTTAACAAAAGGTCACGAGAGCTGAGAAAGTTCAGCGATGACAAAGGTCAAGAAAGGGACAGCGTGTCAACACTGCAAAACATGAGGGCTCAAAGGGGCGGTGAAGAGGTCCTTGAAGGGGAGGGGCTATGCAGGAAATAAGTGCAGGTCACACACGCTGAGACAGAGTGAGAGGCACTGAGAGCCATAGACACTGAGGCAGACTCATATACACTGAGGATAAGAAACACTGAGACAGAGTCATAGACACCGAGAGTCAGAAAAACACTGAGACACAGACCCTAATACATTAAAACAGATGTGTGCATACTCACACGGTGAACTTCTGTACATGAAGGCTACTGTTCCATATGAGCCTCGGACTCTAAAGGGGAAGCAGTCAGCTGTGTGGCATTGCTGATGCTAGGCTGTTAGAATTTCAGCATTATTTCATTAGAGAGGATGTTTAAAAGCCCCATCATTTCCACTGCCTCATCAGCCACTTATCTGGTGTGTGCTTGGTTTGTCCTGGCTCTATGCCAGGGGTTTACACATTTTCTCAGCCCAGGACCCACTTAATGAGCAAATCAATTATCTGTGACCCACCACTCATTAAATGCAGCCTAAAATATGTGCAAATGTGGAATTACATTTTTCAAATGTTTTTTTATATATATGGCCAAAAAGCATTGTGACTAGAGCTTAATTTAAGTTCTGTGAATGTCAATGGAATATCTATGATATATAATAAGTATATATATATATATATATATATATATATATATATATACTTTATATTTGACTTGCAGCCCACTTCAACCCCTCTCAAGACCCAGTCCTGACCCACTGATTGAAAACAGTTTGGGGAGCCCCTGCGCTATACAACAGGCCGATGCATGGTATGAAAGTTTAGCAAAACGAAAACATGGCACTCTCTGTATCCCTGCCAGTGCACTGGCACTCCTGAGAGGGAGCAACAAGACAAACAAACATCGCACCGCAACATGCGTCGAGCCGCGACGCACACACCAGTGAACATAACCACCGGCAGCGGCCCCAGTTTGCCAGCCACATACAACACGATGCAGTTTAGGGAAGAAGGGGAAAAAAGAGAGGAGAGGAACAGCGCTCTGCACGGGTGTTGGCAGTAATGGTTTATGTGCCTCTTCGCCGGATGGAAAGCTGAAATAGGAAATTCAGTTGAGCAGATTGCAGTGAACCGTGGCGGCGCGGCACTTTGCTGCTCTCCCCGGGAACCATCGGCCCCTCTCCACACCGCCCGCGCGGCTGTTTGCTTATTATTGCAGAAATTATTAATCAGCTCGGCTGGGGTGGCGTGGGGGGGGGGGGGGGTGATTCACTACGCGAGCAGCGCAGCGTTGGCCTCCAGGCCTGGGCTCGTAGATCCTGGGAGATCCGGGGGAACACGGCCAGGCTGTCTGGGTGAACAATGGCCACCCACCCCTACCCGGCGTGGACTTTTAACCTCTATCCTGTCATGACCGGGTTGGGAGGTGGTGGGAGTAGGGGGCGGGGGGGGTGTTCGCTGGCGGAGGTGAGAAAGAGATTTATCTCTCCCTGGTGGGGGTGGCTGTGGGTTTAGTTGATCCCAGTATGCTTGTAAGGTTAAACTCACAGATTTCCTGCTACAGATGTACTGGTGTTAGAAGCCGGAGCGAGACGACTCTGTCGGGGGCGATTTATCTCATTCCGGAGTGGGGGCCGAGGGGGCCGAGGGGGCGGGGGGTGTTTCTCTAGTCTCACAGCCTTCTCAAACCCAGCCCCCACCCACAGGTGTTGGGGTCATTCAGAACCCCTCAGTGGACCCAGTGACAAGTGCAGGGGGTTAGTGGGGGGGTTTCTGAGGGGGTGTGTGATGAGGGTTCACAGTACAGTTCAGCACTTTTCAGGGTCAGTCTGACTTGGTGTCCCACATCACCAGCTGACCCCTACAACTCTCGACCATATTTTACAGCCTTTTATGAACTTCTGTGAGGGCCTGGGGCGGAGGGGCGGGGTGTGCTCATCGACTTCCAAGAATGTCGAGCGCACTCACTTTTCCCTCTCTCTCTTTTTCCCACCCCACTTTGTTTCCTAGTGATGTATATGTCCCTGGACGGTCCATAAATTTCCTGGGAAAATGTTTTTTCGGGGGATTGGCGCTCCGAGCCTGCGCCTGGGTGGCTGAGTGCGTGCCTGAGCGCGGGGACTGATGGCGATACGGTTGGTGGTCTCACCCAGGCCTGACCCAGGTGACAAGTGACCCTCTACCTGAACCGGGTGACATCGGAGGAGTTACGTTACGGTACACAACACCATTTCGCGAGTTCACATGCGCCCCTATCCTGGGCAAGCCGAGCCTCTTTGTTTTGAAATTTGTCAGCGTCAGCTCAGTTCACGCAGAATTTAAAACAGTTCACCTTCAGATGACACGCAGCATGTACTCTGTGCTCTCGCTCTGTCAACGAGTTTGTGTGTTAAATGTGTGCACTTTGTGACCAGCGTGAACAGTGTGTGACTGTTTTGACAGTGTTCGGAATTGCAAGGCATTCTTTGTTATAGGAGAGACTTTATGGTGTTCTTTGGAGACTTATGTGTTCAACAGCTTTTCATGTTAAAGAGTGGGTACCCAATGTGATATAAAATACATTTTAATGCATGTTGCTTTGTGATTGTCATTTCAAAAGGATGAAGAACATGTTTATATTGTTGCCAAAGCACAGGTACATTATTTACATGAACCAATAGGAAGTGTGATGTGGACTTGACCTTCATACCATGTCCAGAATTTCAATTAGTGCTATATTAGTCAGTAAACAGATAATAAGCAGGTCATAAACATGTAGTAAACACTTTTTATTTTTCTTAAATACATGTGATGAATAGATCATTTAAAATCTTTTTGTGCATCGCCACACATGTGTCCAAGGAAGAATAAAGAATGTTAATAATAAGAAGCGGATTCCTTGTTTTTAGTTAACTGCAGCCATTAAAGTTATCCTACGATGTGAAGAAGCCCATTTTCATTGAAAATTTGATTGTACCTAACAGTGTATGTCTGCAGAAAGGAAAAATTTAAATGCAGGTTACATTAGGGTAGAGTTTTTGTAAATAAATACAATAAATAGTTTCATTGGTGTTTAATTGGAGTTCCATCACTTTCCTTTCCACTATACTAAATACATTTTAAAAAATGATTTTTTGAGCTTTGGTCAGCATGTCCATTTTAACTTGCAAAAGATAAAACAGACAAATAAAAAATCTAATAATAAGCAGTTCACATCATAGAAGTCCTCCTACTTTGAATTAATTAAGTAAACAAACTAGGAAGAAAAAAGAACAAGCTCTGCCAAAGCCACTTCGGTTGTTGTGGGAAAGACTGAAAGATGTGTGATGTCCCACAGCAATTCCTCCAGGAGAGAGCCATGTGATTCAGGACCCTCCACACGTACCGTCCTAATTGGCTCCAAGGGAACACTGTCGCGGTAAGAAGTGATTCAGCATTTTTTCCCCCTCTGAAATCGAGCCCAGAGGATTTGACTGCGGTCATGTCTGTCACTTATTTGAGGTTACTGTGACGACGACTCCATTGCATGGTTAACAAGGGCTGCTTCCTCGCCTTGTCGCCCGGAAAAAAAAAAAAACCTGGATTGTGCCTTGGAACGTTTCCTTTCAATTAGGGACGGACTGACTGACGAGGGACACAGACTCAAGACCACTGTTGATCTGTGACTCCCCACTGAAGTGGCACAACTGCTTTCCTCCCCTGCCACGCCGTCTCTCCGTCTCTCTGTTCCCTGATTCAGTCGCTCTAAGAAATCCCCCGCTTGGAGCTCCGGAGTGGCTTCTCAACATGTAAACCCCCTCGGGCACGAGAAGGACATGAATAAACCAAAACTGCACAACATCCTAATTACTTTCAGATCTGTCTCACATTCCTTCCCCTCCTTCTCTCTCCATCTGCGTCGTGCGCACAAGATAACACTCGGTTTAGAGATATACGTAGGCTTTCATAGAAATATTAAAGCGAACGTGGTTGCGGGAATAGAGCGATGAGAAAAAGGGGGAAGTTCATTTACACATCAAAGTCAGAACGATGATCCGCAAAACTGAAACCAAACTCTTTTGTTCCGGGGGTAATTGCAATCACCGTCGCTCACTACAAAGTCTGATGCCTTGTATCTGTTTAAAAAACAATCAGATTGGGCAAATTCCAGAATAATCTGAGCCATTGTACGGGACATGTGCAAATAATATATTTATTTATTTTTTAATCAAAAACACACAAACAGGATATAAGCTTTCGGAAAACGTTTCTCAAAACATCTGGTACAAACAGACCACAACTAGTAGTTGTTGAAGGATCAAGCAGAAATGAAAACCAGCGACGGCTACATTCCGCCGGGATGCTACACAAGACATTCCGCGCAGAGTCGAAACCTCTTCATTTTATTGTGCGGTGTTGTGGGGCCTCGGAATCAGGCAGGGTAAACATTTATGTGCTTCTGCTTGATCGCATTGCTCCATCGCTTTACTGTAAATAACTGACTGAATAATAGCCAATCACAATTCCCCGCTCGTAACTCATCTCTAGCTATAGGTCGGAATCTCGCACCCTCCGGTTTTATTTTTCTTTGTGTCTGCTTGTTTATTTGCAAGTTTATTCCTATGGACCCCGTAACAGTGAGAGCTGTCATCGGCCGCGGCGGACCCTTCAAAATACGTCCCCCAATCAGCCTGGGAATTTTACAGGTGAACGATTGTTATGGCATTACGTCAGTCCGTCAGCAATCCCCCCGGCGCGTCCGCTCTCCGCTCCGCCAGACAACAGTCCCAGGCCAAGTTAATGAACTCGGGAGATGCTTGTTTTCGCAGGTCTTTGCCCCGAGTGAACCCGATGACGGTGCGATATCGAGGAGCGACCGGCCGGGCCCGCGTTGGGAGCAGCCGGCCAGGGAGGATGTGGGAGCGACCTCACAAATGTCGCCAAGCCGTGTCGGAGCGTGATTTATTTCCCGTGCCGCTGGCGTGTGACTTTTCGCACCGCGGGCCCAGGGAACATTTCAGGAGGAGATGGGTCCTGGCTGGAGCTCAAGTTCTAATCCCCGCTGACGGCCCTCCCGACCCCACTACCCCATCCCACAGACTGCCAGGGGTCAGCCAAACACATCACACCTGTTTCTCCCTCCTGCAGAGCCTCCAGCTGTCCTCTCATTGGCTAGGGTGCCTGGACTTTCCTGTCTATGTGGAAACGGTACGCCAGAATCTGAGAGAGGGGAAATTTGAGAGAAAATTCTGGATGAAGTGTAAGTGTCAATCTCTCTTTTGTCCCCTTGATCACTGAGGCTATATATGTGTATATGTTTATCAATGTTCTCTTCGATGTCTTACAATTTATGCCTGCTTAACTTTAGAATAGAAGTCATATGCCAGTGAAGATGACTCTTCAAGTCCAAAATACTTATCTTACTCTCATTAGAGTTGTGTTGTGGCAACGTGGCATTCATTTCAAGCAATTACATTTTACATTCCATTTAACTTTAAACTACTATGTCCTTCATTTTTAAGAGATACATTTAGCTGTTACATTTTTATATACCTGCACAGCATGCTGAAATAAAACCAAATGTCAGAAATGTAATTCCTTAAAGTAATCATTCAAAAGAAAGGAAAACTTGCACTGCAGTTCAACTGAATAGAGAGAGAGAGAGAGCCTCGTGCTCCTTTCCACGAGACGTCAGGGAAGATCGTCCATGAACAAAAACAATGGTCCATGACGGATAACTACCGAAACGCACCATTCGCTCCACAGTAATGGGAAAAGAAATACGGTGGCATAATAATAGATAATAATAAAAACCCTGTTGTGCTTTCCAGATGGCCTCGCGACGGCCCGGCTTTGACCCTGTGGGGGCTGGAGGGGGTCCAGAGGTGGGGACATGGCAGTGGGGTGGGGGCGCTGCGCTGGTGCAGGGGTCCAGCTCTGGGGCGTCCGACGCCCTCCTGTCAGTGTCACGCGCAAGATGCGCACGGACTTGCTCAGGATGCAAAGCAAGGAGTGGCCATTTCAAATTGACATGCCAAGCGGGGCGTGGGGTTTCAGTTAGCTAGGGTTCCTTGGGTGAAGGTTACACTAGCTCTCCCACCCGCACCCACACACTGGGAGCACTGCAGCGGAAGCACATGCACTCCTCTGACACACAGCACTATAGGGAAGGGCCTAGCCCCTATTGGAGGACGGGCTTATCTCTCGCTGACGACTACTGGTAGCCTGTGTGTGACTGGTGTGTTGCTGGGAGGAGCTAATAACATAGCGGTAACTTGAAAGGCCTTGAATGGGTAAAAAATGTATTGCATGCAAACATCTTTTACTGTATATGCATTCCTTTTTCTTTATTTGTATGTTTCATTGCATTGCATTGCAGTAAAATGCTAACAGGTCAATGTCTAATAAGGTTTTGACATGCACCTGGTTTTGAGCTTACATTGCATGCACGCACAGGCAAAGTAGCCAGTGCAGCCAGTTAAAAGAGCCATGTCTCCTGGCAGAGCAGCACGTGCCACACCTGCGCAGGCACAGATTGAGCTGCAAACTATAGGCCGCAGGTACGCAGACACACCTTTGGTACAGCAGGTTTTAAATGAATGAGTGCAGTAGTATGGGACTTGCATCCCTAACCCCCACAAACAAACAAGTTTTGCTTGAAAGAGCTGTGTGTGCTTGTCTCGTAACGTATGGCTTGAAGTGAAATATTCCTGTGCAAGAACACCCAAAAAAGAGACAAAAGTGATACGCTTTCAGGGTATTTCCATGTCATGTCTTCACTGTCATTTTTTTATAAATAAATGAAACAAAACAGAAAGTCAACACTTTTTTAACCCAGGCCATTGGGGCATGGCGAGTGATGTAACTACTTCACGCATCAAACAGAAACTACAGATAACTGGAAAGAAAAACAATTTTCGCGTCAGTTCCTTAAAAGGTCAGGGAGAGGACATGTCTTGTGAAACTCATACATAGCCTGGTTGAGGAGTGTGTGTGTGTGTGTGTGTGTGTGTGTGTGTGTGTGTGTGTGTGTGTGTGTGTGTACCTGTGTGTGTGTACCTTTGCACATGTGTGTGTGTGTGTGTATGTATGTATGTATGTATGTATGTATGTGTGTGTGTGTGTGTGTGTGTGTGTGTACCTGTGCACACATGTGTGTGTGCGTGTGTAACCGTGTATGTATGTGTACCCCCGTGTGTACCCGTGCATGTGTGTGTGCGTGTCTGTGTGAGTGAGTGAGTGAGTGAGTGTGTGAGTGAGTGTGTGAGTGATGAATGTGACACCATATGTCTCTCAGATTGCAGATGATTTCAGCTGAGGGGTGAAACACAGGGCTTTTCCACTGGCTGCCTGCTCACGTCTCAGCCAGGGAAGGGCCGTTGAACCTGAGTGCGCCTCAGCGATAGGCTGTGCTCACCATTTCACTGCTGAACTTGTACATGTGGTGGATAGATCAGGGCAGCCGCTCACTCAGCCACTCCAGACCTCACTTTAGAAAAGTTATTTCTCGTATTACAAATCTTTTTTCCTTTTTTTTGTCCAAGTCTAACAGTTATGGTTATGATTAGGATGATTACTATTATTTGAAGTAGTAGTTATAATAGTGCTCTTATTAAATATAAATATTGTAGTTCAAGTCATATTATGATTATGTGTTTTTGGGTCATTATTGCTGAGAGTAGACTGGACAGTTGAAAAATTATTGTTCAGATTTGGTGGGGGGGCGGGGTGGCAGTACTTCAACTTCAGACCAGATTGCATGGGTTCTGCCCCAGAGAGAAAATTAAAAGTGCTTTGCATTCCCACGAAGCGAGAAGGTTATCATGCACCGTTTAAAGAGAATGACTGAAACAGCAGGGCCAACACTTTCCCTCAATATAAAGTCGCTAATTAGCTACTTTTGAACTAGACAAACTGTGGAAGATGTGGAAGAAGGATGAGCATTAGAGGAGAATTATGCTCTATTGTGTTTTGCTGGCACCATCCTACAGTAGCTTTGTCTTGATGACTGAGGAGGGAGGAGCAGGGAGGAGGGATACCACAGCGCTAATGGGAGCACTTGACTTTACAGCCCATGACAAAGGGGTAAAAATAGGGTAAATATGTGGTAAATTCTCAGTGTTCCAGGACCCAAACAGTCCCCAGACTGAGCAGACAGACCGTAAACGGAGAGTGAGACTTGCATTGAGATGCAATGACACTAGCGGTTGCAGCGCTACCGTGACAAACGCGCGTTTACCTCACGTTACCTTTCCTCCGTGCTCTTCCTTGGGACGAACCAGCAGCGCAATCATCGCCCTGCCGTCAACGACAAAACAAAACGGGAGACCGAACGGGGGGGGGGGGGTTAAGAAAAAAGAAGCGAGCGAAGGAAGGAATGAAGAAAGAGAGAAAAGTTCTACTGTTCAGCGCGGGCCATGTGAATCCAATTGACTGTGATTCGACCTCGAACGCTGCACCGTTCCCCGGGCCATCTGGATCCAATCTCCCCGCCTGGATCTGGTTGTGATGGGGGGAGACACGGAGGTGGACAAGGACAGGGCCGGGGACAAGGCCCGGTGTTCCTCCTCAGGACAGGGTACGCCGCGTTCCCCCTGCGGCCTCCCGGCGGCAGGACGGAAGCCCCCCGCAAAAGCGGGACGGGAGTCCCCCTCTCCCTCGTCGCAGTTATCTCGCCGCGTCTCGCGCAGTTCCACACGTACGCGCTGATTGATACAGTCAGCAGCACTGCTCCCTGAAGATCCATATCAGTCCATTGAAACGGAGAAATGTGAATCCAATTAGCAAGCCGCCAGAGCTGTATTGAGATGAGTGGATGAAACGTTGGGGTTTTCTGAGTTTCAAAAAAAAATAATGTTGGTTACTGTATATGAAGTCAGAATACATTGATCCCACTCCATCAAGAGAGAGAATTTTTCATCTTAATAACAGGAGCGCAGAATATTTCATAACTTTATTATAATATATTAAAGTTAACATGTGTTTCTCGTACAGTGGTGTAAGGCACACTGCAAAAAAGACACCTGCCAAGCGAAGAAAAAAAAGAAAAGAAAAAGAAGCACATGCCTGCAGTAGAAAAGAAGTTTATATTGAGGTTTGGATTGATGGTTTTGATGTCTTTTTTTTTGCACTTGGCTCGACCACTGATATGTTGGGTAAGATATCAGGGAGTGAATGCCTGGGCCATGGATCACATTTGGGCTTTGATGGGAACAGACTGGAACATTTCAGTCCAGAATTTCACATGAAAATCAATAATGTGGCTAAAAGAATGGGGGGAAGGGGGCGGGGAAGTATGAATTCTCACAGACCTTTGCAAATATTCTTGTGTACCATACCTGCAGGTGTTGGCCTGAGGCCATATAGCTCTGTACAGAGAAAATAAAGCAACATGACAGTTGAACGAGGCCAGCTAACAGCTGACCGTAAAGCTGAACTTCAGGCCTGGTCACACACACACACACACACACACACACACACACATATACACACAGACATCCATCATTTGCAATACATTGTTTTTATACCATGTGACCCATCGCCATGGGCTCCCATTCAATAAATTGTACGAGCGCACATGTATATGCACACCTATACATATAAGCCTCACTCGACTGATGTGCATACAGTTCACAGGAGGAACAATAACTGTTGTGCCCTTGAACGTGATACTTCAAAGTGTACTTACACCTGCATATACTCAGAAGTATACTTCATTATAGTGAAGATGACACTTAGGGCGGCAGTGTAGTATAATGGTTAGACAACTCGGCTTAATACGAGAAATAGTCAACTCTGTGCAGGTTCAATTCCCATGTTGGGTGCTGCTATTGTACCCTTAAGCAAGGTACTTACCCTAGATATCCAGCTGTATAAATGGATTGTATGTACAGAAATGTAAACTGTGTAAGTCGCTCTGGATAAGAGTGTCTGCTAAATACCTGTAATGTAGTTGAGAAAGTACAATTGTAATAATTTAAGAAGAAAGTGCATTTAAGAAGTGTACATAACTTGGTAATGTAACAAAAATTGTCTGCCATTTCTCCAACTTGGACTTAATCTCAAGCCCAACATTTGTATAATGTTTTATGACACGTCCACTTGGACAGCATTAGTCATTTATTAGTATGAAATTACGAATGAAAAGATCAAACCGGGTTGAATTTTTTATTTTGTTCTTGTTTCTCTCTTTGTTTCTCAGAAGAGGGCTTTTTTTAATTGGTACCGCCTGTGCACCAAAAGAAACTCTACATCACCCCCACCGCTTCACTTCTCTCTCTGTGTTCTTGTAGTTGTCATCTCAAAAGCAGATGTAAATTAAATCATTCTAATTGGTGGGAGAGATGTAGAACCAGGAGTATTTGGATGGAGGGGTGTTGGAATACTAAGACCATTTTCAACACCAAACATTCATGCTAGAAACCTCGGTCTATGTGTCACATGAGGATCAAAATAAGAAAGGGGCATATATTTACAGATCTGTAGAGATTTTATCATCATGTTGGACCCAACAAAAAACAGCGATTCAACTGTTATACTGGCAGAAGGCAGCACATTGCAGAACATTGCAGAGATGTGATCTGAAAGGCCTTAGTAGAACAGCTTCCGATATAGGGCGGTGGTGGGTGACCAGTCGGCCAAGAGTGGATTATCAGAGGGGTTGTTTGGGGGATGATGAGGGACTGGGAGAAGGTTAGAGCCATGCCATGGAGGGAATAACAGGCCGGATGCATGTTGCCGCAGGTTTGACAGGAGAGCCGCAAAGGTTTGGATGAGCTTGGGGGGGGACTCAGTGCCATTGCCCAGAACGTCAAACTCTGTCTGGTTGAGTCTGAGTCTGAGGAATGATAATGTTAAACATACAGAGGGAGTGGGACTGAAATACAAGCACTGACTCTCACGTTGACCTGAACTGACAGGGCTGGTGCATTAATCTTCCTGAATATGGGAGGGTGGAAATCCAACACCCAGTGATGCTCAACAATCCATCTCCCAAGGTATGGTTCAGGGTGTCAATTCAGGCTTATACCTGCTTGTGTGTCCTGGGAAAATGGAACTTCCTCCTTTGTGGATCTAGTTTTGTGTTCTAGAAAGTTACACAATAGTTATACTGGCCATGATAAATAAGAGACCACTCAAGCTTAATATCATAATATTATAATATGATGACCATGGCAGTCTCCTGTTTTGCAAAATGGCCAGACACTGTTCAAGTGTGTGTGTCTGTTCGTGATGTGTGTTTGTTTGTTTGTGTGTGTGTGTGTGTGTGTGTGTGTGTGTGTGTGTGTGTGTGTGTGTGTGTGTGTGTGTGTGTGTGTGTGTGTGTGTGTGTGTGTGTGTGTGTTGTTTTTCCCCCTCCAATTATATTATTTTCCAACACTCCCAACTCTCAGGTGTAGAGGTCTGGATGTTGGGTACTGCCTGTGAAAATGGCAGGCTCACCGTTGACGATCAGTTCAGATCTTCTTGTTTAAATATTGAACGGACCTCAAATGGAAGGAGAACCGGAGGACATAATTAGCTTAACATTCAAATTCGCAGGCCAAATCCTATTAGAGAGTCTATCAAAACACAGTCAAGCAGCTTGGCAGCTTCCTCTGCAAGCTCCAAGTCAAGATACCTCCGCAACCCAAATCCAAAAATACGTCTGGACTTTTTTCTTTATTTTTTTCTTCAGTAACCAACCTTTGAGTTTCAATCCCTTGTGAGAGTTTAACATTAAAAGGGAAAGGGGGGTAAAGGCATCTGATATTTATTTTGTTTAAATCGTTTCCAGATATCTCTGAATTGATTTAAGGTGCAATTAAGTAGTAGAGGATGACAAGTCCAGTGTCTAATGAGCATTGCAGTTCTAGTCCAATCATGTGCCTGTGTGTGTGTCTGTATGTCACTGTGTGTATGTGTGTGTGTGTGTGTGTGTGTGTGTGTGACTGTTTCTGCATGTGCGTGTGTGTGTGTGTCTCTCCGCGTGCACACTTGCAAATGTTAGTGAGTGTGTGTGTGTACTCCCTCTGCTAAAAATGTAAGACTAGCACTCATACACATGCACAGACACGCACACACACCAGTCCCATGGGGTCCCTGTCCCTGTCTCCCCCCTCACACCCGCAGCACCTCCTGTAGTTTCTGCTCAGAGATTTATGGATGCGATTGTTGTCCCTAATAAGTGCATTGAGGAAAAGCAGATTCAAACTGGGATGAACAACTCCAGCATTCTGTGAGCATGGGACTTGGGTGAATCCCATTATTAATGATCAGCAACATCTGTCTAACTCGTATAATGTGTGCCTAACTTTCTCTCTCTCTCTCCCTCTCCTCTCTCTCTCTTTCTCTGTTCCTCCATCACTCATACTCTTAATTACACTAATTAGAGAGATGTTTTTTAAAAGCAGCATTCTGAATTCTTGTGGGTAATGGTTGGACTGTTAGCCAAAGGACTTTCTCTTTTCTTTGTCTAAGTTGGAGGGATGGATCAGAAGCTGTGCAGTGTGGAGCGGACTGGAACCAGAAGCACAAGCAGAACCAGGTAGTAAATTAGAAGGTCGCCGGTTGGCGTGTGGTGAGAGGCGGCGGGTGGGAGAGTGGAGGGCAGGAGTCAGGGTTGGGACAGCAGGACTGTTTTACTCAATCACAGAGAGGGGTAAGGGAAGCCAGTCAGGGGGCATTTCAGGTAATGGAGTTGGAGATACAGCATGTGAAACAGTGGCGGTGGTCTAACCAGGAAGAGTCCACCATGCGGTAAAGCTAAGAACCCGCTTCAATTCTCATTTATGATTGCCTTCGTAAGGGTTCAAAAGCCAATCATTTCATGCCAATTTCCCTCAGACCGAAATATACAGCGTTCACTGCAGAGTACTCACAGTCAACCCTGAAGAGGACTCTAGCCAATAGCCAATGGCATTTCAACACTCCTGCATTCTTAAGTTACGTTAATGAACAAGGATAAAAAGATCTTACAATCCTGATTGCGGAGCCATTTGTTGAGGTCAAAACTGTAGCCACAGACAGAAAGAGAGCAGGAGAGGGAAAGAGTGAACATTGGTGGAGGAATGAGTAGAGGGAGGGAGAGCGGAGGAGAGGGGCAAACTGTGGGGAAGAAGAGAAGTTTAATTGGAAATGACGCTCCTGGTATGAAACTCCATACTGTTGGGTTCAGGCAGAGTTTACAAGATCGTGGCCGCTGCCAATAACATCGCCAAATCAGAAAAATGTGAGAGGACATAGGCAGGAAACAGCTACACCAAGCACTCCAAGCAGCGTAAACAGGGACTACAGCACCATTTGCCCAGGGACCCGAGAGTATGCGAAGCCGATGATATCTCAACCTCACCGTGTGCACGGTTCCAAGTCAAGTCGAGTCAAGTGACCCTTTATTATCCCATTTAGAAATTTTCATTTGGTTAGTTTCCATGCCGTAAAAAAACTGCTGGCAAAGTTTGTCAGCATCACAGACATATTCCAGAATATGAATTACGATAGTAAATCGCACCAAAACACAACAGCACCATAACAACTATAATATTAAAAAGACCTGCAGTATGGAAAGTATTTGTAAAACAAAATACTGGTCAGTCAATGAAAAAGAAAAGTATAAATGCAGGGGAAAAAGAAATGTTTGATAGAGTAAAACTGTTTTTAAAGCCTTATCTGCTTAGTCGCTCTGGATAAGAGCATCTGCTAAATGCCTAAAATGTTATCCAAATGCCCTCTTTTGCATTCCACTACATTCCTTTTTTGAATTTTACAGTCTGAGCTAAGTGAATAAAAGCTGTTTTACCACAGTATTGGCTTAGATTGTAGGGTACAGAGAATGCACTCTTGATACAGTAGTTGCACTATGTTTTGTTTTACATTTATTTTCTGAGGAGATATTGCTCATGATTAAGGTGACTCCATTTGTAAATGATACTCAAGTGACGCAAAAGGTATGCCCTACTGTTCAAAGCAAACTTTAAAAAGAATGAAAACATTTAAATGCTGTTAAATAGGACCAATGTGTTTTGGGGGTAAAACAAAAGTCAACCGTCCAATGTAAAATCCACCCAAGAGGTCTGAAATATCGTTTTATATTATCGCCCTAATTGAATGTAAACGACTGGCACGATACACTGAGCGCAATAGAAGAGATGCATTGTGGGAGTGAGCAGTTTCTTCACGGTACTCCACACAATGCATGTTAAATGATAAAGAAAAGATGTTATCACAGATGCAGGCATTCCCCAGTGGAACGGTTTTGGCTCAATGTGCTGGGGGTTCGTAGGTGGTCCCTGCTTTATGTTGCAAGTTGTTCCACCCTTCACCCTTTGACACCACGATAACTTTAGGAGCAAGTGAAGGACACTCTCAATCTCATGGAACTGTACATTTTCCCTCAACCCTGCTGATTCAATCACACTGCTGGGCAAGCACTAGTCACATCATGCTTAGCATCCCTCATAAAGCTGCGTTCACACGGCACTTCATGTTGACGCAAAACCTGATGCGACACCTGGACTGCTGTAACACCTTGTGCCTACAAACCCTTGTGCCAGCAACTCGCTGCAACGTATCCAGAATGCAGCCGCACCTCTGGTTTTCAACCTTCTTAAATTCTCATACGTCACTCCACTCCTCTCCACTCTTCACTGGCTCCCGGTTGCAGCTCACATTCAATTAAAGTCACTGGTGCTGGCGTACCGGGACACGAGGGGTACTGCTCCCTCCTACCTTCAGTCACTGATCACATCCTGCACCTCATCCAGATCTCTCCGATCGGCCTCCTGTGGCCAGCTGGCTGTCCCGTCTCTCCATACTCCCATTAGACGCTACTCGTGGCTTGACTTCTTCTCTGCCCTTGTCCTTAGATGGTTGAATGACCTTCCCCACTCAGTCAGGATGGCAGAATGTCTCGATCTCTTCCACAACAGACTGAAAACCAAAATGTTCTGCCTTCACCTCAAATAAAGGAAAGAAACCTCTCTCTCCTCTTGTATTACAGGTTTCATGGCATGAACTTTGGCAACAGCAATGGCTAGACTGTAGCTTACTGTTTGATAGCTCTAGCAATGATCTCTAGTCAAATGAATGCACTCTTGTAAATTGCTGTGGATGAAAGCGTCTCAATAAGCGCTCAATAACAACATTGCAAATTGCAATAGTAAATTGGTTTGTTTTATGTGGTGTGCCTCACACTTGTCAATCAAATATAGCACTTATCGAGCAGGATCGAGCATAAAATTAGCATTTCTACATTTGCTGCAGTCTGCACCTGTATACAGAATAGAGCTAACATTTAGCTACCTGATATGAGAATATCTAGCTGGAAAGATGATGTTAATTTTCATATAACTAGCTATACACCTCCAACGCATCATTACTGGTAGTTAATTTTACGTTTCCTGACATTTTTAAAATATCCAGATTAATTCAATTTTGACAAAGGTAGCACTCACAGGTATTGTCTGGCATGTACTGAAGAGGTGTTGCAATGGCAACAGATCTAAAATTCATATGGCAGAAGTTTTATTGGATTCTCTCTTCTCTCTCTCTCTCTCTCTCTCTCTCTCTCTCTCTCTCTCTCTCTCTCTCTTCCTCACACAGACACATTAGCTCACTCACTGAAAGGATTCAAACTGGCTGTACGAGTATGACAGCACTCCCCTCCCTCTCTCTTTTGCTCTCTCACTCTCCCCCTCTTTTTCTGAAAGTCACATTGAAGGAAAACAGGAACGATGTTGCAGCAGCAATGCCCGCGCCCTGGGCTGCTTGGCCTACTGGGTACAATAGTAACATTGTGGAGTTTGTGAGAGATAGAGAGCCAGTGACATAATGTAGGTTGAGCTGACGCTAGACCTGCTGGTGATATTTCCTCTTTGGTGTAGAATATAGCTAATGACGGCGAAGCAAGAGGCCAGTGCAGAACCAGTCGCGGTCCCATGACCAACTGTGGATCCAGATCTTAAAATCCTGTCAGCACTCTTCGCTGGCTCCTCAGTTAAGATTTTAAAACCCTGTGTCAGCTTGTAGCAATTACCCAAAATTGAAAACTTGCCTCCCTATGGCTTGTAACGATGTGCATAGCTTCCAATATTAGTACATTTTTTTGGCACTCCAAGGCCCTTCACATTGTTGGTGCGTTACTGGAAGACCGCAAAGCCGTAAGAGCACAGACTTTCTCATCGACGGCACAGAGAGGGTACGACGGACTCAAGGAACAAAGCAGTAGAGAAGGAAGAGGGATGGGCCTGTCTACGTCTTAGTCTTTACAAAATAATTTTTTAAATAGCAATTAACGCAGTTTCATTTCCACACAGCATATTGCGCAAATAGTAACTTTTGAAATTTGATGCCCGTAATTTTCCGGGAAGAGGAAGGAGTTCACATTTATTTCACACTCCACATTTTTCAATCAGAGGCAGGAAGAGTGACGAAAATCATTTCCCCACCACCACAGAGGTTCAATGCCATCTCCCTAAGCTCTGAAGCCTTAGGACAGGATTAATTTGTTTCTGTCTATGTCTACAGACAAGGCAGTCCTTGGTTGGCTATTATTGAGATTCAGACTATCAAATCTTGTCGACCACAAGAACAAAAACATTTTATTTGTATATATGTATGTTCCACGGTATATAAATACCTGAACAATCACATGAATTTCACATGTGAAATGGCCAAAACACAAAACACATATATTGATGTGATTACCTGGGAAGTAAATATTACAAAGTGACAATATCTGGAAATGTGTGGTATACATGTGAATCATGTATGTCCAAAAGACACGTGATTCGTAGTGTATAATTAATGTGGTATTTCCATAAGGGTATCACTGGTTGGTCTCAAGTTGTTTTGTTTTCGTTTTTTTCCAGTTGTTTTTCCCAATTGAGTGGCCAATCATACCATATATTTATTTAGATTTTCCCTCCACATGAACTCCCCCACATGAACTCGTTTCTTCCCACTACCTGCTTCTCGGCGAGTTCATGCCAGCTTACTCTCCCCCCTTCCCCTGGGGTGGACAGAGAAATGTTGCCCCGATCGGAACTCCCCACCAAGTCTGGTCTGGTACAGTCAGGTTTCGAACCGCAACCGTGATAGGCAGCTCACACTCGTAAAGGACCATCCAATATGGGTGCGTTAGACCGCTAAGCTATTGGAGGCCCCAGTCTCAATTTTTATTTGCCTCCAGGGTGGCACATCCAGCTAAAGCACAAGTGCTGGGTCCAGTAATGCGCCTCACAGTTTGAAAATGAGTCCTTGACCATACCAGTGGCAACTCAGGCTGGGAGTCCTGCAGTGTGATGCACAATTAGCCATAGCGTTGCCCAGGGCAGGAAGGGTCTCGGTTTAAAATGTTTCCCTCAAATGACTCCTGCAGATCCCTGACAATTTTTCAATGGAAAATGTCAATAACCAATACATACAATCATATGTTGAAGAGTTTTTGTTATGAATATTGGGGAAATGTTGTCTAAAAGGTTAAAGTATTTCAAAGAATTATTTTACAAAGCGAGCATACAGTGGCCCACCACCATCAGCGCAGCTGTCAGTCCAACAGCGCTTTGCAAATCGGCACTACAGCAGTCCGCAAGGCAGTCGAGATGAGTATCAGCTGTTAGGAGAGGAAATGGGGAATGGTCCTGCCGCTAGCAGACCACTGTGGTTCCGATTAGCAAAACGTTGGCGGACCGACAGCTGTGGCCAATGGTAGGCGAATAGGTGATTGTACGTTGGGCTGTAGAATGAAAAGCAGCAGCAGCTGGCTGAAAGCATTTCAGAATGAGCTAGTCTGCTTTCTTCAGAATTGATGGAGAATGTTGCAGCAAGGAGACAGGCCGGCCAATATAATTCAATATATGTTCAAATTCCAAATTAAGGGGGGAATAGGACTATACAAATTGGTTAAAAAAATAAAAAATTAACCATTTTCATGACACATAAAAATCACTGGTGCAAACGATCATTGTTATGGCCAGGGGCGGAGGTCATAAAAGCACAAGAACTGGTGCTGTATATTTGAAGAAGTGACACTAAACATACCCACATGTTGCAACAAATGTGTCTCAGTGGTTTCTTGTACACAGGGAAATTCTGGTTAATGTGAATACTTTAAATGTTGTGTGGTCAGAGAGGTCCTTTAGCATGACACAGTATATAACCTTCAGCAAAGCGCTTTAGTACTACCAATGTTAAAAATGCCCAGGTCTCCCACACTGCAGCCACTCTCACTAACTCCAGGGGGCGATGTCACCATAAAAGACAACTGTACACAAATGACTTGCATTATCCTAACCTTTTCCTGGGAAAATAGTGAGCCCTTAATTTCAGTTCCCATTAACATAGGTCTCCAGATACAGGCAAACTCCAGTAGGAAGCCCCAGCAACGTGCGACTCAGGATGAGTTCAGTTAGACAGAATATGAGCCTGCATTTTGGCTTCTGCGGAATGACACCAATCTTCGTAATAATAGTAATCTTCACATGCACTAAACCATCTTGGTAAACATAGATAGCTCTGTGTAAGTCTGCCGCTGCAACATTATGCCTTGAAGAAGAAATTATGTACTGAAATGTGACAGTTGTAGGAACATATGGAGAATTCTGAGGCTATAATTTAAAACCCACAAACTTTACTTTAAAATGTGTTTGCAAACATAAAATAACGGAGGTTCTTGCAAACTATACGTACATCTTACCAAATAGAATGATAAAATACACCGCCCCCCAACCCCTGGCCCTCCCGAATGTATGCCTGTGTGTCTTCATGCCTGTGAGTGTATATGTGCCTGCAGGTGTTCTTGCATGTGTGCATATGCGTGTGCATGATAGACAACACTGCTATCTTTTCTAAATACCAGAAATAGATAATTTAATTTTATATCAGGAAGACGTGAAGAAAAAAACGTGAAGCACAATTGGCCCAGGGATTTTATTTTTTCTTGAATGAAACCTTTGTGTTTCTATTGTGGAAAATTGGAATTGGAAATACTGGGGGGAAGAATATTAGACCTTGAAGTGCTTTTGGCTTCGAGGGATTGTGGCACAACAGCGACCGTGGCTGCAACACAAAGTGTTCTCCTAAGAGAACAATGAATGAGTCCGACCAACCTAAAATTATCTCTCTTCCCAAATATCTGCTCTGGGGCGGGCTCCCGAGTACTGTGGTGAGAGAGGAGGGGGTGGGGGTGGGGGGAGCAGCAGAATAGAACCCATTGTTCTGTCTGAGAAATGATAAGAACTGGAGGGCAAGTGTAGTTGAACTGCAGATGTTTAGTGTGATGGATTGTTAGATAGATATACAGAAAGGCAGACAAGCAGGCCAAGAGAGCAAAATGGATATGTGTGCAGGGCACTGGTAAGACTCAAGGGATCGCAAAGGCAAAGATGCAGCACGAAATAGGGAAGGATGTGTAAGATGTCAGGTTCGGACTTTGACGCAAGTTTTCTTGGATTGCTTCTGTTCTGAGCGTTTACCTCTATTCCTTGAGGGAGCGTCACTTCCTACACTTCCTACTCACTACCTACCCGTTGACATGTTCCTCAAGTCCCTCCCTCAGCAGCACCACTCTGCTCAATCCTCTGGTCGATTATTACACAGTTGACTCACCTCACCAGGGGCCTCATTTATAAAAAAGTTGCGTAGAAACCATCCTACATTTGATCTAAGATCATTTCTGAAATGTGCGTATGTGTGATTCAGAGAAAATGAACGTACGTGCGTACGCCACTCCCCCAGATGTGAAATCTCTAAATCACAAATGATCTTGAAATTGTGCGCAGCTCATACAGCAGCCTCCCTCCTGAGGCATCCAGACACCGCCACCTTCCCTTTAACATCCCGATCCAGGCACCGCCACCTTCCCTTTAACATCCCGATAGTGCGCTCCACTACTGACCGTGCGCGGGCATGAGCTGTGTTAAAGTGGGCTTCTTCGGCTGTCTGTGGGTGCGCTATGGGGGTGAGAAGAAAAGAAAAAGAAGAAAAAAGTAATTTACCTAGAAGCCAACCGTCTCCGCCTGCTCCAGCCTCTAGACGATTCCCCACACTGCAATTACGCACAAACAAAGTGCGTCGACCCTGGCCGTCTTGCAACAGCGTTTAGAATTGCCATACGGGCATTACAAACGAGTTGCACATGAATTGAATTCCAGTTAACATATACATTTGCACGGGATGCCTGTATGGCAACGTGAGTGCAATCTATTGCACCTATGACGTTGGGGAATCCTGTTGTGCGCACAAAATCCTCTTTCACATTCTGCAGCTCCTCGGCAGTGTAAGGAAACTTTATGTACTGAGGGGACAAACGAATGATGCTCGAAGTAAAGCTGGCATAATTCTACTAACCGATGGCTGGGATATGCCTGACCGGTCACCAATTTCTCTTTGGAATGTTCCTGTAGCCAGGAACCCAAGGACGGATAACAATTGCACCTCTGTAAATTCGGGCCCATCTGGGCACAAAGCTCTAATAGCGTAGCTCTCGACAGACGGTACCTGCTTATCCGTCATTCGTCATCATGCGCAGAGAAGTCTGCCCGATCTCTAATAACTCGTTCCCTTCTTATTGCGCTATCTTCGAGGAGTGCCAATGCTGCCTCTTGCAAACCACTGTATTATTGGACATTTTATAGCCTATAGATTGACCGAAATGTTTTACACGTGCGGAACCATAATGTATGCATATGTATATTAAATACATTTCCTTCAAGGATGTGTCAATTATGTTAATAGGGGTAGTTTTGGAAAACCAATGTGTGTTTTTGTTTTGTTTTCCACAAGTAGCCTAGCTTATGTTGTTTTAATTTATTAATAACTTTATTGTGCTGGTTGTTGATTTGAAGGTGGAAACTAAAAAGCTGGAGACCCTGCAGTCCAAGTCAAGACCCAGCAGAGCATGTGCAGACATCGTGGAAGTGTGGCAATTGGGTGCTGCTCATTAAACAACCAGAGATCATCAAGATCCACGCTCATAAATCCACACTACAAAAGTCCAGACCCCCCGTCCCCCCCAAAGAAAACCCCCACCCCACCGACTGTAACAGCATAACACTGATGGCTGCAGGCAGATATGCTTAAAGCCTTCCCTCCACCAGCTGGAAGCCATTCCGGCTCCACAGCCACAGCAAATATGCAAAGACCAAGCTGTCCGCCTTTGATGATTTCCAGCACATAAATAGAATTTGGTAAATGTTCATCCACTGGTGCGGTGGACTAAGACTGAGACAGGACTGAGACTGCACCAACGGGAGTTATTTAAGTGGACCACATCCCATTAGGCAGCACTTTATTTTATAAATCAGAATAAGTGGGTAACAACATAGTAAAAACATGTTAAGTAACTAGTAATTACCAGTTAAAAGAAAGATAATTTTCTTGTTATTACTAGGTTAGGTGAACTGTAGTTGCTGCTGCTGTGTGTGATTAGCATCTTTTTACCATGAAACCTGTACTATGCCACCAGAAAGATCATTTCAATGTCATTAGATGCACTAGTGTTGCATCTACGCTATACAGAAGAATGTGGTTTGTTACCCAGTAACAGAGACAGTAGTTACACTGACATTAATTGGTATCATGAACATTTTACATTTACATTACATTTTAGGCATTTAGCAGATGCTCTTATCCAGAGCGACTTACACAGTTTACATTTCTTTACATACAATCCATTTATACAGCTGGATATTTTACTGAAGCAATTCAGGTGAAGTACCTTGCTCAAGGGTACAACAGCAGTGCCCCACCTGGGAATTGAACCTGCAACCTCTGAGTTACAAGCCAAGCTCCCTAACCATTACACTACACTGCCAGCCAGGGAACCTGCCAGCCATGAACATTTTATATTATCTGTTTCCATTTTGTTCTTGTGTTGTAACCCATCTGCACCATATCACTATGACTGGGGTTTGTTACCCAGAAACAGAGATAGTAGTTGCACTAAAATTGAGTGGTATCAGAGCTGGAAAATGCAAGAGAAATCATGACATTTTGTTCTTGAGTAACCAGTCAACACCATACAATCTAGGAATACGTCAAATGCATAACTTGACCCACTTCATCTATCAATACTCTTGTCAGTACAGCAGTAATGATCATTTTATTAGCAGCAGTAAAACAAAAAAATACATATGGTACAAAAGTGTAATAATAGTTCATTGAGCATATAGACAACAGAGGTTAAGCTTTCGGAAATTGCAAACATTGTATGATATTCTAAGTATTATGTCTTATGTTATCTCGGTTCTTACATTTTCACACAGGGAGGTAGAACTGGAGGACCTTTAATCATACAGACTCCATAATCAACAATCTCAACAATCTCCATAATAAAAAAAAGCATTTCTGTGACACCCCACCCCCACTACCGGCCCTCCCGCCCACTGGCCCATTCTGCTGTTCTGAAAACCCCTACCTGAGCTGCAGGTGTGAACCTGGCCCTGACCCGTTGCTTTTTATTGGCTTGTTGTCCTTGTTTTCCAAACAGGAAATAACTCTATTCATAGCAAACCAAAATAACAAAGACGGAAAAAAAGAAAATCTGATGATAACGTGATAAGCGTGACGCCAACACCTTACCCCTACCCTTTCAGTGACTGAGGATGAGAGGGGTGAAACAGAGTGCAGGAGTGACAGAGACACCCTGAGAGAGAGAGAGAGAGAGAGAGAGAGGGAGAGAGTGACACACAAACTACAGAAAGCATAGCTAAGACTTCTCAGTCTCATTCTGAATGTGGGCTACTTCACTTTTAACCTACATAACAGGGTTTACAGCAGAGCTCGACTTTGCACTGTCAGATCTGGGCCCTGGCAGTACATTTAAAAAGCCCCAAAAGTATAATTTAGAAAACATGATGAATTAGAAAATATCTTAATTTCAGGAAGCTTTAACCTGCTCTAAAAGTGATTTTGTTTGTCATTAAAATGTCATTTTACAACCCAAAAAGGTTTATGGCTTATTTAAATTGAAAATTGAGAGGACGACCAGGAAGAAAGGGAGGTCATCCTCTTAAATATTACAGGCACTGGCTAATAGCTTAAATGTACTGATCTAGCAACTGTCAACTAGGCTACTTTATATAGAGCAGCGTTGTTTTTTTAGTGCTCAAGTTAGCTCGCCATCAACCGCATCCATTTTTATTTTTCTTGCAATTAAAACATTACTATCTGTTATTTCAGGACCTGAAGGATGAGGATGCACAAATTGGGGTCTGGAGCACTCAAAAAAATAAAGAAAGCTGTATTCTTGAAGTGGTTATATCTAAGATATCGTCCGGTTCCTAGACAGTAGCTTGTTCAGTAGCTGAGCTTTATACCACTTGTTTTTGCTTTTACAGTGAACTTACTTTTTCTTAATAAGCCACGTTAACCATAGACGAGATTAGTTTGCAAGCTTGTTGAAACAGCTATTGCATGCTACTGTAGCATTTATCAAATAGTAACATGAGCAAGGTTATCTTATTGCTGTTTCTCTGCTGCTGTCTTACAAATAAAGACCCTTTTGTCTAATGTAACTGTGTTAGTGTACAGGCATGGAAGATACTTGAATACAATAGCAATACAATAACTTGCCATTAGTCAGCTATAATATGGTGGATCAATGGTGTTGACCATTGCCATCTACTGATCATTGCTGGTATTGTTGTATGTAATATAGCAAAAAAACATATACGGATGCCAGAGAAATCGATTTTTTAAAAATCACATCTGACCGATTAATCAACCAATTAATTTAACTAATGCAAAAAAATTCATCAACATTTTTTACAAATTGATTGACAGCCTTAATATATACAGTATACACTGTATGTATATGAGGAAATCATATACAGAGCCATTTGGACCGGTTTACACTGTATGTATATGTTTCAATTGGATACTTATTATTTATTTTGAGGAAATCATATGTCTAGGAAAAGCAGACCAATATCTTGTCAGCTTGTACCAGTGGATCACATCCAACAATGTTCAATCTGTCCCACATCCACACAGATCTTTTAAATCATAGGGATGGCCCATCTCACTCACTGAGCTAATATACCAGCCCATCTGCATGCTATAAAGATCAGTGGATCTGTGCAGATATGGACCAGGACAGAGCTAGATGTACAATACCATGTTTTTATGGTTTTCATGGTATGGCAATGCTCTACCATATCTCTCATCTCGTATCTGCTCATTTCACCCATATGCATTGGAAAACTATTTCCATGAGATGTACACAGGTCAGCACAAGTTTAGTCTTCCAATTAATTTTATTTGAATTTAGGAGGGCCTTCCATGAGACAGTGTTGATTTGGTTTCTGACGCCAGTTTCTTCTGGAACAAAGACTTCTCAAGGGTGTCATCTAAAACATATATCCACACACCCGTGGATTTATGAATGTGTCAAATGTGTCTTACTTTTAGTTAAAGCCAGAAAAATTGTCCTCAGAATGTGATATCATGAGTTGCTAGTTTTTATTTCAAGTTAATTCTTGTGCATATTTTCATAACGTCGGGGCAGTATGCCTGAATCATAAATCCGTTATAATGATTTCCCACGAAAAAGGCCATGACCCAATCAAAGGATGAATGAATCATGTTATTTCCAATTGGACTCTCCAAAGAGTAATAAGTAATAACTCTATAATAAGTTATATCTCTGCTTAGTGTGCGAGACAACGCTTCAGTTTAGCTCCAGAATTGACATAGAATTTGATGGGAGTTTTCACTATTTCACGTTGTGGTGCAAAGAAAAATGGTGAGAATTTATTTTGTATTTGTTGGCAACAACAAAAAAATCCCCTCTGGGTGGAATTCAAACATAACCTGCACCTGAAAAAGCTGCCTTTATCACACGTTGGCGTTTGATCAGAGCGATCAGAACTCAAGAACGGTCCTTTGTCTCAGCTTATTTATTTATTCAACTCTACAATAAAACCACAGCAGCAGCAGGGGGTGGGGTCTTATCTGGAGTAAATCCATATCAGTCTGTGAATTTCTGCTTAAGAAAGGAGACAGTGTGGGCCCTGGCTGTAAATCTTGCCATCTCAACATGAGCTTGCACTGACTGACTCCCACAGACAGACTTGTGCGGATGGATTCCTACTAGGGTTGCCAGCAGTCTCGTATTAGCTGGGATGTCTCGTCATTCAGCCAAAAAGTGGTGTGTATCTTGCACTGTTGTGAAAAGCCAGTCAAATAAAATTGTGTTGCTATATGGTTACCGTGCACCACAACTTTAATTCATTTGATTAAAAACAGCATTAAAGGGTATTAACCCCCCCATTACCGATATTAAATCTACTGTGTGTCAATGCATTATGTCATATATTTGGGGGTATAGGCTGGGGTCTGCTATATAGCTTGTTGTGACAAATGGTTCGTAAAATTGCACCACACTAATACATTTGATTTATTATTATTCATTTATAAAGTGGCTTTCAAAGACCTAAAGCACTTTACAGTGAAGGGGGGCTGAAGGGGGAAACTCAACTCGACCACCGATGTGTAGCACCCACCTGGGTGATGCGCGGCAGCCATTTTGCACCAGAACGTTCATCACACATCAGTTGAAGTGGCAAGGGAGGGACTTATTGAGCCAATTAAATTAGGTGGCAGATTAAAAGAGCCAACATTAGGGGTAATCGCTAAGACTCCATCATCTTCTGTCAATTGGAAGGGGTGCCGTGAACAGGTCAGGCTCTGTAGCAGGTTTAAGACTCTGTGATACCAGGGAAATTAGTTGTTGGGGTTTTTTTTAAAGAATTTATTGAGTTGATAGTTCTGTAATTATGTTTCACATTTTTACTTGCACTTTTTCCCTTGATGCAGACCATAATACTGTTGATGTTTTGCTAATGTAAACTGCTAAAAGACATGGTTGTCAAGGTGACTTGACAGTTGGGTCTGACAAGGGATTCAAATCAATAACCATCTGGTACAGACCTATAATCCACACCCCAGCCAATTCTGTAGCCAGTCCTGTGGAGTGCAGGTTCCTTGGCACAAGAATGACTGTGACTATGGTTGTGATGGTTTCCATTTACCTAATGGAAAAATGACCTGAATTTCACATGTGAATATATGTAAAACCCCATGTACATATGTGATCACATGCGAATACCTGTGAAGTAAATGTGAGTATACATGTGGAAAAGTGTATTTTGATTTCAAAGTGCAGAATTTATTTTATTTTACCTAAGGAACTACATGTACTGTTATTGTCACAAATGCCATGGCTATGTCATCAGCCAGCGACTGCAGTTAACCTGTGGGAGAGACAGCCCACTAATGAATTCCACTGAAAGAGACCTGACATTTTGATGGGTTTTCACATGACCTGATCTTTCACTGAGCCTACATATTTATTTGAAGAGAGATCTGAAGGTGTCTCACCCCTCCTCCCTATCAGATAAAAGATGCGCAGGTGGGAACAGGAGGATCTCTATCCCTTTTTTAATCATTGCCATTTTTCATTTGATGTGGGTGTTTGTGTGTGTGCGTGTGCAAGTCTGAGCCCCATGCAGTGCATCCATTCTACCTGTGAACGCAGCTGTCAAAGGTGTGGGTTTTGGGGCTCTCCTGGAACGCTGCACAATTCCTGCACCTGTTAGGTCTGGGGAAGCACCCAGGGGCTCAGCGACAGTTCAGGACCCCTCGTTTAATCACCCCGCAGCTCTCTCTATCTCCCTCTCTAATTCTCTCTCTCTCTCTCTGTCTCTCTCACCAATCTTGCCAAAATCCCTGTCAGAGAACACTCTGTACTTGCTGTCCTCCTGTCTGGCTGGAGTCTCAACAACCGGGTGATAATTTCTAGTGTTTCTAAAGGAAAATCTTGAGTAATATTTATTTGCATTAGTAAGTTTTGCCAGGGCTTATATCACAATGGTGCTTTGAATGAGTCAGGATTAAACCAAGTTATCTGACTAGAACCAGGCTGATTTACATTAGCTGGCTCGCTGTATTTCACGATACCTTTTTAATTCATGCGATCAGCTTGTTAAATAGAGTTAGCTAAGTGAATGTGTACGTCAATGCTTTATGGACGCAGTAGATGCAGATACCAATTACTGAACAGGGTGTTAAAGGGAAGGCTTAGAATTTATGTTTAGCTGAGCAATACATTTCAATGGTGATATGAGGAACTGAAACACATTCTGTAGTAAATATGAAAACCCACTGTGGTTGGTGCTGGCATACACGGAGACTTACAAAATGTGACAAATGTGGAGCATTTATGGAAAGTAACCGCTGAACATTTTGTGAAGTCATATGTATAAATAGTTCTGCAATTAAGGGCTTTTAACTCAGTCACCGCATGTCTACTTCACCCAAATGTAAAAATAAGTGCATGGTGCAGTAATTTTGCAACTAATGACTCAAGGATGCTTGAATCGCAACATTAGGGGTAATCGCTAAGACTCCATCAGCTTCCGTCAATCGGAAGGGGTGCCGTGAACTTACATGTGTAAGGCCAGGGTCTGGAGCAGGTTTAAGACTCTGTGATACCAGGGAAATGAGCTGGGGCAGTTTAAAAAATATATATTATTTGTTTCAGATTTTATCCCATTTTCTCCCAATTTAGTAGCCAATTACACCCTCTATTTTTCATGTCAATCCCCCCCTCTTATTGTGAGTTCGCTGCCATAGCCCTGTGACCGGCAGTGACACGGGCGAAGTATCGTCTCCTCCGAGACGGCTGTCAACCGTAACTCCAGTACTCCAGAGCCACTCCTGCACGCAGCAAACTTAATGTCGGCTTCTCTCCCCCCTCCCTGGGATGGACAGCCAATTGGCACTCCGGGCCAAACCCGGTCGCAGTGGCCAGCATCGAACATTCTGACCACTAGACCACCCGGGAGGCCCGAGCCGGGGCAGTTTTAAACTCGGTTTCGTGAAACTGAAATGGTTTATTTACAAAAGCTATTCGATTGACTCATTAGTCTGGTTCGATGAATCATTCCCTCCCCCGTCCTCCCGTTCAGACAGTTTGAGTGCTTTTACAAACTTGTTCTACAAGCAGAATTTGCAAGTCAACCTAACATAAGGCACAGTGACAGAGACAAATCTTGGGATGGCGAAACGTTTCACTCAAGTTCAGGCAAGCCTGATTCACGAGCTGCCTGGAATACCCTCAGTTTACCGTAAACTGTCTTCCCTCCCTGAAAGCACCCATCCTACGCTGATATGCTGTGACCTGCAGAGAGAAGCAGTCTGTGTTTGAGGGACAAACCAAACAAATTTAATTGGAAATTCCACCACGTCTCTGACTGTTGACCGTGAGAGATAACGTGAGATAATCTGCACTTCGGTTACCCGGGCACAGAACCGGACTTGCCCGCACGCAAGGAAGGGTGCTTACAGCTCACACCTTACAGCTTCATCTCCCAAAACAAACAGGGGAACTGAGACAGGCCGCAACCACAATCCATTGATCCTGACCCAGATCCTGCGTGATATCCACATCCGGCCTCGCAAGGGCACAAGTGACACAGCCAGTCTGTGTAGATGTAACAGCGTGGCCATGTGATCTGTTCCTCCACAGTGAAGATCCAAACTCAGGCTGGGCAGCACCGTGAGTCTGGCTGTGCAATCCGGACCGACAAGAAGAGGCTTGATGATGGCAGAAGCCAATGAGATTAAAACGTCTCTCAGATTAAATCGCAGGCCAAGGCACCTGTGAACAATGGAGAATCCTTATCTGATTCCCTTTCCCAATAAAATCCACACTGAACCTCTCATTCCTCCTTTTTGAAGTGTGGTTTTATGATGACATACGGCCCTTCGATGAAATAAGACAAATATGTTGGAGATCATTTCAAGACAATATTCCTGCATTAGCAGGCGAAGGCTTGGTGAGAGGGTTTGGTGAGCCAGTTAATGTTATGTAACGTCTGGGTACGGAGCGTGGGAGTATGAGCCTTTATCGACTGTCTAGGCAGGGCATCACAAGGTCATAGGAGCGACCTCCGATTTAGGTCACGAGTAAGATTCATATGTAGGTTTAGATTTGGGCATACCGAGCGCACACTCTTCGAATGAGGAATGAGAAAGCTGCAGCTGTGACGTAATGCTGCAGGGAACAGTCACGGAACAATGTCACACCCAAATCACCCGGCACTCACCCACAGGATGAGTAATACACACTGCCATTCATTTCTGTAGTTGGGATCTTGCCAACCGATAAACCACCATAACCTGGTTAGTTCTTGATTGGGAAGCTTTTATTAAAAAAACTAATTTATTTTCCGATTTTACCCCGTTTTCTCCCAATTTGGTAGCCAATTACCCGTGTGCTTAGTTCAATCCCCCTTCCCTCACAGTTCGCTGCTGTAGTCCTGTGACCGGCAGTGACAAGGGCGTAGCGCTGCCTCCTCCAAGACAACACTCGCCGTGCCGTCAACTGTAATTCCGGTACCCCAGAACCACTCTTGTGCGCAGCAAGCTGTGTGTGTCGGCTTCCCTCCCCCTCCCTGGGGCAGACAGCCAATTGCTGGGGTGGGACGGGGAATTGAACCCCGGTCTCTGTGGCCAGTGTTGAACGTTGTAACAACTGGACCACGCGGGAGGCCCTTAAAAATATAATTTTGACCTGGAATTGATGTTGGTGAAATGGACTTTGGAACATGTGATGGGGTGCACTGTGCTGGGGGAGATTAAGTCTTTTGAATGAAATGAAGGCATAATACTGGTGTGCACTCTTCATAAAAGAGTAAGGAAAACACCCAGCAGTGTAAATGAAAATATGATTTTTTTAAAAGGGTCAAAAAATGTGGGTTTATGTATACCACCCTTGTTTCAAAGTACAATGTACAGTAGCACAAATGGCACCATTATTATTACTATTACCTCTTTTTATATTTCATAGATCTGCCTTCCACCCACTCTCAGACAGCTTCTGGGTGGAATTCCTCAGATTTCAATTCCAATGCCATTTCCGGCCTAATTCATGTTTGTTTAGTTGTTTATGTTATTTTTAAATTAAAATTCCAAATATAAGGCAGGTTTTTCAGTTTCAGTAATCGTCGCTCCCAGGGCCCCTGGAGTTTGGATTATGGATTCTCCTCACATTCTCCTGCGGTTGCTGATAATCCGACGGAGGGGTGGCAGGGACACAATCACAGGCACCAGATCTGGGAGGAACGTGGCGCTTAATCCGTCGAGCGCAGTGCCGGAGATAAGGGGCTTCATTTGAATTTCATGAAGCCCCCTCAGCTTCCAGGCCACACTGTGTCTTACTGGTGTAATTGGGGGATAGCGGGGGGGAATTTGTTTGTGAAAGCCACTCCCCCACCCCTGGCCGGAACCAATCTGGGGGATCAACGTGGGATTAGCACTGCATCCCAGTCCGAGGTGTGCATGCGACAGCGAGCTCAGGGTTTATCTGCTAAGGAGAACAGGCGGTATCCACACAGGGCACATTGATGAATAAAAGAAAAGCAAACACAGATTTGTGACTCTGAGACTCTCCTTGCAGCACTTATTTGTCCTATCCTGGGCGGGAACAAATATTGCAACTGTTCATGCAAGGATTTTCACGAAATGTTGTTTTATATACATAGCTGAGCATGAGAGACATTATGCAGAGCATATAATCAGACCTGGCCAATGACCAGGAACAACGTAGGGACCCGAAATCATGGCTGCTCTACTATTCTGATACCTTGCTCCAGACTCATTCATTCCTGGCCCCTAAGGACACAAACAGAGCCCTGCCATCTCTTACACCACACTATATAGGGCATATATATATAAGTGTCATGATAAAACCTTGTATGTCCATTTTTTTGCTTCCCTCTAGTGGAAAGGAGGCGTAAATAACACATAACTGCTAGCTAACTGAGCCAGAACCTCTTAGATCTGTGCATAAGATTGAGCTCTTGGTGGGGCAGTGGCCAATTAGCTAGCTAGATGAATGCTCAGAGGAAAAGTACGTTTGGAGTTAAAAGGTTTGCGTCTTCCTCAGCCAAGAGATGTCACAGAGAACAGAAAAGATAGCAATTGCTGCTTCAGCACAAATTTGATCTGCAAATTACGTAGCATTTTGGACATGGTTCTAAATTATCACTCGCATTACTGGATGAAGATAGTATATGGAGAAAATTTGCATACAAAGACCAGGAGCACCTCTGTATGAACCTGTTTGACTGACCAAGCATGAAATTTGTGTCTCCCATAATGCAGTTAAATTATGATTACTGGGGAAGGCAAACATAGAGCTAGTGGCTCAGCTTGATTGCACATATGAACGGCACACAAAAGAGCAGAGTAAAATGTGTAGGGCTATAATGATTGTGAGAATCAGCAAACGTATGTGTATAACGTGTGAAATCACTGCCAGGCCACCACGAGTCACCCGACTCCATAAACGTCATCTTTATAGCCTTTATAGCAGCCTGTATTTGAGTCATGTGATGACTTGACTTATGTACATCTATCGCTTAGTCGACATTAACTTTTTTTAAAACTGGTAATATAATTATATTATCTATTTATCACTATGGTTCTCATTACATTTCTCCATGATTGCATTGTCTGTGCACTACTTTAATTGATCAATTATATGTATTACTGACATATGAACCTCAATGGGAAGTAATTATGTAGATGAATATAGTAAGTGCAAGAGCTTATTACACTTTTAACAGGCATGCTTAACTTCCTGTTACATATGTGTACTCACAAAAATCATGATTGCATAGGTGTACCTACACAGGCAGGAACAGGCTAATACGTCTATTATGTGACAATGTATACTGTGTATAGACTTTAGTTGCACTGGTCCTACATATGTAGCTACAGTGTAATTACATAGGTATTAGGGCCACAATATTAAGTAGGATCCTCAAATGCTAGCTAGACAGCTGGATGGAGATCTCCAGCTTGTATGCTGATTCATGTAATTTTCACAGTTTTATAAACAGCACACATGTATTCATTGGGGTATTATTAATTTTATTGAGTCAGAATTTGATTGAATAAAATGTGTGTGGTATTTCTGACTTCATCACCAGTGGTCACCCTAATATGCGATCTGGTCTAGCTCTGGTGTGGCAGTGCAGGCAAACACATCTGACTTCCATTCAAGCACGTTTATTTGTTTCTTTGTTTTCTGTGGCTGTTCTTCACTTCAAAAGAGCCTGAAAAAATGACCCTGTATCTGAACCTGACAAACAAAAACATACTTTTTTCAGAATTTCTGTCTTCCTGACCTACAATGTGTGTGCACTCGCGTTCTCCAAACCTCCATTTTCACATAATAAAAGGGTGCGGAGACATTTCCTATAGAGTGCATAACAGTTATGGCTTTGACTCTGAACCCAAACACGAAAATAACTTGTGTACACTAAAGGATTGATTGATCGATTTTTTCCTCCTCTCATGCAACAAACTTGTGGTATGTATACAACTGCTTCTAAAAGTCTAAGAGCGGCAGCAACAAAGCATTTGTGGTTTTCAGACAATGTGGCACAGTGGCAGAGTTCCACAGTATCCAATTCAAATGCATCCTATTCAAATGTAGTAATGTCTGACATATAAAATGCTTAAGCCGGCTGAATAGATACTGCTTAAAGTGAACCAGACTACCAGCTAACACATTCTGACATGCCGACCATCTTCCGGTAATACAGTAACGTTTTCACTTGTCAAATTGCTAGAACAGCATAGCAGTATTGTGTAAATGTTTTGACTGAGCTAGGCCGCATCCGGGCATTTAGAAGCCAGCAAAATGTGCCATTCATTTTTTGTCGTGTGGTAACTCCTGAGAGACAGAGCACGAACAAGACTGGGATTATGTTGTTTTTTTTCTTTACAGTTTATTACAGAAGTTTATAAAATTGCCAAGTACATTTAAGATCAGGGTAACAAACAGATGGGGGGGCGGAAATAACATTAATATTGAACTAAATGGAAAAGTGGATCTGTAAAAAGAAATAAAATATTATGTACAGACAGACAGACACTCAGCAATCAACACAGCGCAGAACCCGCGGTCGCATTGGCACTCTACATGAACACACCTCACAAGTGCTTCTGTTTCTTCTTCTTTTCTTCTATTAACATTAAATGAATGCAATGATGATAATATACAATAATAATAATTATTACAATATCAGAAATCAATATTAACAAAACACTGTTTACAATATAATTGAAATTCATATCATACTAAATATAACAATATTTACCAACAAACTTTATTTATACTAGAACTCTATTCTGAAATATAACAAAAATAGCACTTAAAATAATATTTATTACAATAATAATATTAATAATAATAATAACAATAATATTAGGTTATTAGACAATGCAAATATGCGTTACTCTATGGCTTTCTAAAATGTGTCATATCATCCATCTCTTGTGGCTTTCACAAATGCAAGTTTTCACTTTTAAAAAACTGCAAATCTCACTTGCAAACTACCGTAGCAAGCTAAAAACTCTGTTAGAAAATTGTACACAGAAGCAGCAGAATTATTATTTTTTCATAATTTCATTATAAAACATTAACAGTGGTGTTGTTTGTCACAGATAAAATGTTTGTCTCTTAATCATCATCTGTTAAAAACTTTATATAAAAAGTCCTCCAAAAAAGTCCTCCCTAGTCCACATAGGAGCCATGTTCTCCCCAGGGTCCTAATGTCCCCAAATCTCCCAGGCCTTCCTAAAATACCATTTGCATTACAGGCTCTTGTTATGATTTACAAAAACCTGTCAGATGCCTCTCCACACATCCCCGTTCGTCTCGGAATGTCTTGGCATCAGAACTCGTTTGAGAATTGATTGTGCAATCACCTTTATTTCATCTAACAATAATTTTTTTAATTCATATTTTAATTTGCATTTTAGTGTTGAAAACCAGAGCAGCAAAAAAAAAAAAAAAAAAAAAATACTTGTCGTTCTCATCGGAGTCCACTGTCTCTGGCTCCAATCTGCTCCAAAGGTGACCCCTCAAGCAGCAAGTTTGGGGTACCTTCTATACGCGCTGTGCTGTGATGAGCATCAGGAATCGGTTCACGCAGCCCTGGAAGCTTGTGTCCAGACAGTTTGTAGCCGACAGATAGTATATCTCACCGTGACATCACAGCAACAGGCCAAAGGGGGTTTAAGTGAAAGGAATAGGTGATTAATCGTCTCTTATGTGCATGACAAGGCAAAAGTTTTACGTGAGTTTTCTGAAAATGTCTGTCTGCGGTCCTTTCACACCTGAGTTTGCAGACTGCCCTCATCCCCTCCAGCACTCCTGCCTTCCCTACGTTTCTTATTCCTTTCCTTCTCTCTCTCTCTCTCTCTCTCTCACTCTCTCTCTCTCACTCTCTCTCTGTCTCGGTTTTCAATAGTCTGTTCCTACTCCGTTCTGTCCAAGTCAGGGCAGTGAAAGGGCTGGAACTTGTTCCCCAGACCCTATAAATCTCTTTACCCTGTTTTACCCTGCCCCCTGCCCCTTCTCTTCCCTGCCTCACCTGTACTCACTCCTCCCCCCCCCCCCACCCCACCCCACCCCCCGACATTCTTGGGGTCCACTCCTCCTTGTGCATTATTTCTCATAACATTACTTTAATTTTTTATGCTTTTTTTGTTGTTTTGATGGTTTTTTTTAGAAAAAGAATAAAGACTATACATTTTTGGCAGCTTTTTTTTCCCTCTCATCTCTCCTGAATGTCCAAAAAAACACAATAATAATTATAATAACAATAAAAAATGTCTTTCAAACTTAATGGAGCACAATTTGGGGGAGGAAACGGTAAACAGCTCCACCATCACACATCTTCTGTCCAACCGCCCTCTCGCCCCGCCCACGGCCAATCACACGGGGGCACCCAGCATCTCGTCGGACTTCGCCATGATCTCGTTCTGGTTGGAGTCCAAGCCGTAGAACTTAACCTTCAGGCCGTCGCTGGGGTGGAGCACGGGCACGGTGACGATGCGGGGGAACGTCCGCGTGGCCAGCTCGAAGCGGCTGGTGCTGGCCAGCTCGATGGCCAGGATGCGGAGGAAGAGGGTGGCCAGCTGCTTGCCCAGGCAGGTGCGCACCCCTCCGCCGAAGGGCAGGTAGTGGAAGCGGCCCTCCTTGTCCTCGCTCCGCTCCTGGCTGAAGCGGTCGGGGTCGAACGCTTCCACGTCCTTGAACACGGCCGCCGTGTCGTGGGTGTCCCGGATGCTGTACATTACGCTCCAGCCCTTTGGGATCTGAACGCCCTGCAGAGAGAGAGCGAGAGAGAGAGAGACAGTGTGGGTATGACTCCCATTTTGTGCCATCTTCAGCCAAGACAAATAAATAAAGGGACCTATGATAAGTGTGCAGAAAGGATTTTAAAGAAAGTAAGAAGATTAACCAAACTGTGATAATCAATCTTGGTGTAGCTCCAAGGTAGGTAGCTGGTCATTTGACTTTTTCCGACTTATTCTATGGCGATGCAATGACGGAGTTAATCTACGCCAGTCTAATTTCCCGCATAAGGTAATGTACTGCTATTGTTCCCTTGTGCAAGGTACTTAACCCACTTAAATTCATTCAGCAAACATCCACTTTTATAAATGGATGACTAAGCAAATGACTAAGCAACTATACAATGCGATCAGGAATAGGACAGGACGGCTGAGTCCGGGTGCATCAGGAAGTGAGTGTGGGCTATCGGCGTGGGCGCGGCCTCTCGCCGACCGACCCAGAGCGACGGGGGGGAGAGGGCGAGGACTCACGTCGAGCTCGAAGGTCTGCACGGCGGTGCGGTAGCCCCCGGAGACGGGCGTGAAGAGCCGCAGCACCTCCTTGATGATGCAGTCCAGGTACTTGAGGCTGCAGATGTTGTCCAGGCGCAGCTCGCCCTCGCACAGGCAGCCGTTGTGCAGGATGCCGCGGCTGCGCAGCTCCTCGCGCAGCTTCTCCAGGACGTCCGGGTGGCGCAGCAGCTGCATGATCAGCGACGTGCTGGCGCTCGCCGTGGTGGCGAACGCGGCGAAGATCAGCTCGATCGTCGACTCCTGCGGGAAAATGAGAAGGGAGCAAAGGGGTTTAGAGACAAACTCTCACCGCGGCCCCTGGACGCACGTGAGAGAAGTACAAACAGGTTAAGAACTCTCCCTATGGGAGACTCTCCACTGGGAGGTCACACTAATTGATTCCCCCGCAGCAGTAACTGGTGAGTGATTGGTCACATGGGCAATGGGATGCAAGTTTAATTTAATTTAAATTTGTTTTTTAAAGACATTTAATGATGGCGCCTCGCAACATCACATTAATGCACACTGTCGAAGACTGCATGTGCCCAACTTGCGAAGTGACAAGTTTGCCAGTTTCAAAACTTGAAAATCGTGTTCCACATATGAAAACCAGGATTGGTGATAGGTCCAGGATTGGTAAGTGCACTCAGTAAGAAACATAGCCTCTCTCTCTCTCTCTCTCTCTCTCTCTCTCTCTCTCTCTCTCTCTCATATTCAGGTAAATCAAATAGCATTGGGAAAATGAATACACTGATGATAGGCTGTCTCAGACGAGGTGCATGACACGTTGAGAGACAGGGTCAACCGAGTGAACGGAGCAGCGGGTGACCTCTGACCCCAGGTTCGCCACATGTGGGACGCGGCAGCAGTCCTCCCACGCGCCGCTTTAACGACGACGTGCCGGTGAGGTGGCCCATGATGTTCGGAGTGTGTCTGAGACAGAACGTGAGGGGGGTGGGGGCGGAGACTCTGTACGCTTTCTGGAAAATTCTTTATGAGGGGAATCATGACGAGGACAATGCATTCAAGAGCTCCAGCAGTCGCTACTTGTGTCAGAGAATGTCTGTGTCACCCCTGCGGGACAGGGGGTTGATGGGGGGGTGGGGTTAGGCTTTCCTCACACAGGCTGAAGCATGTATGTGGGTTTGGGGGCCCAGGGAGAGCGGAGCGGGGAGGGGGAGGAAGCGCTGCAGAGTGTCACCGGAGATGCAGCCGCAGCCGCCCTGGCAGCTGAGCGTTGACTCATTCCTGGCCCCCGAACACGAAACACTCCACGTTGGAGCGCGAGAGAGAGAGGGGCGCAGGAAAAGACCCAAAGCTGTCCCGGGAGCTTATCATCGACGGCATCAATCTGTCAATCAGGTTTCCCATTTATTGCACTCAAAACATTGATTTTTACAGCAGCGAGGAGAGGCAGAAGTACGACGCGTGACCACTGCCAAAACCTCCGCTGGCATGGAGACGCTTGACAGCGAGGCCGTCCGAAGCGGGATTACGGAAAATGGCAGTGGCTCGGTTGGCAGAGGTGGAACGCCTTCTCAGGGTGCTTCTTTTTGGGAGTGGTTTTCAGTGTGACCTGTTTTCAACGCAGACGAAAAACGCAGTTTTCAACCGGTCGACTTTCTGGACAAGAAGTGTCTCCGTTGTGCTTTCGTGAAAAAGAAAGAATATGACTTCCATGTGCAGAATTTTCTGCTGGCATGAAATATGCACTTCGGCAGGTGATACGTTATTTTGTGGTGTAGCCCGGGAGGAGTTTCACGGTCCCTCCGCCCACCCCCACCCTCCAATTTAACCCCTTAGTAATACCTTTTTTCTTCCAAAAATTGCCTAAATTTTAAATTAAGCCCATCCCTATCCTTATATACCCCAGCAGTCATCCAAGCTGGATGATCCCTCTGTCTTGTCCAAGTTCCTCCGACGCACATCGTAAAAACAGGCCTATATTCTCCCAGCCCAGTTGATCACAGAAAGCCCTGAGTGACTGTGGGATTACAGTGAGATATAGCGGAGGCTATGCATGTTAATTCATCCCTGTGTTTCTCCCCGCAGAGAGAACGCTCCAAATCCTCACATTTTTATTCACCCTGCCTCTCTGTAATCCCTAAAGTGCACAGTGCGCTCAAAGAGTACTCCCCCAGGCTCAACTGGCCCTAAAAAATAAGAAGGGCTTCACCCACACACGTGTTTACTATTCACCTTTCACACCTATCACCTTCAGGTACCCTCAGAAGAAGGAGGAGTCCTTTAGTCTGGTCACCTTCATATCGGTGAAAAATTGAGAGCTTGTGTGCGTATCATGTATTTAAATACTGGTGTGTTCCAGACCCGGGTAAAATATTTTATTTTTAATACTTTTATCCTTTAGACACCAATAACTTCCTGCACATTACTGACAATTTTAAAAGAAGCATGTGTTTTCACCAATATTCCGAAAAAAATATCTTCATACTTATGATGATATGTTTTTTTCAGTAACATGTCTTTTTGAACATTTTCAGGGATTTGCAGGAGGGTTGTCACATTTTGCTGGCATCTAAAGAGTACTGTAAAGTATTTAAAATACATATCTGACACAGGTCTGGTCTGTCTGCCTCTGTTAGCTTGTTTTCCGCGTGGTGAAATTTAAAACCCTGCTCAAAGCTGATACAGTTGTGCGTGGGTAAAATTCACTGTTTCATTTTCTCCCTGTGTCTGATGGGAACTACAGTGTGTGGGTATACAGTGGGGTAAGACCCATGTCAGATTCAAAATGTGACCTTCCTGGTTGTCAATAGGGCTTTCCAAATTGGTTAAAAATGGGGGTAAAAAGCCACTCCAAAAAATGGGATTCTCCTGTCACTGGCCCTCTAAAACAGTGGTATTCTCTCTTGCCCTGGGAAAGCCACAGGCAGTGCAGGTTTTGTTGTTACTCAGCATTTAAATGAACTTTCTTTCGTACCTTCAGCTCCTGCATGGTGAGCTCGGTGCCGTTCTCCTTGGCGCTCTCGATCAGCACATCCAGCGCGTCGGAGTAGTCCTTCACCTGAGTGCACAGTGACTTCTCCCGAATGGCCTTCTCAATGCCCCTCTGGAGGATGTCCCGTGCACGGATCCCCTGCAAAGAAATCACACCAGCACCCCGTCACCAACTCACATCCATAACATACCTATCACAATCTCACATCCACAACATACCTATCACAATCTCACATCCATAACATCCCTATCACCAGCTCACATCCATAACATACCTATCACAATCTCACAACCATAACATACCTATCACAATCTCACATACCGTATGCTATCACCAACTCACAACCACAACACCCGTCACCAACTCATATGCCCAACATACCACATCACCATCTCACATTCACATTTGATTCACAATTTCCCAGCAGTATGTGTTACCAAAAATGTCTTTTCATCCAGTGTTTTTTTTTCCATTTTCAAAAGTTCAAAACTATTTTTCACTGCCTTATTTTATGAACATCTCAAAGAGAAACACTGATATTTGCTGCAGATCACTGTTGAGTACTGAATCGTTACCATTTCACCGCCAATAAAAAAGTCCATATAAAATAAGTACTCTGTTTTTTGAAGTACAGCTCTCCATTGTTTCCTGTTCAAAGAAACGCTGGATGAAAAAGATTGTGGGTTGTTTTAATTTCAAAAAGGAATATTTCACATGTCACTGCCAGACTTCTCAAATTGGAGTCTTATGCCAAAGGGAAATCCTGACTCACTTTGGCTCATCGAATGGCAGTCGGTGTGCCCTCAGACTAAACCCACTGTTTAAATGTTTTCATCCATATCTTTAGTGTGGCACAGCAGGACGGGGGGGGGGGTGTGCAGGGACGTGGGCGGGTGAGCTGGGAGTCGCCAGACAGCTCACCTTCCTGTAACCGCTGAAGGGCAGGTCAATGGGCAGGGAGAAGACGTTGTCCACAAAGTCCTGGAAGGTGTTGAAGAGGTGGCGCATCTCGTCGTCGGAGACGCTGAACCCCAGGAGCACGCGCACGGCCATGTGGAAGGACAGACGCTGGGACTCGCGGTACACGTTGACGGGCTCGGGGTTGCTGCTCCACACCCGCAGCGTCTCCTGGATCACCTGCTGGATCTTGGGCAGGTAGCTCTCCAGGGCCTCGTGACTGAACACCTTGGCGAACACCTGTAAGGGGAGAGAGAGAGAGAGAGAGAGACGCTCAGCCACAGGAGCCCCGCCTCTCGACTCGGCACAGCGGAGAGGGTCTGGAGGCGGGAGCGCGGGCTGAGGCTACCGCTCAGCTGCTCAGGATGTTTGAGGTTGGAGAGGAGACTTTCTCTTGGCTCTCGCTCTCTCTCTCTCTCTCTCTCTCTCTCTCTCTCTCTCTCTCTCTCTCTCTCTCTCTCTCTCTCTCTCTCTTCCCCTCTCTCCCTCAGAGACACACACACACACATACGCGCCTGCCTTCGCGGTCCTTTTCAGCGCGCTATCCCTTACCCGACTCATCGACTTCAACAGACTATCCACAACCATAAAGTATTTTTACAGCTGTGGATATTCATACAATGAAGTGTATCACTGTAATGATGACGATAAAAAAATGCTAACATGCTCTGGTGAATGAC
The DNA here is from genome assembly GCA_029706075.1 of Aldrovandia affinis. Lineage (NCBI taxonomy): Eukaryota > Metazoa > Chordata > Actinopteri > Notacanthiformes > Halosauridae > Aldrovandia > Aldrovandia affinis. The sequence continues at coordinate 446,130 of JAINUG010000148.1, forward strand.
TGAAGCCATCATTTGAAAAGCTTCAGAAAGCTGTGATCAGAGCCCTTGATTAGTGGTGAAAGGAAAACCTGACACTGATCCTCTCTCAAAGAGTGTAATTTGTACAGAGCTTGTCTCTAAGGGAGGGCTGTGTCATTGGCTGACTCCCGCGTAGCGCGCCACTCAGGTCATCCCTCTGAGCTTCAGGTTGCCTGGTCTTTATCTTCAAAGTACCACAGCCAGGGCGAGTGTGCTTTCAGTGCTTACTCCTTGCTTGGTAGCACGTTCGCATATCGCTACCAATTGTGTTATCACCGCGCCAGAAAATAAATTGCTTCGTCTCCCATGCAGTCACCTGGGAGTCACTTGGCCAGGTATTGTATTTATGATTTGGTCTTTCCAAATAACAGGAGTGGCAATAGCACAAGCACCAGGGTTTCTTCCTCCATCATGAGCCATCCGACAAACCTGCAGTCAGTTTAAAACGAGCAACCTCACTCGTTTGGTTTATGCAGGTGGGGTGTAGGTTGCACCGGGAGAGTTTGTTTCAGGGACAGCAGCTGAGGAGCAGCATCAGTAGTTTTGCTCCATCAGTAGAAAAGCACCCCTCCCGCCCCCCTCCTCATATTAGGCTCAGTGACCAGACAGTACAGGATGCACTCTTAGCGCAGAGGTCACACACTAACACCCAGCCATCGATACAGGGTACCCTGACAGTCCCCAGGCCTCTACCTCTTCCCCCGCACACCCCAATGCCTCCAAACAGCAAGCCCCACGCCCTGCTCCTCCGTCCACCTGCCCCCTCCAAAGGGGGGGACTCCGAGGCACAGCTGTGAACGGGGGTCCCGGCCGTGCCCGATCTCCCCAACGAGAGGGAGAAAGAGCCACGAGAGCGGGACCCTGCCACGACCGCCACCGATCTACAGCCGCAGCGCTCGTCCTGTTTTTCTCTCCTTTTTAAAGGGCTTTCAATGGAAATTTCATTTTCTCTCTCCTCTGTCTGTCTGTCTGTCTCTCTCGCTCTCTCTCTCTCTCTCTCTTATATTCTTGCGAGTGGGAGAGTTTCCCTCTCTGTCAGCACTCGGAGGGAAAGGTAAGATTTTCCTGGCGGTGGTAGCGCATTTCTAATGCGCCTCACTTGCAAGGGTTTGTTTGGTGAAATAACATCCATGTTCCCCTTAAAAACTCCAGCTCCAAAGACTAACAATAGCACTTTTTATACACCGTCCCAGCGCCATCTGACCCCAAATACCTTGGCTCCGCAGAGCTTTTCCAGAGTTGTAAAGATGGAGGGGCGGTCCAACACCCCCCTCCCCTTCCCTGCCACTCACTCTTTCTCTCCTCCCCCATCCCTCCTTCTCTGCCTGTCCTGTCTTCCTCTCCTGCTCTCCTCCTCCCAGGTCTATCTTACTGCGTCATCGAAACGCCCCTTCAATCCAAACAGCCCTCCCTCATCCTATCACACCTCTCTCTCTCTCTCTCCCGCTCTGTCTCTCTCTCTCTCTCTCTTCCTTTCAGCCTGCTGTTTTCAGGAGGGCGACAGTATGAATGAACAATGCTCCACTGAGGGCTGGGTTACCTTGGCAGCAGGAGCGAGGAGATCACAGACAGTATTAAGAAGTTAAGCGCTGTACATTTCCCCCGTCTCCGTGCTGCCGCTGCTGCTGTTTTTCAGCAGGCTGACACCCCCGCCCCCGCCCCGGTCCCGGTCACCCACACCCCCTCCGCTGGCTCGGCCCTCGACGCGCATCACGCCCCCCCCTCCCCCGGCCCCTGCCGGGAGACGGGACAGGATGCTGTGGTGTGAACGTCACGCACGGTGTCCAAACAAGAGGCCCACAGAGAGCATCAGTTACCATCCAAAGAGGGGTGGAGCGCAGCCGCGCGCGGCTCTTCAGAGAGAGAACGAGCGGCCAGACGAACGCTAAGAGCAGCGCCATCATAATGGCGCAACGGTCTCATCACCTCAGTCTGCTCGCACTGCAAGCATGCATGAGGTAATAATAGGCAACCCTTATGGGTCTTTGGCGCGTCTAAAACATTAATCGCATCATCTGATTCATTACGCTGCATGAGCGCGGATCGCCAAGCGCTCAAGATCTTCAGCATTTTGCAGTGTGAGTTATATTTCCTATATATGTAGCCTACTTTTAAGCTTGATCCAAAATTATACATCTCCCAAAATGCATTTCAAAACACGCTCAGACAGCATATGCATTATGAACCTTGATGACAAATGTATAATAAATAATTAATTAAATAAAGTAATTAACGTTTTTCTGTATTGCTAGGGGTAGGGCATGCATGGATATCACGCAGTGATAGTTTCACCATAATAAGGTGTATCTGCCACTGTCTCCCTCGCACTCCATGACAGCGCCACCTCTGTCTCTGTCAGAACTTTGTTTGCCTGTCCCTCTCATTTCCGAGGCCATCCTGCGTTTATGAGATGCGTGCGGGTCCTGTGTCCGGCTGTGACGGCACCCGCACGCTCACACATGACACTTCAGACGCCGGGGGCAAACAGGCCTTCCCATGAGCCGGTGGCTGTCTGGCTTTGGCCGGTGCTGCCACAGGCCCCGCACAGGTGAACAGGTGAGGTTTAGCGCAGCAGCCAGTATGGGAGCTGAAGAAAGAGCCAGTTCATCTCTCTGTAAGAATTTTTCAATTCAAAATTCTATTCTGACTAGTTTTTCCTACCCATTAATCCTATAATCATATAAACTCTGTTAGACTTGAATTAACACCAAACACTGGTACTGGGGTCAGTTCACTCAATCAATAAATTCCCCTCAGTCCATGTTCACTCCATTTTAAACACAGTCCTTATTGGTCAGTTCCAATTCCAAATGATTTGTCAACTGAGCAGAAACGCACTCCTCACAGTGTGTTCTGTGAGCCTGCATCTGTAATCGCCGGTGAAATACGGCTTTACAGAACTCAACGACAGCCAAATTGGCAGAAGAACAATAGCCAGCTAGAGGGGTTTTATATTATGTGGAGAGATTATCTACAGGCCATCTTTGTCACTGATCGATCACATTTATAGAAAGCCAGCACAATTACCCAGTTATTCTACAACCGCAATAATCTAGCACTGTATCAGGAGCACTGGCCGTGCATGCCGCTCTCTGATCTCTGAAAAACTCACGTTCTCTAGCCGAGCTCTTCCTTACTCTTCCTGCGCCGCTAGCTGCGCAGTGACAGGGCGATCACGAGAACAAGACGGAATGACACGCCGGCTGACAGGAGGGGAGGGGCGCTGGTTTACCCTGCCTGGGCCCTGAAATGCGTCCCCTGTGAGCCAGCCTGCCAGCGCGCGACTGCGAGGCGACAGCGATGGCGTCTCAGAGCAAATGCTCCCCGCGTTCATGCCGTCTGTCCTCTCAGTCCACCGCGTCTGCTTTCCTGCGGGACAGCGCCTCCCGGCTCTGGTACCGAGAGACGTCGCGCCGGGCAGCCGCAAGCCAATCAGCGCTGGCCGTCACGCTGGGAGATTCCAGTAACTGCGCAGGGAAAAAAAATCTCAAAACGCTTCTCAGTCTTTATTACAGAACGTGACGTTTCGATATCCATCAACCCCCCCACCCCTCCCTGCCTAATCATTTCCATGTGTCTTGAATGATACTAAACTAAGCTGCTGGTTTGACCGGTGTGTAACACTTCTTTATTCTTTCTTCTCTTTTTTGCTGCTCTCCTTCTCTGTCTCCTTACACTCCCTCCTCCCTCTCTCTCTCTCTCACTCTCTCTCGCTCTCTCCCTCCCTGACTCCCTCGCTCCTTTTAACCCTCGCCGCCTGAAACACAATCCTTCATTCATCATTTTGGCTGAAACAATAATCAGCAGGTTTGAGGATAAAATGACTGCGCCCTCTACTGGGCGCAGTGGTAACTGCGGGTGCTGAGATGCACAGCATTTCCCCCAAGTTTCCCCCCGCTTCTGCATGGCTGCGCTCCCAGCTGCTGTGCCTCACGCCCAAGAGCCGTTCTCTCTCTAATTAGCACTTGCTCTTCCCTTCCCCTGCAGTGCTGGTATTCAGTCAATGTATCAGGCGGCTTTTGCACAGCGCGTGTGCGCCAGCCACCTTTGCGCTCTCGTATTTCCTCTCATCCGACTGCTGCATACACCCCAGTGACACACGCTTTCCAGTTCGCACGCCTACCACAGAGGCTCATGACATAGGCGTGCCAACCGTGACAAGAGAGCGCAGTTGCCACGGGGGACCGCGTCGCGCTGGACACCGCGGCCGAGAGGACGTCGGAGAATGACGGAGACGGAGAGGAGAGAGCGAGGAAGTGGAGGAGGAGGAAGAGTGACCGTTCTCTGCAGGTCAGTATCCCCACAAGCGAGGTCCAGGTGACTGAGGCAAGGGGCTTCTGGGGGAAGACAGCTCTCGCGGCACGGCAGCCAATGAGGACAGGCTCCACCGGGCTGCGCGTCCTGCTTCCGGCGCCTCGGAGTCGCCCCGGCAGGGGCCTGTGGTGGGCGGCCCCCCCGGCAGGCGGGAGGCGCAGGGGCCCCAGTCAGTCTCCGGGACCCTGAACTCCGCGTGACTCGTCAGATCTCTCAATAACTCAGAAGCCCCCGGCTCTCCTGAATAGGGCCCAGTGTTTGAACTCGGGGAGAAATGCATTACTGTGCGTTTCATGACCTCTGCTTTGCAGGCCATTACCCAGAGGAAACTCAAATATGATAGAATACCATGGAGGAGCAGCTCGTATGGTTCCGAGTCGGAGAGAAATTGTCGGGTTTCTGGCGGTATCGTATTCTCCGGTGTTTTTTCACATGGGCCGTCTGGCAGATCTGTTTTAGCAGTTTGACTAACTGATCCCTCTCCCTTTCCCTCTCTCTCTCTCTTTCTCTCTCTCTCACTCGCTAAAAATAGGGTAGGAGGGAGGGGCGAATGAGCAAAAAGACAAATAAAAACCGTTTTTTTTTTTTTTTTTTTTCAAAGGAAAGGTGGAGAGAGAAACAGGGAGGTAGAGGAGGGAGAGGTGGACAAGGGCCCGGGACATGGGCTGATATAGGACATTTGAAGCCTTTCATGTTGAGAGCGATGAGCTACATTGTTGAACGCGGTGCTGAACTAACAGGCGCGGTGCAAGGTAACACAACGATTCAGCTGGACCGCCTGTCTGTTTCCTGGAAAAGCTCTGAGAACATGGAAATTGCAGCGCTGTGATGGTGCTGTAAGGGGAACTACCACAGGGGCTAAATTCCCTAAAAAGCACAAAAGAAATGTGCAACCACAGGGAACCTATGACTTAGAGCCAGCGTGTTCAATCCCGCCACCACCACCACCCCCACCCCCTGACCAAAATCACCCCTGTCCCCCATGGGTTAGCTGCCGGGTTGCCCATCCCATGCCAAGTCCGAGCAGATTAGCGCCAGTGGGACTGTGGTTTTGTCACTGTTCTGTTATTATTATTGCTACGAGTGTTGTTTCTACTTTTATAACTCCGTGTTCCAGCAGCGTGCGGACAGACCTCATGTTTCTTTATCCATCAGAGGAATGCTGGATTGGTCAAAGTTCACAGCCAGCTCTTGAATAATACCGCCCCCCCCCCCCACCACCATCACCACCGCAATCGCCATGACGGCATGTCAGGGTCAAGCTAGTCCATTGGCACCGTTCTTTTTCGAGCGCCCCTCGTCTGGTATCTGTGCACGCGGAGGGGGGTGCAAACGCCAGATTCCTGCCTCTGCACTAGGGGAGCTGGAGGCCGGGGGTAAAAAATGCTCTCTTTGTGAGGAAAATGCTGGCTGACTAATTACCGGTCATTAGGGGCTTGTGTGAGGGCTCCCAGACCACAGGGATTAGCTGCTGATTACAGCCCATTGACCTTTCAATGGTACAGGTGTGTGGGGTGAAACATGAGCCCGGAGAAGAGGATCTTTCAGACAGCACCATTCTGTTCCGGGACAATGGCGGGGGAGAGGTATGCGCCCCTCCGGATAATGAAAAGAGCCCCCCGCGCAATTTCCTCTAATGGCTCCGTGAGGCACTGCCATTGACCCGCGGGGGTCTGTATCGCCCGATCTGGGAGGGCGAGACGGCGATGCCACAGCCGGCCCCTTGTTCCCGCTCCGGGCCCGGCCGGAGAAGATGCCTTTTTCTCACGGTTGCCGGGGGAGGCCATTGGCACGGCAATTCCCGATAGCGGAGTCTGAGGGTTAGGCCAGGTGCGCTTCGCTCGCAACAGGTGAGCCTGCGATGATCCCGGGCCATGGAGGGGGCGCTGAGGGTGCAGGTTTTCTCTCAATAGCTATATCTCCCTATTGCCGTCCTGACAGGGACACCAGAGCAACCCTGTTTCGAGTCACCAGGGTGAACTTCTACAGAGCGATGCAATTTCCATAGCAACTGCCCTAAAAACCATCAATGAGTAAGAAAGAAACCAAGACCTGCCCTCGATACAGACCCTGTTCCCCTGGAGTCATGGACACTCAGTGGAAGACCATTCACCATTACATCTACACTCCTAAACATGTGTAATGACGGCCTTGTGTATCATTTCTTTTGGGGGTTTTTGAGGGGGTCAGCAGGGATTGGTGGGAGTAAGAGGTGTAGAGTTTAGCCATTGGGTGCTTTACTGAGATTGTTCCAATACATGAGGTGTGTTTTGCTAAGAATCACAATTAGCTATGCGTAGGGAGGCATGTAGTATAATGGTTAGGGAACTGGACTTGTTCCCAGGTGGGACACATCTGCCGTTGTACCCTTGAGCAAGGTACTTAACCTGAATTGCTTCAGTAAAATTGCCAGCTGTATAAATGGATTGTATGTTAAGAAATGTAAACTGTGTAAGTCGCTCTGGATAAGAGCGTCTGCTAAAAACCTAAAATGTAAAATGTAAATGTAAGATGAGAGGACACTTTATCAGGGAGGGGTGCCTTACCTTCCTCCTCTTTCGGTGGATGTCTCCGATGGAGTTGGCCAGGCTGTTGGGGCCCAGCAGGGTGCTGGTACTCTGGGGCCAGTCCACGGTCACCAGGCTGTGCTCCCCCATCAGCACCTTCCGCACATTCTCTGCCCCCGTCACCCGGATGAGGGGGCGGCCCAGCAGGTGGGTCTTAAACACGTTCCCGTACTTCTGCCTCCGTGACGCGTGGAACCCGGAACCCTGCAGGCCGAGAGAACACAAGCCCCATCAGGAAGCTCCAATCAGAGCCGGCGCACAATACACTCCGGGCAATCGACCGCTTCCAACCTCCGACCGCCTCCGACCACCTCCAGCGAATCAACAACCCCTTGCTGAAGCACCAATCAATCGCAAGAACAGTGGGAGAGAGAAACTGCGCAGGAACAATAGCAAACAGTGAAACAGCTAGTACTGTGCAGCCCATTGAACAGTGTGTTGGAGTTCCGTTCTGAATGTGGTCGGTTTTAGGGCAGTTGAGGGCAGTTGCTAAACTGAAATAAAAAATGTTTAGAGCCTTAACTCATGGAGGCCTGCAGGCCTGGGACTCTCACGCTACCATCAATGTGTACGGGTTTGGTGGCGTCTGTTGCTTTAAGTGTGAGAAGGCTTAGAGCAGCATTAGTCAGGGGTATTACCAGGCTAATGAGGTGTTAGCATTAATGGGAATCTGGAGGTAAGAGTTACAATGAGTGTCGGGTTTTCACCGCTGGATTACACAGATTATTCTGGGGGGGGGGGGGAGTTTAGGAGGTGGTATTGTTGTGTGACATTTCTGCCAGAGGGTTAGTTTAAGAGATTACAGGCGAAAGGTCTTGGCTTAGCCTTCTTGATCACAGTTGGGGTCAGGGAACTGATCTAATGCATGTGTATGAGGAGTGGGGGGTCAGTGGACTGAGCCATGTGGGAGAGTTTAATGATGGATATCCACAGGGTGATGAGCTGCGCAGTAAAGGGTGAGTGTCAAACACGCACGCACACACACACACGCACACACAAACATGCATGTGCACACATACACACACACACAAACATGTATGCGCACACATACACACACACATAAACATGCATGCGCACACATACACACACACATAAACATGCATGCACACACACACACACACACGCACACATACACACACATCATACAAACACACACACACATATATCCACTTTGGTCTTGCGTTGTCCCATGCTGTATCCAGGGGGATCGCTCATCTACTGAGAGATAACTGACAAGAGATAACTGATGCAGGACCACATGTAACATGTACAACTGACCAAATCACCTCCTGCATTACCATCGCACCCCTACCAAAACCAGGCCCATACGCCACACACCACACCCACTCACAAGTCACACTTCTATCACCATATCGCACACACAACGAGTTCTGCTTCGAAAACAGGGCTTTGCGTCCACAGCCATTGTCAGTGCCTGTCAGGAAGACAGGAAACGATGCCGCCTGCCCAGGTTGAGAGCTCAATAGTGATTCTTGTTCATAAATGTTATTTCCAGTTTGTGGTATGCAGTTTGTTAAAATTGTGTTTAAAAAAAGTGCATTTAATGGAAGAATTATCTGCCATTAGAAAGGCAGCTCTATGTCTGCTAACCTGCCCAGCTTGCTCGGGGAGCAGTGACTACCTCTGCTGTCGAGCCGCAGTGACCCCACCCTCTCTATTCCTAAATCCACCCCCCTCCCCCCCTCCCCCCCTCTTCCTCTATATTTGTTTATGCCGTCGCCCCGTGTTTGATAATCGCGGGGGTAATCATGTCTGGTAAGAGGCAGGAAGCAGCGGTAGCCAGCCAGTGAGATTGGGCTCGAGGGATCACGTGACGGTGCCAGCCAACCACAGCCCAGTACATATTGGCCACAGTGCGAAGGCCAATCACCGTCTTTTAAGCATTTTGGTGGGGGTGGGGTGGCGTGATGCCTGCTGGAGCCAAAGCCTGGGCAGACAGGAAGGGACCCTGGGCCACTCAGTTTCTCTACGTTTAACCTTTCCTACACGCATGCTCATATTTTACACATGGACACACAGACCTCTCTATAACACCCTCTCCCTCTTTCACAGTCCAGCAGCACTGGGGCTGCTGGCAGGCAAGAGCAGGATCCAAAGCAATCTGGTGGAGGGACACTGTGACACTGAGGGGAACCTGCAGCCTGACAGGCCGAACGAGGAGTCTGCGTCATGCGAGTGCAATATGACTATGCCGTACAGCCTCTCAGGATTTAAAACTATATACACCCCCAAGGTGGCAACATGTGCTATATTCTCTCTCTCTCTCTCTCTCTCTCTCTCTCTCTCTCTCTCTCTCTCTCTCTCTCTCTCTCTCTCTGTCACACACATACACACAGAGACACAATGCGCCAATGAGTGCCACAAGACGTCAACATGCTACAAGAGAAAAACACATTTATATTTGCCAAAGGCCAATGTCAACGACTACTGGCAACATATTTAAAGGAGAGGTTGCATTTCTGTTTAATGTCCTGTAATTGCCTGTAGCTCCTGGGCTTACGCTTTCACCATAAAGAGCCACTGTAGTGTTCTGCACCAGACACCAGTCTTCAGGAGGCTCATTTGGGCTCATTTTGCTCAACGTTCGCCTTGATATAAATCCCACTCATTTGCCCGCGTGTGCACACACTGCTGGTTATTTGACGTCTAATTTTAGAAATACGGAGGGTTTTTCCTGTTTATTTGGCTGTTTGTGGGGGCCTGCCCAAACACACCCCTGTGTGAGTCTGCAGGTAAAGAGAGTCGGTCATGAGTGTGCGTGTGCGTGCACGTGTATGTGGAAACGAGTGCCTGCACGCACGTGTTTGTCAGTGTGCATGCGGGTGTGTGGTGTGTGCGTGTGGGCACGTGTGTGTGTGTGTGTTTGTTTGTTTGTAAATGTGTGCATGTGCGTGCATGTGTGTTAGTGTTTGTGCATGTAAGAATATAAAAACCAAAATACAAGACGATATATGACGAGCCATTCAACCCATCTAGGCTCGTCATGTGTGTGTTAGTGTGCATGTGTGTGGGTGTCATTTAACAGACGTTTACATCCAAAACGACCTACAGTTTTGAATGCATACATGTTTTCAATATATGTGGTCCTAATGGCTGTGTGTGTGTGTGTGTGTGTGTGTGTGTGTGTGTGTGTGTGTGTGTGTGTGTGTGTGTGTGTGTGTGTGTGTGTGTGTGTGTGTGTGCAACTCATGAACGCCTCCTGACCCTGCCGCCGGCCTCCAGATAAAAGCCTCTTTAGCAGCTTTGTCCCAGGCTGTGAACTGGCGCCCCGTCCAGGGAGGGGTGCCCCCCCCCCACCACACACCTGGGATGGCTGGAATGGGCTGCGGCCTGCTTTGCAGTGGGCGCACGGCCCTGACCGGGTTAAGCCGCTTTCGGATAACAAATTAATGACCGTATGAATGGGAGCTTTGTCAGAGTTCTGACTTATCGTTTCCCACTTAACACAAACGGTTTTGACACTCGCCAGCAGACCACATGCCACTGGTCACACAGCCACCTTCGTACGCGCAGGGGGGGCCCGGTGGGGGTTGGGGGGCTTCAGGGAGAGGAAGCGGAGGAGCGCGCTCACACAGGCGCGTCCGATCCGGGACACCCCCATGCTCCGTGGACTCCCGACACCCCTTAATGATCTACTCCTGCCGAATTTATTTGGTGCTTGATCAAAAGAGTTTAACCCTTTGCCCCGAGCTCTGGAAAAGCTGGAGAGTTGCCCGCAATGGCGTGAGCTACGCATGGCCCGGGTTGCAGACATTTACATTTACATTTACATTTTAGGCATTTAGCAGACGCTCTTATCCAGAGCGACTTACAAGATGTGCATTAATACATGCTAGGAACAATCATAGTTTGCGCACGAGATCAGTGCAGTAATAGACATAGTTGTAGGCAGCTGCATACCATACCTGTAACACTGGGGCATCTGTATGTGTTTTTATTTACATGGCAAGCAGGGCATTACTACTATGGGTGGCTATGAGGTCTCTTTGCGCTCATAAATGCTGTTTATTAATAAGGAGCCAACACTTGGTCATGCTGGATTGCCACAGGCCCTTTGGCCTTACTAGAGCGCTAAGCGGGTGCTAAGGGATGCATAGCAAGGATGACTGTTCCCTGAACCTTCGCCTACAGTGTCAGTTAGCCAAGCTCGTCCATCTGATAATGCGGGACAGAAATCGAAAAGCGTCACGTTCGACCTCCCCCGCGCTCCTCCCTCCTCCTCTCCTCTGCCCAAACTCCCCGCTCCTCTCCTCTCCTCTCCTCTCCTCTATTAACCCCCGCAAGCAGCGGCCCCTGCTCACGCTGTTGACCCAACCGTGTTTTGATTTTCTCCTGTGTGCTTCCTGGACTGGCTGTCCCTTCTCGCTTTTTCCACATAAACAAACCCCTTTGGCCTGACGGAGGGCCAAACACCAGGCCAGGAGGCGGGACTCCCGCACGCCGGAGTGTTATTGGTACCGCATCGGCTGGGGAACCCACATAGCCCAGGAGAAAGAGATTGGCCACCGAAACGTCCAGCACCTCACCTGCACTCTGCCACCCTGCTGCTCAGCTCTGTCCCCCTCTATCCTTAAGGGTATCCCCTTCTAGCCTCCTCTTCTCCTGATGTTGATACTGCTCCATTAGCACTGCCATGCTATGAAGCAGTATCAATGTACAGGCCCTGTGTATTGTGATTTTATTTCTCTGGTATAAGGTGAAATAATAGAACACTTCTGTTTTTTAATCTGTGTGTCAAAAGCAAACTATGTTTGAAATGTGGCAGGTATATTGCTCATGAGTGGGAAGAGTGTGGGAAGAGGTGTGGGGTGGGGGGGAGGGAGGGGGGGGGTTCCTGGTTATTCATTACCGTTCATCGCGTAGGTGTTGATGGACAGATCACAGAGTCAACTGACAGTGACGTGTACGCGAGAATATTTGAGAAATCCTTGTTACCGAATCGTCATCCCCATAGTCCCGAAACAAGCTGGCCCGCGCCGGAGGTCCCTAACCTCTGCCTGCACTTAGCCGGCGTCGTTTATTTACATTTTCGGCGGTTACATCAGAAGCAAAGCCTTTTGAGCCAAAACCAAGTCAGAGATTACGGCCTTCAAATATCTATTCACATACTTACCTTTCGTTAAAAAAATGAGCATAAAACCCTTTTATTACTGATTCACAAGATTATTAATGTGGTTATTAAAAAACCAGTGGAAGTGGATTAGCGACCCTCTGGATTGCCAAAATACGGAAATGAAGAGAGACAAGCTGAAAGGGTAATTAACGTTAGCCACACAGTGTGGGTGCGTGTTCGCCCGGGCCGACCACAGGCAAGGGGTGGGGGCCGGGGGCAGAGGGGCACACAGGCGTTTGTCTCAGACTCACTGCGGTCCCGCGCCGGGCCACTGAGACACCCTGTGTTCTCACGGCATGAGTGAGTAAACATTAGCAAGGAGCTCGGGGGGGGGACGTGCTAGGACTCAGTCTGTGTGAGGAAGGGAGGGGTGGGGTGGGTTTTTGGGGGTGCACACAGCCAGTCGTGCACAAACCCCAACCCTCTTCCCATCACAAGAACAGGGAATCCTTTTTTTTTCCTTGCACCAATAAAGCCCGGAAAGGCCTGGTTGCCTGCAGACAGTGGGTCAAAGCGTGTTTCATTTGGGAGGTTTTTTTTTTTTTGGTGCTGAGAGAAGGAGCAGAGAGAAGGCACAAACACTTAGGGAGTCAAGGCAGGGACAAGGCCCTCTTTCACTCGTTCACTGTTTTTACCCCACCACGTCTGACCATCAGGACCCGGAGCCACAGAGTGTATGAAAGTCTGACAGAGCTTACACACACACACACACACACACACACACACTCACATACACACACACACACACACACACACACACACACACACACACACACACACACACTCACACACACACACACACACACACACACACACACACACACACACACACACACACACACATACACTCACATACACACACACACACACACTCACATATACACACACACACACTCACATACATCACACACACACACACATACCCATATACACATACACACACACACACACACACACTACACACACACACACACACACACACACACACACACACACACACATCTTGTCCTGCAGCCCAACAGCCACCAGGAACAGACCTTGCTTCATTCCTCCATCACCCAGTCATGTCAGGGAGAGAAGGGGGAGGGATGGAGGGAAGGAGAGGGGTGGAAAGGGGGTGGGGGAAGGTTGAAGAATTTCTGCTGTCTAATTCATGGACGTGTGACGCCCCGCTCTGGAAATAGAACAGTCGCGAAACTAAATGTTTACCAAAATGGCCAGGGAGCGGCCACAGATGACATTTGGCTTGAAGGTGAGAAATGTCCTCCCCTAATCTCAGGGGCCAAAAAAAAAAACAACAACAAGGAGGGCAACTGACGCACTGAAGCACCACACACCCTGGGAAAGAATGATGTCACTGAGCCACAGCTTTTACACACATACACGCGTACACAGGCATGCAGGCAAACCCTACACATGCCACCGAATACTGCCCTTTAACAGACCACCGCTGGAACTCTGCAGCCTCCCTTCGCCTGGGCCATTGGGCTAATTAATCATCCGTTCGATCAGCTTGAAAAACATTCGAGGTTTAAAGTCAAGTACGGCCCACATCATGACACGCATGAAATGAGACATAGCAGGACCCTGGATAAGTCCACAGATGCCTGCTGAAAGTGAGTCCGAGTAGCGAAGCGTTTCTCTGGCGAATGTGTGGGACCTGCACACCATGAGCTCCCTCACCTCTGCAATGTTGTCTTTCCCTTTACCTCACTTTTACTTTTACCTGCCACACCTGTTTGCACTGAGCTCCTGGCTCGTGGATCGCTCAAGGTGTAGGGGCTTGACCATCAAACAACGAGCAGCGTGATACACAAAGGGGATGGTATAAGGGTGGATAGACGGGTAGACAAACAGAGAGACGGACGGGACCCCGTGCCGTAAAGGGTGTTCAAAGAGGAGCGGAGGCCGTGTGTAGCTGTGAAGTGTGTCTAATCTCAGAGAAATCTGCTCCAAAAACAGTCCTGCCCCAGGCCCAGACACCGAAGGCTTGTGCCAGCAGTAGCCGCGATGGCCAGGAAAGAGTTAACGCGCCACTCTCAATAGTTCTTTTATTTTTTAAAGAAATTTATCAGATATTTTACAAGGGGACTACTTTTTTCCACTGGCCCCTTCCAAACAGAGCGCAAGACTAAAAATACAAATTTTTGTGTAAATTGGACACCAGTCGAAACTCCCAGTATATAAATGTAGTCTTTGTGCGCCAGTGGAAATGTTATACAAATGACTCTTTTATTAGTACCACAAAAAAGCCCTTTAATTATATTTATTCAGATCAGTGCAGGGGTTGCCCGAACACTGGGGTTCTTACGGCGGAGAAACTTGAAGAGGGACCATCGAAAAGTCATGGTTCTCAATGACCCAGAGAGGGGGGGAGAGAGAAAGAGAGAGTGAGAGAGAGAGAGACATGCAGACAGAGAGAGAGAAAGAGAGAGAGAGTATTTTCGCACCCAGGCATCACTTGTATACAGACAACACCACTACAACAGGAGATAGAGAGACAGAGAGAGTGAGAGAGAGAGAGAGAGAAAGGAGAGAGAGAGAGCAACAGTACCACAGGAGCCACAGGGATTTTTATAGCTTTTCTACCTGTTTGTGTTGGCGTTTTACCTGCTCCTCCCACCTCACCTCACTGCCCGTGCCTTTTTTTCTGTTTCTGTCTGTGTGTCTGAGAGAGCCTCGATCTGAGCACGTATTGATCCTCTGGGTTTGCACCTCTCTTTCTTGCAGTTTGTCCACTGTCCACAGACACTCAGCGCATGAACTTGAGGCATGTGTCTTTGTCTGCTCCGTTTCCCTGCCCATGCGTTTCTCTGTATTTATTTAAAGTCGCAGGTATACTACGCGGGTTTATTTTGACCCTAGGCACACCGCTCATACGGCATTAAAAAAAGATAATACATCCATTTACTGAAATAGCCCATTGGAATCTCTCAGGAAGTGTACATTGGCAGCGGTTCAGTGAGGGTATAGAAAAGCTGAAGAGGGCAGGGAGGAGAGAGGGAGGGGGTGGGAGTGAGGGGGGGGGGGCGGGTTTGGGTGGGGGGCTGGCTTCTCCATTATTCTGCCATCAGTTGCCCCAAGGAACACTGCCCCACTGCCAGCCAGCTCAGGGTGCAGAGAGCTGGGGGGTTGGGGGCAGGGGGGTGTGAGAAGTGACAGGTCCTCTGTTTGTGTCTCGCACACAAAGTGTCCCCCATCACTCTCCTCGGTCACGAAGCGCCGTTGGGGGGAAGCGTGTATGATCCAGGGGGTTTACGGCCGGGGGGTTAGAGAAAGGGTAGAGGGTAGCCGAAGAAGAAGAACATTCGCTTCCCTCTCCCGGTACAAAAGAGAATACCGGAGTGGGAGAGCCAACAGCGAGGAGAAAAGGGGAGCGGAGCGAACACGGAGGGAGCAGGGAGAATGGGCTGCCCTTCGACCTGGAAGCTGTGCGGGGAGCGAGATTACGGTTGTTCAGTGTGGTGTGAGCGCTCACCCCGGGACCTCTTTTGTCCCCGCTCCCCCGGCCCTGCCAAATCCCGTTCGGCACTGTGGCCCGGTTTTTGTCCCCCGAGACAAGAGCTGTTTGAGGGGTGCTGTGCGTTCCAGGGGTGAAAGTGGGGGCATCGCGCTGCTGTGCCAGTCATTTCTTTAAGCCGCTCAATCTGAGGAAGAAAGCCGGCGTCTCGCTGGAGCGTCCGAGGCCCACAGAGGCCGCCCCTGCCCTGCATGCAGATTGAAGAAGGCCTTTCTGAGGATGCCTGCGCCCCATCCCCTCTCTCAGCAGGGGGGGCAGCAGGACCCAGGCCTCAGGGACGTGACCCCCCGAGGGGGGGCTTTGTCCTGTAGACTAGATCCGTCAGCCCCGGGGGAAAAGACCATGCGGAGCCCCCATCGCTGCCCCCTGCCTGAACCTGAGGCTGTAGCGCTGTGCCATTAAACGCTGTATCATTCCCCCCCTCCACCCCGCCCGACTCAACACAGCGCACTCAACAACCCTTCATTCATCAGCGCCGTTGTGTCGTTGTATCATTAACACTCACTTAACACAGAACACTAAACGTTCAATAAAACGCTCCCGACATAATTCATATTCAACACCCCGATGGTCGACGCTCCCAACGTCAATAGCCAACGATCTTTCACTGAGGCGGAGATCTTTCACTGAGCGCTCCAGCCCCAACGCTAAGGAGACCATCACCGTCACTCAACGGTGTTCATCACCAAACCTCTATCTCTTGGGAGCACATTATGGTCATAAGAACTCTACATGCCTTTTCCACCAACCTGTCACCACCAACCCATCTCCACGTCCAGCGGCTGAGAGGGAACCAGAGGCGGACGCTGCGGACTCTGGAGAAAAAAAACATCAGAGCGCAAAACCCACAGATCTGGAGAGTGAAACATCTCCCACTGCGCAATGAAGACCGCCCTCGAACAAGCCTTCCGTCTCTCAGCAACAGGCTGCCGTTTGATAGAGCAGCACCTGAGGAGCTCAGATCTACTGCCAGGTAATATACACGCGCTGAAGGACGGCAAGATAGTGGTGCGGCCCCCTGTGAGAAACACTGTTAGTCAAAAATTTGCAATATTGATAAGCGCTTCGGCAGATGTGTTGAATTATTGCGTAGTGACAAATGGCTCCGTGAGCGTTTCAGTAAACAGTAGCCCAGTGTACTCTGCTCGTCTGCTCCACGTAGCAGGCAAAGTGGACGCAAGACCTCGGCCCACTCCTTCCACCCCCCACTCCTTCCCTCCGAACGTACAGATCCAACTCATTCCACCCCACTACCAACGTGACAAAACTCTTAAAGGAGACCTCCAGGAATGCAGAGACTGAGAGCATGGCGAGTTCACCTTGTCTGTATCCACTTTCCCTCACATCAGTCAGGCTCTGATGTGACCCCAATTCCCCCCCACCCCAGACCTTGCTGGTAGCTCCTCACAGGGGTGGGGTCAGAGGTCACAGCCCAGCTTAATGGGGCATGACTCCTAAGTGGCTCTGATGGGGTCCTGTGGTCGTAGGTTATCAGTGACACAGTCTCTCCCCCCCACCCTTTACCCACTATAGGGAGGGATCTAAAGACAGCTCCAATGCAGCCAGAACATCGACACTCAGGAGAGGAAGATTTGTGTGGCCAAGTCTGCCTTTGTGTTTCTTGTTCGTCTTACCAAGGGGAATATTTTTGGCAGACTCGTCTACCCCTGCAGTGTTTCTTTTTCAAGAGTCAGGCATGTGTGTGTGTGTGTGTGTGTGTGTGTGTGAGTGAGTGAGTGCATGTGTGTAGTATATGTATGTATATGTGCGTATGTGTGTGTGTGTGTGTGTGTGTTTGTTAGCATTGATCTCCTCTTTGAGAAATATGGCTCCCACTGCCATTCTTTCTTTGCGTTTAACCATGGGCTCAAAACCAACCACTTCAATCGGCTCTAGAAAAAATGAGGAAAATAGAGTGCTGAAATGCAAACCTCTTCAGACTGATAAAACCCAGAGAATCACAGAGGATGCAGCAACCAGTCCTGCTAACAACCTAGGGCTGGGCTCATCACTCATCGTGGATGGGAGAATTAGACTAAACAAACAACACAAAAAGCACATTCAAAATGATCACAGGTTACCAGCAATGAAGGCCTATTCGTTTAGATGAAGGTAGAGATGAAATTACCATGAAGGAAAGCCAAAATCTTTTTATACAAATCAAATGAAAAGCTAAGCTATCATTAACTTAGGAGAGAGAGATAAAAAGTTGCAAAAAGTGGGAAAAAGAGAGAAAATAGCAAAGAGATGGACCCTGTGGGTTGCAGGGAGGAACCACGCAGTGATCAGCTCCTCCATAACAGTCTCGTTGTGGAAGCACCGAGAGGGGTGGGGGGAGAGAGGGAGGGAGGGAGGGAGGGGGGGGGGAGGGACAAACTGGAATAAAACCAGAAAGCAATATTCTGGGCTGTAGAGTTTACTCTCATCAGAAAGGAAGACCGAAGGTATGGGTGGACCCGATCAGACCGCAGACACCAGGAGCAGGCCAGGGAAAGCCAGGTGTTCTCCTCCTCTGAACACAGGTAGTCCGCTGGCAGCACCTCCTACGCTGCTCTGCGCTGCTCTGCGCTGTTCCGCGGCCCCCTGCTCCGCCCAGTCTCGCCATCCTCCTGCCAGACCCACAGCTTTAACAAACTCTCAAACCACAAGCACTCTCAAACAGCTGCTTCGGCTTCAGATCTCCGCTGTCCAAGAGTACCCAGCCCTGCCATTCACAGACTGGCATAGCCGATCGCGCCGCTGCCAGCCAGCCCGCAAGCCTCCTTCAGATGGCACCCACAAAAACAGGAGCAGGACCCTGGGTCTGTCACTCAAACAGAGCTGGCTGCTCCCATACCATTCCGTCCCCCCGTGAGGCTTTTTCAGGCAACAAAATGCACCTGCCGATGTAAAATAGTGAACATAGCCCAACAATTCTCGTCCACGCCTGCATAAAATATACTGAGTAATAATCAACCACGACGATATGTAGGCAACCTGTGCGTTGTACAGATAATGGCGGGAGCGAAATCAGGAGAAAAAAATAGAAAACAATGTGACGGAGATCCAAGTTTTGATCCCCTTTGCAAGCTGCTGCGGAGCAGCGCCGGGCTGCATTGTAACCCTGTGGGTTTCAGCACGAGTGCGGTATCGCAGGCTTTCCAATAATAGGTGAACGGGGCCACGCGGTTTTGCGCTGTACTGGGACGCAGAAGAGAGGCTACACCCGCCAGTGTTCCCAGGGGAGACAACGTACAGGCTGAGTATTAATGAGACCTTTGGCCCATTTCAAACATAAATTAAAGTAGACTTAGTCGGAGCAGTGTTCTAGCAACACGCCAAAGCCACTTTCGTCCGATGTAATACACATCACGAAGATAACGGGTTTGGAAATAACCAACCCATGCTGTAAAAATCATTTCCATCTGAAGTGGGCTATGGCTGGAAAATCATGTGTGAGGGTAACTTTTGTTCGCGCTGCTGAGGAAGGGGGTAGGCTACTCTAGGACACTTTGCGGTATGAGGCAGTGACCAGACCGAGGGCAACAGAAGGGAGTAAGGAATCTGTGTTACTGCGTAGCTCAGCCACCCTGTCAATGTACATACTCGTGCAGGGTTTCAGCAACTCACATATGAGACGTGTAGACGTTTAGAGCTGCGAGTTTGCACGGTAGCACACATTTAGTCCGCACGCTGGCACAAAATGCGCTCCTTCATCAAAACTGACAGGAGTTTGGCGAGGCGTGAATTATTCAAAACCTATTGATTTTACATATATCAATCAAGAAAATCGAGTCAATAAATGGAACGCTTACCAGGAGTAAAAATATTATCAATCGTTAAACCATCCTGTTCCACAACAGTAATCTTGAAAGTCACACACCCTGAGTGCTGTCCCCTGTTAAAGTCGGCTATTCGTAGCATCTTCGTTTCTAATATGTGCACAATGTGAGTTTCCCCACGCTGCACTTCACAGCGCGGTTTTCAAAAAATACACACTACTCCAATGGAGTAGTTGTACATTGTCACCATTCACCAAGGTAGTGATACATTTTTTTAAATAAATGCATGAACATATCAAATAGCATAAATATACAATAAAACACGTGCACACATGCACGTACGATCGCAGGCGCACGCACACACAATTTGTCTCACACTCTCAGACACGCACACACACGCGCGCGCAAGCACGCACGCACGGACAGAGAATAGCCAAATATTGCTACTTAGTCCTTACCTGGAATGTTCCCTCCTAATTCGGAATTATTCCAAACAAACGCTGTCCACCACTCAGTTATGTACGTGCGGAATTATACACTTACCCAGAAACGTGGCATAGTTTAAACGCGGGGTATTTAATCTTCCTCGCAGCAGTAGCCTATTCTGTCCTCCTTCCGAGCAAAAATTGGACTGGTTTAATTTAATCATCTAGCTCTATGTCGAACAGATTACAGGAATGGTTTCCAACATGACAGAACTACAGTGAATGTATTCCGGGAACGCGTAATTATAACGCATAATTACACATGGAGAAAGCTAAAACATCAAGCCTGGTCAACATAAGTTATTTTACCCTGCACGCAGGCGACGTTGCGCTGCACGCGCTCGTCTTCCAAGCGCTCCCTCGGATCCAGTAAAGGACTGGCAAGTGTTACTGTGCTTCTCGCGCGTCGATAACCATTGATAACTCTATTACCTCTAGGCGATGTGCTTTCACTTTCCCATTCCACGGAACAAAAAAAATATGCATGATATTTAGAAGCTACCTGATGCTGTTTTTGTTTTGTGAGAGGGGAAATTCAGAACTCTTCAAAAGATAAAAACACTTTTACGCGTGCAGAAAAGGTATACGGAGAATGATATATCGGTGTAATCATACAGGTTTTTAACAAATACATTCTAAAATGTTACCATTAATCGACGCATCTTGCAAATGGTGGATACACGTAATAGTGTAGCCAATAGAACATCCACTGTACGTTGTGATGCATCGGTGCACACGTTTACACTCGTCATTTCAACAACAACAACAACAATAACAAAAATAGTTTCGTTCATATAAATATTTGCATTTTGATAATCGTGGAAGGCGGATTTGTCTACAGGTCTCGGGACCACGTTAAAGAGAGAGAGAGTAGAGATGTTGAATACGCCACAGCCGTTACCAGAAGCGCGCAGTGAATTGGGATTTATAGACTGACAGTGCAGCGCCTTGGACGTATTCGAAAGAGAAGGAGACAGATAGGTTACCAGCGGACGCGCTTACCTGGAAAAGCCAGTGGCAGGTCTCTCCAATTATGGGGAATCCCATTGAGCCTTTGGGCATGGGCAGCTTGCAGCTCTTGTCCCGGGTGGCGGTCCATCGCAGCTGCCACAACTGCTGGGACACAGCCAGCAGCAGAGCCATTGACACCAAACAAGCCGCAAGCGTCGCCAGAGCCGACACCAGGTCAAAACTTTCAAAAAGCATGATGACGGAGCTGGAGTTTTGCGACAGTGAGTCTTAAGTCTTAAGACAAAATAATGAAGTAATGACAGTAACAGAATAAATTATAGTCGACTATAGATCGTGTTGACGGCAGTATTGTTAATCGCCGCAATTGAAATACCGCAATAAATTCAATTTAAAATAATGTCTGCAGGTATATAACTAATACACCTACGATGTGGCTAACCAGAGGGCTGACTGATGTTCTCTACTTTCTATTCTGATGAACTCTGTAATATTTGAGTATTATATATTCAAAGTAACGTATTTTTAATTATTTGAATGCTGGAAAAAATCTAAACGAGACCGAATGCTGATTAACAGTAAGAAAAATCATTTTGATATCATTCAAATAAATAGCTAAAATTATATTGTGAATTTAAAAACGAATCTCTTTTAACAGGACTCGTATTGGTGCAAATTTAGAAACCACAAGGGGAGAAATCAATCAAAAAATATTTTAAATATATTTTAAGAACTATTAACTGACTTTAACTGAAAGATTCAAGAAGAAAAATTAAGAATCCTTTTCCAAAAAAACTCTCCCCCAAAACAAGTGAGCTTATATTATCTGCCAATCTCTTTTAATTCAATAAAAACAACTGGTAATAAGTTACACAAATAAATGTTTGAAATAGAAATAATCCTTTGAAGTTTGCGCTCTGATGCTGATGGCTAAATGCTAAAAATCTTCAGATGGTGGTAAGGCTCTCCCTCTCTCTAACTCTTTACTCCAGTCCTCTCTCTCTCTCTCTCTCTCTCTTTTCACATACAGTTTCTCAATGTGAGTTCGAGTCGCAAAGCGAGTCTCCAATGTGTGTTTATATAGAGGAGGCAGCGCGGCGGCAAGCGGCCAGGCTGCAAGCGGCTCCCCCCAACCCCACCCCCCCCCCCCCCGCCCTTCTCTGAGGCGGGGTGAAGAGTGAGCGGGCCGAGCGCTGGAGCGTGCGGGACCTGGACGCTCGCCCAAAAAGAGAGAAAGAGAGAGCAAGCTCAGAAAGAGGGGAGACAGGGAGGGTTAGCGAAAGGAAACAGGGTTAAAGGTTTTAAGAATTTTATTTCGGGTTCTCGGCTACTGGGAACTTATCACCTGAGATTTTGCAATGTGTAAGTGCGTAAATCATTCAGCTTCTCACAAGCCGTGGACGTCTTGTGATTTCGCACGGGCTAGGGGAGATCACATTCTCCAGAGATGCAAAATTCACTTAGGTTTATATTAAATACATGGACATGGTGTATCGCTGTGGTTAGTGAAAATGTCCACAACCATTACTTTGGGAAGAATTGTCTATGGCAAGCTATCAGTTTATATTTTTAGTCTTTCACTAATAAAAACAATAACAACAACAAAATCCACAACAAAAATAATAATAAAATATAATACCAATATTATCATTTTATTTAAACGGCAATTCTGCACAAAGCTACGAACTAGTATTGTGTTGCAATAATTTTTCAACCTTTTTTGTGTTTTCCCGAATAATTGAGCTCCAGAAATATGTCGTCGGGTGAAGCCAGGGACGCAAATAAGCTCCAGATGCGCGAGGAGCCCAGGAAGCGCTCCTGGAACAGACTGATGTTCGCTGTGACTACTTCTGTACGCACAGAGCCGCGCCAGTCCCACACTGCTTTGAAATATGTCAGAGCAGTACTTTTTATATAATATATTCTCATAGTTGCAATCATAGTTAAAATTGTGTACCAGTTGATCATTATTACGGGTCATGGCGACCTGTGGACAATAATTTGTGAAGAGGACACGGAAGTGTTCTAGAGTGACACTGACAGTAGTTTAACCGGCTCAAAATGAGCGATGTTAGGTGTTGCGTCAAACAAGATCACCCTCGAAAAAACTGCGAACTTGGGGAGAACACGTCAATGCGCAGTGGGCAAAAAACTTTTGAGAGTGTCCCGAAGTGTGCTCAGCAACACGTAGATTACTGAAAATGCGTATGGTCATGTTTTAATCCACTCGTGCATGCATACATCCGTGTTTGAAATCAGCTGTCGCTTTATCCATGTATCCATCCATCCACTCGAGTATTCATTCAGTGGTGTGACGCCAGTGTTCTTTTCGTGTGTACAATGGAGAGGAATCAACAGTATGTACGCGATGAATATCGTTAACTTTAAACATCTGTGTAAAACCGAAAAAACTCCAACGCAAAACAGTTAAACCGTTGATATATCAAAGCGATTTGCAATATACATTTTCAGTGAAAGATCTATTATCCGATAGATAAAATATTAAAATATTGAAATAAATAATAAAAGTTGTATTGCCATTATATTATGCTTGTTTTAATCATCTGCCCCTGTACCATAGTGAGTATCAGATGGGTTATAATTTGTAGGCCTATGTATTACAGCAGTTAAACAGCCGATTGCATTTCCTGCCGCACTAGCACTCAACAAGTTAAAAACAACTACAGTCTGGCATCAGTCATAAACTACAAGGGATTATGATTTCAATTATACACACCTTCAAATCTCGATTACGCATACTGTGAGTTATGTAATGCTTCTCAGATGATCATACTGACAGCATTGACCCGAACTCTACCCCCGATGCTGCACTTGTCCTTGTTACCCCAGTAGCGCATAATGCGCTTTGTATATTCTGCGAATGTAGAGGGCGATCGATGCATGTACTGTTATTTCTTCAAACAGTTTTCGTTTGTTCAGTGTAGCTGTGAATACGTCCACAGACCTCCTGTTTTACTGAAGCGTTATGTGAATAACTTTTTTTTTCTTTACAAACCAATGGAAACAATTTAAAAGAAAAAGAAAGTAAACGAAAGGGAAATAATCCAGTCGGCAGACGCGATTCTAAACGAAACGAAATTCATTGCGACGCAACTCGTATCGACTCTTTCCTTCTCGTAAAGTAAGCTCTCACACAGTACGGACAGCACGAGGGGGAAGGCTGACAAAACTAACACATTTAAACAAGCTGTGTATTTACCTTACCGATAACACTGAAACGCAAAAACAAACCTCCACAAGCCTCGGCAACCAGACGGCTCCTTTAAGCATTGTTTGCCTGTGGTAAAATAAAATATAAACGCGACTAAGAATGTCTGGAAGTGGAATGTAATACAGGAGGTTAAGATCATCTCATTCATTCCTGTGTCTGTGTTAAAAAGTAAGACTTTTGCTTTCCTTCGCAGTTCTTCTCTCTCTTTCCTTCAAGGTTTTGTTTTTCTCTTTATTTTTTCAAGCCAAAGTAAATGTGCCTCGTGTTTGCACTGCGCAATGCAAGGGATTTCTGCGTTTTTATTATATTTTTCTAAGAAATACTTTCGCTCTTTACTCTAGTAGTGTCAGTTTGAAAATGCGTCTTACTGCCCTATATTGCCGCCTAGCGGTACCAATACAGAGGCGGCGTGCAGGATCGCACTGGCTGTCTTTCGAAGCCAACTGCAGGTCGAAGGAAGTTCAACACTGTTACTGTCACCACACGTGAATTCTTTTTTTGTTTTTTATGGAACTTGTATCCCGTTTCTTGTACACATCTCAGATGTGTTAATCATTAATTACCCGGGAAAACGAATGAAAATAAATATTCAATTTCATGTAATTACATAATTTACATTAATATATAATATACACGAAACATCAGCAAACTGGACAGAATACAAATTAATCTGTCAACTTGTTAAGGGTCTGTATTTGTGTTTCAATAATGCTTACATATCCCAAGGCATGATGGGTATCATTCAGTTTATTTTAATTTTGTATATGTCTTCCTGGTATACCACTTTACATGTAGTTATCTTTGATATTTTTAAAGTCATTATGTGTGATCGGGCATAACATTTGAACCGTGAAGCTAATTTGAAGTGTGCGTAAATTATCCGTCGCGTGACGCGCGAGCTGTCAATCTCTGGGAATTCGTTGGGTCACTTGAGTTTATGTACACACGCGTTAAATGCGAAATAGATTTCCGTTATTGGACCTAACATCTTCAGTTTCATACAGTAGTATCACTCAATAATTGACCAATCCAATGGACGTCTAATGGATATTACCCAGGAGGCAGATTCATTTCAAGCGATCTCTGACCTCATGATCCGGTTTGTATCTGTGTTCATGAAACTGCCTAATTCCTCGTGGAGGGGGATGGACCTACTGTCAGATGTTACTATTAAATCATACTGATATATTTCCCCTCATTTAATTATACGGAAAGAAATGCATTTAAGAGATTTTTCACTGTCATTCAGTAGGGAACGTTTCACTCAAACGCAAGATATATATGTTAGGAATTACATTTTATATTTCATTCGTAATTTCACACGAATACTCGATTTCCATGTACTATAATAAATAAGTAGCTTAATATTATTTGAAAATGCAACAAAGGTTGGGCCTGAACTAACAAGTTGATTGATTATTTTAATAAATCGTCATCATACTACAGAACGTTGTCCATTCCACATCAGAAATGTATATATATATTTTTTAAATATATAAAACATTGCCATGAGTTTAAACAATTACCATTGAATAAAAAAGTAATTCCCTGCTAAGACTGCATTCAGAGTTAATGGTCTCACCTAACAGTAGGTGTTCTACTATTTATGTAATGTCATAAATGCTAAATGCTTAAAATGTAAATAAATAATTTAATTGAATTTTAACAGTAATTGCCTGAATACCTTCTTTAGAGTCTTTAGAGCAAGGATGTATTTGCACCAGAAGGGTGCTAATACATCCAAAAAAACCAAAACCAAAAATCCAAAAAACACCAAAAAACAACCTGTAGCTAAATCCCTCACCTTGACCTCAACATAAATGCTCAGGCATATAATCTAAATGAGTGTGTATTGCTTTATCTCATTTTTTGTGCGAACTAGGATCCTCGCCTGGTGAAATGACAGGTAGGCCAGCTATGTACAGTGGTTAAATCACTGATTCACCCGTTAGTTGCACTCTTTCACACCAAGATACAAACGCGGTTGGGGATAGACTATTGAGTCAGCTGGCACCACACAGAGCCTGTCACTCTTCGGCATTTGTTTCAAGACACTTTCACAGTTGAAAATTCAATAAGAGTCCAGGAGCACTAAGCTCTTTTCCTGTGGGGAAAAATATAATGATTTATTTTTGTTGCTTAACAGTCAGGCTGTCAATAAACTTCACTCACAATCCTCTGAGTGAGAAAGGGGGAGGAGGAGGGTATTAGAGCATTCCTGCTACACCTTATCTCCCCACCCCCCCCTTTACTGTTTTAGATTAGATCTACCATCTCCCCCTTGCAGTCTGACATGGTGCCCAAGGCTTGCCGTATCCTCCCACGGAGGGCAGGTTGGGCACAGGACATCGAGCTTCACCTCGGGGGCTTTGTGCCAAACCGTAACGCCGCTGACCATGTCAGGAAGCCTTATCCAGCGTGTGACTCAGGGGAAAGGAGCCCTGGCAGCGCGCAGTGCACAAGATTACAACACAGGAAGTTCAGTGGGTCAGAGGGGTTTATCAGTGTCACCCTCGGCCCCTCTCTCCGTGACGGTCACAAGTTCAGCGTTCAACATCGATGCTCGTGACGACGTGTCCCAGGGTATCTCGAGCACCAGTAGGTGGGAACAGGGGAAGGGGGAGAAACGTGTTGAACCTCAGGACGACGGCGGGGGGGGGGGAAGAAGGGGCAGAGAATGTCTCTGGGTATGAATTTCTCTGGGGTGAAGACATTTTCTGGGAATCGCTAACAAATTTAATCCGCAAACAAGCCAGTGATTCACAACATATGATTCAAGCGAGGGATTATGTTTTTTTTTTTTTATTCTACCGCGTCGGTGATTAAGTGACAGTGGACGCCCATAAAATCCTCAGATTTAAACAAAAAGTAAAGGAAAAAACCTCTTGATCCTCTGCTGCAGTACACTCTTAACTACGAAATAAATTAGTTAGAATTATTCACCAGTTTGTCAGACCCTGCCTCCGTTGGCTCCAGTCTGTTAGTGTACCCCTCGTTTCCTTAACTCTTCCCAGAAGCAGTGACAGTCCTATCAAAGCATGACTCCTCTGCGGTCTGCCTTGTTTCAATTACCCAGAATCGCCCGCTAGAAGCTCATGTGCAGAGACACCCAGCCCAGGCAGAGAATTCAATTAGAGCGTCTGTGCCCAGGGTGCACAAATAGTGTAAGAATTCTCTGGCCTCATGCCATGTGTTGAAGTCATGCACACCTTCGTGAGCTTTCTCTCCCCCTCTCTTGAATTTGGGAGATCCGACCTCACCATCCCTGCTCCTGGGTTCTGGATTCAGCATCGGAGGAGCCTGGAGATCTGACTCCTGGGTTGGGACAAATCAGAACAGGTATGCGCATACCATACAGATCAGAACTGTAATTGGGTAAATCAGATGACCATGTGCTCCAGAGGGAACAGAATGGGAACCCGTTACTAAGGCAACCTTCCATGACCGGGGTTGGGCCCCCCTACGAACAACGAATATAACCCAACACTTACCACACACATACACGCACACACACATATATATGTACAGGGGGTAGACAAAATAATGGGAATAGCAAAAATATATGAATATCTATTAACTAATAAGGAGTTTGGCCACGCTTTGCCTACAGAACAGTTTAAATCCTTATTGGAATGCTGTTATACAGGTTTTGAACTGTTTCTAGTGGGATATTAGGCCATTCTTCAAGAAGGAAAGCCTCCAGTTCTTTGAGAGATGAAGGCAGTGTAAATCTACTCTGCACTATACTTTCCAGAATTTCCCACAAAGGTTCAATGATGTTTAGATCTGGTGATTGGGGAGGCCATGGAAGGTTTGACTTCATCTTGGTATTCATGCGACCAATCTTGAATCAATTTAGCAGTGTGTATGGGAGCGTTATCATCTTGGAATATGGGAACATATTGAGGACACAATATTTGCACCATAGGGTGCACCTGATCACCTTAAATGGCTTCATATTCTTTGGCCGGAATTCTACCATGCAGAGTAATAATTGAACGCAATGGCTCCTACGAGATGGCTGCCCATACCATAACAGTTCCACCACCATGTTTAACAGTTGAGAACAGGCAATGTGGGTCTAAGGCTTCCTTTGGCTTCCTCCAAGCCGAAACCCATCCAGATTACATTACTTTCTTCCACTGCTCAGTAGTCCAGGTTTTGTGCTCATTACACCAGGTTATGCATTGTTGCGCATTGGTCTTGGTTACAAGTTGTTTCCGAATGGCAGCCCTACCATAAATATCAGCTTTGTGAAGCTCACAGTGTACAGTTTTTGGTCACAGAGGTGTAGATTCAGTTCTGTGGTAATTTTTGAGGCCGTTGTTTTGTGTTTTTAGCAACTATCCTGTAAAGTGTCCGTCTATCCTTGTCGGTGACCTTTGGCTTACGACCACTGTTCCTCTTTCTTGGTGCACTTTTTCCTTGGTTGGCATATTCCTTCATGATTTTCCCATTTCTTTTTTTGCCATTTCTGTGACTGAAGTATGTCGGCACCAACTATTTGACCTCTTACAAGAATCTGTTAGATCCCTCTTGTTGCTTTAGAAACTCAAATATTAAAGTGTTGATTTTAAAGCTTATTTTATAGCAGAAACCATATATATATATGCCCCATTTTATTTGTATTTTTTTGATGACAGGGTATGCTCATTCCATGTATAAACCCACCCTGTGAGTGTGCCAGCACAGTTGATGGATGGTGTGGATTACTGGTGACAGCGAGGCTCACTGCAGACTGGCACACAGCGGTGAGCGCCAGGCATTGTGTGACATGCTGGTAATCTCCTCGGCAATGATCCTCCACTCTGTGTGCCAGCCAGGCCAAAAACCCACCCCATTACTCAGTCTGTGTGCCAGGCTCGGAGAACTAGCCCCATCACTCACACACTCAAGGACGGCCTGTCGTCAGCAGGGATCACTGCCAGCTGTATGTAACAACCAGAAACATGTGGAGATGTGTTTCAAAAAACTGTCAATGAGAAAGCGCAAAGAGGATGAGTCTCAGTCACTCTTTACCTGTTCGACCCTGTGTGCTGTTGTGTTTGTGCAGGGAGGACCACTGAAATTGCAGGTGATTAATCTTGAAATTTACTGAGTGGAGCGGGATATGAATCAGTGACCTTCAACACCCAAGGAGAAGCTCTCTTCTCTGTGGGGAAGAGTCAGTCCGTTCTGCCAAAAGACCCTGATCTCCAGCATTGGCAACTCTATACACTCAGGGGAATGCCAATTTAAACCAGGCACCTTATAAACTAATGATCCCGTGTAAGCATGTACATTATGGTAGAGTCCCAGCCATAATCAATGTGCTTCCCAAAGTGCACTTTGGGATAATCCCCGCTGCACTGCCAGAGACAGCTACTGATGTCAGAGGATGAAGATGATGATGTCATCCGTCAGAGTGGATATTGATTAAGTGTTGCTCCACTCCCGGTGCCTGAGTCACAATGATCCAGCCCGTGCACAAGAAGCATGAAGTGGACCTTCTGGTGTGAACACTCCCTTTACAGGTGTTGTACGCTTCAGGCACAGACAGACTGCAGGCGCTCAACCAGAGGAGTCCCCCTTGTGCAACGAGACAGGGACCACATTGCCGGGCGAAACCCTCCCTTCCCTGGAAACGCTGTGCCCAAGCATGCAAAGCCCTAAGGGACTCCCAGACATGCCAGTGCTTTAGCGTCACTGGACACCCCCGCGAGCATGGTATGTGAGTGAATCATGCTACTGCTATATGCCTAACCTCTTGCTAATGTGCAAAAAAATCACTCTTCATCTTATAGGGGAGACCAAAATGCTTCCCACAGGTGTGTGAAAACTCAAAATCGGATAATCTAATATTTGCATTAGGAGTAAGAACTTTCTTTTTCTTTATGCGCCCGTTTCCCATGACTACGATAAAAAGATTATTTTACATAAATCCTGAGTTTCTGTATTAAGAATGTGCTGTAAGTCAATCCATTGGTCAATAGGCAGGCAGAGAGACAGACAGACCTGATCAATTCCTCACCCAACATTGCTGTAGGATTTGTCAACATAATACATCAATGGTAGGAGCCAATAAATATGTAAGAAAAAAGATAA
Organism: Aldrovandia affinis; assembly: GCA_029706075.1. Classification (NCBI taxonomy): domain Eukaryota; kingdom Metazoa; phylum Chordata; class Actinopteri; order Notacanthiformes; family Halosauridae; genus Aldrovandia; species Aldrovandia affinis. The sequence goes on from JAINUG010000148.1 coordinate 476,214, forward strand.
CCTCAGCTTGCTTTTGATTCAATGAGTATGCCATTACAATAAGGAGGGGAGGAGGGGAGAGAGGGGTGGAGGTGTTCCTTATAATGAATCTTTCGATCCTTCCATTTCAGTGGTATCTGCTCTCCAAGCTCTGGGCTACTCCCTCTGTCTAACCCTGCCCCCACGTGTTGTTGTACACACACACGGTTTGTGTTTTTAGAAATGAGATGTTTATAGATTACATGTGTACACCCGGGACCTCAGACCTTTCCCAGATGCCTGAGCGATGAGCGAGGAAGATGTCTCTGTGGTGCGAAGATGCGACCCCACGCTGACTCATGGGAAAATATGGGGGAAGGCTGGGCTCCCCAGGTGGAGACAATCAATGTGGGAGGTGGCGGAGCCTTGCGCTGTCAACTCCTCTTTTTCGCAAAGATCTGACAGGTAACCACAGTAACACACTTCCTTCAGCCAATAGCGGAGAAGCCGGAAACGGTTAAACACGTTTGCTACGTGTTGGGACTGTCCCCTGAGACACCAGAGCTCTGGATGTGTGAGCGTGAGCGTGCGCGTGCGTGTGCGTGTCTTTATGAGACAGCAAACTTTGATTTAAACATTCGTTTTAAGAGGTCTGTACAAGATATAAACTCGTCAGAGGCTCCCATCTGGGTTCAGATTCGCGACCGCCACCACATGTTGCGGGATCTGAATCACTGTGATCAAGATCTGTCTCTAGATGAGAACTTCTCTTTTAATGAAGCAGATGAAGGAGAAAGAGAACCAGATGACCTAAACTGCTCATCGCCCGAAAACTTCAAACTCAAACCATGGAGCAGACCCTGCAGGGCGAACACAGAGAGGTCATCAGTCATGGTTCCGGATGGCCACGGTCCAGTTTCATGGGTTCCTCTTCCTTATACGTACATTACTTATCTTATTTCTCATTTAAAGAGTTGATTTGTCGGGGCCCATGTACAATTGTAACATAAATGTCAATTGTTGAAATCTTGTTTATTGAGATATAGCTAAAAGCTAATTTTCATCTGCAGTTGTACAGGTGTAAAACAATAACACTCATGGTGTAGACCAGTGGTTCTCAACCCCCTCCCCCTCCCCCGGGGCACCTCCAGCCAGTCCATGTATTTGTTAAATTCCACCACCAGCACACCTGATTCAACTAATCAATGCTGTTAAGTAGTAATGAGTTGACAAACAGGTGTGCTGGCTGAGGTCCCTGAGGAAATACATGGAGAACCACTGATGCAGACAACAGGGCATAGGACACATCACAAAAACAGAGCATCTCTGAAAAACTGAGCCATAACCACACCTTATTTTTTTCACCACTGTTCCAATGAACTTCCAACAGTAACACCCAAAATTCAAACAGAACATTTATTTTCTGTAAGTAACAAAATCTCACATTTGCCATCTTCTCCTCATATACTTTCTTTTTTTTCTTGGATGAATTACTATTTTAAATATTGAAGCTGTAAATATTTACGCAGTCACTATAACGTTTTTGGTTGGACCAAATATTAATTACTGGCTCTTCTTAGCGCTTATTGCAGCCAATCAATCTGTTCTCAGGCTTTAATTTCATTATTGTGACGATCACTGCTTTTTTTCCAAAGAATTTCACATGTATTTAAAGTTGCAATTTGAATTGAGAGCTAGAATGAGCTGTCAATCACTGACTTGTTGTAACCGATCAAATGATTTTGCCCTTCACAACAAAGCAACAATGGGTTCAAATCAGTGAGTTACTGGTATCTTATGGTAGCTCCGCCCATTTTATGTGTCACGACACCTCGTTCTCCCCTCGCTAGCTGGACTCAGAGGGACTGCACCGCCCCAGTTGAAATCAGTGGCTTCCCCGACGCTGTGTCTTCCTCCGCCTTAGCAGTAGCTTAACAGCCCTCCACTTCCCCTCCCTGAAGCCCATCTTTACAGCGTTTAACACCAGGCTGCGTGGCGCACAGAACTTCCCATATGGAACTTGAGAAAACGGAATGAAAAAACCCCCCCAAAAAACCCTTTACACGACAATTACTGTAATATCATTGGACGCCTTAATTTCATGTAACTGCTGGGAAATGAGATCAGAACCGTCGTCAAACCTTTTTCCTCATAAAAACAATTATCATTTTATTTTGTTTCATTCTTTTACGTTACTGGGAGCCTTCCAAAAGCCTGAGAAATAGGACTGGTGGGAATATTAAACATGTGGCAGCAGTTTGGAGATAAACGGGTTTGAAAACGAGCTATTTATAGCAAATATCAAGTGTTTCACGCTCGTCAAGAACCTCTGTTATTTTGAGTAGAGCTGCCTTTTCAGATCAACCTTGGCAGAATAAAGACCAGCCAGCCTGGGTCATTACTGAAACCATACTTCTTAACATTTTTGTCTTATTTTTATTTTGTATAACTTTTTTTTTTTTTTGGTATGGTGGTACAGATGCCTGAGCTAACTTAAGACCAAAATGAGAAGCCATCAAACAATTATGGAGTTTTATTTAATACAGTCATCAAAAGATGGTTTAATCTAATTGTCTGCACCTACATTCTGAAATAGCTTCCTTTGATGTCTTCCAGTTTTGTCATAACCAGACGGCACAGCGTCATGAAAAACTTACACAAAATCTAATCAAACAGATTAAATGTTTCAGTTTCCCTGTACTTCCTTTGAGTAGTGTGGGAGAAACAACGTGATTCTATCAACCTTTCTGCTTTGTTTTCTTAAGTGTTTAAAAAAAAAAATCCTAAACAGAGCGTGGCTCCCTCAACCCTCCACCTCTCTTAGCACTATCTAGAATTCGTTTAGAACTTAAATCTGTCCTTGTATTGGTGTGTGATTGATGTAATAGCGCTATTATTACTGCCCGATTTTAGATTGTCCCCTTCACCATGGCACAGTGTGTTTACTTTAATACCTCCGGTTCATATAGCAACCTTTTGTTTCAATTGTGTTCCAAACGATACCGCTGTTCCATCTGGCCGTAGTACATAGTGCATGAGTTATTCTCCGGAGAGGCTGCTCTGGATAAGAGAGTCTACTAAATGCATAAATGTAAATACATTGGCAACGCTATTTTTTATTTTATTTGATTGTTTAAAAATATTTAAAAAATCATACATCCGATGGAGGTCAAGATGACAAGATGGACGCCTATCAGCATGTGGTTAAAAAGAGGCACACGGGGTGGAGACAGCTCGTGTGCTCAGAACAGCAGGCAGAACCATAGACGGCCTGACAGGTAACTGTGTAAAACACACTTGACATGGGAGTTGGGGGCCGGCGGGGACAACGGGGGATGGGTGTTAGATGGATACAGACTGAAAGATAGAGAGATATCTGAAGAGCAGAAGAGCTGAGACCCCGTGGAAGGATGTCTCGTTCCAAGGACAGGACCAGCGGGAGGGATAGAGGGAAGGAGGGAGAGTGATTGATGCTCCCAGCCACAGCCCGGTTGGACCAGGGGGCTGGCCAGATCACTGGAAGCGAGTAATCCAGGGATAATTGAATGGCTCATTCACTTGAGAGAAAGCAAGACGGATGAGTCAATGATAACCCCCCTGTCTATGCTGTGCCCTGGTAATGCGGCCCGGTCGCTTTGTGCAGAAGGAAGTGCTATTAGCATATGCAAGGCCCCCCCATTGTTGCGCCGCTCCCCCCCCCCATCCGGCATCTATGATGGATGGGTCCGGCCAGGAGAATGCTGAGAAGTTGGAGAGTGGTTTTCGGGCGGGGGGGGGCAGCCTCCCCCTCCTCCCTCCTCCCAACATGATCTTCTTTTGCACCTTGGCCGAGGAGAAACAGGGGAAACCAGCGTTTTGTCTCTGTGACCTTTGACCCCCCCTGCCATCAATTACCCCCGGACAGGAGCGGGCCGAGGTGAGCACGATGTGGAGCCCCTCGTTTATCTTCATGTGAGGAGCGCGGAGGGTACGCTGTCGCTCCTGTCCTCTCCTCTTCAGCGCTCCCTATCCTCCTTTCAAGTTCCTTCTTTCACCTTTCCCCATTTCTTCTTTGTGACTGGCTTGTCTCCCCCCAACCTCTCTCATCCCTCTCATCTCCAGCCTCTCTCCTTCTCCCTCTCATCTCCAGCCTCTCTCTTTCTCCCTCTCTTTTTTCGTTCTGTCATTTTTTCTGCTCTTTCATTCAGATGCTCTTTTTCACTATGTTGCTCTTACCAGTCTTTCATTATTTCTGTATCCACCAACTATGCTGAGGTCATCCAGACATACCCATACAAGCAGTCCCTACCCCTTATTTGTTTTTATTGCACTAGTAGGATAATCAATCATCTCTAAACATATTTCTTAAATAAGAGCTGGTCTTCAGCTCAAACTATAAGATCTGTTATTGAAGATGCAAAAACTAAATCGGTGCTTAACATTGTAATGCAAGGGATTCTGTAGCCAATCGGATGCCAGGGATGATTTGGTGGCCAGATGTAGAGAGGCAGTTTTGTGGGACTTTGAACAGGACACCAGGGTTGTGCCATGGGATCTTTAATGACCATGGTCTCATCCAAAGGAGACTGGCCCACCAACACCCCTTCCAGCAGCACTTCGTTTTCCCAGGAGGTCTCCCATCGAAGTACTAACCACGGCCACATCTGCTTAGCTTCAGCAGTTTGACATGAGAAGGGTACAGGGTGGTATGGCTGCTTAGCTTCAGCACTTTGGCATGAGAAGGGTACAGGGTGGTATGGCTGCTTAGCTTCAATGTTTTTACATGAGAAGGGTACAGGGTGGTATGGCTGTTTAGCTTCAGCAGTTTAACATGAGAATGGTAACAGGGTAGCATGGCTGCTTAGCATCAGCAACTTGGCATGAAAAGGTACTTTCTGCAGCAAAGAAGATTTCTATTCGGTCCAGAGGGAAGGGTGCCCCTTACTGTCCCACCAACACATCTTCCAGCAGCAACTTCGTTTTCCCAGGAGGTCTCCAATCCAAGTACTAACTAAGGCCACACCTACTAAGCTTCAGCAGTTTGATATGAGAATGGTACAGGATGGTATGGCTGCTTAGCTTCAGCATTTTGGCATGAGAAGGGTACAGGGTGGTGTGGCTGCTGTGAAAAGTACAAGATTGCATCTGATCAGGGCCTAGCAATTGAGATTTGGTGGCCCCTCAGATTACAAACCTTGATCAGGATCTGCGTGTTGAAGAAGCGCAGGTACATCCAGAACCTGCTGGATTTACATGGCCATCAGTGATACATCAGGACTAGACACCATGCAAATGGGCTTTGCTATTGTTTTTGCCAGGAGTGCCTTTCATGTGGCCGACGCGACGCACAACACGCGCGTCGCTCTGGAGAGGGCCGGTGCCTCGCTCGCTCCAACAATAACTTCCTCGCCCCTGATTTATTTTTACCTCCTTCCTCATGAGACAAGGACACAAGAACACACAATCACGCTTTGCCATCACACATGAAGTGTTTTTTTCTTTCTTCTTCTGCTACCTTTTTTTTTTTCTTTTTTTTTTTTTACTCAGACTCGCTGCACGCTATGTTGTTTTTGTGTCCCTTCTCGAACCCTACGCACACAGCGATGACCGCAGTCAGACACCCCGTCTCGACCTCTCGCGGTCAGGAGGGTGGTGTTCTCACGGTGCATCGGGGTCGCTCGGTCCGATTGCTGGCTGCGCTTAGCCGTTTGGCAGCACGTGCAAGGTCTGCTTGACACTGACCTATTCAGGAGCTCAAACGCTCTTAATGGACCCCGTGCTTGCTTCTGTTCACAGCGCTTCTGACTTTCCAGAGCGATGCCAGCTCTGCATAACCCTTTGACTACTACCTTTTTTTGTGCCCACTTTCCTTGAACAGTGCCGTCGGCGACCAGAGTGTCTGTGTTTGAGGCACTTTCTGCTTTGTGCCACTGTGTGGATACCTCCATCCCCAGCAACAGTGATCTAACAGAATATATATACAGTATGTATAAAAGTAATGAACTCAGTCAGACACCTGTATAGCCAACGAGTAAAGACATTGATGGACCAGTGACAAGAGTTTAGCTAATTTTGCTTGGCTGGATGTCAGTAGTTAAGAAACATTGTTTGTTTTTCCAAATAGGGTGCCATAATAAGCAATGATAGAAGTGACATGAAGAATATATATATATAGTTGCAAGTTATTGTTCAAAAAAATTGTTCAGCAGTGTGGCCCCTGCTGGGGGATTGCGGTGTGGGGGGAGTTAGGTCAAGGATGAGAACATGTCTGAGGAATAGTTTCCAGTATTGTCTTTATTGGCAGGAATGGTTAGATCATCTCTGAATTTGCATTGCTTTGAGGGACTGAAAGCCAATTATGTTATTTTGGCATGTAATTTGTCTCAATTTCTGTGACTTATTGGTTGGAAAGGATCACTTCGTTGTTGCTTGGTTGTTTAAGGTTGGCCCTGCACACTTGTTTAGTGAGTAAACAACCACTCCTCATCCCCATCATGAACCACATGGACTTAATCATGAATTGGCCCTGTCCACCTTTTTTGGATAATCCCTCCCATTTGGAATCTCCAAATATACCAAATATCTGCCATGCATACAATGTGCAAAGGAGAGTGTAGCACATGCATTGCACGCCTCAGGTGCTCGCCAGTGAGCTAGTGCCTATTTTCCAAGCTACAGGTCACACAGTACTACAAGGATACCTTGCTCCAATCTTAGGAGAGGTGTATCTATTACTGACTATAACCAAAGGAATCCTGGCCAAATACACTCCGCCTATCCCTGGCAGGAGAACGCCAGCTGTGTCCCACTGCTGGAGACTGCTGTCACAGTCAGCTAATAACACAGCCGACGCTTGAACCCGAGACCACAGGACCCAGCCTGCACTCCAGTGCCTTTACAGACTGAGCCACTCAGACAGAAGACATCCCCGCCCTAAATAATACGGTGATACGGCCATCAAGCTCAAAAGATCTGGCTTGAGTCAAAAGCAAATCGTCTTTGAGCGTTTATATACAATTTAGCCATCACATACAATTTAACTGATTGATCACTTGTGGTCAGAGTTGAGTTTTTTCATTATTATTTAATCCCACTTTATAAAAATAGTTATTTAGGTATAGAAAATATACTTTTGTTATTTATTACTATTTTGCACGGCCTGTCATCTTAACATCTTTTGCCAATTCTGTAAGTGAGTCAACTTGGTAACCCTGGTCCGCGAAACTACACAGCGCAGACAGAGTACGCCTCGGATAATCGCGAACACGAGTTTCGTAGCTATGCGCCTAAACGCGAATTCTCCTTCACGTGGCCCGCCGGCACCGCAGCACGGAGCAGCGTTACGAAACAAGGGAGAGCACAAGTGCGGCGCTGTCTCCCATTACAACGCCTCGATAACGCTTCAAAGAGCAGCCCCGGGAACACCAGAGTGTGCGGTAAAAAAAAAAAGAATATGAAAATGTTTTTCGGTTTGCTTTCAAGTTAATGGGCCGCGCGTCAGTAGAAAACATTTGTGCGCACTTGTTTTATTGGAGTCAGCCTCTTCATGTGTTGAAGCGACTTTGAGCTTGGGTTTGATGTTTTGCCTCACAAGTGCAATGTGGCAGTGACTCTGTCAGCGGTTAATAAAGTAATAGGCGGCGTTGCCGTGCTTAATGGCGAACGGAAGGAGGAAAACTGCAGGACATTATGATCATACTGAGCTTGTTACACTGTCGCGGTCATCGAAAGTACAGCGTTAAAGTAAAAGCAGAAAGCTTCAAAATCTTAAAACAAAAATAACACTCAGTAATAAGTAACTCGGTAATAAGTGAGTCTTTAAGTTTCACCTTTAGTGGTGTTCTCAAGCGTCTCTTCCGACGAAACAAACGTGGCCTTTAATAATGAACGTCGTCATCTGTGCCACCGACCCACTCACCTCCTCCCTTAACAAAATAATTCAATTAAATAATGATTATCTTTGATAAAAGGCAAGAGGCACCTGCGCATTTAAAGCTGGTCAACCCACAAAGCGATCCAAATACTGAGTAGTGTGCCATTTTCCCCAGCTGCGTCGGGCCCTGCATGGCCACCACATGTGTCTCTGCTCTAAACCCAGATCAGCTGCCGTTGTATAATCTCAATATGAAAGGCCGCTCATTGTATCCGTACAGGGTGCCAAACCCTTAAGCGACCTGTAATCATGCATAAAAATAGAAGACAGCGATTTAATCGGATATTAAGGACGTGAACCCTGCTTGATCTTGACACACTTCCAAGAACAACACAATGCAAATAAGCACTGGAGGCAATATGGTGGTGTGAGTAGGCGTGATTGCATCTGCTAACATGCTATATAATGCGTGTGTGTGTATATATATATACACACACACACACTGATCGATAGGTAGATTTAGATAACTGTTGACTATGTGTTTGATGCATTAAGAGGTCAGGAGGTGCATTGTGGGCTCCACAGAGAAATCAGCAGGAGTGTGTGTGTGTGTGTGGGGGGGGGGGTATCATCATATGATGAAGATGGGACAGGGGAGGAGATCAGAAAGTCCCAGAACTTTCTGATTGGCCTCTGAAATCAGTCTCAGTTTGACGTGTTCCCAGAAGGGAACTTCAGTGCAGAGTTCAGCTGTCTGTCTCCTAAGCTGGCAGAACGGAGCGCCACAACCCTGGCAAAACTGGTTTCGCTCAAGCAATCCGCCTCCAAAGCGTCGTTTCTTGCATGTCGCCTTCTAAGTATGCTGGCGATTACCACTGCGGTAGGGGCTGATGACTTCAGCCACTTGCCGAAACGGAAAACCACCAGAGAGACGGTGTGTGCTGGTCTCGACCACGATGCACTGCCATGGTCAGATTTGCTCCAAACCCAGTTCACAGTTTTTTTTATTTTGTTTTTAAACCAGTCACTTGTGTCTTTGTTTTGTCAAAGCTGCAGCCAGCAGCAAACAGTGACTCACCATGGCTTCCACCGATTGGACAGATTATTCCCCATGGTTCCAACTGATTGGTCAGTGGACTACACACCCCACACCCCTCACCCCCCGAGTTGGAATTGCTTCATATTTGGGGTATTCATATTTGAAATGTTATGGTTATGCACTGGCTCCGTAGATGTATTCACTAGCACAGACAGTACGAGTTAATATATTTTTTACTACTTTTTAATGCCCAATCACAGCGATAGGCCTCTCATCGCTGATGCGTTCCTCGTTGAAATTCACGAGGGTACACACTGGCACGAGCCAAGCCAGCTGTTGCTACTTTTCACTCCACATGCTACCGGCTGAGCCGCGCTGTCAGTACGCTGGAGGACTTGGCACTGGCGGAACGGAGGTGACCGGTCAATTAAGAGCCACTATTGCATGAGGCAGGGAATACCTTCTTTCTACCTGAAACCTCCCTGTGCGATGCTATGGCCAGTTCTGCTTCACCCCACCGGATTCCCTCCAACAGCCGACACTGGCACAGCCAGGATTTGATTACATATTGTGGGGCTCATCACTTCACTGAGGCCTAGTGCTTTAGCTGGGTGCAACACCTGGGAGCCCCTTATCAAATATTCTACACCCGTAAATTGTTGCGCCATCTTTCCCACCATAACAGAAGCTATAAAATTTGCCCTTTAGATTTCCTTTTTGGTGTCAGTGTTCGCAGATCTGAATTAAGCAGGTTCCTGTCACAAACAGGCTGCCATTGCTACACAGCCAAGATGAACACAGCCAACCGACAGAGAAATAAGGAACTGCACAATAGTTCATTTGGGTCAGACCATTCACCTCTGACACTCAATCAGGGCTGCCAACTTTGAAACTTTGAAAGTCGCAAGAACTAGAGGCTTTACAAATAGAAGTTATCAGGTTATATTTTTTCTTTGCCAAGTGACACAACAACATACATTTACCATTGAGTACAAGAAATTAAATTAAAATTAAAATACATTTTAAATGATACTTTTCCCTCTGGATAACCTCCATCCCTATGCAAACCTCCATTTATAAAAAGCACCCTTTGGACAACATCAAGGTGTTGTCATATTGATAACAATTCTTCAAACATTATAGGGCAGTTTAAGGTCACCCGTCTCTTTAGAGAAAACCCACAAGAGATGAAGTATGCCAGTTTCTATTTTCAGACACCCCGTCGAGTTAGACCAACTTTAGCGCCTTGAGCCTTCACCGAGATCAGTATCAGCGGTTGGTAAGAGGCAGTCGGACAAACCCTCCCCCTGAGACCTTGGTCTTTCGGCAAAGCAGACTGAGTTGCTCTCCTCTGAAAACTTACGCCATGGAGCAGAGGAGCGGACTGTGTCAAAGGACTGAACACCACGCCCACTAAAGCGCATTAACAGAAAGTGATGTGTGTGTGTGTGTGTGGGGGGCAGCTGTTAATGGCAGAGGCAGATCATCACCCTCGTCCTGAGTGGGTGGTCCAGGTCTGCATCGAGGGTACCCTAATAACCTAACGAAGCGGTCTTAAAAGCTGTAAATTAACACCCGACCGCACGGTTGAAAACGGCTGTGCAATCATGGGAGGCCCCCCATGGTGCGGTCGGGAGCTCTGAGCCATCAAACGCAGAACCCCCTGCCCACGCTTAAGAATGTGATCTCTTTTTCTTCCCCCTATGCTACTTGTGTTGCCTTGTTAAGAGTGTGGCATCTGTCACAACAGAAACCAATTACACACGAGTGTGAATCTGTTAATCCCCCTCATAAAACATCCCAATGTCAATTCACTCGACTTTCCATGAAAAACATAAGGACGGGACGCCATCAAAACCATAAGGAGGGTGTAAACAGTTTGCAGGAGTGGGAGGGGTGGATGTTGGGCACACTTGCAAAATGAAGTCGGATTTTGGTACCGGTGGACCAATTGTGTTTACGCGTATAGATAATTTGTTTCTGCTCAATAGCACTGCTGTGTGTTATATATAGGGTTGCGATATATTCCTTATTCATAGAGATGCCCAACCCTGGTCATGGAAGGTTGCCTTAACAGGTTCCCATCCCAGTGAATCACCTGGTCACCTGATTCACCCAATCACAGTTATGATCTGTCCCTGGTCTGACCCCAGCAACACAAACACCAAACACACAAAATCGCATTAAAAAAATTCCCACAGCATATGCGCACACTGACGAGAGGAACCCTCACCCCCACCCAAACTCTGCTTCGGCTCCCCGGGGGGCTACTTGGAGAGCAACGTCCATCTTAAAGGGAGATCGCAAAGATTCATCACTCCAAAAGCAGATGAGAGCTGTGTACAAACATCACACGGCTGGCAGGGAGACCACAATTCCATTTCTCCATGTCCAACGGATCAAAGAGCGCAGCATTCAAGCGTGTTCATTTAGAGCAAACTCATGTTCTCATTTCAACAGGGAACAGTTATACGAGGACAACCGTGGGAACATTTCGGGGGGAAAACCAATTCTGATGTTTTGGAGAGAAATTACACCGCAGTCACAACAAGGGGAATTCGGATTGTCATCAACGTGTCAGTTCAATCTGGACAGAAATTACGAATTAGCTCCCGGCTCTTTTGGGAAAAAAACGTGTCGAAATAAATGAAAAAAGCCAACGCACATTTTTTTGTTTTTGTTTTTGTTTGTTCCTTTATTTATTATTTGTTCATATTTGCCTTAGCTTTATTAGTATTGTGATAGCCCAAGGTCATTAGTGGTTTAATGTAACACAAACTGTACAGTGCGTCTGTCCCTGTGGACAGCAGAGCAGTCAAAGACGTCTAAAACACACCAGTCTGTTGTGGCCCTTATTGTTCGCAGGCCCTGCTCTGGTTCTGGGTTTGGGGTTGGCTCAGTCCGGACCCCCCCTGGCGCCGGGATGGTCCCCCAAGGCCCGGCGCGGTGGTCCAGCAAGACCGCAGCCCTTTCCTCTACCCCCGCCACAGACCAGCCGGCCACGAAACACGACAAAGCCACCAACGGGCAGAGGGGAAAGAAATCAACGTCAAGGCACAGCCACAAGTTCATTCAACCTCAAACGCTCTGGAACACGGCTATCTGCAGACACACACACATGCGCGCACACACACACACACACACATATATAAAAAGAAATGCTAACATGGCAACTTATTCTCCACCCTCTGGTTACCTTCCAGGAAAACTGGGATGAGAGTGGAGATTTTTTTCCCTTTTTGTCCATGTACTCGAATTGTGCCTTTATTTCACAACAATCCCTTTATGTAAGAGCAGGACATACACTGTACAAGTGGCACAGAGAACTGGAGAGTTAGCCAAAGGTAAAAGCATGTCAGTTTCCCATTTTTACCCCACACACACAAACCCCCTCCCCAGAAAACAAACAAAAAACCCTAAAAACCTAACTCAATCAACCCCTCCTAAATTAAAACTGTATTGCACCTGCATATATATATATATGACAGTAACAAACAAGGAGAATTAATTGTTGTTTCCGTTTTTTGCTGTGCTTGAAAATGTATACATGGACTGACACCCCCCTGGTGATTCGCAGAGATTGGAAGACCAAAGAACATAATCACAAGCATCAACAGAGATGTAGTGAGCACATATAGAGAGATTTGGGGGCTGCATTTGTGGAGGGCTAGGGCAGGGTTAAGGAGGACAAAGTCAAGGCTACCCTCCCCCGCCCACCTCCACCTCCACCTCCACCTCCACCACCCGCATGCAGAGAATCCATCCACGGACGGCAGTCTTTGGTATCGGGACCCCCGGAACAGACTCTGTAAAGAGGGAATCCTCGACCCTCTGCGGAGGGGGTTCCAAGGGCAGTTGGCACAACAGATCTGCAGTGTCACTGGATAGGCTGTTGGCACAACAGATCTGAAGTCACTGGATAGGCTGTTGGCACAACAGATCTGCAAAGTAACTGGATAGGCTGTTGGCACAACAGATCTGCAAAGTAACTGGATAGGCTGTTGGCACAACAGATCTGCAATGTCACTGGATAGGCTGTTGGCACAACAGATCTGCAAGGTCACTGGATAGGCTGGTACTCATGGGGAAAGCAGCAGCCATTTCACACACTGTTGGGTCTGTCAGATGTGCCTCTAAAGGTCCCGGATCAAGAAGAACACAGCGACTGCTTGTCCACTGCAATCTTATGTGCTGCCCAGTCTGTCTCTGCAGGGCTCGTATACAATCTCGGAGGAGGGTTTCCCACAATGCTCCACAGCCCACCCTGCGGACGTTGGCACGGACGCCATGACCGAGCGTCGCGCTAGCTTCGATGGCGCTCCGCCATTCCGCTGAATCCCAGCGATGCGAGCCGAGGCGCAGGAGGAGTTCGGGGCAGACGGAGTAAGAGGATGCAGAATTTCCCCACAGGCATTACAGTGCTGACCGCTAACCAGGGATAAGGAAGCACAGATCGGGTGCTTCTAACACCGGAGAGAAGCAGAACCAGGTCGTTGTAGCCAACGGCGCGGCCTCCCGTCCATTGTACAGTCAGAGCTCTGGGTGCAACACCACTACCCCAGGTCTGTTCCAGTTACTCAGGTTCCCCTCGGCCGTGCAGTAGCTACAACAACCATCCATAAGGCATGTCTGTCGTTTTAGACTTTTAACAGAGAACGATCCGATTGAGCGCTATGTATCTAAAGGGGCGGTGCAGAGGCTTAAGGTCCAGCGCAACATCTGGGAAGAGACCTGACTTTGGGTCTGCACGTTCCAGTTAGCGTGCAGGTAGGCAGGTAGGTAGGTAGCCGATACTGTAGTATCAGAACTGGAGTTGACTTGAGAAATGCATGCATATCGTTCAGCCTGTAGTTTGCATGGTTGTGCAGCTCGTCACAGAACAGAGAGGCAGAGGTGCACTGTGCTTTAGGGGAGCCATGGGAGAAGGCTAAAGGTCACTGTGGAAACCACATCCGGGTCAGAATAGAGCACACACACAAAGGCGAGGGGGGTTCTGCCTACGCTCTGTGTGTTTTTTTGGGGCGGGGGAGGCAGGAGTGTTTGGGTGCAGCCGGCCTCCTCTGGTCACGCGAGTGTCTCTGGGGTGAAGCGGGAAATAAGAACGAGGGGGAGGGGAGGGGGGGCGTGGCTAGAGTCAGCCCAGGCGTGGCAGCCAATGAGGCCAGGCTTAGGACTGGTGGGCAGAAATCAGGTTCCTCAGCTGCTTGACAACAGTGTCGATGAGCTTCTGTTTGTCGCGTTCATTCTTGCGGAACTGGGCGAAGACGTTGTTCTTCCGACTTGTGTCCTTCATCCTGCAGAGATGACGGGAGTGAGAGAGTGAGAAAATGTGTTATATAGAGATTAAGTATGTTATAAATTAAGCCTAGTTGATGTAGCCTAATTGAAGTACAGCTAATTGCCATCTCCCACACACAATCAACATCAAGTCAAACAAGTTGCAAAAATGCAAAAATTACCAACTTAACACGACATTGCCATGCAGTAAAGCAAAAAAAATAAAGTAGAAGTTCAACAGCATATTCGGTTGAATTTCTACAGTTGAAAAACATATTTAACGTAAAACAAACTTTAGAAACCCTCGCGATGCAGTGAAAATAACTAGTCAACCTGATCCAGTGGATGACCAAAGGGGCTCCTTGTAATATAGAACAGGAGCATTTTGCATCAGGTAGAATTAATAGAACAGTCTATGTGTAGGGGTTTGTAGGGTTTGTAGTATATTTAAAATCAGTCATTGTTTAAAAAAAATAAAGAAATAAAAAAATAAAGTGAATGTCACTAGCATTTAAACTAGAATTTAAACATTTGTGGAACATTTTACATGTTTACTACATTCTTATTGTTGGAAAGGTATAAAAGATAAACGATGATGATGAACACCCCAAATAGAGATCAACTCAACTCAACATCCCCCTTTCATTATATGCCATTTTCCTTTACAAATAGGCTTCGATGCTAAATGCTAATCCTCTTAGCTTCACATGACGTTCTCAGCCGTTTAGACGCCAACAGGCAGTGAAACAATGTCCACCTGCAGCTGCGCCTCTACACTTCCTGAAGAGAGAATACAGGAACCAATACACTGGGCCCAGCTGTGCATTCCGCATTAGGGTTTAGCCCAAAATAGCAGTACCGGGAAATAAAAGGAACGTTCCAAGTTCGTGTTGATCCCATCTGCGGCTTTAGTTAGCCATCAGCCTGATGGCCAGATTACCCTTCTCACAAGAAGCTCTGATACCAATGGATCCAGCAGCAGTTTACAGGTCTGCCAGCACACCCGATCACTGCGATAAACTGATTATTTTTACTGGGTTATCATCAGACAAGAATAGAACTGTCCACCACACCTGGGCAGTATGCAAAACTGGCCAGCCCTAGGAAAATAAACGGTGTGTCACCTCCCAGCAATGACGAGTCAAGGACTGGTCCTCAATATTAAAACCAGCAAAAATCATAACCGCCAGAAGACAAATGAAAATCGTTATCGACACGGGCGATCTCGCGCGCCATGGTGGCGGGAGGAAGCAGGTAGACGCGGCGGCGTGACGATGTCCCTTCTTCTCTGCGTGACTGCGGACTCCTCCCGCCGGGCAGGAAGTCATTACGAGCCGCGCGCCATGGAGGCCGCCCGCTGGGCCGCAGGTGAGCGGGGCTCTGGCGCCGGGCCAGGCGGGCACCAGGCAGCGGTCCAGATGATTTATGCATCGCCCCCCAGTGCCAAGCGCCCAGAGCTGCGGTCGCCAAATGCTCAGTTTTACCGCCCGTTCCCCGTACGCGTTATCAAACTCCATAAACGTCAGCATTAAACAGCCGCACACAAGTGTACTACGCTGCACTTATTTCTCTACCATACAGTAAAACGCATACCATGCTGTCTAAGCTGTGAACTGCATCAGCAAAACAACCGTTTCTCTGGCTCACATATTTCCATAAGCGAGGGCCTCAAGAAAGGACTTCAATGTAATGCCATTTTACTTAGAGAAGGATTATGGGAGGGCACGACTCCAACTGTAAAGTTACACCAGCCGACTATTCATTTTCAATCATCCCAGCCGGTCCCGACTTTAAACACCAGTGTCTCTTAATTAAGGTAACGAAATGCGCCTTCATTTCCCAGTCCAGGAAGGGTAACGCACATCAATTTCACAATGCCCGGAGTTTAGGGGCACTCTCGGGGTAAGTAGAGCTCAAGTGGGAAAATGTCCTCGCTCTTTCTTTCGAGTAAAATTCATCTGAAAATCTCCTGAAAAGGCTCCTCGCACATTGCCCTTTTCACTTGTGCTGGAGCAACAAGCCGAGCAACACACAGGGGGCAGCCAGAGGGTACGCTGATGAAGGACAGCCAATCAGTCTCACACACACACACACACACACACACACACACAATACTTGGAGCATTCCTGGAAAACGCACACAGCCGTGCAAACGGGAACACAAAGAGGAAGGTTCGAGGGGAAAGTGTAGAAAGCCACGTCAAGACCACAGATCAGGCAAATACTCACGCTCGAGAAATCCTTCAGAGACAAGACAGCGGAGGAGAGGAAGAAGAGAACAGCGGTCATAAACAGGTGCCAAAGCTGGGCCTTTGCTCCAGTATGAATCAAGTCATGCACCGCGTGGGGGATCCAGAGACACGCTGCGCGTGCGTCTCTTCTATGGCCTCTTGTTCTTGTCCTCTTTCACAGCGGAAAACATTTTCTCCCAGTAAGTCATCCCTACCTCTCCTGTGTTACGCTAGGCACCAAATCGGTCGCGAAACCCGTTGAAGAATCTTCACTTTCCCTGTCAGAAGGTCTGAAACCATCTGTCGGTCATGCACAATGCTTATGGCAATTCAGTAGAAGGTGCTTCACTGGCATTTAATGATAGGTCATTCGTCCATCCGTCCAGTTTGTCTGTCGGTGCTTTGGGCCTAGCGTAAAGTCTACAAGCAAATCTGGGCTCAGGGCGTCAGTCCACCTTAAACGTGGTCCTCCAGAAGGGGGCGATGTGTGCGCTGAGACTTACTTCTCCAGCAGTGCCAGGGCCGTGTGGGGGTTGACCCTCAGGTACTTGCAGGTAGGACGGCCGTAGTCAGCCAGGTACGTGGACCAGTCCCACTGGGTGAAGAGGTCCAGGAGCTAGAGAAAGACAGAAAAGGAGAGAGTGTGAGTGCCATAGCCTGAGGGATAGTGACTGGGCCATAGGACAGGTTTATATTGTTGTTGTTTTAATGATTATATTCATATTTGTACGCTATGTCAATACAATCATTTGAATTTCAGTGTTTATCACGTCAATAAAGCTCATTTGAATTTCAATGTTAGAGACAAAATCAAGAGTTATCCATAACCAGCTGGGGAAGACAGAAGAGTTTGAATTAGGGCTCAGGAAGGATAACCCCCATCCACATTGTTCGACAAAATCAAGGTTTATCTATATCCAGTATCAGTTCTTAAGCTAACATAAATCAGCCTCAGTTATCGGATCTAGTTTATTGTTTAGCTGTTTCAGATTCATTTACATTGTAATTGAAAAATAGAACAAAAAAGGATGATGCTCACGCAGGTGGAATCAATTTAAATCAAGGTTTGATGTTTTTTATCCGTTATCTGGCCATTACTATATTTCCCACATTCTCTCACGGATGGAATGCAAGGTTTGATCCGTTCCTCCTCAACAACACTATCTTTTTTTCTGAATCCAAAGTGAGTCCACACGGATGAACAAGTTCGCTTTTTTGGGGGGATATAATTCATCATTAAAGACCGCCCTGGCATTAGATTCAGCGTCGGACATTGCAAGTTATATATGGTACTGCAAACAGAGATTTATGCCGTGTAGCTAGCTAGCTAATAACAGCTACCTACCAGGGTTGGGAAATGTGAGGGAGTCTGCCGTGCGCAATCGCATTGTAAACAAAAACAAAATGCAAGAACAGCCAAAGAGGTGGTGGGATTAAATGACATTAGCAGACACCCCAGGTTCAGTATTATATTATTTAATATGGGTTATTTAGACATTTTAGTAGGCCACGTGATTTACTTTCACGGTATTCCGTAAAATTTATGATAGCACTATTTCATATTTTAATATCGTGGTATACCGCCATACCCCTAGTTTGAATCCACCAGTTTATCAACACACTGTCCTCATTTTAGCACCCTTTGTACACGGTGCCATGGAGCATTTTAGAGTTTATAAAAGTGGAAGCAGGTAATTAAATTACAAAGGATTTGTCGCGAAACAAAGGCAAAGAAAAAAAAAACAGTCAGTGGGCCTTCACCACAGGTGTGAGAGAGAGGGCACAGAGTGACCCTCACCCTGCAGCCACACCCCAGTACTGACCTGCCTATGAACCAACACATCTCACTGCATTGTTTTTTTTCAGCATGGACCTACCAGGCGCCTGCACTGTGCACTGCCCCCATCAATAACAGTGCATTCCATACACGCAAGCATGCATATATACACACACACACACACACACACACACACACACACGAAGCAACAGCTCAGCATTTGGAGGAAGTGACCTGAGAAGCCTGTTGCTCAACTTGCCAGTCACGGTGACCCCCTCCCCTCTGCACCACACAGGTCCCAGATAAGCACCTGGGCACCCGATACGGATTTGCATGCATATCTTAGCGCCGATTTCTCTTTCTTCTCACTCTCTCTGTCTGTCTGTCTGTCTGTCTGTCCAGCACACTCTGTACATCCCACAGGAAGGAGCGCAGGGAGAAGAAGAACAACAGCGCTGCTGAAGTTGTGGTGGTGATGGAGGAGGTGGGGGGTGGTGGGGTTGAAAAGGTGACGGCGGGAGGACAGCGCAGCGGAGGGAACCGCACGCACAGCAGCAGGGGCCGTTTCCGTAACGCGCCGCTGTGTCACACGCGCCCTGACCCCCGTTTCACCCCCATCCCGCCTTCACCTCCGGCTGAACTTCCACTCCGTCTCGCTCCCGCTGCCTCACCTCGCGGTGACCCCGCCGTTATCGGACCGCGCTCGCTGAACAAACACGGTGGCGAGGGCGCGCGTTATTACTTCCTCTTATTCTTCCCAAACTAAAGGGGAGGCATCGCGTGGCAAGTTTTTTTTTCTCTTCTTTTTGTGTGTCTGGTGTTTGGATAAGGGCTCCTAATGATTATTCTGACTGTGGTATTTATTTGTTTTGAAAGTTCAGGGAATAATCATTGCCATTAACGTGGAGACGCGGGCCAGGGGATAAACAGATCACTGCGCTTTGTCATGCATTGTTATGGGCTCACAGTGCTGTTACACACGCAACTGCTTATTTCAGCAACCTGACAGAAAGGGGAACTGCTGTGGGGTGCCCGGGTGAAGAGTGCTGTGAAGAGTGCTGTGTAGGGTGGAGACTGTGGGGGTGTGTGCAGACAGTGCAGTGGGTGTGTTGTGGGGGGGTATAGGTTGTGGGGTAGATAGAGTGTTGTGGGGGTGTATAGTGTGTTGTGGGGGGTGTGGGGGTGTATAGAGTGTTGTGGGGGTGTATAGAGTGTTGTGGGGGTGTATAGAGTGTTGTGGGGGTGTATAGAGTGTTGGGGGTGTATAGTGTGTTGTGGGGGGTGTATAGAGTGTTGTGGGGGTGTAGTGTAGACAGTGTCGTGGGGGTGTAGACAGTGTGGTGGGGGTGTAGACAGGGGGTATAGAGGGGGGTGTATGTTGTGGGGGTGTAGACAGTGTTGTGCGGGTGTGTTGTGGGTGTGTAGAGAGTGTTATTGGGTACGAGTGCTGTGCTCTTGCAGGGTCGGTGATCCTGGGATTCCTCAAACACACCACACAGTGCAGCTCTGGTCAGAACGCCACGTCACACCATGACATCACGGCCCAAAAACCACCGGGCGTCCTGCCTGCGGCCCGCAGCTCACTGCTACGGAGAGGCCCAGAAACCCTGCGCCGCACCCCCCAGTACACCCCACCCAAAACCCTCAGGACCAGAGACTCATCTCTCTCTCTCTGCGGCCAAGACGGAGAGGACAACACGCACAAGCAGGGGCTCTCCTCCACTGCAGAGACGATCCAAAAGCAAGGAGGGAAAACTGAGATGATCCCCCCCTCCCTTTCTCCCTCCCTCTCCCTCGCTCTCGCTCTCTCTCTCTCTCTCTCTCTCTCTCTCTCTCCTTCTCGTCTCCTGCAGCCCTGGCCCTGACCCCTCCGGCAGTAAAATGTGGGATGACTGCTGCGTTCTTTTCCAGCGCTCACCTCTGGACGGCCTCTGAGACGGCGCATTGTTTTCTCCATTCCCTGGCAAGCCGCCGCTGGCCTGGAGTTTTATGTGAACTACTGCAGAGATGGCGATAACAATGATAATAACCGCAGGAAAACCTCCGTCGCTCAACTAAACAGAACAAAAAAAAAAAAAACTAAACAAAACACTGACAGCACCATGTGGAAAGAATGCAGGAGAGGGAGGGGGTGGCAACGGGTCAGGGCGGAGCACGGCTTGAGGAAGCGCTCAGGTGCTGCAGACAGGTGTCTTCAGGGGGCAGAGCACCCGTCACTGCGATCGTCCGTTTTAAGAAAGTCTGGCTACGTAATGCGCACGCAACTTATCCGTCTGTAACGCAGCTATGATTTGTGCCATCTACACTACACATCATCTGTTCCGTTGGATGTTTATCTGCACTGTGGGAACAATGCAAAACAAGTTTCTGTACAAGACAAATTATCATAAATTCAAATCTTTCATAATCTAATCTAATATAAATGCACACGATGGGGGTTAGACGCTGAGCTCCTGCTGGGAGGCCACTGATTCCGATCGTAGTCTAAATCTCAACTGGCCTCATGACAGCAGCGCTAATGGAGAAGAGGGCTCTGGTCGAAACGCACCACAGCGCTTTCGCAACGCGGGCCAGCGAGGAGGCGTGCGCCGCTGCAGTCGCGCCGCTGCAGATTACGCCGGTCTGCGTAGAGACGGCGGTACGAGCGCAGTGTGCACAGAGCAGCGCGCGCGCGTTCGCACGCAGTGTGTGTGTCGTGATGGCAAACAGGCCGAGATCGACACAAACACGGTGCGTCCCGTGGTGAGCGTGCTCGGCTTGCGACTGGCTGGGGGATCCAGGTATCCCAATATGTTCTGCAGATGTGGCCCGGTTCTGCTGGTGGATGGGCTCTAGCGTGGCCCCGCCCGCAACACAGACACAAATCACGCGCAAGGAGAAAGGAACACGGGAACGCGGCAATACATAAACTCCTGGGTCAATCTTCAAAGGCCGCCCCCCCCGCCTGACAGCAGCGGGGGACTTTGATCGACGGCCTCGCCGAATTCCAGACCTGCTCCTTTCAACCTGGTCTGATCTAATCACCTCCCGCCCCCAAAATCTCAGCTGGCCAACTCAAGCCCTCGCTCTCCACCCTAACGCAAGGTGTCTGCTGTGCTTCACCCAGGTGGGCTCCGGGCGCTCTGATTGGACATCGTCTCCGTAAAAGCGTTCGACATCGCCAGATGGAAGGCAGGACAGCGATACCAGGAGCTGTGTGGAAAGAGGTCAAAGGTGAAGGGGGAAGGGGGCAGAGGGTTTCCTGATAGAGCCCCCCGAAACGCCGCTCCGTTTCACGCACCGGCCCGCGCGCCGCCCCAATGCGGGTTTCTGCGCTTCCGTGAGAAAGCGGCATCCAAGAGCTCACAGCAGCCCAGTGAGCACACATCCTGTATCTTATCTACGTGACCAAACAGACAACCAACCACCACCAACAGCGATGCTGAAGACGCAAGAACCCCGTTACCCCGGCCCAACTCCAAGCACTTAAGAGCGTTATCTGCGGGCTCTGGGACGCACTCAGGGAGGGAGAGAGACGCGGGAGGAGGAAACGGAGGGAGGGAGGGAGGACAGTCATCACTCAGCGTTCACGGGGCTGTCGCGCTGTGCCGATAAAAGCTATCTCCCACTGGGGCTGGGGAAGACTGTCCCTCACCGCGCCCCTCTACTCCTTCACCGAGCAGATCCAAACCCTTGACCCCGAGTGGCGGGAAGGGCAGAGGTTATCCGGGGGTTATCAGGACCAAACGAGCGGATATCAGGGCCGCTCGAGCCTCTGCTTCCCTGCCGCCATCCGCGCAGGACCCCGATGGGGGCTTTGGACCGTGTGACAGTGACCCGGCGGCGAGCCACGCGGGTTTCACCAAGACTCGTTCTTTTGTCAGTTACGGTTCGTTAGCATGAGCACGCTGCGCCGATATTCTAGCCCAGGACTCTAGGCTGCCATTACGGTCACAGCTGGATGTTGAACGGGGCTCAATTTGGACAGACCGTGCAGCGGTCTTGACTTTCAAGGGTCAAGCGGCCCATGACCTGGAAATGGTCATTTAACCAGTATCGTTACCAGATGGATTGACCAGCATCGCTATCAGATCAGAGAACAGGATGACCCAAAACGACCGCTCGTTCACAAGAAATAAGAAAACGGTTTGACAGCAACAAAACCGTTTGTAGATGCTCTGCTCTAATCGGCTATCCCAAAAGTGGCTTCCAAATGTGCTGTGCCGTAACGCGCTTCACACGGTAGGCTGGTATCCGGGCCACAGTACTGGCAGGACCTGTAGGAGAAATGCTCTCCGGGACTTCTGCGAAGTAACCGCCACTCTGTCTGAGCTGTGTTGCGTTATGCCGACTGCTCCGGCACTGAGAACAGAGGTGATTCGCTCAATCTCACGCTCCCTCGCTCCATCGCTCCCCCTCCCTCCCTCCGTCTTGCCAACTACCCCAGCACAGAGGCTCCAGTGTCCCGGGCAGAGAGCAGGAGCGAAAACGTGAGCGGGAAACATGCTGGAACACTCCGCCGCCATGGTGTCATCCCGGTTCAGCCCAAGGCCCCACCTGTCACCCCGGACAAAGAGCAGAGCCAGAGATCATATCGTTAAACTCAATTAGAGGTCAGACCCAAAACCAAGACCTCATTGTTGTCGGGGAGACTGGGGAACGCAGCGACGCCGTTTGACCTGAACTACTCTGGCAACTTAACAGAAAAATAAATAAATCGCACGCAAATCGCCATCTTCTTGCATTTAAAACCCCAAATGTGCTATGTTCCAGGACAGAGCGTCTGCGACGGTGGGACGCAGGGGAGGCGGGACAGTAAGGAGCACGAGGGCTGGAGAGGGGTTCTCTTTTGGAGGGGTTCTGAACGGAGGAGCGGGGTGAGAATGCACAACGATTCCCTGCATTCCCTGGGACAATCGGCCTGCTTCATCTCCACCAATCGCCTCGTGCCTGTGAGGGTGAGAGTGGCTCTCACAATGGGCCCAGGCCTCTAGTTTAGCCGTGTGCAGGCCGGGTGAAAGTGAGAGCGGCTCTCACAATGGGCCCAGGCCTGTAATGGCTCTAGGAGGCAGACGGCGGGTTCAGCGGCGGGTGAGGAGGACGGCTGGCAGGTCATTGTTCTGTTATCAGCTCGCTACGCTCTGCTTGCAGTCTCCATGAGGTAAGTGAAAACAGCCTCTTCCTGAGACCTCTGTCTGCAGGCAGGCTGGGGGACCTGGCCCATGGATCACCTTCCTGCCAAGCGGAGAATGGAGAGCGGTGTGGAGCAGCGGTGGGAGCAACGGGGCCGAGCAGCGGTCAGAGCGGCAGCGTGGAGCAGACCAGCGAGCAGAAAAACCGTGTGGAACAGCGGTTAGAGCAGCAGCAGTGAGGAGCAGTGGGCAGAGCAGCAGCGTGGAGCAGACCAGTGAGCAGAAAAGCCGCGTGGAACAGTGGTCAGAGCAGCAGCAGTGAGGAGCAGGGGTCAGAGCGGCAGCGTGGAGCAGACCAGCGAGCAGAAAAGGCGTGTGGAACAGCGGTTAGAGCAGCAGCAGTGAGGAGCAGTGGGCAGAGCAGCAGCAGCAGGCCAGGACACGTCCGCGCGTGCAGCGGCGCGAGGCAGTAGCGAGGGAGTGAGATCACGAGGAGATGCTTTGGCCGTCGCCGGTCGTTACATGGTGCAGTGTTATAGTTTGCATATCTCACAGCTATGTTTATTTATCTCAGAATGCATCTGACACCCACAGGGCTCCTCAGCGGCCAAGAACCCACTGTCTCACAGGCCGGTTCACCCAAGGTTCAAGCCCAGAGCGTGTGCCGGCCAGTGCAGCGCTGCCAGAGGAATCCAGGCCCACGCGGGGGGGTCCTGGACTGGAAGAAGGCGTGAGAGAAGGAGTCAGTCATAGATGAATGGAGCCATCAAAGGCGAATAGGCTGAACCACAGCGAAGGGGATGCTGGGAAGGCAGGGGCTGAAGGGACATGGCGGCTGAGCACTGGGGGGGGGTGTTGTTGAGGGGAAAGGCCAAGCCAAGCTCAGGGGGCTAGGTTAGTTGGCGTGTAATGAGACTGGGGTCAAGGTGAGACTGATTCCATGGGGCTCTTGCACACAAGACCGGGGTTAGCAAAACAGAGCAGCCGGTCACTTCCAACCGAAACAAAGGGAGGCTGACCGTAAGCCATTAAAAAGTCAAAATAGTTCTTAATGTTTTGTTTTTCTGGATTAGTACTTAAGGAGATTTCTATGGGGAGATTTACCACCCACGCTCGGAACGTGCTGTCCAGCCAGCCCAGGGCTCCGGTGGACAGACAGACATAGCTACTTCTGTGACTGATGGCTGTGAGGAACCAGAACACAGGAAAAACCTGAACCGGCAGCCCCCACCCCCCACCCCCACTGCAAGAGCCACCCTGCCCTTGGTCGTGGGACATCTGGCAACGCCTCCAGTCGGGCCTTTTTGGACTGGGGGTCAGACAAGGGTCACTCCTCCCTGCAACTCACCATGAGCAAAGGTGAAGATTCTGTGTCTGTGTGTGTGTCTGCGTCTGTGTGTGTCTGTGTGTGCGTGTCTGTCTGTGTCTGTGTGTGTGTTGGTGGTAATGACTCCTGTCCTTTCAATGTTCAGATGCATTTTTGTATTTTACAAGTGTTTTGGAAGTCTCAGAGCCAGGAGTTGTTGGCGAATAGCGGTCTGAAACAGGCACAGTTTCCGTGGAGGCTTTTCTCCAGTGAGGGATGAGAGCTAATGGCTAATGATAAGGTCCTAGGGAGGGATCGGAGGCTGGGAGACACTTCGGCTCTTAATTATTCAATTAATCCAGCCTTTTACAAGACCTACATTTCTTGATGAGTTCATGAACAACAGGTGAAGACAGTTCTTGTGTCCCTATAGGGAACATCTTACTGTGGTATAATCTACGCGTGAACTGGTGTTTGTGTATACAGCCAATTAGCCAATTGAGCCAGGGTAATTGCTGTCGACAAAAAAACCTGCATACACCTTGCCCAGCCCTGCTGTAGAGTGTGGGGGAGAGGGTCCTGTGGCTGCACACCCACCCCCACCCCCACACCAGCACACCCCCACACCCAAGAGCCCACTGCTCTGGTACCGGCCGATGGGGGAAACAGGAGCGGTCTCAGACCTGTGGCTTTACCCCACACTACAGCCTCACTCACCTGCCCAGCGACCCAACAGTCTCCCGCAGCGTGCCCACTCACTGACGGTCAGGAAGTGAGTCCGGCAGGGACACGGCAGTGAGCGGTGTGACAGAAGGCGTTCAGCGAGGTTTCGATCTGTCGTGTTACAAGAAAACGGGCTAAAAGGGCGTGTGAGACAGTAAAGTCCCCGTGGGAAAGCACATCTGCGAAGCGAATAAACCGACGAAGCGATGCCAAGCGAGCCAGACCGGAAACGTTGAGATGATTTAAAACATTGACACGGTGCTGTTGACTCACTCGACGCTGACCCCTCTAGGGTTACAGTGGGGTGGGGAGGTGAAGAGCTGACAAATTTGAGAAAAGAAAAAACCCCCCCGGAGTTTCCATGAGCCGATCTTCTCGAACACTCCCGAGGCTGTCCCGCGCAAAATCTGTTGACACGCGCATCCTGCTAAACGCGTCCAGAGGGGGATTCATTTCAGCATAACAACATGGCTCAGCTCCACCGGTAACCCCGACACCTTTAGAATGGGTGGAACCAGAGGAGGAGGACAAAGAAGAAACTACGTAGAATGGAAAGTGAGATCGTTACTCTGGCGCCAAAACGCACGACTCATTTCGACCCGAAACGCGCTACGGGGGGGTTAGGAACCGGAATCTGATGAAAGGGGCGTTTTTCCACAGGGGTCTCTTCGGATCTTAATGTGGGGAAATTCGCTCTCATCCACCACCACTGCTGCTTGTCTGGAACCGAAATCAACGCTAATTAAGGGTTTTCTGGGAATTTAATTTAAATCGTGCCGGTTGGGGGGGATGGGAGAGGGGGTTGTTTTTTGGGTGGACTTTCAGAGAGCGCACATCTGATAAGGGTGTTTTTTTTGTCTTTTTCCAGGGAGTAACCATTTCCCTGAAAATCAGCACAGATAGGCAGCTGTGTGTTCATAGTCACCATGGTGCGAAAACCAATAAACAAACAAGCCCCAAAATGTCAAAAGTAAATCAATGGCAAAGTTGGTGTCTCTGCATACCTGCGAGTCTATTTCCAGCCCTCATGTCCAACCCCTCCCTCCAACACCAATATGAGCCTGCCCTCCTCAAACCTCCAAACGCATCAGTGCATGGTTCTAATTCGGAGGGACAGCGGTGTGTGTGGAAATGAGGGGTCTCGCATCTCCAAGACCCCAAAAAAGAGAGCATATTTTCTGAATTATGAGCACAATTCTATTGGGGGATGAGCCCCGTGACCTACAGGGGTAGGAGCAGAGACAGAGTGAGGCAGACTCCCAGGCCCCTGTATGAGCGCTGGGGCTGTAACTCTGAAACCAGCTTGACTCCCAATCTGGACACCAGCCAAGGTTGTTGGAAGGTCAGTGGTGTGCCCCCCCCAGCCCCACTTTCCCATTTCCCCCTCCCCCCATGCCACCCCCACACATATCCCTCCATCTTGCCACTGGACACAATGTGTCAACAACCCACTCCAGAGAGAGAGGAAAAGAGAGAGAGAGATGGGAGAGAGGGAGAAAGAGAGAGAGAGAAAGAGAAAGAGAAAGAGAGAGAGAGAGACGGGTTTATCGGCTACAGCACCGAGGAAATGCGAGTAGGGTCGGCCGGAGGCCACACTGCTGGTGCAGCACAAGCCCCCCTCCCCTTCCCCCTCTCCCTGGGGCGGAAGACAGTATCAGTGGCTGAAGAAAGTGATTACACCTGGCCTAGTTCTGGCTGTTAAATACAGGAAGGTCAGCCAGCGTGCGCTGGGGCCAGGCCCAGTTCATAGCCCACACGTCACGGCTGTCTCCTCCCAGCTACGCCCGCCGCTGCAGTGTCTGAGAAAAACCAGCACCTGCCTCCCACACTGCACAACAGCGACATTATTACACTCACTCAAGCGCACACACACAAACAAACACACACAAACACACACAAACACGCACTGGCACACACGCACGCACAAGCACGTACGCACACCATAAAAAGACCTATAAAGTGCAGAAATGTATGAACATGTGTCTCACAGAAGCAGCAGCTCCTGTGAGGCCAGCCAGGAGACCCCCCTCTGTGCTCAACCTCCGCGCTCATCCCCCGTTTCACTCATGACCTGCTCGGCTCTCCACAGACAAACACTCCCACAGCCCTCTCACTTTACACAGAGGTGGATTCAGCTGATCGGATCCAGTTTACAAGCCCCTGCTACGACGAATGCAGGTATTCTCTGAGTTCGCTGAGCTGACCAACGCGACGGACTGCATCCGACCACGACCCCAGTGCACCCTGGGCGTTCTTCTCCCCTGCCCCACCGACGTGACCCGAGTCACGCGGAGTCGGGTCAGAGAAGAAACAGATGAGAGAGAGAGAGAAAGAGAGAGGGATAGAAAGAGTGAGGCTATTGTTCTTTATCAGTTGAGCAGTTTCGTTTTTTTGGCTTTTGTTTTGCTTCACTCCATGTTTGCTTGAAGCCAGCCAGCTGATAACAACAGAGTGTCACGGACAGGGTGGATGGCTGCTGAACCTATGCCCCGCCCTGGCCTCTCTGGGCCCACCTGGCCCCCCCAGAACCAGGAGGGCTCGCCACTGGGCCCACCGCTGCAGTCAAAAGGGCCTAACCGCACTGGAGACGGAGCACCGGAGACGTAGAGGCCCAGGAGAGGAGTCCAAGTTCTTTACTGGACAGAACGTTCTCTTCTTCACATTGGGTAACACTGAGACGTCTACAGGGTGCGGTAAGGTACAGACGGTAAGCGCCGACACTGCGACGGTTAGAAGATCAACGGGTTTGACAAGGGGAGGAAATTCATTCTCCCCTCTTTTCATTTCCCACTGGTGCTCGCGGCGGGAATGCAAACCCGCCAGCATTGAACTGCGGGACAGGTGAGCTCACAGTCGCTCAGGAGAAAGGTGACACTTTGACACGTCCAATGAGATGATGGGGGACGACTCATATTCATTCAGATTAGAGGGAGTCAACGAGCTGAGATGAGTGAAGGAGGGCTTGACCTTCAGCCCAAGCACAGCAGGGGACCAGACCCTGCCGACACACAGGCCAGATGACCAGGAGGCCGATGGAATACCACCCATTTTCATCTTTCATCCTCGCTCTACCTACCTCCCATTCCATCTCTCTCCCCATCTCCCCCCTTAACCTCCCTCTCACCCCATCCATACCTCCCGCGCACCCCCCCCCCCCCAAAACCCAATCTCACAACTCTCCCTCCCCACGTGAGGGAGAGCAGAGCCGATCCAGACTGCTTAGTCACCACGAGCGAGGGAACGAGGGAGAGAGGATCTGCTCTGCGCCACGCTGCCCTGACTGGCAGATCCACAGCAGATGTACTTTTCCAGGGTTCATGCACTCCCGCGGTGGGCCCGCGGCCCAGATTCGGCAGAGTGCCGTCCCTGTGCTGTTCCCCCCAGCGCCACTACCTCCTGACCCCCCCAACTCCAAGCCAGGGCAGCTTGGCCGTGACTACACTGCTCGCAGTTCAGTGAAAGGGAGACAGTCACACGCTATCAAAGCGACCCCAACACAAAAGAGCAAGTGGCTTTGTAACAGGGGGAGGCAAGAGGCAGATCACTCTTAAACGCTTTTCACCACTCCTGAATTGAGCAGCTCTCTCCCACTGCTCTCTCCCACTGCTCTCTCCCACTCCCGTGTTGCGGTACACAGGTTCACAACTCCACGATCCCGCGAATCTCTCTCCCTGCTATGTCGGGCCCCAGGATCCAGGATATCTCTCTCATTACCACGGTTCCAGAATCCATCAGATCTCTCTCGGCTTTCTACAACTCCAGGATGCAGCGGATCCAGACCTTTCCGTACTACCATCTATGACTCCGGGAGATCCAGCAGATCTCTCTCACTGCTACGTATGAGGGAGCTGTGGGAGGCCAGCAGTGGGAGGTTAGCGAGAGGAATGCGTTTCCCTGAGGTTCACCTCTCCTAAAAGAGTTCCACTCCACCCCCTGCACTCCCCATCACTGCCACGCTGGCCTGGGGCCGTTGGCGAGGCAGTGATGTCACATCATAACTGTTTAACTTTCCCAGATTAAATATTTGGGCTTCAGAAGTCTTCCCCTGGAAGCCTGCGCAACGCTGCCACTGGGGGAAAGCACCATGACATTAGCAGTGGACCCTGCCAGCAGACTGGTTCCTGACCCTCGTGTGGAGATAGGCGTCACGCAGCAGGGCCGTGCTCCCACTGTCTCCTACCTGATTAGCCTTGACCCGTGGCAGCTGGGTAAAACAGCTCGTTGAAAATGTTAACAGACAACATTCTCCAGACTCAGAGGGGGAAAATCCCCAAAGAGAAACCAGTGAGTGGGGCCGAGGCACTGGATGCAGAAGGGTTTGTGTGTGTGTGTGTGTGTGTGTGTGTGTGTGTGTGAGCTGACGTGTGTTGTGTGTGTGTGTGTGTGTGTGTGTGTGTGTGTGTGTGTGTGTGTGTGTGTGTGTGTGTGTGTGTGTGTGTGTGTGTGTGTGTGTGCGGACATGTGTGTGTGTGTGACATGTGTGTGTGTGTGTGTGTGTGTGTGTGTGTGTGTGTGTGTGTGTGTGTGTGTGTGTGCATGTCTGTGTGTGTGTGTGTGTGTTTGTCGTGGTTGTTGGGCAGGAAGGGGTGGAACGAGCATATAAATGAACAAACAAACAAGGGATAAATAAATGAAGTAAATTTTGGGCTGTAATAGGAACCATGCAGGACAGTGCGTACCAGGACAGGACCAGCGGGCGACAGGGAGAGGGGAGAGGGGAGAGGGGAGAGGGGGGCCGGCGCAGGGCCCTTGCCCAAACCCTGGGGTGACGTCACTGGCCATGGTTAGCTCTGGGACGGATTACAGAGGCTTTGAGACCAGCCTGATACCCAGCTGGAATTTCTTATTCACTTTGAAGACCGGAAAATAAAAAGGAGGACTGTGCTTGTGTTTGGCGGGGAGGGGCGGGGCGGAGCGAGGGCACCATGTTCTGCGGGCGCTCCCGCCTTTGAAGGGCAGTGTTTTGATAAAGCGACGGAGGGGTCAGGGCGCCATTAAGGCATATTCGCGCAGGCAACAACGGGAAAACGATGCAAGCGCGATAAAAGGTGTCCTTGCGACTCATCACGCACCCGTCGGTTTCCCGATAGCACGTAGGGAAGGGCGGAGGGCCAGGCAGGCCCATGGTCATTTTCACGTATTTATATTTTGAATTCTGTGAGCTTTTATTTGAGGAGCACTGTTCCACATGGGGAAACTTGGCAAGGCCCCTTTTTCATCTGTGCACCGCACAGGGAAGGTCGATGTTAATGTGCCTCTGACACTCCTGGGTCCAAAGCATTTTGGGGTTTAAACTCATCGCAGAGCATGAGACTCACAGGTAATTTTCCATCATTTGAGAATGAGTACTGTAGAAACCATAGTATTCTAGGAAAGGGGGGGGGGGGGCAATTTCTGTTTGATGGCACCTGTCAAAGCCTGCGTCAAGATTTGTGGTTCTGTGTGGCTCAGTAGGTAGAGCATGGCATTGGCGACACTTAGGTTGTGGGTTCAATTCCCACTGGGACCACATATACTGAAAAAAAAAAAGTATGCATTCACTACTAAGTCGCTTTGGATAAAAGCGTCTGCTAAATGGCATATATTATATTATTATATCAGGATATCTGCAGTCAGGATAAGCCCCTTAATGCTGTGTCAGATGGGTTCAGAGGCCCTACTTGCCAGGTTCTGGGAGTACAGACCTCTCCAGGCGAGGACCTCGTCAGTACACAGCTCCGCTCCTACACAGTACACCCCGAGGGGTTAACTTGAGTTCCCGTCCGTGATAAAGGAAGGAGCCGGGCCTACAGGCCCCCTGCTCCTGGCCTGAGTTTGACATGCACCTCTCTTCTCTTATCTCCATGAGGAACAGGAAGCCCTTCTCCGAGGATGGAGGAGTGACAGTTGGACAAGCACATTCCTCTCCTCTCCTTTTTCCCCGCCCCCCCCCCCACACTTTTTATTTCATCTGCTCACTCCTGCCCTCTCCAGAACACACGGATCTGAAAGTCGATCAGACCCCTGCCGCAGGTCACCATGTCGACTGCGCGTCCCGCCGGGCCCGGCACTGTCCTGACACCAGGAGGAGGGAGTAGGTGGGGAAGGGGGGGGCAGTGTGAATGTGGTTATTGAGGGACCCCGGGACGTCCCGTATCGTGTGACTCCTCGCCCCCGGAGACGGGACGAGCATGCCAACACCAACAGACCAACATTGTAACCTTATACTCCCAGAGCCGGACCGACACCGACCCCGTACGCGGACCCGCTGGGCTCCAGACGCCTGTCAGCCACCGGTCCAAATGAAGAGTCCCGACCAGGAACCCAAACACGGGGGGGGGGCTGCGCCGGAAAATACGACCCTCCGTTCCTGACGGAGGAGTCGCACAGGGGGTGAGTAATAGGTCCCCATTGTGAGCTCTCGGTCGCGAGTGCCAAAGATCTGTAAAGCACAGAAATGCTGCGCCCCGCGCTCCACCTCTCATGTCTCTCTCAGCGCACATTTCTATACGTTTTCTCCAATCATCCTGTGATTCTTTTTTTTTCTTCTCCATTTTCCTAAATTGGCTGGTTGGATGGACAAGGTTTGCATACCAAGATGGAAGTGTTTCCAAGCACTGAGGAATTTGGCAAAGGCCAATCTTTGGGGAAGAATTCATTATTGTCATTGTCATGCTGTGCCCTACGGGGAGATTTGGGAGGGGGGAGAGAGAGCACGAAGTGTTGGTGGCTCCACAAAGGCGGACGGCGGGAGCATTTAGATGCGTTTCCAGAGCCCTTCCTTTACCCCGGGGGCACGTGACACTGCTGACGCAGGGGAGAGCGATCGGGGGACCGAGGCAGGCCGCCGTGCGGAGAGAGAGAGGCAAGCACCTGACTGCCCGAACACAGAGGAACCGTGACACCTGAGGCCGACGGCAACGTGACCGTGAGGTCACCCACAAGGAGCGAGCGCCGGAGAAAGAGAGGGACGGACAGAAGCCTTCATCGGCCCCCACAGCGACGGTGAGCATTGGCGAGCGCTCTCTGAACAACAGCGTGCGCCACCCGCTCTCGTCAAAGCCCTTTCAGAGAACCTGGCCGCGCAAAAACTCGCTCTTTCGCTCTCCCCCGTTACGCGTTCTTTTTTCTAAACGGTCCACGTTATCGCACAGGGCTTTCAGCTGAAGCCAGAGAGCCAGAAGGCCGCACTCTTCAGCCACGCTGGGGCGTCTGGACCGCGCGCGGGGTCCGTCCACGCAGCGAGAGAGGGAGCACCGGCCGGTCACCGGGAGAGTGACAGCTTCCTCCTCCGTTTGAACCCCAGTCAGCCCCCCCCTCCCCCTTTTCCGGAGGTCAAGGGTTCAGAGCTGCGCGTGTGCCAAAAGATAAACTCGTGAGACGTCTTCTCCCCTGTGTAAGACCCCGGCTCACCCTTCTCTCTCTCTCTCTCTCTGCCACAGACTCAGAGTCTGACTCCACCACCGAGGAACGAGCCAGGGAGAGAGCTCCCTCTATAGCAGCCACAGGCAGACCGCCGCCCGGCCCGGGGTGAGAGAGGGAGGCCGGAAAACACCTGCTGCAGGCTCCCCACTTTTACCTGAGCGTGACCGTTACAGAACCAGCCAGATGCCTCACGCACAGACACACCCTGGGGAATTCAGCAATGCAGGGAAAAGTCACAGTGATGCAATGAGCCACAGGTTACGTCCATGCACTTCCTGGATAAATGTGACCTTTCTCTACTGGGAAGCTCTTGGGAAATGATTGAAAACCCCGATCTTGACGGTTTTGGCTGCGTGTCCAAACGTCACCCTCTAATCCTCTGAATGTGAAACCCACATTTCCACTCCCGACAAGTCCGTTCTTGCTATGCCAACATAATTGCGGCAGGTATAAAATATGTTTAATTTTTTAAAAATTGCATTGTCATAGCAGCAGCAACCTCAGTTGTGCGCATGCATGTCTGTGTGAGTGTGTGTACATTACATTACATTACAGGCATTTAGCAGACGCTCTTATCCAGAGCGACTTACACAGTTTACATTTCTTTACAATCCATTTATACAGCTGGACATTAACTGAAGCAATTCAGGTGAAGTACCTTGCCCAAGGGTACAACGGCAGTGTCCCACCTGGGGATTGAACCTGCAACTTTAACATTACAAGCCCACTTCCCTAACCATTATACCACACCACACTGTGTGTCAGTGTGCATGCTTGTGCATGTGTGTGTGAATTTGTGTATGTGTGTGTGTCTGTGTGCACCCTCCCTAAGCCCCATTACACTTGCTACTTGGTGTTATGCAGGGATTTGGCTCTGCAGATAAATCACAAGGTCTGACAGACATACAGTGGGACTGGAGGCCAGGCCTGCTGGTGCTGGAGAGACTCAGCAATTACCCTCCCTCAGCAGGGAAGCACAGCGAAACCCAAGCCGCCCATCAAAGCAGCACACGACATGAGCGCCCTGACCTCAGGGCCGACTTCACAAGGCCCCTACGCTGCACAAGACAGGGTCACAGCCACTGCTGTAGCCGGAATTAGTGGCCACGGAGCGACGGAGACATCGGAAACACGGGGCCATCTTTGCAGTCCTGCAGCCGGTGCCTGGCGGGGGAAGCTTCGCTCGGCATTCGGTCTCCTGTAAGTACTAGCTGTCAAACAAGTTCTGCATGAGTTGAGTTTCTGTAGTAATAGGCCCTAGATAAGGTTTCAACATCCAACTCTTCAACTCCGTTCCGCCGGAGAGGGGAGTTTCTCAGACCGCAATAACGAAACAAGTGAGATTTAGTATGACTTGTGTTTTTGTCCCGAGCAGCACCCAATTAGTGGGGCCATAATAACTGTACATAAATGTTAGCAAATGTCAAGAAAGCACATTCCTCTTTTTTCCCCAAGTCCCTCGCTAGTAACATACATTCTCCAGAATCCATGACATTTCAGAAATGCTCCATGACTGTGCTGGGAGCAATATATTCCCTGACCGGTGGCGGATCCCATCCAGGGAAGGAATTAAAGCTTCTCCTCCCGCCCCCCCCTCCCTCCCCAGTCCTGGACGCCAACATTCCTTCGCTCTGGGTCACAAGCGAGCAGGAGCGCTCTTAACACCCACCCACAAGTGAACCCCCACACCTGCCCCTCCCCCCTCACTGATCCTGACACACTGAGCTACTGAACACCATCAATCCCACCCATGTAACGTACTGCCTCCGAATGGCCCGTTTCGCAACAATGCAACAGAGGGAAATGCTGAACACACCACATCTCAACAACATAACGGACAAATACTGAATGCACCACATCTCAATAACGCAACAGACTGAAATACTGAATGCAGCACATCTCAACAACATAACAGACAAATACTGAATACACCACATCTCAATAACGTAACAGACAAATACTGAATACACCACATCTCAACAACGTAACAGACTGAAATACTGAATGCAGCACATCTCAACAACGTAACAGACAAACAATCTCAACAATACCATGGACCTCAACAAGTCAATGAACACAGCACACACTCAGCTGAAATAGTCAGAGAGAGGGAGTCAGAGAGAGAGAGAGGGGAAGAGGCTGTTGGTTTATCAGCATGCCACAGCCTGAGGGGGCATGTTCTATTGAGAGCGAGACCCCACATGCTCCTAAAAATCATAACAAAACATTGTGATAGCATTATTAGCATTATTATTTATAGATGTTTTATCATTCGGATGATTACCATTCAAATTAATGATACCAGTTAGGCTATGTAGACACATTTTCATGTCATCATTTTTTACACTTTATCGTTTAGTTTTGTTTGAACTACAAGTATTGCCAAAGCAAATTTTTAAATAATAATAATAATATTTTTTTCAATGTAGTTGATTCAAATGGAGAATAAAGAAAAAAGAAATCAAAGTGGAGATGGAGACAGAGACAGAGACAAAAAGACAAACAGAGACAGAGACAGAGACAGAGACAGAGACAGAGACAGAGACAGAGACAGACTGAGAAAAGAGAGAGAGAGAACACAGTGAAAAGAGAGAGGAGAGAGAGAGAAGGGTGTTTTGGGCGAACCAGGGAAAGTGTCCCTGCCAGTCCGGGATCTCTTCTGCCTATGGGCAGACTCGCATCACGCCGAGGGTGACCCCAAATGTCAAGAGGGGTCAAAGGTCAGAGGCAACAGCCTTGCAGATAAGAGCAGCGAGAGGTGAGGTGTCAGTGATGCTTGACCCATTTAGTGGGACGCCACACTGAGAAGGGGAAAGAAAGGGGGAAGAAGGGGAAAAAAAACAAAGCAAGAGAGCACTTTCTTCTTTTCCACTGGCCTGTTTCAAAGGCTTCCCAGGAATTCTGGGACACTGCCTGTGGATGGGCCACAGGAATTCGCACGCGGCCTCTGGGGCTCCAACACTCCTGAGAGGCACAGCCGTATCCCCCACAGAGCCCCCCGCGCTGGCCGCTGCAGGGGAGGGGAGCAGCGCACCGCAGAGACCGAGACCGAGCCCGGCTCCTGCCGCGTCCCTCTGTCTGCCGGCCACGGGACAGAGGGACAGGAGGTGGAACACACTCCGTGCCCGTACCCCAGCAGACCCACACCTGAAGGGGCTCCACTGGCCGCCATGCCTCTCAGACCCCCCATCCTCTCACACACACACACCTCCCATTCTCCATGACCCAACTCCAAATCACCAGGGCCTCTTGTACCCCCATGGGACCTCCCCAAACCTGGGCCCCCTGTACCCTAAATACAACAGCCCCCACATTCCCACAGCCCTTCTACCCAATCCCCAAGGCCCCCCCTCCTCCTCCTCCTCCTCCTCCCAGGACTCCCCCGCCCACAAACCCCAGGAGGAATTTGGGCTGGGCGAGGATTCAGGGCAGAGTTGAGACACAGTGGGCCCAGAGCGCGTGCTCCATCGGGGGCAGGCCCACCGCACGGCCGGCAGGCCTCCCACACGCGAGGGCAGCCAAGGGTTCCCACCACCGCAGGCCCCCGAAAACCAGAGGGAAAGAGAGAGACTAAATATAGCCCATGAGCTCCGAGCAGGAGCCACCAGGCCTGTTTACTGCGCTCGGTGCTGTAGAACGGAGGGCTGTGGCGGCGTTCACACACACACACACACACACACTCTCACACACACACACGCTCTCACACACACACAAGCACGTTCTCTTTTCCCATGTTTCAGGCTGCAAATCCTCACCATGAAGCATCAGCATTGAAGAAGCAAAACAGTTTTTTATATTATCATCATATAATTATTACGTAATTAACATATATTTGGTTTGGGTCATGCAGTGCCCTCCAGAATTATTGGGACCCTTGGTATAGGTGAGCAACAAAGGCTATGAAAAAATTTATTTGTTGTTCATCAGCTTGGTCTTGCACTCAAAATATGAGGGAAATCAAACCTTGAATTGAAGTAAAATTATTCAAAGAAAAAAAAAAAAGAAAAATAGTAACTTGACAACAGTAACTATCCAGGACACACATGCTTCCCCCAATCATATTTACATGCTGTCCTGTGACATCACAGGTTTCCCCACTGTCCAATCAGGCTTCGACAGTTGCACAACGACTGTGAATGATGACCCCTCTCTACAGATGCAGTTCCAATCCTTGGATATCTGAGTCATTCTTGGGTTCCCAAGATGGAAAGTTGAAAACCAAAGGCACATTTTTTCCCAAAGCACTACACGAAAACCGAGTTCAGCCTGTGCAAATAATGAGCGCCTGAAGAGAGATCTGTATCCGCTCAGATTTTAAGGAAGGAAAGCTGGTGACATCAATGGGCTGCCCGCTTTTCTGCAGGGTTCGAGCGCTCCCCGCCTCAACGTCGATGAGAAAACAACTACACATTCGTCCACGTTTTGTTCATTTAACAAGCATTCGCATACCGGCTGAAGTCATTGGTTATGGTTGAATACTCAAATGAACAAACACTTCACTCTCATCACAAAAGCTCCAGGCTCCACTAAAAACCTCCTGGGTGCAGGTCAGACCCCACCAGGGCGCAACACATCGGTGGCGGTTGAGGGGAGTGAACCCTTCTCACTGTCAGCCCCGTGGCTATAAAACAAACATGATTCTGTTACGACTGTGATCATGGTCAGAGGCAGGAGTGAGAGCAGGAGTGCGGCGGTTTCGACGACACGGTCGAGGGCTGGCGCGTTCCCCTTCGTCCGACTGCGGCTTCATCCAATCGGGACTTCGCCGTTTCAGGGCGCTGAAGGTCCCGATTGGATGCCAGTCCCGAACGCGGCGACGGTGTCGGAGGCGTGGCCGCGGCAGCGCTTCCTGCGAGCGACGCCTCCTCTGAGACACTCTAGGAGGAGGAGTTCCTGACGGGGCATTTTGACCCAAAACATTTTGACGCGAAAGAACATTCCCTGCCCTCTTTCTTTCTTTCTTTCTCCCTCCCTCTCTCCTCTCTCTCTCTCTCTCTCTCTCTCAGAATCTCCCCATCCTTCCCTCTATTCTTCTAGAATGTCCTCAGGTCCCTCCCTCCCTCCGTCCGTCCGTCTCCTTCCGGAACGCTCTCTCCCTCCATCAGCATCTCCCAATCCTTCCCCTTCTCCCGCCACACATCGCCATCGTGGCTGCCTCCATTCGCCCGGTCATGAGCTCGCTCACTCTCTCCTCCCTCTCCCTCTCTCTCCCTCCCGTCTCTCTCTTCTCTCTCACGTCCAGCTAGGCGGGGGGTCAAGAGCGGGCGACGCGGGCCGCCCAGCTCCCATTCTCGCTCCCCCACGTTTTCCGGACCTCGGAATGCCTGTCCCCCCCCCAGCGTCCCAGGGCCCGGCCGAGCGGGGACACAAGCCCCCTTCAGGGTGATTTATCGGGCCCATTCAGCGCTGGTGGCGTGGGGACACTCGGGTCACCTCCACGGTTCTGAGTCCCGGATCACCAGAACAACCACATGAAAGAGCCGCGCCAAGGGGGGAATGAGTGGGAGAACTGGGGGTATGAATCACCCACCCCCAACCCCCCTTTGAAATTATAATAATAATAACAAAAACAGACAGAGTCTTCCAAGCTGCTTCTGATCAGAGCATGAAAAAGAGAAAAAACTTATGTGAACCATTTTTTTTTGTCCCCATTCCTCCATCTCTCCTCCTCTCCTCCTCCTCCTCCTCCCTTTCCTTCTTGGTCCCAAAAAAAAGAAAAAACAAAGCGAAAAACACAAAAACACAAGCCCTCAGTGAAGTCAGGAGTAAACCGCCGAGGAAAACAAGTGGCACTGCATCATCGTGGCAGCGCAGACAAAACGGGATTGTTTTAGTGGAAGAAAGAGGCATCCGTCACCGTCTGTCAGCTCATTCATCCTGCTTCCCGGCCCATCTGTCTTGCGCTCAGAGCGCCTGACACCAGCGCAGGTTGGCCACTCCGTCTTTAGGGGGAGTCAATACGGACATCATTCTTTCCCATCCCCTCTCGCCACCCCCCACCACCACACACAGCCACCCCCAAACACCCACACCCCCACACACCCCACCCCACCCCACCCCACCGCATTTGGGAGCACTCTGCTACGGCAGGGCGGAGGGGGAAAGCGACGGGCTGGGTACCTGCTAAGACCCCCCCCCCCCCACAGAGAGCCCACGCCGAGGTAGGCGAAAAGCCGTGGGCCGCCCCCATTGTCCCGCCCCGTCCCAACGGAGTCTCCGAGGATGGGATGGGGACACAAAGGACAGGACTCAGGCTGGCTGGGGGGCTGGAAGGCCGGGAGAGGGGGGGCGGGGGCGGGGGTGGTTCTTCAGTCTTGGTTGTTGTGAGGCTTTTTTTTTTTTTTTGGCCAGTCATCCAGTGGGAGTCAGAGGTTGGATGGGGCTTTAGCTTTGCTGGGTGAGAAAGGTGGTGGCTGAGATGAGCGTGAGGTCTCCGTGTCAGCGGAGGGGCCAATGGGGGGAGGGCGGGGGGGGTTGGGGGGTGGGGGTGGGCAGAACGTTCCCAAATCTCACCTTTAACCCTTCAGACCCAACCTGACAGGGTAGTGACCTTCGAGAGGGTGGCCTAACTCTGGCATGGCCCATAAAGCATAAACATGCGCACACGTACGTGCACCGACACACACACACAGACACACACACACACACACACACACACAACACACAAACAAACACACAGACTTCACACTCACAAGAAAAGAAACCTCTGAATAAAAGTGGGGTTGAGGTTTTTTTGGGGGACTGGGGTGTTGGGGGTAAACAGGAGAAAAACAGAAGAAAGGGGGGAAGGAGAGAAGAAAGAAAGGAAGAAAAAGAAAAAACAAAGACCTACTTGTCTCAAGTCGATGAAGGCCAGCAGCAGAGTGTCCCCCTGGAACCCAGGCACAGGGCCGGCTCTGGCAAACCCTGTGGGAAAGAGAGACGGATAAAGAGAGGCCAGAATTCGCCATGGACCGGGAGATTGGCAGACGGATGACAGCCGGGACAAGGGGAGGACGG
Organism: Aldrovandia affinis; assembly: GCA_029706075.1. Taxonomy (NCBI): domain Eukaryota; kingdom Metazoa; phylum Chordata; class Actinopteri; order Notacanthiformes; family Halosauridae; genus Aldrovandia; species Aldrovandia affinis. Next base: position 515,890 of record JAINUG010000148.1, read on the forward strand.
GGGGGTGGTGGGGTGTGGGCGTTGGGGGTGGGGGGGGAGGATTTGGGGGCTCAGGGCAATCCCCCTCTGAAGAGTCATGTCTCTAGGTCTGCCACTGGCTTTGTGCACCCTATCCAAAAAAACTCCCTGTCATCAAAAGCTCATTAATTCTCGCCAGTCCCTCTTCTGACAGAGGAGGAGAGGGGTGTACGGGACAGCGGGTGTCTTCGCCCCCGTAACCCCGACCTGAGACTCATTCCCATGGGCCTCGTCCTGCTCCACTGGTCCAGGACGGGGTGCTGGTTTGGGGGGGGTTATTTGGGGGGGGCGCGGGTGTACGGGGGTGTTTGAGCGTCCCTTGGAAAGAACCGTAAACAAGAAGTTCAGTATTATGAAAAAAGGAACGTTTGACACGCGGAGACAAAACAAACCGAGCTGTGAAAAATCTCTTTCACCTCGCGACGCTGGCGGCTTTATCGCAGCTCACTGGAATTACACGCTTGCCATCTTTATTTCTGACCCCCAGACTCCTTCCAGGGCCTGTTGTCCCTGCTCCCGCGCTTTGTGCCGGGCCTGAACCCGCCGCGTCTCCGCAGCCCGCTCCCCTGGTCCCTTTCCACAGGCGCCTCTGGGCTTCACGTGACGCGTGTGTCGCGATGTATCTCGTCAAAAAAACTACAAAGAAAGACAAACCCCCCAACCCCCCCCTCATCATCCCCACACCAAAAAAAACAGCTCCCCTCTTTTCTGTGGCTCTTCGACGCCTAACACGCAAACAGACATCCGAGCGGCAAGACGCCGCGACCCCGTGGCCCCCCGTCTGACTCCGGGAGTCCCCCGGCTTTGAGAGCCCCAGTCCCCTGCTCTCCCTCTCTTTCTCTCTGCCCCCAGGCCCGACGGGGGGAGATGGGCGCCCTCAAAGGAAACACAAAGAGCCGGGGCGCTGGGGCAGAACACGGCCGCTGCGGGACCCGCCCGGGAAAAGAGGTGGTTTCGCAGCGCCCCCTGTGGAGCGCACGCGGGACTGCGGCGTCCTCGGTGGCGGGGGGGGAGGGGGCCGGGCTGCGGCTCCACAGACGCGGCCGAGGCTTGGGAACAAAAGCGAAGGCGAGGTTTTCCCCTCATCCTCCTCCTCCTCCTCCTCCTCCTCCTCCTCCCCTCCTCCTCCTCCTCCTCCTCCCTTCCTCCTCCTCCTCCTTCGCCATTAACCGCACTCCTGGAAGCCCTTTGTGTTGTCACACATTTCTGCGGATTGCAGCAGGACTCCCTCACCTCAAGCGTGCGGATTCCCCTCAAACCTCAAACGTGCACATTGTCCACGGATCCTCTCACCTCAAACGTGCATGCTACATCAGAAAATTGATTCAAATGAAGGGCAGGGGAATTTGGGCATAGGATACACCCTGAGTGCGCAGTAATGTGGGCTCAGTGAACACGCTCATCTCCAATGCTTTAATCAAGTCAGATGACTGAATGAATGGAATGAGCGAACGAATGCATGAATGAATGACCAATTTTGATTGCCTGCATGGCATACTTTGAAGAAGCCGCTTCTGCATGCAAGGGAACAGCGCCTCCAGTGGCCAAGCAGGAGTAGGTCGCTGCGGCACACTGCTGAGCCCTGTGACGCGTTTCGTTTGTGGTCATGGTATGGGATGATATTTCTGACACCATGTGCCTTTAGCTGCCTGAGACAGAATCAAGTCAGCAATGCTCACTGGGTCACCGGCCCTGGACGGGCCCCTGGAATGGAGCTTCGACTTTGGAGCCCATTAGACCTCAAAACAGGCCCTTAGACCCACAAAACAGGCATTTCGGGCTGTGCCTGAGCGAGTTGCCCACTGGGGCGGGGAGGGGGCAGGGATGTCGGCAGGAGCTTGCCGCGTTTAAGAATTGAAGTAGAAACGGTACAAATGGCTACTAAATTGCGAGAAAAAAATCTTAAATAAAAAAAGACCCCAAAATATACTCTCCCCACCCTGGACCCCTCATCTCCCCATCCTCCAGCCGAGACAGATTGGCCCGACGACGGATTCGACCAGACGCTTCATACGCGCAATCAGGTAATCACGACATCTTAAAAGGAGCCCGGGGCGGGGCTCCTTTACCCTCCCGCTTCACCGTGACCGTGCTGATCACAGGGCCCGCCGTCACGTGGCAGAGCGCCCTCTCCATTTCGGCAGGAGCTCCGTCCCATCTGCCCCGTCTGCCGCCGCGCCCCGACCGCAACACTCGATACGCCACTTATCAGCGCCGTCGGCAAAACCAGGTCTTCCCACCGCACTGCAGACGGCGGACAGGCCCATCCGGAGGGGGGATCGTGGGGTAATCTTCCGCGCAGCGCCGTTCTACTTCTCTGCCGCTGACCCCGCGCCCGCTCCGACGTGCCGCGCGTTAGAAGGCGGGCCCCTCCGGGCGGGCCATGGGAAAGCCATTAATAGAGCGGAGAGCTCTCCGTTCAGAGCTGCTTCAGTTGTGGTTTCGTCAAACGCTGCGGTCCAACCGGCATAGGCAGCGCAGCCCGGTGACTATGATAGGTGGTCCGACAGCTTCCCTCTCCGGGGCCGACTGGCTGAGTATAAAAACAACGCGCAGACTGGAGCGGGGGCGGGAAGGGGAGACGGCTGACGAAGACCTACCTGGTCGAAGTGTTGCCTTTGTCGAGCGGCCAACAACTTTCACTTGGGAGCATTAAACTGTGTGTGCGGGATGTTATTCCCTTTTCTCGTTCGCCTCTCGCCCCGGCACCAGTGCTGACTGTTAGATGTGTGTATTGGAGGGGCCTTGAGTCTGTACAGGGGCCTGTAAAGATGACTGGTAGGCAGGCACGGGGACAGGGGGAGGGACGGGGCGGGACGGGACGGGGCGGGGCGGGGCGGGACGGGGCGGGACGGACGACTCACGCTCGCACTCCTTGACGTCCAGGTTGAACTGCTGCAGGGCCCCCATGGACACCTGCCTGACGTCAGCCTCCAGGAGCAGCTGCAGCAGGGAGGTGGAGAGGTGCTTGCAGGCGGACATGCAGGCGGTCTGTGCCACCTTCCCCTGAGAGACAGGGAGAGAGAGAGAGGGAGAGATAGGGGAGTCAAGGACGTTTCCTGGACACTCCAGCTCTTTACAGGGCAGGTGAGCAGTGTGGTAGAGGGATGTCTGCCTCAGGACCATAACACACCCCAGTCTGGGGCGCTGACAGATCTCCAGCAGACACAGTCTCCTCCCATACAGTCTTAAGCCCCTCCCATACAGGCAGTGTCTCCTCCCATACAGGCTTAGGCCCCTCCCATACAGGCCCCTCCCATACAGGCAGTGTCTAGGCCCCTCCCATACAGGCTCAGGCCCCTCCCATACAGGCACAAGCCCCTCCCACATAGTCTTCAGATCACATTCTTAGAAGGGCCTTGTGGGGGGTGGTGACCTGCTGCGTACCTCAGCCCCACGCCCAGGCCCTGAGCGCCTCTGAGCCCCGTTAAGTGAGCACTTCCCCTGCCTCCTGCTGTGGAACGGAACTGTGAGGTGAGCTGTGGGGAGTGGGGAGTGGGGAGTGGGGGGTGGGGAGTGGGCCTGGTCGCCTCTCGCACACAGCACAAACCCGGGACTCTGCATTCGCACTTTGTTATTAGAGCCTAAACTTCCTCCCCCCCTCGCTCCTGTCAGGTCCCCTCTCTGTACAGATCCATCACTTCCCCCCTCCCCGTCTCTGACCCTGCCACGTCTGCTGCAGGGCTTACTCCAGCGCTCTGTGACACATGGGGAGAGAGAGAGAGAGAGAGAGTGACCCAGTGAGAGAGAAAGAGACAGAGACAGAGAGAGAGAGAGAGAGAGAGAGAGAGAGAGACAGAGAGAGTGAGTGAGTGAGTCAGAGAGACAGAGAGACAGAGAGACAGAGAGAGTGAGAGAGAGAGAGACAGAGAGACAGAGAGAGACAGAGTGAGAGAGAGAGCGAGAGAGAGACAGAGACAGAGTGAGAGAGAGTGAGAGAGAGTGAGAGAGAGAGAGAGAGAAAGTGGACAGAGATGGGAGATGAGGGGTAGAGGCAGAGGAGGACAGAGAGAGCTGATAGAGACAGAAGAGTGTGTGAAAGGGAAGAGAGAAGGAGAGTAGGAGGAGGAGAGAGAGAAAGTGGGGGAGACAGAGCCAGGGTCTCCGTACTATCACAGAGTTCAGCACCCAACCATCCCCAACCTACAGACACACATGACACAAAAACACACACGCACGCACGCACATACACACAAGCACGCACACACACGCACGCACGCACACACACAGTATTCAGTCTGCCATCCAACATTTGTCTGACAGACGGGGAAATACTCAAGGAAATATTCAAAGCTATTAATACCGCAATAAATCGAAAAGAAAAGAAAAGCGCGGAGTGAGTTCGACTTCAAATTGTATGTGACTGATCGAAACAGAACACGTATAGAGAATATTGAAAACTCCTTTCGCTCAATATTGCCAAGGCCTGGCCAATAAAACCTCGGAGATTATGACGGGCTCAACGGTAAATCTCACAGAAATCTGGGAGTGACTTCAAGGCTCAATGGGACCGAGGGACCGTAGCACTCCCGTGCCTGTTTGGACAAGGGGGGCAGGGCCGCTCCCTTTGAAGAGCAACTCACCGACAGGAAGGTGTAGGCTTACTCTTCATCAGTGTAAGCGAATGACTTACTTACTTTGTACTGACATGCATACCCCTTTCCCCTGCCCCGAATGGAAAGATTACTCCGCGCAGTAATTCAACAATTATGCCTGTGAGACTTTAACCAATTAGCGCAATCTATAACTTAGCGATTACATCAATTGATTTATCCCAGAACCAAACTAGAGCTGAGAGCCCGCAGACCCAGAGAGGAGCCAGGACGGGGGGGGGGGGGAGTGCGGTTTGAGCCACGGACTCCAGAGAATGGAGAAATATGAAGAAAAACCAAAGACCATCCAGATTCGTTCAGAGGAAGAATGCACTGTGGGTCAGTTCTCTCTCTTGGACTATATACATACATAGCAAAGAGGCAGTATAAAATAATGTGTAAAATCTCAGTGTTTTATGAGATTGGTGAACATATTTGGGGGAATTTTTGACCATCCCTCCATACAGAATCTTTCAACATCGTTCAGACCCTTTGCTCTGTGCTTGTGTCCTACCCCCAATTCAAACCACACATTTTCAATTACATCTGTGGCTAAGTTAGTCCCCTATCACACATCTGTGGCTACGTTTCAGCTTCCTGGCAGGGGGGGTTGCAGGGTTTTGGCCAAAATGTCTTGGTACTTGCCGGATTTCATGATTCCATTGACCTGAACGAGAGCCCCAGGACCAGTAGACCCATAGCAAAGATCTACCGCCATATTCCAGCGTAGGTATACGTTCTTTTCAACATAAGTCTCCTTCTGTCGTCGCAAAAAACCCACCGCTGGTCTGCATGGCCAAAAAGCTGCATTTTGGTCTCATCTGCCCACAACACCTGGTTCCAATCGCAGCTCTCTGGGGTTTTTTTAGGGGGTGATTTTATTTCGATTTTTTACAATTTTGTTTCTGATTTTCTCCCATTTTCTCCCAATTTAGTAGCCAATTAGACCCGCTCTTTTATGTCAATAAAAAAATGTGAAGGCGTGTCAGCACGACGGAGCCTCCGCAGGGTCGGAGGGGAAACACACACGAGGGGGTCGGGCGCATGCCTCGGCCGCGCTACGACCTGAGCGCACCGCAGCATGAGCGACCCTCATAAATATTTCACCTTCCTCTCCGTGGAGTGAAAAACATCTGAGGTGGTATGGAGGTGGAGCTCATCGAAAACCGAGCTGTCTGAACTCTCCAGACGAGGGTGCACAGGTACATGGGCACGCACTACAGACACAGACACACACAGCACACACACACACACACACGCACACACGCACAGAGACACACACACACACACACACACACACAGACACACACACACAGAGACATGCACGCACAGAGACACACACGCATGCACATACACACAGAGACACACACACACAGAGAGACACAGACACACAGAGACACACAGACACACAGACACACACAGACACACAGACACACAGAGACACACAGAGACACACAGAGACACACAGAGACACACAGAGACACACACACACAGTTCAGATGGACACAGAATCATGACTGCGAGTTATGCACGAGTGCCGCCTTCACTCAGCACACCCGCAACATCCGCCACAGAGTGAGGAGGAAAAGAGGAAGTGCGTCGCGCTCAGGAGCAATCACAGCGTAATTACCCCAATCAATCTGGACATGATGTTTGTTCTTCTCTTGTTAATTAATAAAAGCCACGCAAACAAATGAATCACAGAGGGAGAGGGTCACTCCGCATAGCCAGCCGAACCATGTGACTTTCATAACACTCCCCCCCCTCCCCTCCAAAATTAGAAGGAGGGGTGCAGGACCATGCTCTGTGTACTGGCCCAGCCCCACCCACACCTTAACCAAAGTCTTTCCCTCATTTACATAGGAGGGCCACACAGCATCATGTCCTACTCAACTGCAGAGTGGACTACACAGACACACACTCTCTCACACACACCCAAGCAAACGCACGCATGCGCGCACACACACACATGCACACACACAGAGCCAGACAGACAGAGAGAGAGAGAGATATGGGTTCACGCACGTGCACACACACACATACACACACGAGACAGAAGGTCCCACTTCCAGGGGCCAATCAGTGGGTGTATAATCAGCCGGACTCCTGTTGCGGTTAACCAGAAGATTGTGCATGATTGCACTGCATGCACGGCGCTTCAGTGATTCCACAATAAACACAATTGTTTTCCTAAGTGATTAAGTAATTAATCACGGGAGCCCGATCCAAATGATCGTTCTTTATGAAAATGGGAAAACAAAGATACCCGTCTCCCACAAAAACCATTACCGCCGTCCACAGTGGGTAGAGGGACTGATTGGACAGGATTGTTCCCAATCAGGTCAAACGTTAGATCATGCACTTCATGCAGAAATTAATTTCTGGCTTCGATTCCCACACAAGATCAGTTCCAATAAATCATCACAAAATAAATTTGGGGAAAAGAAACAAACAAACAAGAAAAATCATACAATCAGCAAAGGCAACCTCAGGTGCCTGCTCGTTTGGCTTTTCAAACTTTTTTTGGTGGGTGGACATTTTTTTAATTCAGTTACTTCAATGCTATGTTAAAACAACAGCCACAACCACCAGGGGGAAAAGAAGAAGAACACAAAATGTCAAAAGAATAACTTTAGAGTAATGACACCACAACACGCTACACTGCACATGTACATAGTCGATGACCAAGTGCGCAATTTCAGATCGGCCGTTCAGAATGCCCTGCGCTAACCTCTGCAAAAAGAAGACACTGTGGGAATAAGACAAACAAGCTTATATTCATGTGAAGCAGGGCGCTACTTAGCCATTTAGGATTGATTTCTTTATAACAAAAAAATAAATATATAAGTCAAGCCTGCTAATAAAAAAATATGTCTTGCACAAATGTAACAGAAAGCAGGCCTCGCCCCCGAAAAAGGAGACGTTTATGAGATATTTATGATTATCGTAATGGATTACCCCCCGCTGCGCGAGAGTTAAAGAAACGTTTCTCCCCGCTAAATCAAACCAGGGTCCCTGCTCCCGTTTGGCAGCCCCCAAAGCTGACAGCAATCATGTGAGGAACACGATACGGGAGAACAGCAGCGCCATTAGCATCGGGTATCAGGAGGCGTGACTCTGGCCCAGGACACTGGATAGAGTGCCATTGTTCCTAATCACCCATCTAATGTGGACCAGCACCAATCCGTCTGCCTTTTGAGTCCGGGCCTCCAGTCCAGCAGGGTCATCGCTAGATAGTGACCCTATTTTTCCCCAGATCTCGCGCATTCGCATTTGCCGCTAAAGTGGTGCGTTTCAAAGACGAGCTGGCAACAATAACCCTAAGACAGCTGGAACGAGGGTTGTACGCGTTCCGTCGTTACTTTGGGGACTCGGTCAAACGTCGTGAGAGTTGGGCAAAATAGGGCAAAATAGGGCTCTATCTAACCTTGACCGTCCAGGAGGGAAGTCGGAGCGAGAGGTTTGAGTCTCTCCCAGCACTCTCCCAGGCAAAGCACGCGGGATGTTCGACCCGGGATTTTGGGAGCAGGACTGCCTCACCCCGACGTGGAAACGGACACGCTCGTACGCACGCGCAACGGACGCTTGCATAGCGCTCACGTGAAGGTGCAGGGACGCACGCGCACGCCAAACAATGTGCCACGGGGGTAGCTCACACAGAACACCACTCTTACATCAACAGAACAGGGCGCCATGTGGTTGTTCTGTTAAAGAGATACTTCAGTTCTTACTGAGGATATTGGGTCTTTTTCATAGGTGAAATAGGGGGTCTGTACCTGAACTAGTTGTAACCATGGATATTTATAGACATTTTACATTGACATTTTAAGCATTTAGCAGACGCTCTTATCCAGAGCAACTTACAAGAAGTACATTAATACATGGTAGGAACAATCATAGAGGTGATAGGAGACTAACAGGGCCAATTGGGGGTGATGCAGGACAAATAGGATGATTGGGGGGGTTAATGATGCAGGACAAATAGGATGATGAATGGGGTGTGGTAGGGCACTAACAGGGTGAATGGGGAGTGTGGTGTGGAATAGTGGTAGGGACTAACAGAGTGAATGGGGTGTGTGGTAGGGCACTAACAGAGTGAATGGGGGTGTGGTAGGGCACTAACAGAGTGAATGGGGGGGGTGTGGTAGGGCACTAACAGGGTGAATGGGGGGGTGTGGTAGGGCACTAACAGAGTGAATGGGGGTGTGGTAGGGCACTAACAGGGTGAATGGGGGTGTGGTAGGGCACTAACAGAGTGAATGGGGGTGTGGTAGGGCACTAACAGAGTGAATGGGGGGTGTGGTAGGGCACTAACAGGGTGAATGGGGGGTGTGGTAGGGCACTAACAGGGTGAATGGGGGTGTGGTAGGGCACTAACAGGGTGAATGGGGTGTGGTAGGGCACTAACAGGGTGAATGGGGGTGTGGTAGGGCACTAACAGGGTGAATGGGGGGTGTGGTAGGGGACTAACAGAATGAATGGGGGGTGTGGTAGGGGACTGGGGGGTAAGAGAAAGAAAGACCAGGTGAGAGAAAGAAAGGGATGGTCTAAGGAGGAGGAGAGGAGGACTGGTTCTAAGAGAGGGAGGGCGGGGAAGGCGGGGGGTCTGGTTTAAATAGAGCCAAAGCCATGCACAGGGCTCACAGTAGCGCATTTGTTTTACAGTTCAGGGAAGAAGCATGTTAACAATTAGCCTGGGGGCAGGGGAGGGGTGCAGTGCGTGAGGGACAGGCAGGCAGCCTCCGTCCCCTTAATTAAAGAAACGCTCATCAAAGCGCTCATTAAAAAGCACTCGGCTTCCAACGGCTGTGAAAATAAACAGCCATTAGTCTGGGGAGCCTGGAAGCCAGGGCCGAAGTACAGTACCAGCTCTCCAACACCGAGGGGAGAGACAGCCACTACAGGGCCTGCCTGTGTGTGTGTGTGTGTTCATGAGTGAGTATGTGCGTGTGTGTGTGTGTGTACGAGTGTGTGGGTACATGCGCGTGCGTGTGCATGAGTGGGTAAATGTGAGCGTGTACGTTTGTAAGCGAATGTGTGTGTGTGCGTGTCTGCATGTGCATGTCTCTGTGGCTGTATGAGTCAGTAGGTGTGATTTTCACGGGATGGCTGAAATGCTGGACTGCAGCCCTCCAGGCCCAGAGCCGGTGACCCCAGGCCCGGCTCCAGCTCCAGCTCCCAGGCCCGCGGACCACACACGGCCTACAGCAGGGGTGGCCAGCTCCGGTCCTGGAGAGCCAACGGATCTGCCGCTCTTTGTGTTCGCCACACAATCAGTAATCAATTCAGGCCAAAGAAACCAGGTGAGGCGAGTTAACTGTGTAATCAAGCGCTTTAATTGATCAATTAAGCGCCGAGGAACAGCGAAAGCCAACAGACCCCGCGGCTGGCCACCCCTGGTCTACAAAGAGGGGCTCAACAGAGGCTCACTGTGCGGCCCCCCCACCACCCCCAGTGCTCACGCCCGCCCACGCCCACACGCACACGCACACGCACAATACTCCCCAGGATGCACTGAGCCTCGGGGGGTTTGAGACGATCAGACACCGGCATGCTTCCCACTGTCTGTGCTCAGGAGGGGCTGGAATTACAACTACAACAACTAACTACTACTAATAATTCATAATTAACTATATAATCATAATTATGATAATGATTGTAATAATACTACATTGTTTTTATTACGCGCCTTTCAAGGTAGACACATTACAACGTATAATTCGATGGGCTTGTCGCAAAAAAAAGACATGATGTTCACCCAAAAGGAGAGAGGGCACACCGCCCGCCCGCATAAAATAGACCTTCGCATAGATGTCACTTTGCCTTTGTGTTTTCACCAACACGCGTCAATATTTATTTCAATGATCGTCTTTCAAATGACACTTTCGCAAAGCTACTGGAAATGCGCATTTAGAGATCCGAGGGTTGGAGCCCCTGGGTTAGATGTACAATACCACGCAGTGGCACCCAACACAGACCAGTTGCCCGGAGCCCTTTTAGAAGTTGTTTGGTAAAGTGGTCTGCCTGGCGTCCGTCCGTCTCTGTTCTATAACAGGAACCCCAGACAACACGCACCGCTGCAGTCTAATAAACACAGAACCTGCGTTTCAAACAAAGGCCTTTGGTGCGACGCATATTTACCACACACGAGCCACGTACCAATTAATTTCTGTAGCAACAGAAAGCGCATAAAAGCAGCAGAGCTAACGAGAACCAGAACCTCGCCGCTTTGGGAAAGCAGGTTCCTGTCAGTGTCGATTATCGTTCCTACATCTGAGAGCGGAGAGCTGAACTCCCAAACGCCACATATTCCACTTGAGAGAGCGAGAGAAGGCGACTCTTAATAGCTGCCCATTAGCAAGGGGATATGAAAGGGAAATCAACAGAATTAACATCAGTACACTGTTCCTATTTTTGCAAGCTTCCAACCAAGGTCTTCTGTAAACAAACGCAGTGGGTCTCCCACGACTACCAGTCCTTACACAACACACGGGAGGCCCTTTAACTCCTCTCCTCTTTCACTCTACCCATCCTTTACTTTCCTCTCCTCCCATTCCACCCATCCTTTATATTCCTCTCCTCCCACTCTACCCATCCTTTACCTTCCTCTCTTCCCACTCTACCCATCTTTTACATTCCTTTCTCCTCTTTCACTCTACCCATCTTCTGTGTCTCTATACACTTTCACTCCACTCTCCGGACTCATCACTCTTCAGTGAGGTGGAGGTGTTAGATCAGCCCCAGTGCTGATTGCTGTGTCCTTGAACATGGATCTGTACACTTTACAAATATGTCATGTGAGATTTATCATACTCTTACAAACATTTACACACACACACACACACACACACACACACACACACACACACACACACACACACACACACACACACACACACACACACACACACACACACCCTCACCCTCACCCTCACCCTCACCCTCACCCTCACCCTCACCCTCACCCTCACCCTCACCCTCACCCTCACCCTCACCCTCACCCTCACACACACACTCTCTCACACACACACACACTCTCACACACACTGACACACACACTCACACATCTCAGTGCTGCACTTGGAGCAGCTGGACTGGGCTCTGGTTTCCTCTGCAGCGTGGACTGATCGCTTACATGTGAGTTACGGGTGACTGCAAACAGGCTGAAAACAAACCTCTCAGCCTCGGCTCCCCGCCGGTGGTCTACCCATCACCCCCGGCACCTGTGCACATTACCGTCACAGTAACCCATGGCAACCCGCCCGGCCCTCCGGTTGGCTTAGGACAGCATGCGGGGGGTCACGACACATCCAACACCGCTGCCACCCCCACTTCACCCCAGTCAGGGCAGCGCGTGAAATTACACCATGCAAATATGGAGCCCACCCCAGACCCCAATGCACATAATATGAAATATGATAACAACAATAATGATGATGATGATGGTAATATTTATAATAATCATTATCATCCTCATGACAACCACAGCAACAATAGCATTATTAATATGGCTGCAAGCAGAATTTCAGGGGGCCAAGCACAAGATGGCTGACAAGTGGCACTACTTGTTCTATAAGCACAATGGGTATTTACTGTTGAAAGTGTCATGATTTAAACACACATACTTTACATTGTAAGAACTTTATGAGAGCACAGCGTAAATGAGGCAAAAATACATAATTCCCCTGTCCCATGTGACCAATAACCACCAAATGTGGTATGATGACACATGCCATAGACCTGTACGAGCATGTCAAGTTTCATTCAATTGCAAAATTGTTTCGTCGTGATATCACGTTAAGATCAATACTTCAATCGATTGAACAAGAGGCCAAGTTTTTTAGCGTAGCAACTTTTCCTTCACAATTTAAAGGAGGTTATTTTAGACCGAACATTTGCACGAATCGGACAAATGTTTGGCTCCTTCGGTTTGGGTCGGGCGTGTTTTTTTTAAGCTAGCAACTTTTCCTTCACAGTTTACGTCAGACTTACAATAAGCGAGACGCATGCAATGTTTGGAGCCAATCAGGCAAACAGTGGAGGAGGAGATGTCATTAAAGATTATAAGCCAAAAGCGATAATGGCAGAAAATACAATATAGTGGATCTGGACCGTGTAAATTGCAAAAACATGTGGTATTATCTTTGGAATGGAAGATTTGGTGGTCATACTGGATTTTGTGCTCCAACCACGTGACCTATGGGTAAATTAGGAGTCTCCTGAGCTGCACATCGACCTCGACAAGCGTACCAAGTCTGGTGAGTCTCCCAAACGATGTGGCTTTTACATTCCAACAGTGGGGGAAGGAGGAAAACAAACCTGAACAATAACATGGAGCTTGGCCCCTTATTATTATGAAAACATAGACTACATTATTTTTGTTTTCTTAAAGAGCTGGTTTGTGCCCTTGGCGTGACCTTTTCTCGGGCCCAAAAACAGCAGGTGTTTAAACCCTGCACCTGTAACAGATATTCCGTCGTGGCGTTTCCAGGAAAACTCGAGCGCGCGGCAACCACTTTGCCGCAAATCGCCATTGCGAGAGCTGCGACGTCGCCGTTAGATCCGTTTCCCTTTTCCCACTTCCCTGCAACGGGATCGGAATGAAGGTGGAGCGTACGCTCGCTGTGAGGGACAGAGTCGAACGTGTCTAAGGGGGAGGTCGCGATACGTAATAAGAGGCTTATTTCTTCAAACTTACATGCATATTAGAAGTTATTGTTAGCGCAAGTGGGGTGAGAGAAAAAAACAAAAACTCAACCTCATTTAATTCCATTTCTAGGAAAAAATTGAAGCAAAACTTCTTTTGGGGGGGTGGCTGATCAATCGGATGCATTTTTTTGGCTGTTTGCGATCCACCCGCATGCTGAAGGACTATGCAGGGCTAAGGGGGGTGCTGCTCACGCCAGCGATCACACCACACAGTGCCCAGCGCATACTCACCGGCATGGCAGCGTGCTCTATGGCCTTCCCCTACAGGAGAGACAGTGCGTCAGGAACCGGGTTCAGCGGCCAGCGTCTCACACAGCGATAGGCCCCACCACTCGCTCTCTCTCTCTCTCTCTCTCGTCTCCCTCTCTCGCTCTCTCTCACGCTTTCTCAACCCCTCGCTCTCTCTCTCCCACCCACGGCCTTCGATGAACTCGCCTGCTCCTCTTGCGGCTGACCCCACGGGCCCCCCAAAAAGCAGGCCGATCAGTCTGTGGTCTGGCGAGAACAATAGCGCTGCGCCCTGGAAGTGACTGGACTGCGGCGCCCGAGCGATTAACTGTGATTTACGGCACTGGAGGCGCGGAGGAGGTGTTGGGGTTTACCGCTGGAGCCGCCGCGCTGCGTCTTCACCTCGCCGGGGTAACCAGACCGGGGGAGCCTTCCGCTTCGGTCGGCGACCTGCAGAGGCCACGTAACGCTGGACACCCGACCGGGCACCTCTGTGCTCGTGGCCGCGGGGAGGGGGCCCGCTCTGCCAGATTAAACGCCTGATACCGCCCGTGACCCCCCCCCGCGAACCCTGCGCACTCCCAACAATGGCAGCGGTGTTGCTTTTCCTGCTCAGGAGGGGCACGCTCTCTGCGACTCTTCCTGTGAGAGCGCGGGCCAGGGTCACGCAGAGATTTGGGAGATTAGGCGGACCCTGAAAGCGGCTTTCGGCAGCTCGGAGCGGGACCTGCAGCGGCTTTGCGGGGCGCCGGGGGAGAAACAGCGCCAGCGCGGGTCAGGCCCTGGGCACGTCCGGCTCCATCAGCGTGGCCTCTGTGACCCGCGTTTCACCTCCGGTCACGGCTGCCTGATCTCTCCCTCTCTCCCTGCGGCTCGCGGCACTAGGCCTTCCGCCGCTAATCCTATTAACTTGCGCTTCCCATCGGGAGTTACGGCGCGCGGCACCAACAGCCCCGAATTACGAAGGCCATAGTCTGCTTCTGGAATCTGGGGAGAGGCTTTGGTTTAATGCTGGTCCCGCGTTCCTGCGTGTGTCTGCGTGCGCAGAGTGGAGGACCAGGTGCCCCCACCGTCTTCTGGCCTGTTGCCTCACCAGTAATTAAGGGTCAGCCTTTCAGGTAGGACTGGGAACCCGGGCTGACCCCAGAACAGTATAGGTGAGCACGTTGGGAGGACAACAGCAGCCTGTGTGTGCGTGTGTGCTTGTGTGTTTGTGCACGTGTGCGCGCTGCTTGGTAACGGGCCTCTGTACTCACGGGCAGGTGCGTGAACACAGTGAAGGTGCTGCAGAGGAAAGCGACGAGGTCACTCAGGTAGTCGCTGGCCTGACCGCTCCCCTGGGCCGCCATCCAATCGTAATCCGCCAGCTGCAGGAACTGATCGATCTTCTGGTTCAGATTAGTGTATAGATCTCCTCCGCGGCTGCGTGCCGTGCATCCTGTGGAGGGAGAGAGGGAGGGAGGGAGAGAGGGAGAGAGGGAGAGAGAGAGAGAGAGAGAGAGAGAGAGAGAGAGAGAGAGAGAGAGAGAGAGAGAGAGAGAGAGAGAGATGGACACAGAGGGAGAGGAATGTAAAAGAGAGAAGAGAGAGGGCAGGAAAGCATTTTTAACGATGGTGACAATTAGGCAAGACACCAAAAGGCATTTTACCGCGGAGGGCAGCGCTTGAGCGAGTGAGACGACGAGAGGGACACTGGGCCTACCTTAAAGGTGGAGGTGCCGTAGAGCTTGGTGGCGTTGATGGTGTCGGGGGGCACGTTGGTGATGTTGGAGATGAAGCCCTCCAGGAAGTGGCAGGACTGCTCCAGGTGGGTGGTGTTTATGATGATCTGCACCAGCTGAGAGGGAGACGCACAGCGCTGTTACGGGACAGCCAGAGCCAGGCAAACCACACCGCCCCCAAAACACACACACACCCAGGCAACGCTGATGAGTACAATACAGGGCGGGGTGTGGGGGTTTTGTAGTGCAGTACAGGTTGGGATGGGATGGGGTTGTATGGGTTGGGGTGGGGGGGGTCAGTGAGGTTTGGGGTGTGTGGGGGTGGGGGCGGGTGGGTGTAGTACAGGTTGGGGTGGGAGGGTGTGGGGTGCAGTACAGGGTGGGGTGTGGGGGGGTGTAATATGGGCTGGGATGGGAGGGGGCAGGGAGGTTTGTGGTTTGGGTCAGGGATGGGAGGGGGCAGTGAGGTTTGGGGTGTGTGGGGGGGGTAGTACAGGTTGGGGTGGGAGGATGTAATATGGGCTGGGAGGTTTGTGGTTTGGGGCTGTAGTACGGTCAGGGATGGGAGGGGGCAGTGAGGTTTGGGGTGTGGGAGAGCAGTACGTGCGTTGGTGGGTGTGGGGCCGCGCAGTGATCAGTGCTTCACAGAGCCATGATGGGGATAATTCAGAACAGGCCCGGTTGTGGGCCGCCTCCCTGCAGGGGGGCCAAGTGAGTGGCGGAGGGGTGCCCCAGCCCTGCTTCCCCACCGCTGCCTCTGCCGGGACCAGAGGGGATGTGGCTGGAAATCTCTGATATCTGATCTGGCGCTGAGAAGTAGCAGGCACCAGCTTCACCCTCCGCCGACCTCAAAACCTAAACCCTACCGTCGCCCCAACCTGCTCTCGTGGTCACCCCTGCTCCCTCCATGACACCCAGCCGAGCACCATATCTGGAGTGTAACGCTATAAACACGACTAAAAATAAATGAATAACACACATCTCCCGCACTTTCGGGCAGACTAAACACACTTCAAAAGACGTGTAAGCTGGTTTGTGTTGGAGAGAGGTTTTCTTAACCTTGTATTGGCAGAAACCAAGGAGCGGGCCTGGTTCAGAGCAAAGGGGAGATACGAGCACGCACGAGAACACGCACGCCAACACAACACACACACACACACACACACACACACACGTTTAACAAAATCACAACACCAGGGGTCAGAGGAGACAGGCGCACACACACATGCGCATGAAACTGCTCACGAACATGAACCCATGCAGGTACACAAACACACACATATCTAGCATTATTACAGGATCAGAGGTAGATCTTGAGAGTAGACATGCACAGGAACATAGAGCCACAGAGAGTAGATATGCACACGTGTCAGAGAGGAAGCACACTTCCCAGAGTCACAGAGAGGAGACACACTTCACAGAATCACAGAGGGGAGACACACACTACTCACACAATCACAGAGTGGAGACATACTTCACAGAATCAGTTTTATCAAATCAGTTTTATCAAAGCATAAAAGAGCAAAACTGCCAGAACTGAGGATTCCCTGAAAGATGGCCTCACCTCTGCCAGCCCCACATTCTTCTTCTTGATGGCGTAGTGGAGGCAGTTGCTCAGGGTTCGAGTCAGCAGCAGGTTGGTGGACTTGTGGATCATGTCATCAATCTCTGTGGAGCTGGGGACAATTTTAACGAGAATATGATTAAATTCTCTATGCTACCCATATGCCCTTTTACAGGGAAAATTATATTTTTTTTAAATGCATTTATAGTGCTGGTGCAAAAGTGGTGCATTTAAAAACTGCAAAATGCTAATTGGCCAGATGCTGTGCAATAATCATGCTTTATCATAACCGTATTGTGTAGCACAGTGGTCTTAAGGTTTTGGTCATTTCTGCCACCCCATTCTAATTCAACCTCCAAATCACAAATCCAGTTCCCAATGTACTGGTCTATACTACTGGCTAACGGTGAGAGGTCATACGCATCTAGCAGAGAGGGGTCATAGCTAGCAGAAAGAAGTCATATCTTGCAGAGAGAGGTTATAATCTAGCAGGAAGAAGGTCATATCTAGCAGGAAGAAGTCATATCATGCAGAGAGAGGTCATATCATGCAGAAAGAAGTCATATCCTGCAGAGAGAGGCCATATCTAGGAGAGGAAGGTCATATCTAGCAGAGGAAGGTCATATCTAGCAGGAAGAAGTCATATCATGCAGAAAGAGGTCATATCTTGCAGAGAGGTCAAGGTCATATCTTGCAGAGAGAGGTCAGTGAGAGGTCATATCTAGCAGTGACAGGTCATATCTAGCAGGGAGAGGTCATATCCAGGCCAGACCAGCTCACAGGAATGGCACATACCTTCTTGTGTATGTACACACATAATCACACTCCCTGGGTATTAGGGTTTTTAAAAACATGAACTTCAGAATTCAATTTTTTGACATTTTAAAGAATGCAATTTTTTGCAAGAATTTAATAATATTTAGAGGTTGCTCAAGCATGTGGTAACTTTTGACTTGTACATATAGAAGATTCCTCCTCATTCCTGGATGTGGACCCTGCTGACTGGGAGCAGGATGAATCATTCTGAGAGGCACAACAGCAGGTTTCATCATTCAACGTTATCAATGATAATTCAGAGCGAGGGGTGTCGCTTATTCAGTCCTTCACTACAAAATCCAGGACAAAGGATGAGGAGCAGGTCCAGTACCTCCTTCAGGTAGGAGAGGCGTACAGAAAGGCATTCTCAAAGGCCTCAAAAGCTGTGTTGCAGATGTAATCCCTTTTTTTGTGCGCCGTACTGATTCTGCACACATCAGTAAATGGCAAAAAGGCTTGGGGCAAACAGCGTTGTATTTTTTCGTTGTGGCATATAATGTTGACATGATGTAAAACTTTGGTGGCTTTGAGCAACCCCTAAAAAGCAATGAATTCATTTGACATTTTGCAAGTGTTACTTGTTTTAATTGCCACATAATGAGTTCTGCGTAGCCATCTTGACTGATCAAAATGTTCCCACATATTATAAGATCACCCGAATGTGTATCCTCTATTATCTAGATTGATAGACATATGGCTCATAAAAACCTTAGATAATGGGATTTTTTTGGAGAAGAATGTGTGGGAGTGGAACAGGAAGTGCACAAGTGGGGCTAATTTGTAGCGCGGTGGTCTCTGGTCCTGGACGCTGAGACGAGTGCTGGATGCCTCTTCTTTTTTCCACTGGGAAGGTTAATGAGAGGGAGCCGATGTGCGTTCACCATGTAAGCCGAGGTCTGACTGTTCTTTGGGTAACAAACACATTCCTCCCAAATTGCTAAACTGTCTTTTCTTGTGTCGGGAAGCCACGGAGGAATTCAAAAACTTCACTTTGGGGGGGGGGGGTGAAGCGCTCCTTCAGCGCAGTCCACCGACTTGGCACGGGGAGAGGGGGAAGATATTTGGGCAGTGCTGAAAGTCAATGCACTGCAGTAGCCCCCGCATTCCAGCACACGGGAGAGTGGTGGGTCAGTGGCGAGCCCGAAACAGAACCACGCCGGAGGGGGGGTGAGGAGCAGCTCAGATAAACTGCAGGGTGAGCCAAAGACACTATATTTGGGCAGGCGCATACAAAAGGCAGCCCAGAGGTCGGGAGGTTTGCTTCCTTTCCGGCAGAACGCTTCCCCCCACCCCCTCTCTCTCTCTCCCGCCTCCATTCCTGTCCCAAGGGTTCCTGGAGAGGTCACACGTGCGGATGAGTGCGCGAGAGACAAAGTGCAAAGGTTTCCACACATAGCCGCAGTGGCGGTGGGACATTTGGTGTCACGAGACTTAAAGACGAATGCTGCTTCTCCAAGCTCCTAGGGGCTCCTTTCTCCCAACTCCAGGCTCACGACTTAAATGAAGCTGCCAAAAATGTCACAGCGACGTTGCGCGTGTGTGTATGTATGCATGTATGTATACATGTGTGTGTGTATGTATGAATGCATGCATGTGTATATATATATATATATATGTGTGTGTGTGTATGTACTATGTGTGTGTGTGTGTGGGGGGGTGAGGCGGAGTGCACTAGCCATTCAACGCACATCCAATGTATGACCCACAGCCACAGGTCCCATAATGCTGCTATACTCAGCCCAGGTGAGAGCGCAGAAGGCGCTGGGACAAGCTGCTCTCCCTCTGGACCCAGAGCAGGCAGAGCACATTCTCTCCAGCTGGGGGAGTCCACCGTGTTCCCGGACTGCCCACGTAACAGCAGGCGCTCTCCATCTCTGCGCAACTTGGAACCGTCCGGCCGCTTGGACGCCATCGAACAGCGCCGCGGAGCGTCCGGCCAAGGCACGCTGCTCGCGCCAGACCCGGGCCGGGCCCGCATACAGCACCGATTTGTATTGTGTCAGTAATAACTGCCTGTACGCATGCCTGCAAAGTAAACAAAGATGTCTTTATGGAGAACGCCGGCCGGGGCCGAGGCTGAGTCTGGCTGGAGCAGGCCTCATTGTTCTTCCTCGGTGTTGGCACGTGAAAGAGCACTTCTGTAACAAAGCCGCACAGAACCCCCAGAGCCGAACGGCAGGCGCTCTCCGGGGGGAGAAAAAGAGAGAGGAAAAAAACTAAACGCAAATATGAAACGTGTCGGGAGCGGGGTAACGCTGAAATGAGCCGGCCACGAGTCACCCAGGATTCACCAACGATTTCCAGGCGAAACCTCGGCTGACAGGTGCCGCTCTGAAGGCCTGGCGGAGGAGAGGCCCGGCAAAGGTGCTCCGATTGTTTGGCACCCCATCACACAACGGTGGGGGAAGGGAGACTTTAAATAAAACAAACCTGGCAGTTTCCAAGGGAAAGGAGCAACGAGGAAATTGCATGTGCCATCCTGAAGGACGTGGCAATCCTAAAGGCCGCAAGCCACCCCCCCCCCACCCAAAAGAACAAAATGAAGGGGGAAGAGAGAGAGGAGGGGGAGGGAAAACTAAAACCCTTCTGTGACATTTATTAGCAGTGTCAAGCCCTGATTCGGGAAACTGGGTTTGAACGAACGCATTATCATATTAATCATTCTTCCCATTCACTCGTTCAGTTCCTTCCTGGCTCCCATCAGGAGCGGGGGATCCTGATCCCGATCCCGATCCCAGGAAAAGGGCCGTCCGGAGGACAGAGGAGGAGGGGAGGGACGCGGCGGGGCCAAGAGCGAGTGGAAATCATGAGGGGTAATTGAGCCCGTGAAACGAGGGGGGAAGCACATTATCCTGTACATCTTTGTTCGTTTATTTGCGCGTGTGTGCGCTCGGCGAGCCTGATTACACTGTGTATATCAGTGGGCAGAGATAACCGAATCACACATCAATCTGGGCGCAGGACGCAGCGGCCCGACTAAATCAAAGGTGAAAATACGTATGGGTTTTGGACCCGAGCTTTTAATAAGCGCTTCGGTCCAGCACGGGCGTTCACTCTGACCGTTTGTTTTCGTAACAACCGAGACGTTAGGTCACGGCGTAAAAGCAACGTTTTTCGCGTCTTTTTTTCCATCATTTCAACCGTCTTCACGACCGAGTGCAAACCGGTGATGGAAAACCCTGATGAAAATCTCAAAGGGCGGCCTCAAGGTCGCTCAACTCAACCGAAAAGTTGTCTCATGCATTCTTTAGCTCGCGCTTTCTTCGGCCGATCTCCATCAATAGAGGAACGGAAAAAAATGATAACCAAAAAGATTTGGAGTTTTCGTGCGTACCAGGACCGCTGTAGAGAAAATTCAGGACTGTTCGCCCATCTCGGATCCACTCTGCCGAGTCCTTGAGAGCAGGGCTGTTTTTATGGGCTCGAAACGACCGAACGGCAGGTGGTGCACGGAACACCATAGACGTGGTTTCTATGACTCGCCAATGTGGAGCACACATCTGTTTGTTAAGGGCAACGGTGAGCCCTTCCTTTGGATGAGAGGTTGAAGGTCATTGATATCTGCTCTCTATGGCTCTCTGTGGCTCAGTGGCGTTGGCAACGCTTAGGTTGTGGGTTCAATCCCCACAGGGGCCACATATACTGAAAATGTATGCATTCACTACTGTAAGTCGCTTTGGATAAAAGCATCTGCTAAATGGTATATATTATTATTATATTATTATTATCTGGTTAAACGTTATAGATCTGGATATCTGGATAAAGGTTATGTATCTTGATGTCAACACTTTGTGTCTGTCTGGAAAGAGAATGAACCCTGCATAATGTGCCGCAGCTGAGTGAGCGGACTCAAAAATGTCAAATTGAACTTGTCGGTTCAAACCGACAGCTCTCATCCCTACAACCTGCTCTGCGTTTGGGAGAATACTCCTCTGAGAACGCACTCCTCATTTCAATACTCACGAGGGGGAAAAACCAGAGAGACAGGCTGCCTCCGGCGGGCGTGTTATTTTACCGCGTTGACCCAGCCCCGATTTCTCCATTCTGTCACCTTGCATTTCCATCTCCATTAGCAACAGATTTCCATCTAAAAGACGCCCGTCCTTTGGGTCCACCCGTTTGCCCAAAACCGCACACACACACGACACCATTATCAGCTCCTAGACGTTAGAGGTGTGCAATCATAAAGCCGGTGTGAAATGTATTTGAAAAAGACGGCTAGCAACGTTTTTTGTTGTTTTTTTAACATTTTTACATGCGCTGTGGGTTTTTATTCAATCTGGCCAAAGACCCCCCACGCAATCTTCTGAATAAGGAGTAGCGACGTTTATTTTTCTTTCTTTTTTTCCCCCGAAATCAGAGCGGAGGAGTGCGTCGTGCTCGCAAACCGCACAGCACTTCCTCCGAATTAGTAACAGCCACAAACAGCAGAGACCAGGTTCACGGGGGAGGAGGTTCCAACACTGAGCAGGCTGATTGAACCCCGGGCCGCGTGTACATAATAAGCGCGTGCACACAATATGAATCCACATGGCCGCTCACAGCAAATTCCTCATGTCTATACGCGTGAACTCAAGATCGTACATGACAGAACGACGCACGCCAAAGCGCGCCACTCGACCTGCGCGCTTCCGTCCTACGACGTGCAACACACCGCTCCGTGTACGGACTTCCACTGTACAACGTGGCCTACGAATGTGCTGCTCCATCCGCACGGCCCAGCCCTCCCCTGCCTCAAACTATGTGCCAGTATCAAATGAAGGACAGACACGAACCACATTAAAGAAACAACAACAGCCGTATAAATCCCAAATATCCTTCACATGATTTCATGGTGTAAGAAACGGAGCCTCTTTGAACTTGTCCAAGGACAGAGGAGCTGCACGGGGGCACCAGCCTGACGGATTGTAACAGAAGAGTCACTTTTGTTATGATGGTAATGAGCAGTAATTTGGCAGGCCAGGTTACCTCGCGATCCCATTACGCTTTCCTGCCAAGTCCTTCCCCTACAGCGACCTTTGACCCGCCAACCCCCACCCCCGGAACAGGAAGCCAGACAGCAACGTTGTCCCCCCCCCCCCTAAGGTAACCAGACCTGACGCGACGCTGTGCGGAGGGTCAAACAGCCCACTTCAAACGACCCCCGGTAACAGAGACGACAAACGTTTCCACATTGCCCAATCAGGCGAGGCCCGCTTCCAGGCCCGGCCGGACACAGAGCGAGAGCGCCGCCATGGATACTCCTCAAGAGCACGACCCCCCTGACCCGGGCTGCTAACCTTTGCTCTGATTGGGGGATTCGGAGGAAAGGATTGAATCACACCTCAGTTCCTCTCGCCGGTTGCCTGGTGCGTTAAAGCGCTGGCGAAAACCTCGCCGAGCACGCTCACGAGATATCCCACGCCAGTCCGTACAGCTCTCTCGTTCACAAATGGAGAAATTCATATATCCCTCAGCATTCTTTCACCATCTCGTTTGTTTCCACTGCATTGTTTTCCCCGAGAGTTCCTCTGGACGACTTTTCCTGGTGGTCAAAGAATAACTTTCCAGTAACTGGTATTGGCTTTCCTTATTTTATTTCATTTTTTGGTTTCCCTACAGGGATTCGTACTCCAGAGTTTCGTGCCTGTGCCATTGTTCGTGCCTGTGCAAATGCACAATAACAATCACATTTTGACTGATTGATAGCTGAGCAGTGGAGGTGTAAATGGTTATAGAAGCCTGGAAACTCCATATCACTTCAGCCGTGGGTGACTAAAGTCATAACTGCCGATTCAAAACAGGAAACCTGTTCAAAGTCATGCCAGAGCACAAACGCGTACGGGAGTAAAAGTGAAAACATTTTGATTTTGGTAATCTCATTACTGCTTCAAATAAGATTGCGATGACATTGTTTTTTATTTTATTTTACATATTTGGTCAAAGAGCCCACGGATCCCGTGAAATTATGCGATACCTATGAAATCTTGGAAGATTGTAAACACAAAATATGAGAAGGAAAAAAATAAGAATGACTTGGTTCATTTAAAATGGGCATGGAAAAAAAATGTCAAAAAGGTTTAGTTCTCAGGCTGAGAGGGGTATTGCTTTGGCCTATTGGCTTTCACTTGCCTGCTAAGCCAAAAATAATGCTCGTCAGGATTAGATTCTACCTTGAGAACGCGTTCAAGAAATGCTGCTGGCAACTTGGAGCAACTGGTAAAAACTGCATGAGAAAGAAGTTCCGGCTACATGCTCGGTCTGTCATCAAGCACACCGTGTACCGAGTACACCATGTGAAGTTCCTATTACGAGCAAATGCACATTTCGGAAAACATGTTTTGCATGAGTACCGATTCTTATGCAGTGGACAGGGTGAAAACTTAATCAACGCGACTGACAAGTTGTCTGCGAGCGAGCCCTCGGAGAGAGCGGCAATAAAACGGAAACCGCTGTGGCTGGCTCCGTTTCATTAGCTAAACACACTGTCCGTGCGTCGCCAAATGTGCCTGAAATGCCAACCATCTTAGTCCAATCAAGACCTTTGTGCTTCTCTCAAGATGGACCTCCCAGGGATAAAATAATATATTTAATTCGGTGTGCATGTTGCTTCCATCTGACAGGAAGAAAGATCAGCACTGTTGTTGTAACGCGTACAGAACATTGGCGTTGGCCTACAGTGGCTCTCCTTCGCAGATGCTGAGCTGACTCTGCAGTTTCACATGCATCTCTGGTGAGTCATACTTATTAACAAATTAAAACCTAAAGCCCTTAGGTACGCATCCGTATGTCAGTGTGTGTGTGTGTGTGTGTGTGTGTGTGTGTGTGCATACATATCTGTGTATGTTTGTGCCCGACTGTGTGTGTGTGCGTGCGTGCATGCGTGCATGCATGCGTGCTTGTGCATGTGTGTATGTGCGTTCATGTGTGTTTGGTTGTTTGTGTGTGTGTGTGTGTGTGTGTGTGTGTGTGTGCATGCATATGTGTGTTTGTGTGTGCCTGCCTGTGTGTGCGTGCGTACGTGCATGTGTCCTTGTGCATGTGTCTAAGTGCGTGTCATGTGTGTTCGGATGTGTGTGTTCCTGTTTGTATGTGTGTGTGAGTGTGTGTGTGTGTGAGAAAGTGAGCCAGCACTCACCTCAAGTGCAGATCCTCTGAGAATTTGAGGCAGGCGTAGATGAACTCCTTCAGCTGAGTGTACACTTTGGGCACAAACTCAGAGAAGGGCAGCTTCTTGGGGAAGGCCAACTGTGGGCAGAACAGCCATGCGTCAGTCACATCCGAAAGCATTCAAAAAAACACAGCTCATGCTAGATGAGCCAATAAGCCAGAGCAGAGCAGATATACGCAGGCCCATACTAAAATGTGTCATCATTTCTCAAATTTTCTCTACACACTGTGCAAAACATAAAGCTCAGCACTGAAGCATCCTGGGTATTGCGGTTTGCAACGGAACAAGAAGCAGTGTTGGTTCAAGCATTGGTTCAAGCAAATTCAAGCACAACCAATAGGTCGAACATCCTGTTTCAGGAGCCAAGCCCAAAATCATAATCGCTCAGACCCTGTCCTTGCAGTTCCTACTCTGCTAACGGTAGAACTGCACTCATGCTGCATCTTCCCGGCCGAGCCCATCCGCCCACCCCCGCCCACCCACCTTTTCCAGTTCAGGGTCCTGGAAGGGGAACTGTCCCACAATGCGCCTGTACTCGTCTTCCGTCGCCACGGGGATAGGGCTGTAGTTGTCCTGGTCCAAGATTTGCCTGCGTGAGGTCAAGCAGAGGCACAAACGAAAGGGTCAACGCAGGAGTGACTCACGCACAGCATCCTTTCTGCTACTCAGCTGAACGCGCTCATCCCATTAGCCTAGCCTGCCCTTCCACTTCGCCGTTCGGTCACGCGTCACCTCCGCAGTGGCGTGATTTGGGAACGGCGGCGGTTTGCCCGCCGCCATTTGGGATCATCCACAGCCCTGAGCTCAGTGCTCTCCAAGCAGTTTCAAAAAGCTGACTCAGGGATTTGTACCCCGAAAAGGAAATTGATATGCATATCTGGTAAAGCCACCTTAGCAGTGTTAACCTCACGAGCGTTTCGCTCAATTCCTCCACGTTCCGAGAGCTTTCCGGTTCATTCCGACTCCAAGGACTCGTCGCGCCGCGCGCCAAAGACTTTCGACGGGAATCAACAGGGACGTCGACAAGGTCATTCCAGAGCACTGATTTCATCTATTTTGGCCACTCTGGGAAAGATTTAGCTGTGTTTCTTGGAAGCTTTGAAGTAGACGGTCTTGACGACAGGCCAGCATTTTTGTGGTTTCCGAATCAATTTTAAAACACATAAGGGGATTTTCTTTTAAAATTTAATAAATAAAGGCAAATGATAAAAGAAGGATATTGCTGTGTCCTAGCTATCTTTGCATGCCTCCAAATAAAATGTGTATTAATTTGACCATTTGAGCTATGCCCTGCTTTTTACATAATAAATATAACTGAACTACTTGAAATAACTGAATATTTGAAGTCGTTTTTAGCATGTTTTACACAATCACTTGAACAGTAAATACAAATGCACTGTCACAAGTACGATTTAGTCCATGATTCTGCCGTTAGCATTGGAATATTGGAGTGTGACACACTTGCTGGAGAACATTCCTCATCTCATTCTGTGGGTTGTCCAATCAGAGCTCACTTCGCACGAGGTCTGGGAGTCTGTGATTGGATTGTCTTACTCTGAACCTGGAGGGCCAGTAATTTTTCCCCATACTACGTCATGACAGAACATATACGAGCGCTAACGCTAAGTGGGCCTCCTGCAGGAAGCAGCTATATGGGAGAGTGCTTGTGCTCCATTTTATAACCATGATTCATCTCTAAACGTCTGAAGGATGTACTGTTATGTAATGTAACGTAATGTAATCTCTGTGCCGCACAGTGGCAGGATAGTAAAACACCCGCCGTTCCTAAACTCTTTTGATGTGACTAGGCTGAGGGGGTCAAACTCCTGACTTCACATCACCATGGCGCCCGCTCACCTTACCTCCTCCCTCTTAGTGCCGATGCTTTCCCACAATGCCCCTCACCTGAAGGTCAGGTTCCACTTCTTGAGCAGAGTCTCTCCGTACTGGTCTCGGATCTCCAGCAGCATGTCGAACAGCTGGTTGACCGGGAAACCATAGCCCTGTAGGGAGACACACACAAAATCAGAAAGAGGAGTACTACATAAATACAGCTGGAAGGAGAGGGAATTGTTATACTTCACTTTAAGAGTTACTAAGTACAGACAGGTGGTTACATCCAGAGTTACTGGATACAGACAGACACACAGACGCACGCACGCATGCATGCATGCACGCACGCACGCACACAAAGGGTAACACAAGCCCCTGCTGCATGTCAACCTTACCTGCAGCGTGTCAGCAAAGAGCACAATGAGGTTCTTCAGGTCTAGGACCAGGTCAGGATCAGTGCAATAAGACTGCAGAGAGAGTAAGAGACAGTCAGACATCACTGCAGCACACAAAGTCTGGGGGATCTCGATCAGTGACATTAGTAGAGCCTGGAGCTGTAAACTGCTGGATTCGTGGATGAAGCCTCAATCCACATCTCTCCCCAGCTCTGTCCCCACCCCTACCCCCAATCGGCAAGATCACTGTGCCACCCACACCCAATCAGGGAGCACTGACGCGCTCTTCCCATACGCTCGCCTGTGAGCCTGCGACTATTTTCAGGACAAGCCACACAGCGTACTTCAGGAGAGCTGGTGCCAGAGACTTCCTGAAACCCACTCAGTTCCGAATGACGGCACAGAGATTGTTAATGATCACCTCCCTCCCCTCTCCCCAAAATGGCCTTTCAGCCCTGGACTTCAGAAGTGAAGGGAAGGACCCCCACCGAGTGTGTCCGCAGAGCAGCAATGGTCTTCGACAGGGCCAGCTCCCACAGCTCCTCCACATAGGCCCTGTTCACCAGGCCCTGGGTCGTATGCAGGATGTGGTCCTCTACCACAAAGAACCTGCCCAGAGGAGAGAGGAAGGGAGAACAGACAATCGGTAAGCCACACAGCTCCACCTGCAGGCCTGGAGGTTAATGACAATCAGTGACAATCAAAGGCAAAGCAAGAGGAAGGGTGGACTCCCAGCCAGGGCATTGAACTCAAGCAGGGAGAGGGAGACAGAGGTTGGGCTCCATTCACAGAGACGCTTCCATGGAATTGGTCCTGTTAGGACAGAGCCGCACGAACACAAAAAGGTAGACTGGGAGAATACCAAACTATTACCTATTTACCCTCGAGATTTTGGCCGATGCTCTGTTGACAAGGGTAACCGCTAACCAACAAAATGTTCGTTTTTTCCTCAAACAAATGTCTTTTTAAGCCCTGGAGCCCTAAAAATTTCATGTAAACATTACCTTCGTCACTGATAATCACCTGTTCAAGCTTGAGTAATGCACACTGCTATATTCCATGAAAAAATATTGAAATGAAAACTGAGAACGAAGGACCTTGAGACAGAGACACTACGAGCCAGGACGCTGTTGTACCATTGAGTAAAAGAAGTCGATTCGTCCAGTAAACAAATCCAGCTGAACTCAGGGGATACAGAATGTGCTAGATGTGACTTGGGGAGCAAAGCTATGGAAACAATGAAAGCAATCGGCTTTTTTTTAAAATGCCAAATAAAAACCAAAGTAAAGTAAAAGGTGGACATAAACTTCCAAGGACTGAGATCGCTCCGGTGATGTTAGATCCAAAAAGTCAAACCACTCTCCAAACGGCTAATGAGGAAACGCAGGAACCGAGAGAATTCTACCCTGGCCCGTATAGAGAGGGAGATCGAGAGAGAGATAGACCGAGAAAGAAACAGATGACAAGAGAGACGTTGGAAGAAATGGAGAAGGAGAGATTGAGATCGGGAAAGAAACTGAGACTGACGGACAGGCGGAGAGAAAGGCGGCCCGGGCGGGTTCGAGAGGGCAGGCGGCCGCCCCATTTTCCAGGAGGGTCGAGGGGAGAGCCAGACACACGCTCTGGACGCAGAGACATTCCCTACACACCCCCCCGTCCAGACGGCAGGAGCAACACGCGTGTGCCACAGCACATCCCCACTCCCATAAATCCACACGGGCAGCGGGGTGGAGGGGCTCGCCCGGAGACGCTGGTTCCCCCGCACCGATGCGAGAGCCCCCGGCCCGTCTCCGGCGCCCCCGAGCCAGAGCAGGAGCGGGCGCTGGTGCCCCACGCGGAGGGGGGGGTTTGGAGGAGGGCAGGGTGCACTTACCCCACGATTTGATTGAAGTACCTTCTGTACCCTTCCAGAGTTTCATGCTGGAGACCAGAGAGAGAGACTGAGAATGAGCACACGTGCAGCAGGTGGGACCTGACCTGAGTCACCACAGAGCAGCACAGACAACACCATCAACATACAGCAGGCATTCATATTCATATACCACCACAGAGCAGCACAGACACCATCACCATCAACATCACCATACAGCAGGCATTCACATTCATATACCACCACAGAGCACAGACAACACCATCACCATACAGCAGGCATTCATATTCATATACCACCACAGAGCACAGACAACACCATCACCATACAGCAGGCATTCATATTCATATACCACCACAGAGCACAGACAACACCATCACCATACAGCAGGCATTCACATCGATATATCGCCATACAGCACAGAGATGAATATGGACATATCGGAGTAGTGTATGTGAAACCATTTAACATCACAGACATGTCATATGAATCATATGAATATATCAGAGTACTGTGTATGCGGATTTTACAGGTGATCTGGGTCATCAATGTGCCACAGCAGCTTTAAGTGTCCCATATGTGTATCTGTACATATAAGAATGTATGTGTGTGTGTGTGTGTGTGTGTGTGTGTGTGTGTGTGTGTGTGTGTGTGTGTGTGTGTGTGTGTGTGTGTGTGTTTGTCTCTTGTATAATGAGTAATTCTGGTCCTGTTGGAGGCTCCACGGTGCTGGTCTTGGTCGTTCAGAGCGGAGCTGCTGGCCGGGTCAGTGATTAGTGGAGTTAGTGCCTGGGTGGAGTGTGAGTGTGAGAACACTGTGGCCCTCCAGGGCCAGGACCAGAGCAGCTGTGATGGGAAGGACAGACAGACAGACAAACAGACAGACAGACGGAGGTGTGGATAGTGCCGTACCATGTTAGAGTGAGGCTGGAGTACTAGGCGTGCCTGTTTCCTTCTCTGCTTCCTGTAGTAGCTCTCAAATGTGTCTCGGGCGCCCTGGCAACAACAGGAGACTCTCAGGACCATGGTGGGCCAAGACACAGAGACCACACACACCCACACCCGTAACCACGACAGCGTGAGCCTAAACCACATCCAGCCCAATGTGCGAGTAGTGAGGGAGGCCCACTTCAGGCCCACTGCAGTCCTGCAGCCAGCTATTCAAAGGCCCACACACACCACCACGGACCCTCTGGTTGTAAATACGGACAAGGACACACAGGAGTTGGACTATTCACAATCACTGGACATTTCATTTCAACATTAAGCCTGTTTCTCAAGGGTAATGTTCTTCAGCCAAGCCAATGATTCGGCCCCCAGTCAGTAATTAAGACCTTCAGTCTCAGCGCACACCACTTTGTTAGGTATTTGGCAAGAAAAAGTCAGAAACACACTTACCCAATGACCTCTTGCAACAAGATACAAGGAGCATATTAGCCGGGCCCATAGTGTGTGTGTGTGTGTGTGTGTGTGTGTGTGTGTGTGTGTGTTGATGAAAGGCCATTTAAAGTAAAATGCACACCACGGACCAGTTATTTAACTGCACTCATGCAGATGTACATTCTCCCTTATTATACTGAATAGGGCTTCCCATGATGCTTTGCTGATAGAACACAGCCAGCTGCAATGAAAAACTGTTTCACTACATTTATAAAAGTACAATTCCATTTGCCAATGGACACACTGCACCCAATATCCAATTGTATTTCCATAAGGGTCAATTGCATGATTCTTGTCCATGACTGAATCAACGCAGAAAACCTAGAGCCCAAAATACTGTCATATATGACCCATCCATGTAAAATGGAACTCTGCTTTCTTTCAAAAGGGGGGCTGAGGTGTCCCCCAGCCTGAAAAGCACATGGTGCAAAAGGTCACACAGACAGAGGCCTAATCTCCCAAAACGGAGTTCAAACAGTGGTCCTATCACCAGCGGCAGCGTCTAAAATGTGCCCGCTTATCTCCCCAGGTCCTGGGACCAGAGCAGCTCCCTCCCAGGCGGTTTGGGGACGACCCGTATCAGGGTCTGGAACAGTCGGACTTCTGTGTCGAGGGCTTATCGGCCCGGTGAACCCGGGACCCGGGCCTATCTATCCGCCAGACCTGGGCCCACGCTCCTCTTCTGCCCCAG
This sequence comes from Aldrovandia affinis, assembly GCA_029706075.1. Classification (NCBI taxonomy): domain Eukaryota; kingdom Metazoa; phylum Chordata; class Actinopteri; order Notacanthiformes; family Halosauridae; genus Aldrovandia; species Aldrovandia affinis. The sequence goes on from JAINUG010000148.1 coordinate 546,917, forward strand.
AGATAAGGCCCCGGGTTCCCGGACTCATTACCAGTGGAGACCACCATGGGCCCAGCAAGGATGGAGCTCTGGAGCAGTACCGGCCATGTGCCATCACCTCGCCTGCTGATCCACGATGGCAGGTCTGCGGAGCTGCTGCTCCACACCATGTGTGTCACTTGGAAACACTGTACACGGCCGACTTCAAGAAACGGCCTTTACAGTCAGACAAAGAGCAAAATGATACAATACAAGCCATGCACACAAGGGCCTATTCCCTTGAAAATCTGACTTTTGGCTCGTTAAGACGAACAACCTGGCCTGGTTTGTGAGGAGCACACAAACACCTACACGCAAGAGCGAAACGGCTGTGACAATGCACCTTTGTGGCACCCCCTACCCCGCCCCCCGCTTTAACTGCATCCCACCCCAGAGTCACTGTCGGCACACATCAGCAATCAACTATGACCTTCCCCACCAGATCCCTCGACTTCCTGTCGAGCAGGCCTGCTTCCTGTCAGATAGGCGCACCCTCAAAGTGAAGCGGCGTGCCACGGGGTCATCGCCGTGCCAACAGCGCCTGACCCCCGCGGCCCACGGATAACCCCCTCTGGGGAGGCGAGGAGGAGGTGGCGGGGACGGGCGGGGGGGCGAGCAGACCCCTCTCTCTCTCCCTGTGGAAGGGGTGCCAGTTTCTGAAGGAACGCCATGACCTCAAGTCAGAAATCAAAAGCGCAAAAACAGAACCTGCCTTTGTTCGGCTCGCGGTGTTTTTTCACCGCCACTCAGGCAACACGGGCAGGCCGGCGGTTTATAATGTGGGGCGTTGCGGCGGAGGGAGGGACCCGTTAACGGGGAGACCAGGGCCAAGAGGCCGAGGCCAGGAGACACTAACGCTGCTGTTACCAACTTCCTCTGCAGAAGATTACATACGAATGATGAGAGCTATACTCCAGGGAAATGGCACTAAGAAGAGATGGGGGCTCTGGAGTGGGTAACTCTGGAGTGTCTAACTGGGAAGAGCACAGTGGTGCACCCTGTGGCCCGGACAGCATCCAGAGCAGACCTGGGAACAGACCTGGGACCGTGCAGTGGCTGTGGCAGCCCAGCTCAGACTGCAGAGGGGAGAAGCTGGCAGCGCACATTGTGGAGGACGCGTGTTCCAGTGCGGCACCCTCTGACAAAGTCACCATCAGTACTGTCGAGTCACCAACCACACTGTCATTTACACACCGTTTGTGTAGACTCACAAACTCAATCTCCCCCAGTGAATACTGTACCACCAGCAGCAATGAATCCCCCACTCCAGTTCAGTCTAACCCAGAGAACCACGGCGCAACGGGTGACAACCAACGCTGTCAACTCCGGGGTCTCAAGGCAGGGGTGTCCAATCTTATCCGAGATGGGCGGATGGGCCGGCGTGGGCGCAGGTCTTTTTGTTCTAGCCCAGCACCAAAACACCCGATTCAACTAATCAAGGTTCTTGAATGAGAAGACACTGCACCCACCCTGGCCCTTCTCAGATAAGACTGGACACCTTGGCCCCAAGGCGTCACTTTGTCCATATTCAAGCGCTCCAAAGGAATGTTCCTCGGCTCCCCCGCGTGCTTAGGACAAGACCGCTGCGTTTCAGGGAAGCAGAACAAACAGAACAACGCTGTGTTCCCGAAACCTCGAACTGGAGAAGGATTTCAGGGTTTGCGAAGTGCTGGACAGCTCGTTCTCGGATGGAAAAAACAAACCGTGATGTCCATGCAACAAAACAGCTATAACGTTCTGGGTTTTTGGACTGTTCTTGAGAGGGATCTCAAGGAGCCGTTGGCCTGTTTGGCAAGCGCGTGTTTACATTGATCGTAATTCTAATCAGATTTTTGGGGCGAGAGAGGAACAAAGCATTATTGTTCGGGACAGAAGTCTGTGTTACTGCAACATGGTGGAATTTAAACATAAGTAGAGGAAAAAGGAGGGGGGATGTCTTGATTTGGAAACGGGATTCCAGCTCCAGGTTTACAAATAAATCGACCGGGTCAACCCGAGCGCCTCAACCCGAGCGTTAGAACGGTGGGCCGTTTGAAGCGTCGGGCAAATATCAGACTCCGTTCCCTGTCGTCACTTGGGCTCCGGGTGGTACTCGCTGGCACTGAAGAGAATGTTCTGGAGGTCAAAGGCAGGCTGTACGCAAAGCTGCTCTGAGACTTGACTTTGTTTTTTTTGGACAGGCTTAAAAAGAGCAGGCCTCCTGTTAAAAGAGTGAAGTGACCTTCAAACAAAAGGCCAAGAAGTGAACTGGCCATCTGAGACTTAAAGCAAAAGCAAACAATGCGAGCTGAACCAATAAGAGACCTTCCCCCCACGACTGCAGCAGCCCCCTCTCTCGCTGGCCTTCCTGTCAGAGTTCAGGGCCTTCCTGTCCCTCTTCAGTCCTAAACCCCACCCAGCCGCCTCTGAACACAGTGACCGGGTCAGGGCACTCCAGACCCCAGAACCTGTGACCGCAAGCCCCTCCCCCACGGGCCTGCTCCCTTCAGACACAGCTTGGTCGCAGCCAGGCCGGGACACAAGCCCCCCTCAAACCACAGCTGGGACCTCTAACCTGTTCCCTGCACCAAGTCTCCCAGCCCCCCATACCCACTCCCCTACTATCCCTCCAACTGCCCCCACCTCACTCCCCCTCTGTCCCCACACACTCACCCCCTGGACCCAGCTATCCTTCCCACTGACCCCCCCACCTCACTTTCCCTCTCCCCCGGGTGCTCAGGTCTCAGGGGTGACTTGTGGGTCAGCGGGGGAAGCGAGGGGAAGGAAACACATAAACGTCAGCCATCACATTCCCTCGCAAAAACAGGTCGCCCGGAGGGGCCTGGACACTGTTTGTTTGCTTTTTGTTGTTTTCGCTGTGGTCGTAGGAGAAGTTCATCTCCTTTTCCAGGGCATAACAATCACTCTGCTCCCGTGGTTCACTTTCTGACCCCTCACACTCTAAACAGTCTATCAGACAGGGAAATTACTGCACCTCCCCAATCTTAAACTCTTAACCCCTCGGCTCTCCACACACACACACGCCACGCCACACCGCACCGCGCAGTGCCACGACGCCTAGTGAGAGTGCTTCCCCTCAGCGGCGTTCTCACCAGGACGAACACAAAGGCAGCCCGCTCTTCACACGTCAAGCTCCCTGCATTCCAACGCTCCTGTGAACTATGGGTGAACACCGAATACACACACACACGCGCACGCACGACACACACACACACACACACGCACGCACACGCAGAGGCACGCACGCACGCACGCACGCACGCACACACACACACACGCATTACGCAAGCACACCCAAACTTACAAAAACAAACACTTACAAAACCAGACACACAAACATGTACACACACACACACATGCACACGGCACACGCACGTACACGCGTACACAAACGGCAAACCATCCACTATTCCACCACGCGCGTTTGCGTGTGCGTGTGTATGTCAGATGAGAAGAACACAAACTTTCTGGAACCCAGATCCAAGAATCGGATCCCATAACCGCGCCCTCCCCACGTTCCCCTGCCCCCATCCACCCACACCCATAGGAACCAGGCCAGGAGCACAGTACGGATGAAGCCCCAGACAAGCGGGCGGTTTTGAAGCTCAGCCCTGGAAAAAGGCGAGCGTGGGCAGAGAAACGGCAGGGCGCCGCGAGAGTCACGGCTGGCACTCCGTTTCTCATGTTGACACTGAAACCCGAGGCCACAGAGGCGCTCCCAAACACAACACACAGCGTGGCAGGTCAGGCTGGGGGCCTGTGTTACGGGCGGCCAGGCTAAGTGCCTGTTTGTTTGGACTACACGGCTCTGGGGATGGGGAGGGCCCAGGAGAAAGCTAATTGCAAAACCGCTGTGCTCCGTGCTGCCATTATCAGCACAGGGGAAGCAGAATCACGCTCCTTTCCTCTCCTCCTGTAACTCTTCCAAACGGAGCTCACGGGTGTTTCGACTGGCAGCCGCTAATCAGGGGGCAGTCCGTCGCTAAGGCCTTCCGTGGTGATAGGAGTTAATATCTGAATGCTAACACAAGCGGTGGGTGTGCATTACATGTGTGAGTCACCCGTGGTACAGGTGAGACATTCAAATACAGGCATGTGGCAAAGTTAGAGGGAGGAGAGAGACAGAGTAACAAGCAAAAAAAAACATGACAGAGGAACAACTTGGAAAGACAGAAATAATCACAAACAATGATTTTATGTGGCTACTGTCTTATAGTCTGCCATAGTTAAAGGAGAGAGACAGAGACAGAGACAGAGACAGAGACAGAGACAGAGACAGAGACAGAGACAGAGTAACTAACTGGGTGGAGCTGACAAATAAAAGAATGGGCAAAGAGCAAAGAAGACAAGTACACAGAGGAGAGAGAGGAGAGAAGAGAGAGAGCAGACAGGTGGGTAAGAGGAAAGAGAGGCAGAAAAGTGACAGAGAGGCAGAGAGATATTAAAGAGAGGAGAGACTGCGGCCAGCTCACCAGCACAGTGTAGATGTGGAGGCAGCGGTACACTGGCGAGAAGTCCACCAGATCCTGAGCTCCGGGCACCTGCCAAAGAGACACATACACAATGAGACCACCGGGGCACTACAGAGCACGGAGCGCTGCAGGCTGTGGACCTCCATGCTGCTCTGGGCTCTCTGGCTGGCCCATGGATCACTCCCTCTGTTGCTCCCGTGCTACCTCACTGATCTCACCATTACAGACATACAAGCTAAACTCCGGCGAGCGAACGCCCTGAGATTGGGCTGCAGCAACGATGCTGCACAACTCTACACCGTTGCGCCGGTGGTGTCTCGCGGTTGGGCTCCAGCCCACGGTGAGCCGGAATGGCCGCCATTGCACCAGTCGGGCCTTCCATTCCTCAAAGTCAACGTCCAAACGGATCGGATCTGATCGGATTTACCGCGTTCTGACGGATTGAGGGTCAGGCCAGTGGCGGGGCTGACTGGATCCGTCCGCCGGTTCCACGCGTTCATTGGTCGGCTCAAACCCCAGGCCGTTCGGTGCGATTTCATTGGGAGAGCTACGCTTGTTTAACTTCCCGAAAGCCATATGCGATTCAGTCAGGGTTTCCCGCCCTCCCCCCCTCCTCCTCTTTTTTCTGGGCCTTGGCTCCTCGCACACACATTAAATAAATCTTTGATTCGATTTCTTTCCCTCCTCGGTAATGACAAAAACACGGAGCCGTAGACTAATGAATGTGGCTCGCTGGCGATCCTCCATGACAGGCGGATTGTTGGCCTTCACGGAGCGCCGGCAGAGCAGGCTGCTCATTTCCCTCGGACAAATTTATGTTAATAAGACAGCGAGCCTTAAATCGCGCAGCTTTTATGAGCCTGCGGGGAAGAGATGGTGCGAGTTCACACACTCGGTCCCTTATCCGTCCCCCCACTGCGCTTCCCTCTCATGCTGGGGCGGGCTATAAATCACGAGGGCCAGCACTTGAAAAACACCTCCTTCTAAAAGATATGAGAAAAGGGATTGTCCAGCTTTGAAATATTAATAATAATGTGAAAAATAATATTTATTTGAAACAATCATTTCATAATTTAATAATAACACAATTAATAATACTTTAATAATATATATATTTTTTTTTATATATATATATATAAATAAAAAATCATCATCGTCATCATAAACTAGAAACATGAAAAAAGCAAACGGCAAAAGCCCACACAGCCATTTTTAAGAGGCTTGTAAAGCATTCAGTCTAAGAGGTTGGCAGGAGGCTCACTTCCCCTGACTCACAGAATAAACGTTGAGTACCCTGCTGCTGTACGAGTCCCCTGACATCACCACACCCTGCACCACACGGCAGAAGCAGAGGTAGGGGAGACGAGAGAAAGGGCGAGTGGTCGAGAGGGCAAGGTAGATTGGTTCTCTCGCCCTCTCGCTCAAATACAGTGGGAATCTTCACTGACTTGCTCATATTGGGAAGCAAAGCAGCTTCTCCTTCGGAGGAACAGGTCCCATGCACAGGTCCTCAATGCACTTCCTATTGAAGTACAGCTATAAAGCAATGCATTGTGGGATACAGCAGAGGACAGAGGCCAAGTTCGAAACTGAAATATCAAAGCGATGCGGACTCCCATCCTGTAATTGACAGTCTCCGACCACAGAGACAGGGTGCGAGACAGGAATGCTGCCACCATTGTGGCAATGGCGCATTGGTGGGACATTTCTGCTGGCAGGGACCTTGCCCACTTCCCTTAAAATCCGACTGATGTCACACACACACATTCTCACACAAGAAAGCGCTTTGAACGCCCGCATCCCCACCCCCCTCTCACCAAACACACTTTTTCCCAAGAAACCAAACTAAACAATGGCAGCTTTCATCTTCTTCCCATATAACAAGCAGAACAGCCGAAAAATACCAACTGGGGGGGGGGGGGTTAAGGGGAAACAATAAAACAATAATAATGAGAAGGGGGCAGAAACGCGGGAATAGCTGGAATGTCTGGTCACACACCACCTATGCGTGTCTAAAAGCAGCTCGGGGGACCGCAGTGTTCTCCAGAATCCTGTGTGCCAAACAACGGGAGGGATTAAGGAGGGGCAGGAACGCGCCACCGCCACCACCTTCACACAGGAAGGAAGGGTGAAGGGCAGCTGAAGGGCAGGGGGTGGGTAGGGGATGGGTAGAGGGCAGCTGTGACCTGCACTTGCCCCTCAGTGAGAGGGTTAGCACCAGCCTGAGCTTTGGATGTAAGCTACTTACAACTCTCTTAAGATCTACACTGAAATCAGGTCTCGCACACTGCACACTGAAATCAGGTCTCGCACACTGCACACTCAAATCAGGTCTCTCACACTGCACACTCAAATCAGGTCTCGCACACTGCACACTCAAATCAGGTCTCTCACACTGCATACTTAAATCAGGTCTCGCACACTGCACACTTAAATCAGGTCTCGCACACTGCACACTCAAATCAGGTCTCGCACACTGCACACTCAAATCAGGTCTCACACACTGCACACTCAAATCAGGTCTCACACACTGCACACTGAAATCAGGTCTCGCACACTGCACACTGTAATCAGGTCTCACACACTGCACACTCAAATCAGGTCTCGCACACTGCACACTCAAATCAGGTCTGATACACTCCACATGTTCATGCCTCACACTCTCCATAAATCCATCCCGCTCCACGCTGAAATCCCGCCTTGCACGCTCCTATCCCATCTCATACCGTCTGCTCAGTTCTTCCAAACAGTGGAATCGCGCCTCGCATGCTCCACAGCCAACGAACGGTCCGCCGTAATGGCACCAAACGACTGTAAATGGCCCTGCCGTTAGGAAGGGAGTAGTCGCCACAGTTAGCCGGGGGCCACGGAGGATAGAGAGAGAGAGGGAGGGAGGGAGGGAGAAAGGGGAAGGATAAATGGGAGAAGGAGAAAGGCACCCTGAGTACGTACAATCACCATGGCTGCTACGGCCACGCGCGCTCTAACAGGCACAGCTCCGTAGGGAAGGGGTGGGTGGTGAAGGGCCATCTGGTAAGCCAGGAATTGGGAGCATGTTGTCTTGACCAAGACTTCTGACATGATAACTCCTCAGACTGCGTCAGATAGCAGAGACCATTCCAGAAGACAGAAATATTTAGATGTTTGCAAGAACAGCAGCGGCTTGGGCGGCAAGAAAAAAAATAAAAATAAAAAATAAACAGTGTGCACGTGAAACGCCAGGGGATGGCGGGATGAGGGGATGTAGCTTGAATCACCTGCCGATCATACAGACTTCTGTAACTGAATGGGTCCTTTTGAGATCACATGACCTGGGGAGAGATGAACATTAAACCTTCAAGTTTAATAAGTAAAGGGGAAAGTCTAGCGTCCCCAGAGCTCGTGGCCACCTGAATTAAGGGGGAGGGGGGTTACCTCGTCGTCCTCCTCATCCTCCACGTCCAGTATCCCAGAGTCCTGTTCAGAGAGCGGGCTGCCGCCCTGACCATCCAGCTCGGTGCCCTGCCCTGCCTCTTTCCTGGCTCTCCGTCCGCTGCCTGCCCTCTGCTGCTGAGGGAGGGTACTGTCCAGACTCCGCTGCAGTTGCGCCTGAAACACACGCAAGACACCGTCAGCCGAACTGCCATATACGAGCACACAGGCCCTGCAACAAATGTGGAAACACACACACACACACACACACACACACACACACACACACACACACACACACACACACACACACACACACACACACACACACACACACACACACACACACACACACACACACACACACACACACACACACACACACACACACAGAAACAGAGAGAAAGACAGACAGGCAGATGATGCCTGAAGCACCCGACCACATCTAGGCAGATCACATCATTAAACTAGGAACAGGGATATTCTCTTTTTCTCTTTGCTGAACGCCTTGAGGTACTGGAGGACAACTGGAAGTGCTTAACGCGCTCTCTTTAAACAGAAACCATCAGACCCGGCCCGCCTCCATCAGGCAAATAAATGAGCCAAACACTGGTTCCCAAAAAGAAAGAAATCGGCAAGCTCTCATCTCGATCTCATCTCGCTCTCATCTCTCATCTCGCTCTCATCTCATCTCTACGGAGCATCACCTTCCAGCTGTACGCCGCAACAAAAAAACATTGCCCTGACACATCTTTCTTTCTCACTCTCGCTCTCGCTCTCACACCAGTGTAGGGGGGGGGGCCTTGCTGTGGTGGAGCTGAAAGACAACAACACCGGCTCCTCCCTCAGCCTCCACCCCCACCCCACAGGGGTGGAGAGGGCAGGGCGGAGTGGGCAGGGCAGGGCCGAGTTACTGGTTAACTAGTCTCATTCTGAGGCGGCAAACTCTCGGCTTACCGTCAAATTTAATTCGTTTAAATAAGAGCTTTCAAAGTATCCCGATCCAGGATACTTTTCATTGGCTGGCTCTAAAGGTTGTGATTCGTCATATTAAATCGTTGACAGGGGGAGATCAACAGGGCTCTTTCCTTCAACGTGGGCGGGCTTATCACCAAAAAGTGCTTTTACGACCGGGTGTTGTATCCACAGGGATATTAAAAAGCCTTGCTCTTGGAGCCTCCGATAGCGTAGCAGTCTAACGCACATGTATTGACTAGTCCTTTACGAGTGTGAGCTGCCTATCATGGTCGCGGTTCGAAACCCGACTGTACCAGACCAGCCCTGGTGGGGAGCCCCAATCGGGGGTGGCGTTTGGCTGTCTGTCTGCACCAGGGGGAGGGAGAGCTGGCACGAGCTCCGTCTCGGAGGAGGCGAACGTTGCCTCGAGGTATTAGCTCGTCCCACGGAGGCGGGAGGCAGGTTCATGGGGGAAGGGCAAAATCAAAAGGAAAACAGACCTGACCTGAACCAGGATAACTCGTACCCAGCCGAGGAGCAGCGGGGACTCACAGAAGACTGACACACGCTCACGCGCTCACTGACAAGGTGCCTTATTAAAGGCAACCTACTTCACATTGCTCCAAACTGGTTGCCGCCAATTCAGACGGCAGACCTCGCCAAAAGAATTCGGGTATCGGGGAGCTGGCAGTCTAAGTGAACCGCGGACCTTCATCTCGACTGACTGTGGTGTTGTCACTCCAACCCTTCAGCACGAGCACTTAGTGCCTGAGCCACAGTCGCCCAGCTGGGCTTCTGACACACTTTTAAATGGCTGGCAGTGTAGCGTAATGGTTAGGGAGCTGGGCTTGTAACTCTGGGCTTGTTAGCGGAAGGGGTTTTCAGCACTGTGTGAAGATTGACCAATGCCTTTCCACCAGAAATCCATGTATGGTAAGAAGGGTGGAGCAAAAGGGTGGAATCAGACAGGGAAACGTATGCGTTGAGTCCATCAGCGTCGAAGCAGTGCCAGACGGTAAAACAAAGACTTAATGCGTTATAATTGCCGTTATACATTACTTACAGGGCGGCATGTGGTGTAATGGTTAGGGAGCTGGGCTTATAACCCAGAGGTTGTTGGTTCAATTCCCAGGTGGGGCACTGCTGTTGTACCCTTGAGCAAGGTACTTCACCTAAAATGTAAAATAAATGTAAATGGATTGTATGTAAAAATAAAAATAAATGTATACTGTGAAGTCGCTCTGGATAAGGCATCCTAAATGGCAAAAATGTAAATGTCCGGTCCCCTCCGCAAGAGGCCGAGACACCGCGAGCAAAGCCAGGACCGCAGGCGCAGAGAAGCCCCTCAGACAGCCCCCAGGAAAGGGAACAGCACAGCTCGCGCATCTCAATACGCGCATTCAACCGGCGCTTCACAACTCACTTCAATCTCCAGAGAGAGTCTCCATGCACTTTTTCCTTATTAAAAGCAGAGCGCTTCTTCATGGATTCCTAGCAGGCCTAACCGGTGCCTTGTGTCATTTTCGCTAACTATTTCCCCAAGGATGTCCATAATCCATTCCGGACAGCGACGGGACATGCGCTCAAACAAACAGGAGAGGCTTTATCTGAATTCGATGTTTCACCAGACTTCAACGAACTGGGACGCTACGCTGACGACGGAGCTTTTTGTCGCTGCTGGAGCGACTCCGCGGGTGCTTGGTACACGCCGTCTCTTTGAGTCGCACAGATCTTGGCGTACCCCAGGGCCCTCTCTTCAACTCCATTGTGGCCCTCTGCCTTTCACGCACCAAGGCGGGGGCTGCGCTTCAGGACACTCGAGGGTATCTGTGGGGGACGATGACAATGGCCCAGCGAATGGGGAAGGACGCGGAGTCCCTGGGGTGGGCGGGTGGAGGAGCGTCCTCTCCTCAATGCCAAGTGCAGAGTGACGCAAAGGGCCGGAGTCATCAACCAAGAGGGCCTCGCCGAGAGCACGCACGCCACCGAGGCCCTCAGAATGCCATCCCACGCAGAAAAGAGAGGTATTCCTCCCCCCCCCCTTTCCTAAATCAAGGGCTCTTCAGCACAAAGGGGGAAAGTTGTGTATGTGCTGCTGTTATTGTGTCCCCTTTGGAAAACGTTATTTTTTTTGTCCCAGGCCAATTCCTTACATAAAAGGTCTCTCTGGGAACACAGCTGCCAGCCAGGGGGCAACTGGGGGCCACCTGCTTCCAGAGCGTTCCTTCCCATGATGGTTCCGGCGCAGATCGGGTGCGGGTCCGACCCGTGGAGAGGCCGGGATGACGTCTGGACTGTCCCCGCTGACGCATGACAGCAGACTCCCTGAATCACTGCCATTCAGCATCCGAGAGGCTCAGCTCTTACAATCACCACTGTGCTCTAATGACCGTTTCCCCAGAACCACCTCCTTTCACATGGATAGATTTAGAGCTTCACCGTCACTCAGAGGACTGACACACTACATCTACCCACACAGTCCCAACACATTCTCTCTCCGAGTCTGTAGCTCTACCCAAGCAATCTGTTCTATTCGCTTTTATTTTTCATTATGTAGTATAACATAGTGACATAGGGTAACATAGTAACATAGGGTTTTCCTCAATTACGTCTGTCTGTCTGTCTGTCTCAATCTAATTTACTATCCTATATTAACTACATGACAGGGCTGGCAAGCCCTTCGCCCATGTGAACTCTTCATTACATATCAATAAGATGCAATTTGGCACACAAACATACACACCCCTGCCCCCCTACCTACCAACCCATTTCCCTCTGCTGCCTTTCTGCTCAGTGGTGTGTATGTGTGTGTGTGTGTGTGTGTGTGTGTGTGTGTATATATATACGTGTGTGTGTGTGTATGTGTGTGTATGTGTGTGTGTATATATATATATATATGTGTGTGTGTGTGTGTGTGTGTCTAGTAACTGGATATCAGTAATCAATCTTCCTCCACTTCACAGGCAGTACAATGTGTTTCCCATTAATGTGCTCAGGCTGGACTGTGGAGCAGCAGAGAGGAGATCCCTGGATTACTGTAGTATCCCTCTAGCACTGTAGCACTGTACCCCTCTATGTAGCACAAAGTGCTGTACCCCTCTATGCACTGTACTACTGAGTACTGCACTCCTCTATGCACTCTACACACTGAGTACTGAGTACTGCACTCCTCTATGCACTGTAGTACTGAGTACTGCACTCCTCTATGCACTGTACTACTGAGTACTGCACTCCTCTATGCACTGTACTACTGAGTACTGCACTCCTCTATGCACCACAGACAGACAGTAAGGGGGAGGAGGTAAAGAGAGAAGAGAGAGGTGGAAAACTCCAAAGTACAGGGGGAGAGAGAGGGGTATGCTTGGACACCAAATGGTACAGGAATGCACTAGTTCTTTCCCACTCACTCTGCCTGTCCGGCACAATGGAGCCATTATTACCACATTGGATTCCCCCAACTTATTTATTTTCAAATGAATCATTAGCGGAATTAAAACAATCACAAATGCAGGATTGCGCCTAATTTCGACGAGAACGGGGGAAAACCAAGTCTGTGAAGTTCTTGGATCATTGCGCTGCCAGACAAATAGCCTCCTGTTATTAGCAGCAGCCTGGTCCTTTTGGTTAGGGGTGCAGGGAAGTACGCGCCTGTTTGAGCACAACAGCATGCCCAGGGAGAGGCGCTGTGGCCCAGAGCAGCTGGCAAGGCAGAGTCAATAGGCCATGTCACATCCCCCTGCAGAAGCTCTGCACACGCTCCCTCTACAGGTAAACAGCGGCATTGCATGTGCCTCTTCCATAAAGTGCTTCTTTTCACCGACTGACCTGCAAGTAAAAAGTGCAAAATCCAGTACTTCGCAAGGGCAGCGGAGTCTACCTAAAGGGTTTGTCACGCGGTCGGCAGAAAACGTTTTGCTATGTCCAACAGCTGGGCATCCTTTAGTTCTGATTTACACAGCGGCAAACGCTTACATCTCAGCTCACTACTGTGTAAGACGGTCCCCCTCACAGCAGAGGAATGGTAACAACTCCAGGCTCCAGTATCCATAGACACCAGGGCCGGAGAAAAGGAAGGGGGGAAAAAGTGTTCTACACCAGCGAGCTAATTATTCCTCCGTGCATCTTAGTTTTGGTTACATAATTAAAAACGTCCCTATTCTTTTAGTCCACTTCCCACAAATCCTGGGGAAGAAAGGAGGCTGAGAGACAGACAGAAAAAGAGAGAGAGAGAGAGAGAGAGAGAGAAAGAGAAAGGGAAGAGATTTTCCCTCTGTATTCAATATCAAGCGAAACCACGGTTAAGCCTAAAAATCACAAGCAGAAAATATTTACATGTAAACACATTGCCGAAGACATCTGCTTCCCAGAGACCAAGAGTTCCAAGAGTTCAGGCATGAGAGAGGACCAGCGTGACAGGCCTGCTGACAGTACTGGAGTGTGACGAGGACACTCCCATGGTGCTTCGCCTGCGAGTGTGACTTCACAGGGGCAGAGGGGCGGGGCGATCCCAGGGTCTCCCCGCGAGGTTCGTCGCTCCTCGCGGCGGCTGAGGTCAACGCGCGGCGTGAACTCTGACCCCGCTGATCTCAGGTCCCCAGGCGCAGAGCCCACGGCGGTGTGTGAACAGTGAACACGCACTGGGCACTGGGTCCCACTCTCCACCCGCACCCCACCACAGCCTCCCGGCCCAGACTGCCACAGTCATGAACATGCGTCAGCGAAGCCATCCTCTGGGTCTGTCTCTCTCTCTCGGCCTCTTCGTCTCTCTCTCTCTCTGACACACGGTCTCTCACACACACACACGCGCACACACACACACACACGCACGCAAGCGCACACACACACACACACACACACAGACACACACAAGCACAAACACACACACACACACACACACACACACACACACACACACACACACACACACACACACAGACACAGACACAGACACAGACACCCCACAAACACACACAGACAGACACACACACGTGCGAGCAAACGCTAGAACGAACGCAAGCGCACGCGCACACACGTGCGCATAGACACAGGAGCCTTCACCTCAGCAGGCGAAAGCTGGAGGCGCGCTTCGCTCGAGGTTACTTTGGTTTAAACCGAGGCCGAGTCTGCCAACATTCCTCCACCGCTGGAGGGATCAGAGAGGAGCTCGGATTCACTGAGCTCTGCTGCCCCCTGCAGGAGCCAGAGGGGAAAAACATGGGGAACCTGAACCAGATCACCTCAGGCAGCAACCGGCATAAGCCCACGGCTCGGACACAGCACTGCCCTGGACATTGAATAGTCCAGAATGGGGACAGATGGGAGATGCCAGCGTTCCTCAGAAGCAGTGGGGCTGGGGCTGAGCAGGACGCATTTGTAAATGGGGCGCATTCATGAAGACACCCCACTCAACTACAACAACTGGACACCCGGAGCACAAACTGGGGGAGTAAAATCCCAGAGACAGCACTGGGAACACAGCATTCATTATCTGCGAGACGTACAGTTAAAGGGGGTGGCGGGTGAGGGCAAGGATTAAAGGTCCTTCAAACTGAAGCATTCCAATGCCCACACCATTCAAAATGCCTACGAACGAACTGTTACGGACAAAGAGAGGCAAACGCGCTGCAGACGTATAAGGACTTCAGAGCTGAGGTCTGTGCCTCCGCGGCGAGAACGTGCAGGCGTCATCGTCACAGGGCTCACTGCTTTGAGTCGCACCTTTTCTTTTCCAAAGCCACGGGTGAGAGTGGACCTGTGGGCGTGGGGAAGCAGGGCTGAACCAGTCACACACCCCCTGTAGGTGAGGAGGACCCGTGCAGGGAGGTTAGAGATAGTAATGGACCACCATTTTATCAGAATTGGAACAGGTGACGGTGTTGGTTTGTCCACCAATGCCCTTGCCCGGTTCTCGGCAGCTCCTCTTCCTCCTCGGTCATGCGTCTGAACTCCCATGCGGGCTCCCACAATGCACTGCAGGTGTGACACAAGGTCAGCCAGGAGTGTCTTCTTACTGACCTGCAAGCAGCATGTGCTGGAGGGGGGGCCCTTCCAACACATAGCACGCACGCACGCAGGCACGCACATATATATATATATATATATATATACATGTTGTGCATACATATTCTCCTTCTCACATCTTGCACTTGTTCTTGTTCTTTCCCTTTTCTCTATAATTGACTCAGCTTTGTGTGACTTAATCAATTTTCTTGGTCTAGCACGGTTCTTATAGCCTTGTTATATGGACTTACTTGTAAGGGACTCTCGGTGCAAGTGCCTGCTAAATACCCAAATGTAAATGTGTGCGCGCACAGACACACACAGACACACACAGTGCTTCAGCCACAGTGACACACCGACCTTTGGCTGGGTACGGAGAAATACTTGAACATGACAGAACTCTCCAGTGACAAACTCCCGGCTTTTCCAGCAGCACAATGTTTGTACGCTGGGAGAGGCGAAAGCCTTCGAATGGAAAGCCCTGTTTGTGATTAGGCAGGAGGAGGAGGAGGGTGTAGCGAAACAACCTTCGGTCCCACACCAACGCCACGACCCGAGGGGAACCGAGCCGGAAACCAGAGGACACAGCGAGAGGAGAAAATAAATCACATTTAGAAAAGAAATCATAAAAAATAAAATAAAATAAAACAAAAGGCAGGGAAGAGAGGGAAGAAAAGAGAGAAAAGAGGAGTCTGGTAACTCACTCATTCCCAGAGGCCCTGGCCTGAAAAAGCCAGTGAGATGTGGCATGTGAAGACATGGGTGAGAGTGGACCCTGAGGGCGTGGGGAGGGAGGTTGTGCCCTGCTGTCACTGTTTAAGGCTGAACCAGTCGCACGCCCCCTGCAGGTGAGGAGGACTCATGCAGGGAGGTTAGAGACCGCAAGGAACCACCATCTTACCACAGCCCTACACTATCCATGGTATGAAGCTGGAAGCAGCACACTTGACCCTTCACTTGGCTGAGCAAGCACAGTGCAGCTGTGTGCACCACTTTCCCATGAGCCTGGTCGGGGACGCACACAACACACCTGTTTATCCTTTCATGGCTTTGCATGCCCTTCGAGAATCATGTCATCTCACCAACACTCCGATTGGCCAGTGTCAAGACTGTACCTCCCACCAACTCCCCCGATTGCCCAGTTTCCCATTCTGTATCTCCCACTGACACTCCGATTGGCCCGTGTCACTCAGTACCTCCCACTGACACTCCGATTGGCCCGCGTCACACTCCATACCATCCGCTGACACTCCCAATTGGCTACTGTCACACGCCACACCTCCTCCGCTCGTCCCAGTGTACGTGGCTCTGGGAGGCAGTGAAGGGAAGATGGCTCAGAACAGACTCACGCTCGCTGCCAGCCCGCCAGGCCCCTAGAGCGCTCCTGACCCAACCCCCAGCCCAAACGCATCACATCTTGTCCTAATAAACAGTAAACAAAGCTCTGGCCACATCTCAAATATTCCAACAAACAAAATGCTTTTCAATCTTTTTTGTGTTGGCTTTTTTTTTTTCCGTTCATTGCTTATTTCCCCAGAGGGGGTGATGGGGGGAAAGAGAGGGCTCCCCAGAACCCCGCCCCTTGCAGCCGCCTCTGCTTTCCCATTGGCGGTCACATCGCTACCACTCACAGTACCGGTGGGGGAAATAAATATCGGGAGTGCGGAGTCAAATTAGCAGGCAACGCTTACTGGTCACAGTGACCGTGTGGAGAACAGCAATACTGTCCAAATGCTGCAGCTCTGGAGGAGGGAGGAATGTTTGCTTCAAAAATACAAACCCACCCCACTCCATTGCACCTCATGTTACATTTACATTTGACATTTTAAGCATTTAGCAGACGCTCTTATCCAGAGCGACTTACAAGAAGAGCATTAATACATGGTAGGGACAATCAGATCACAAGAGATCAGTGCAGTAATACAGCGATAGACAGGATGTTCATTTCTATCCACTGAGATACCCCATACAGGCAGGGCGAGCACTGACGACATCTCAATCGAATGAGACAGGATGTGCGGAGTCTCCAGGCGTGGAGTCTCGCTCCACATTATTCACAGGATCTCAGAGCCAAGCAGGACCTCTAAACTTGGGGACTGGTTGACCACAGTACATTACATTACATTACAGGCATTTAGCAGACGCTCTTATCCAGAGCGACTTACAGTTTACATTTCTTTACATACAATCCATTCATACAGCTGGATATTTACTGAAGCAATTCAGGTGAAGTACCTTGCTCAAGGGTACAACGGCAGTGTCCAATCCTGGGGATTAAACCTGCAACCTTAACGTTACAAGCCCAGCTCCCTAACTATTACACTACACTGCCGGCACTGTACCCCAGTACCTCCTGCAGGGGGGGGGGGGCTCTTACCGTACCCCCCCAACAGCAATAACCCAACCCTTGGCACTGCCCCCCGGCGCCACAGCCCCACCCACCTGCTTCATGGCCGTCTCGCCGATCTTCTCCGAGTGCTTGCGGATGCTCTCCAGGAAGTCCTTGAGGTCGGACATGGAGACGTCCCGGATCTGCGTGCGCAGGCGCGGGATGTTCTCCGCCATGATGGAGCAGAAGCGGTACTGTCCCGCCTGGGGCAGGCACGTGTGCTCCAGCAGCTCCAGGGTCCGCAGCGCCGGGTAGTATCTGACAGGACAGGGGAGAGAGGGACGGTCACACTCGCAGCTCACACGCGAGCCATCTCCAACACGCTGGTTCTCTGTGGCTCAGTTGGTAGAGCATGGCGTTGGCAACGCTTAGGTTGTGGGTTCAATCCCCACTGGGGCCACATATACTGAAAATGTATCCATTCACAACTGTAAGTCGCTTTGGATAAAAGCGTCTGCTAAATGGCATATATTATTATTACGCTCATCCCAGGATCTCAAAGTGGCAGCGTGTTATAATACGGACTTGTGTACAGCGAAGGGCAGGGGACACGCTTGGCCGTCTACCTGCGTGAGAATCGAGATGGCGGCGCACCTATGACGGGATGTCAGGGGTCCGTGTAACGGGGATCATTTTTCGCTGTTGAGTTCCAGCTCTACACTAAACCAATGGTAGAGTTTGATGTTTGAGATCTTCCGCAACAGAATCAAAACCCACTTTTTCAGACTCCACTAGCACTGAATTCTGAACATCTAGCTAATTGTTATCACCACTGCCTATTTGTTCAACAACCTACTAACCTTTTCCTTCCCGGTGTTACAGGTATGGTACGCAGTTGCCTGCAATGATGTCTATCGTTGTATTACTGCACTGATCTCTTGTGCGTGAACTATGATTGTTCCTACCATGTATTAATGCACATCTTGTAAGTCGCTCTGGATAAGAACATCTGCTAAATGCTTAAAATGTAAATGTTATGTAATGTAATAGGCATATCGGTCATAAGTCTTGACTGAAGGCATCAATAAATACATCAACACAACCAGCAAGACTGCATGAACTAACAACAATTGAACCGCTTAGCAAATTACAAATGATCGTTGCCAGACACAAAATCAAAAACGTCAAAAGTATTTCACTTCCTGCGCAAGAGCAGGAACGCCAAGGCCGCAGACCAATCAGAGGGGCCGATTACTTACAAACAAGGAATCGGAACAATGCGAAGAATTCACAATGCGGAATTGGGAGGCGATAAATCCAGCCGATTTATCACGTCAGCTTTGTTATAATTAAAAAATGGTACCAACTGCTGCTTCGACTCTCAGAGCTCACACGCACGGCTTTCATATCCGTTCATACCACTCTATTGTTTACTCAAGTGGCTGAGGTTTGGGGCACGACAGCAGTGTCCCACCAGGGATTTGAAACTGCAACCTTCTGGTGACAAGTCGAGAACCCTCCCCAAAACCACTACGCTGCACTGCGGTCATTCCATAAAAGCCGCAGGTGACACGTGCATGGCCAGAGAAGAAAGGTCAAACATCGATCGGCGGCCTTAAACGGCCCTTCCATCAGATTAACCTAGAGCTGCACGACAAGAGCACTTTGAAGAGACTTCTGCTCTCGACACCCAAGGGGTGACAGTAGGCAGTGTAGTGTAATGGTTAGGGAGCTGGGCTTGTAACTCAGAGGTTGCTGGTTCAATTCCCAGGTGGGGCACTGCTGTTGGACCCTTGAGCAAGGTACTTAACCTGAATTGCTTCAGTAAAATATCCAGCTCTATAAATGGATTGTATGTAAAGAATTGTAAACTGTAAGTCGCTCAGTCGCTAAATGCCTGTAATGTAAGATGCGTCAACCAGTCCCCAAAATGCGAATAATGTGGAAAATGCCTGGAGACTGTAAATGTATTTAATCAGCCCAATAATTTGTCCGATCTGACGTTTTTGATCAAATCATGAGCTCCAGTTGCATGTGCATGTTTGGTGAAAGTGTTTTACTGTGACCCGATGTAGGGGCGAACCATCAACGGCAGAGAATTAAGCCAGAATAACTGGTCGGAAAACAAAAACCCTTGCGCGCACTGGCCCTCCAGAAACGGGAGTTGTGCCACCCTGGTTTAGCCTATAGATTTATTTAAAGCATGCAATTCGAAGGAAGTTGTGCACTGGAAATGTGCTGCAGTCAAAGTTTAAATCGCAGTCCTTTACAAGCAGATTGATGTCAGTTGTGTGTGTGCCGACATTAAGAGGGCATCGACCACGGGTTCCTTCTTCCCTTCTGATTTATGGTCTGTTTTAGAAATTACGTAAGGTCATTTACAGACTGAAAAACCACAAAACGACATGACCAAACACACACTCCAGAGGCGTGTGGTTTTTCTACACGGCACTACTCGCCCCTGAGGAAATATAAAGGACGCTCTATAGTCACAAAAGTTTGTTCTTTCCCCACTCTTGGAACAGCCCTGTACTCGCAACCGTAAAGAGGAACGTCCTTTCAGCGTTCAGGTACGGAAAGGGGGCGCGGTGGGAGCTCCACCAATAAGAGAAGCAGAGGCTCCCTCTCCTTGACGCGCATCGCGCGGGCCTCAAACCGAACTCTCGGACGCGCGCGCCTTGCACAACACCCGCCTTTGCCTGTCCCCGCTCCCCGTGAAGCGTCGCTTCTGGCCGACCCCTCGCTCCGTCAATCCTGACGGCCGTGCCCCCGCCAACGCCGGGGGAGAGAGAGAGAGGTGGAGAGAGGATGATGAATCTAAAATAAACGCGTGGAAAGTTAAACGTTTCGGGTCCTCGAAACCGCACATCCTCAGGCCACGGTTGGGGCAGAGGTAGCAGAGAGAGAAAGAGAGGAGAGAGGGGTACACAGGGGTGAAACCCACTGAGGGGGCCAGGCAGACTCTTTCTGGGGGCGACAGGGGGTGTGGGGGGTGGCTTTGGGCTGAGGTCCCAGATTTCGGAAGCGAGAAGAACCCCGTCTTATTCGCCTATAATTCACCCCTGCCGCTTTGTGACAGAGCAGTCTCAGATGTCCACACATTAAACAGTTGACTCTGGGAATCTCCAGAGGGGAACAGTATGGTCCCTGGCCGTGTAGATCTGGTCATGTACCAGGGTTCTGCATGATGATGTCACAGCACTTAATACCCCCCATATGGCATAACAGATTGAGGTCATTTTGTATCACCATCCATAAATACCTATTAAAGCACTCTCTGTTTACTCAAACACTAAGCTTGCTAATTTTAGCTAGCAATGGTCTTAAGGAAAAGTATGCTTGTTCTGTACAGATATCACAATTTGAATTTCTTTACAGTCAGTACAGACGGCGAAGCTAGCTATAGCTGCATGATAACCGGCTCATACTCACAGAGGACTCTAAAAATATTCTCTAAACGGTGTGGATGTACATATTAATACATGTATAATCACACCTACTAACAATGAGGGAATCATATTTAGGTAGCTACCATCTGAGTAACTCACTGTGGCCAACTGAGCTTATGTAGCTATACAGTTAACTAATTGACTCATTTAGCTTAGAGCTGAGAAAGGCATATTGGCTTCATTAAGAGTCTGATCTGCTAGTGAGCTTGCTATTAATCTCAATGGTACAGTCACTAAACTCCACCTGACCACTTCCGAGCTGCCACACAGATAGACTTGCGGTCTTACTGTATCCAAGAAGGGTTTATCCCCAGATACACACAGACCATTGTAAAACGGGAGTTACCACAACACAAGACCACTGTGTTCACCGGTCAACAAAAACCCATGAAGTCAAAATAAAATCCCAGTGTGTTCCGACGTACAACATAAAACAAAGCAACTGTGAGCACGCCATCAAACAAAACCACTGCAAAGTAAAAAAGAATAAGTAAATAAAAGCAGTGTGTACCATAAAACCACTGAAGTAAAAAATATAAATAAATAAATAACCATAACCCACTGTAAAACGAAAATTCAAAAGAACGACATGTACCTTCAAATGAAACCGCTGTTTGCACAGTGAGAACTAAACCACGATGTACCGTGAAACCACGGCACAATGAAAAAACAAGCCCGCAGCTTGTACGGAGCGAGTGAAACAAGCGGATCGCCACCGGCGTCGGCTGCCTGTGCCTCCTCGCCAGAGCGCGCCACCACAAACAAGCGCTGCAGGGGGCCCTGTTGCGACGGATGTTTTAACCCACGCCGTAAAGCGTGATCCCACCGCCCTGCGGCTCGTAAAATCTGGGCCCGGGGCCCTCGCAGCGCCACCCTGCTGGAGAAACACAGGCGAGCGTGCCGGGTGGGGGGGGCGGGGCGGAACCTGTGATTCAGAGAGCGGTTTGGGGGGGTTAACGTGACCCGCCAGAGCCCGCCACCACAGGCTGCGGTCGAGGAGCAAGCTCTCTGTCCCCTTGGATTTTATTTTAAAGATTCCATGTTCAAGCCTTGGAACCCAAAGACTCCAGATGAGGGCACTGCCATAATGCACAGAGATCTCTCCAAGTGCATAGCAGTTCGAGCCTTTCCAGGTTTTATGAGATGCAGGTAAAGCATCTTGCGCCGAGACCTGGCTCAAAGTGCTATTTACACCCCTGCTGCAGCCTGCAGGGCTTCAGAAAATACCCTGCTGTATACATGGATAATGTGTGCAAATGTGAGTTATGAAAGCTGCCAGCTTGCGAGATCCAGTGACAGTGTAACTGGACCTCTCCCTGTTAGCCTTAGCCAGACCAGCAGCCAGATCCCCCCTACTCACCAGTCCATCAAGCTCTAAATCTAACCGGCCCTTTTAGGTCTGCTGGAACCACAACCACTGGATCAGAGAAAGTAAGGGAGGCCAAGGGTTTCTGTGAAGGGGAACCCGCCTACATAAACAACACCACCTGGGGCTACCTGGCCACATTCAGGGGTGGGCAAGGAGGGTCGTATCGGTTTCTGGATTTCATGCCAACGTCTGCTCTTAATTATTTAATCAGTCCAGCCATTTGCACGACCTGACAAACTAACGAATTGTTTTTCAATAAGCTCAGGAACGACAGCTGAATATTTTTTCTTGTGTCCCTATGTGAAATGTTTTACTGTGTGGCCTACTCTACAAGTGAACCAGCATTGGCTTGTACAGTTAATGAGCAAATTGGCCCAGGGTAAGTGCCATGGTAATTGATGGCAACAAAAACTCTGCAGGCCAGGAGTTGCCTGCCATTGCCCTATCTACTTTCCTAATGTGGGTTTTTTTTTATATACGAGCCTCTACTGCCACCTACTGGTTATGCCAGCATTTAGCAGAGCTCTTATCCAGAGGCAGAATCCATTTATACAGCTGGATATTAACTGAAGCTGTCCTGCTGACAGGATGGTTGAATGAGTACAAGCCCAGTACACCACATTGCAGGATGGTTATGAGAGCCCCTGCTTGATTCATTAACCCATGGCACTGCCTTGCACTGGCCAAAAAATATATCTAGGAGTTTTTTTGTGTGTCATTCAGACCTGGGTCAAATACTTTTGAAACACTTTAACCTTTTAAGACAACCTTTTAATTCCTGCAAACTACTGACAGGAGTTTTTTTTTGCCTTTTTTTTTTTTTTACCAGGCTATTTTTACCAATATTCAGAACAATTTCTTCTTTCATATGATTGTACGTTTTGGAAAGTAACAGGTTTCGTTAAATTCTCATGGATCATGGAGCATTTTAAAAATGTGCATGTTCACTCACCATGATATCCTCTAAAAGCACCATTCAGACTGAGCACCAAGCCATCAAATAACAGACGCCAACGGTGATGATACAAGAGAAGAGAGAGGACGACGGCTTCTATTACAGTGCCGAAGCAAACTCAGATGGAGGCTGCGCTCTATATTATATTACATTACTATATTATATTACTCTATATGAGGCAGTAGCTTACCAATCTACAGCTCTAGCGACGATTCTTCAGCTATTTTAAGACACTTTCGCAAATCGCTTTGAACAACAGCGTCTAGCAAACGACTAAATTGTAACCTGGCTGAGTGACCGTACCTTTTGGACCTCATCTGCTCCTGTAGTTTGCTGTACATCTCCAGAACTGAAAGAGAAAACATGGGACAGAGTCACAACAAACACATGGTATCTTTAGAGAAGGTCCTGGATCCGGAACATCCTGATGAGGACCTCAAACTCTTGTGTGTATGGCTTATTTAACGGGCCGGCTCACGTACGGACAAGCCTAAAGCATTCAAAATCAAAAGCAGTTGAAATGGCGGGGTAGATAACTACAATGGGGACAGTATTTGGCAGACAGGATAACAGTTTAGTGCCGTGGTTGGCAAGCTTTTGGAACTGGGGTGTGTAAGAGGGGGTGTGTCCAGCCAAGGGGGCAGTGCAAATAGTGAGAATGTACACTGATATTATGGGGGGGGGGGGCAGGCTATGTTTGTCCATTCCTGATGCTGTGCGGTCGGTAGACAGAGGCTGAGTGCGCGGACGTTGGGGAGGGCACTATTTCGCGGGTACCTGGCAGGCAGTGGGTCAGTTTGTCGATGGACGTGGCGATGTTTCTCTGCTGCAGACGGCACAGTCTGAGCTCCTCCATCGTCACCAGGAGCTGGAGGGACAGAAACGGGACGGTTGAAAAGAAGGCTACTCTCCCAGAGCTGTCTCTTCCTTTCAAGGTTGCTAAACTGAGGGCTATTGACGCCATTTGACATTGACGCTCGACGGCCTGATGTTGCAGGCCAATCCCCAGGTGGGACATCGTTGTACCCACACAGAAGGGCACAGACCAGGATCTATGATGTCATACCTCCTTCCCATCACCCTGGAGCCTCCGGTTGGTTTCTCTCACCTGACTCTGAAAGCAGCAAACAGCCAATTAGAGGCAGAGACAAAACTGGCACAGCTACAGCACGATCGCTCCACTGAGACAATTGTTCTCGACAAGGTGACTATGCAATCTGATTTGGCTTATTTTAACACGAAGAAAAATAGAGTAGCGACTATTTATCACTCAAACACAACCCCCACCCCCACTCCAAACTTAGTGCTCTCCTCTGCTCCTCATAATTACAGTCAACCTTTATTTAGGGTGGTTCTCTGTGGCTCAGTTGGTAGAGCACAGCATTGGCAACGCTTAGGTTGTGGGTTCAATCCCCACTGGGGCCACATGTACTGAAAATGTATGCATTCACTACTGTAAGTTGCTTTGGATAAAAGCGTCTGCTAAATGGCGTATATATTATCCAGCCAAGCCAGTTCTGATGCACAGCGACAGCATGGAGACCTGGCACACAGCTTGGCCTAATGCAGACATTCTTACATATGTTCTCATTCTTATATTGCAGGCACTTACCTGTAATATAATTTATAATACATATATATATATAATATATAATAGTATAATGTGATGAACTCGTACCTTGAGCTTCTGCGCCTCCCCGCGCACTTTGAGCAGCTCGGTGATGGAGTCCACAAAGCCCTGGAAGTGGTGGTTGCACATCTTCTCGATCTCGCGGTCGTGGTTGCGGATCCTCCCGTCCAGCTTGTCCATGAAGAGGCCATGTTCCTGGCCATCATACACCGACCTGCGGGGGCAGACAGGGGGCGGCGGTGAGCAGGAGACAAGAGGAAAGCGCCAGGCGCCAGCCCCATCCGTTATCCCTAAACTAGCCTCAATTGTTCTGGCAAAAAAGCCATATATACAATATACAATGCGAGAGTGCATCAGCGCTATTTATGTATTAACTTTCCCAGATCCCGAGGACACTTTAGAGGATAAAAGTAAATCGACAAACCCAAATATACAACAGGGCGAGAAAAGAGGATGATACCCACACAGGGCAGGCATCAACATACATCAAGAAAAGCAGCCATCTGGCTACACGAGCTGCAAGTACTATGTGGTTGCTCCTAGCACCTAGGAACTGTACTTCCCGCTAGGGTGGCTTTCAGTTAAACTGTTCTTGACTACGGTTAACACTTTGTCATACGTCGCTCTGGATAAGAGCGTCTGCCAAATGCCTGTAATGTAATGTAATGTAATGTAATGTACTGCCAACAGCACCACAGAAATGCTCCATCGACACTTACACTTTTCGACCAGTAGGTGGCGATACAATGCAAGGATAGAGTCAGGCTTGTTATGGCATGTCTGCGTTTCACAACCAGCATGCAAAATATTTACAGGAGTGGCTGCAGGCAGCTCTAAAGCGCCATTGAAAACACCTCTAACTAGTCCTGGTCAGATATCCCCAAACTGAGCACTATCGTTGACCTTGTTTTAATGCAGAAATGACCAGTAAATAAGGCTCCTCGCCTTAGTTTTCACCGAGTTTTCACCTCGGTCACATGAATGCTGTGAAGCACTAACTGAGGAAGGCACTGTGAGGGATGACATCAGTCAGCAGTAAAACCCACGGCATGAGAACCGCCTCTGGCCCGGGGCGATTTGGCTCATTTCACTAGTCAAACTTCACTGAGAGGGTCACTGCAGGTATGATACGCAGACGCCTGCAATGATGTGTTGTAGAATTCGAACGCTGCCCCAAAACAGCACAATCGTCAGAGTCTGAGGTAAAAACGGTTTATTGTATATAACACAAGTTTAGATACAACAACCTGGCTGAATTTGCGCAAAAACAGTTGCCCCCCTCTTCCGTGCACACATTTTTAATCTCCTCCATTCCTCCTGGAGGTTGGCCACCACGCCCCCTGGCTCGACCCCTCCCCTGACTTCGTAGAGGCCCATCCTTCTGAAGCCCCTTCAACTTCGCCTTTTTCATCCTTTCCCCATTTAACAGATTAATAAAAGGATAAACAGACATAGCCAAATCTTGAGCAAACATACACAGACTTAGGCAGAAATGACCAGCCTTGGGCTGGCATACACGGCCCTAAACAAATATAACCAACCTTGAGTTGCCCCAACTGTGTATTATGCCTTTGCTTAAATTGTTTAACTTAATAACAGCTTTATTAATACAGGAATACATTTTTGCCCCATACTTTATTCAATGGCCTAATGCCAGTGATCTATAATTTTAATATGCTTGTTATGCAACCCAAATGCTGGCAAAATATGTATATACAGGATCTCTATTACAAAGTTAAACATTCAAAGTGTGGTGGAATTTAGCTCTGTCCCTCTCTGCTTAAGAGCAGCGCTTGGCCGGAGCCCATAAATTCGAATGACAGGAGCCCCATCTTTGACAGCCCCATCTGGTGGGGTGGGGTTCTGATTGATTAAATCGTGAGTGGGGCGCAGTCCAACTTCAAGTCTCGGACCTCCCGTGCACATACTTTGTTAGACAGGAATAACTTACGACTGTACTAATGGGTCCGTGGATCTCCAACTCAGATTTACATTTAGTCTCCTCTCTGTGTTCATTGTATTTAAGGCCTGTGATCTGTGCCGCCTGCTCGTGTTTTACGGCCTCAACGTGTCACTTTACCTTATCTACAAACACTATTTATGTTTGTGTGATACTAAAACATCATGCTGGCGGTTATCTGCAGTTAGCCGGCCATACAACTCCAGCCCCAAACAACCCCCCTAGAATCACAGAGCCAGAGTGTGACCAATGATCTCATACCCTTCAGCAGGCGCTTCCATCCAAAGCGGCCCACAACAGAGAGTACACACATTCCACAGCGATGTGGTCCCATTGCATTATACAGGAATATAATAATACAATGCTTCACCTGGGAATTGGCGTCTGAGTCACGAGTCCTGTTTCCTACCCCCCTACTGTCCTATCTTCTCAAAAAATCCACCACAGATGTCTATTGCTGTTTTACTGCACTGATCCTGTGCGCTAACTATGATTGTTCTTACCTTGTATTAATGCACATCTTGTAAGTCGCTCTGGATAAGAGCGTCTGCTAAATGCTTAAAATGTAAATGTACTGCATTACCTTCCACTGGTTAAACTGCAGCACAGTCCTACTTAACCAGGGATCTCAAACTTCAATCCTAGAGGGCTATGGTGTGATACGATGATGCGCCATTTAGCAGACGCTTCTATCCAAAGTGACTTACAGTAGTGAATGCATACATTTCTCAGTATATGTGGTCCCAGTGGGAATTGAACCCACAACCTAAGCATTGCCAACGCCACGCTCTACCTACACAGCCACAGGGCTGCAGTGTCTACCTGTTGTGTGCTTCCCTTTCAAATCAGCATCCAATTCAGACCTTGGAAACAACTCGGCCCTTCGATGCATGTGCATAATATTTTTTCCTCTCAATGTGCAAAATTGTCCAGGTCAGCATCTGCAGTGTCGGCAAACCTCCCACTAGTGGCTGAATAATAAGGAGCAAGCTACGCACATTCTAAGGAGGAACCTACTTTGTATACACGCGTGTACAATACGAATTTTATTCGTACATTTGTTCTACAAGTAATACGTGGGAAAACGTTTGGCCCGTACGCACCATTTTTAAAAGAACCTGGTCCCCAGGCAGAATGATAATATAATATACGCCATTTAGCAGACGCTTTTATCCAAAGCGACTTACAGTAGTGAATGCATACATTTTCAGTATATGTGGCCCCAGTGGGGATTGAACCCACAACCTAAGCGTTGCCAACGCTGTGCTCTACCTACTGAGCCAGAATGCTAGCTGAAGAACCCTGATCTACGCAGTGGACGCCGAGGGGCTCAAACCCCGCAGACAGAGCCGGGAGAGAGGGAGGGAGGGAGGGAGGGAGGGAGTGAAAGGTAAATAGAGCGCAGCACACACCCAGAGGACACGAGTGGCACAGGAAGGGCCGGCCCAGGGCCGAGGTCCCGGGTGACGCGTGCGGAGGAGAAAAGGAGCAAACAGGATCCGCCGGGCGGCCAGTGTTTACTCTCCTCCCGCGGCTCTCACACAATGTGCTTCACCTGTCCGGGCCGCCCGCACACTTCCTGTGGACAGGATATGCCCTTCTGATCCGCCTTCCACGGCCAGGCCCTGACGTCACGCTGGCTTTCCTCACACACACCCACACACACTGACACTGACACACACTCGCTCACCCACCCACACGCACTCACACAGACACACACACGCTCGACTCGCTTGCACAGACACAGACAGACACAGACTCTCATACACACTCTCATACACACTCTTCCCTCCCTGTGTGTCCTCTCACCCGTGCAACCTGGGGAAACCGCCAAGTCAGACCTACTGGGTGCCTCAGACACAGCACAGTGCTAAAACA
The DNA here is from genome assembly GCA_029706075.1 of Aldrovandia affinis. Classification (NCBI taxonomy): domain Eukaryota; kingdom Metazoa; phylum Chordata; class Actinopteri; order Notacanthiformes; family Halosauridae; genus Aldrovandia; species Aldrovandia affinis. Next base: position 575,345 of record JAINUG010000148.1, read on the forward strand.
GACTCAGACACAGCACAGTGCTAAAACAGACTCAGACACAGCACAGTGCTAAAACAGACTCAGACACAGCACAGTGCTAAAACAGACTCAGACACAGCACAGTGCTAAAACAGACTCAGACACAGCACAGTGCTAAAACAGACTCAGACACAGCACAGTGCTAACACAGACTCAGACACAGCACAGTGCTAAAACAGACTCATCTCTTAGTTTTTTTTAAACAAACTATTTTTAACTCATTTTTCCTTCTCTGCCAGAATGGAACATCCAATTGTGTTTGTAAGTTGATGTCGTCACTACGACATCCTCCGTCAATTCGGGAAAGCACAGACAAGCATGCGCTCTCCACCCAAGTGCGATATGCCAGCCACTGCTTCTTTTCACTCCACAGCCATTGTGTCGGGAGCCCAGTCTTGACCGGACTTTAATATTTATGTTCTGACTGGAGTGATTCACATTTCCTGAGCTCCCCAATCCCGCCGACCTTCTGCGAGTACCTCCATCATACGAATTCATGAAAACAACTCAAGACGTGACTTTGGAGGTTGGACAATGCGTATCGTTTTGCCAGAGCCAGCTGGAGCGAGGATCACGTTATCGCTCTCGACAGACTTGGGGACGGAGTGGTCCTGAGACAGGTGCCACAAAAGCTCCTGCCACAGCCAGTGGACACTTCTCCCAAAACCAAACTCGGTTAAACAAGCGCTAAAGACTTCAAACAAAGTTAAAACAAACTCACGGAGCCCTCTGGCAACAGCTTGTGTAGCTCTGCACAGCCCCAATAAAAACCCCACACAGCACCTGCCCAGGCCCCTGGCACCCCTCCCACAGCAGCCTTCCTGCGTCAACAAAGCGTATCTTTCACAGCCAGTGCGTTTCCTTAATGCACCTGCTGCTGGCGTCCTGCCTTATCGGAGCGAGCCCACCTCCGGGTGGGTGTGCAGCGATGTGCTGAAAGTCAACCTTCCAAAGAGCCAAGCCCACGGCGCTGTGGAACCGGGCCAGCCTGCACAGCGGAACTCGTTTCTGAAGGGAGCAGGACTCCTGAGGCGCTCGCGGGTTCTGGTACCTCGCGGCACCGCGCCCTCGTTCTCTCCTGCTACACACGGCTACCGTTCAATCTGGCCCGGGCCAAATCAACATGTCAAAGCACGCATTCTTACCCCAAGGTCCAAAATGACTGTGACTGCACTGCAGTCGGCTCTGGTCGCACAAGCAAGAATACATGTGAAAAATGTGTAGAACTATTTTCTGCCCACGGGAGGACATGAAATGGGCAATTGGGCATGCTGAAAGTCACTGCTGCATTACTCCTTGACTTATAAAGGCATTCTGTACTGTTCAGCATGTAATATTACTTGGAAAATTGCAAAGTATTTTTGCAAGGTTTTGACTGTATCACAGAGAAATGGTTCCAGTCTTGTCTGCAAGGGAGGAGTCAATATGTCAAATTCCAAAATGGCCAGTCCGATCTAGCCCCTTGTAGCTATGGTGTGCCACAGGGAAGTGTACTTGGGCCTTTGCTGTTTTGCTGGAATGACCTTCCAACACGACTGACAAAGTGTAGCATCCATATGCATGCGGATGACACAGTTCTCTACTACTCAGCAAAAACTACAGAGGAATGTCAGCAGGCTCGAACGGATGACATGACAAGAGCTGCCTTGTGGTTTAAAGCCAACAAGCTCTCCCTACATCCACGGAAAATCAAATCCATGCTCTTTGGGTTTTCTCAAAAACTTTGGTGTACTGGAAACTCCCTGACTATCAGTGATGGGATTAACTCTTATGAACAGGTCTCCTGCTTTACATACCTAGGTGTGACATTAGATCCTTGCTTGCAGTGGAAGACATAAGACTAATGTCATCAAAACACTGGTAGCTGGCTTGGGTGCCTTAAATAGAGCAAGGGAATTTGTAAGCAGACAGGCCCTTATCACTATGTATAATACCCTATTGCTTACTCATCTAGATTACTGTGGAACAGTCTGGCTCCCAGCACAGCTTCAGTGTAACAAAACAGGGCTAGACCAGCTGAAACGTGTGGTCAACAGAGCTACATGTCTCATAACAGACCACCTTAAGACTGATAAACTTCTGCAAATGGCTGGAATTGATGCAATCGTGGACAGAGTCAAACTAACTGTATTGATAATAGTCTTTAAACCTGTGTGTCATATTGCCCCCCCATACTTAATAAAACTCTTTAGGTGGGCCCCACCACCTGCCCTTAACAGTCGCACAAGGTCAACAACTAAGGCTTATGAGAAGTGGGATCAACACCTCCTGAAAATCCCTATGGCCAGAATGACTGCATTTAAAGGCAGCCCACAGTACTATTGAGACACTATATGGAATCAGCTAGACAGGTCTACCAGGGAACAAACAAATCAGCAGGCTTTCAAATATAAACTCAAAGCTGGAGTTTAGCACACAGGATTGGATGCATAGAATGTCATGCTATTGATATGTTTTTTATTGTTTGTTCTTGTCTTGTCTCGTCTTAGTAAATGTACCCAGAACTCCCTGGAAAACAGTATTATTACTGAGTGGACTATCCTGGTGAAATAAAGTTGAACTGAACTTCCAGGCAAAATCATCATAAGGAATCAGTTCATCATCACCGCTTCTGCACGGTTCATAATATCCTCATGAAAATGTTAACTCGTGTTTATTCTTGCTTGCGCAGTGAGTACAGGCTTCTCCTTCAGCGATGATTCACGTCTCACAAGGTCCCTGTGTGTGTCAGTTACGTGGTGCACTGTAATGTAACAGTCTCAGTGTGTGTCTGCGTGTGTGGCAACAGTGGGGAGGGTGGGGAGGGGACCGGATTACAGATCGGGGGCTCACGGGTTCACACCCTGTGTGGGACACAGCTGCTGCGCCCAGCTGCTGTTGACAGCCGAGCAACACAAACATCAGCAGATATCATAAGCCCTGTAACGGCACCGCACGGCGATGCCTGCCAAATCGATAAACACACAAATAAATAATGCATTCTCCGAGTCATCCTCTTCTGAAACCACTTCCAGAAGGTTCTGCTCGATTCGGAGAGTTTCCCCATCGCAACGGCGCCCTGGTCTCTCGGCACGCCATCCGCTCGTGCTGCACGATTTCCTCAGCAGAGACAAGCGCCCTGGGCTGCGTCCCAATACCTTCCTCATCTTGCCTACCTCACGATAATGTCAGAAGTAGACGAGGGGAACAGACAAGGGCTAGAGAACGAGGGGGAAAGGGCTTTTAGTGATAAACGAACGCTCCATGATCATGGAACAACATACAAATCTCGTGTTTGATATGTTCAATATTTTAAAGAAATAAATAAAGAGGACGAGGAAAGGAGCACAGCGATGAGGTGGCAGGGGATGGGACACGCCACACACTCCTGCATCGCCTGACGTGATGTTGACAAATGGCAACATTGATCCAACTCCGATCAAAAGGCATTGTGGTCCATGACGTAACGCGACGATGAAAAAGTCTCGCAAAGGACTCTTGGGAAAGGGTTCACATACATTTCGGATAGAGCCACATTCAAAAAGAAACGTCTGCTTGGCAGAGTGTATCGCGGATCCATGTGCGACACGAGATTGCTGTATCCTGTATCCTCTACGACAGAGAATGGCTGGTCATCTAGCGGAATGAATTCCATAACTTTGTTGGTAATAGCTTTTGCTTTTTGACCATCTCTGCCATATGTCTGTTTTTTTTTAAACATTGCCTGCACCGAGGGTTGAGTGAGGGGTGAAGCTTTTGGCGGTTTGCAAATGCTATTCTCAACGCATTTACGACACTCATCGTGTTCTTTAGAGTGATGAACCCTCAAGTGGCGGATCAAATTGGTCGTGCCGAATGTCTTCGGCGTAGTTCCTCCCCGATTAACCTTTTCGTTGCATACAGTACATATTGCAAGCTTAACATCCTCTTCATAGACTTTGTAATAATTCCAGACTGCTGACATTTTGCTAGCTAACGGATTCAATGTATAATGCAGCGTGTGCATGGACTAGGCTCATTTCCGGATTTCTGGATCGGCCAAAATAGAAAATAAATTTGCCCGTCGCGCGTTAAAGGGCAAAAACCGGCCGGTTCCGGTCTATTGCCGATCGATCGGTGCATCCCTAGTAAACTGTGTAAGTGGCTCTGGATAAGATGCCTAAAATGTAAATGTAAATGTACTTGTCAAGTAACTAACGAATGAAAGAAACATACGAGAAAAGACCAAACGTTTATAATAAGTGCATTAAACATTTTTCACACTTTATTGAAGCCTACATATAATGAGGCCAGAGGCCCTGTCCTACGGTTAAGCCACGCTCGTGAGCATACGGGATCGATGTAATCGCTCATCATCATCGCATCAGGTGATGCAAGGGTCTTCCCACCACGCCTCCTTGCTGCTCGTTTCCTCTACCTCCTCTACCTTTGTTTCCTACTGAAATTGCATGTACTCGAGGAGTAATAGCCACGGGTAGAAAACCATGAGACTATTGGAACCCAGCCCTGGTGTCTCAGAGCTTGATTGGCTAGTGCTGCCCTGATCTCCCCATCTGGGACCTCACGTTTCCATTCTGCTCGAGTCACCCTATCCGGGACCCCAATTTATGTGTGTGTGTGGGGGGGGGAGAGAGGGTACATGTGGCTCCATTCCCCTGTACCTGCAACCCGATCGGTCCCATCAAAGTCCCAGAGGAGCCGCGTGTGGTACACGGGGGGTTATTTTACTGTGCACTGAGCAAACAGAGTGGGACAAAGCCCAGACTGTGGGAAGACAAATGCCGGGCCCTTTCTTACTCTGAGCATTAGAGAACAAGGAGCATCAGGAGCCCCACAGATCAGCCTTTCAGCGTGGGCTGTCATTAGCCTTTAGCGCTACGGCAGGTTCACAGGACCCGTTTAGCCGTCAGTAGCCTTTAGCGCTATGGCAGGATAGATTCACAGGACCTGTCTAGACGTCAGTAGACTTTAGCGCTATGGCAGGATAGATTCACAGGACCCGTCTAGACGTCAGTAGCCTTTAGCGCTACAAGGAGTCAGATGCACAGTAGCTGTTAAGACCAGTGGGTGCCAAACCACTGACGGGTCGAGGAAAAGATTGAGGTGGGTTCATGGCATGACAAGTAAAAAAATGCAGTACAGGTGCAGTGTACGTGCAGTTGTTTTTACATATGTGAAAGAAGATTTTAATTCCAACTTTGAACATGTCGAGCTACATTTGAATGAGGGGCGGGTCACAGTAAATACATTTGCTTCATAAGTGGGTCGTGGGCTCCACAAGTTCGGGAATCACCAACTTTAGACGTCAGTAGATTTTAGCCATGAGACAGGACAGACAAACATCAGTGGCATTTTGCTCCAAAACAGGAAAAGCGCAGAGTACCCACTTGGACGTCAGTAATGTTACACCTTCAGACAGGAGTAATGTGCTGCACCTGCGTCTTAGGCCTTGCTTTAGGAATGGCTCCTCGAGTGACAATCTCGGCCCTGAGGTAGAGGAACTGGGGACTAGCTCTGCAGTCCCTCTCGCTCCCGACGTGACTCTGATCAGCGGCTGCTCGGAATCTTCCACAGCGAAAACCGTGGCGGTGGCCTGGCGGCACCCTGTCGCCCCGAGGACCGCTCGAGCAGCCTGGCCGCAGACAGAACGCTCGAGCCGTCTGGCCGCTCAACATTTCCACTTCATTGTCCTTCGAAGGAAGGCGTGCGTCTCCACGGCTCAGCATAAACAATACCGAGAAATGGAAAATAAGCACGGCGCATTATGACAAGAAAAGAACAAGATAAAGTTTGCTGGCTTTGCGGAGATGTCGGACAGCGGTAAGGACGGAGCTCTTTGGCGAAGCGAAGACAGGCGTCTTAATCCAAACCTGGTGGACCTGCCAGAACGTTAGCCCCGGTGAGCCCAATTACCAGAGCCATCGGTGGTGTGTGTTACAGTGCGAGAGTGGGGCGGAGGCTGGAACGTAAAGGCCGCTCACCCAAAGTGTCTCGCCGAGCGGCCACGGCTGAGCAGAAACATAGACGGCTGCCGGATGGCAATCATCTCTGGTACATCGGGGTAGCAGTGCGGTCTAACGGTTAAGGAGAAGGACTTCAGCTTAACAAGCCGAAATCCTACCGGTTCGGTTCTCAGGTGATGCATAGGCGGCAGTGTAGTGTAATGGTTAGGAACTGGACTTGTAACTCAGAGGTTGCTGGTTCAATTCCCAGGTGGAGCACTGCCATTGTACCCTTGAGCAAAGAACTTAATATGAATTGCTTCAGTAAAAATATCCAGCTGTATAAATGGATTGTATGTAAAGAAATGTAAACTATGCAAGTCGCTCTGGCTAAAATGTAAATGTAAAAATGATGCGCTGACATTTAGCGAGGTACTTAGCCTGAATTGCTTAGGCTAATGTCCAGCTTTACAAATGCATGATATGTAAAAGTGTGAGCTCTATACATTATGTAACACAGCTGCTTCTCCCCATTTTACTGCCCAGCTTCTAGAAGGTTGTCTCTTGATGCTAAAACCAGTTGGGGAGCGGTTTAAAGTGATTAGGCCGAGGGGTTGTGGGTTCAAATCCAATGGGGGGGACAAAGAGTGCATAATCCTTTCTCGGTGCTCTGTATGTCCATTTCTCTTAACATTCAGAGAACAAAACTCCCTCCAATACCAGAGGGAACGTTACAGAAGCAATCACTCACATTTCCTACAAAGCAACTGGAAAAGGCCCCCATCCCCTCTAAACACACACAGTGCCTGGCACTGCATTGCGCCTATTAGAACATACACTCCATGTCAGGTTGGCCTAGATCTCCCAGCCCAGCCCTGTGGGAAACATACTCTGGCCTCAGTCTTCCTCACCAGAGAAACAATAAACGAGCTCAAACATGTTCTGACTCTGCAATAACATTTCCAAACCTACTGCTGGGACGTGCTGACTGTACTAAAGTCATCCACTGGAGATCTATCAGAGGTTGAGGAGTGAGTATATCTGGAAGACCGAGTTATGTCTGTCTTCCAGTTTGACATCTATGAATAGTTATACTAAAGTGTGTCTGCTCCTACAGCATAACAAAGACATAAAGACTCGCCTGATAGGCTCACAGTGTAGAAAGTTGCACTGTCATTTCCATCTCGTCCGATAAGAGCTGAAAATAAAGAGTTATTCCTCTGGTCCTCTGCCCAGACAGAGGGGAAGTGAGGCTGTGCCAGGAGAAACAGCTGCACCATGGTCCCCCTTCGCTCCATCTGGGGCCCAAACAAAAGCACCGGTCGTCTCTGGACCAAGGTCCCATTGAGCGGGGCCAAAGGACCGCGGGAGAGAGCCTAGCAGAGCCAATCTCTGCGTGGCTGCGCAGCTATGAGCCTGCCCCCAGGGAGGAGAGCAATCAAACAAATATATCCCCCAGGTCAGGATACTCAGGAAGTCATTAAAACAAATCACTCAGCTCATGGAGTGACTGGGCTTGGTACTGGAACTATCCAGTCCAGCGTGAACACTCACCCCTGTCACATGACCCACTCCGGCCACTGCCACCACATGGTTCCATTCTTACTGCTGCCAAACACTCACCCCTGTCACATGACCCGCTGCTGCCACTGCCACCAGGGGGCTTCATTCTTATAGCCGCTTTAGCCGAGTCACTCCCACAAAACAGGCACACCTGTGTCCCCGCGCACCGCCAGCGCAGTTCATCTGGGAGCCTGTGCACATTTCCCCACAGCACACCGCCACCTGCTGGATGCTGGGATCACGACCCCTCTTCCTGGGGTCACAATCCCAATAATGCCTTCCTCCTCCATCAGCACGTACACCGTGACAGAGCAGCTGTGCCGACCGCTTGGCCAGCAGGAGGCTGCCGCGTGACTCACCCTGCCAACACACCAGGTTCTGGTGGAGTGGCGAGACCCACGGACTGGTGTGGAACCCTGCCAGTGCTAGCGCAGTGCCAAATGTGGCACAACTAGCACAGCATCACCCAGGGAGAGAGGGTTTCAGTCAGAGGTAATGTCCTTGTCTCACTGCACACCAGCGACTCCTACGATCAACCGGGCGCCTGCAGTCCGCACATGAGTCCGTCACGATGGCTGTGCAGCTCAGCAGTAAAAGAAGCGGCAGCTGGCAGGAGCTTTGGAGGAGCTTTGAGCTTTGAAGGAGAGCGCACGCTTGTCTGCCCTCTCCTAAGCTAGCAGAGGACACTGCAGTGGTGAGACAGGCCTGTGAATATGATTGGGTATTCCTATAGGGGGAAAGGACAAGTTATTGTGTTTCACATGTAAATTACCTTCTGAAAAAACATCCTTTTCCAGATGAAAATGCTCATAATTGGAGATGTACTGTACGTCGCTCAGACTGTGAACAAGGCTGTAAGGCAGGGTTGTCAAGCTGAGTGGGCGGGAGCAGGTTTTGTTGCAATGCACTACACCAGGTGATTTCACTAATTAGCTTCCTTCTTCAAGGAGGGGAACTAATTGAAATCATTTGGTTGCAACAAAACGCCGGCCCTGATGGAATGAGTTTACGCAAGCTGAGTGGGCGGGGAGTTCTGTGCTTTTTGAAATGGAAGGCACAAGTTCTGTGTTTTTGAAACGGAACACTTACTAAACTGCAGACATTTCTCTGGCGGTGATTTTTGGTAAGCCGTCATTGGTGTATTAAAACGAGCCGGGTTTTCTGGAGTCACACTGACTGATGTCGGGACGTTTAAACAAAGAAACGGGCTAGCACACCCTCTCGGTGCAAAAGAACGTCAAACAGAACACACTCTCAACGCAAAGGTATTTATGCTATTCATCAGTTGGATTTTCATCTCTACTAATTTGCCAGCTGAAGAAACTTGACACTTTAGTTCTGAGAGTGAAAGTAAAAAGGACAAAAGGCACAGCCATAACAAGCACTAAGTACACTCGTGCCTTGTTCAGTTGTAATTTTACACTGCTAAACAAGAGCTCACAATAAATTATGCAACGCAAACAAGAGGCCAATCAACAGGAGAATGGAAGAATCTCTGCCCCATGAGGATAGATTCGAACAGATTCTGTCGGTTTAAGGAGAGAGAATAACCGGGCCCATAAAAACTGCCCAGATAATTCCCCATAGTGTTTTAAAATATGTTTTTCTTGTCACTGGCATCCTCAAACCAAGGGCCCAATGAGAATACAACCCCACCAGGGTGTCCTCAGTAATGACTCAACTGTTACGGTTGCAAACACTGAGTTTGGAGGTCATTTGAGTGCCAAATGTGGAAAATGTGAACATAACACTGGTTTAAAGGGGGAGTTCAACCTAAAAAAATCAATGTTTGATGGTAAATGCACCTATCCACCAATGCTATGGTAAAATAAAAGTACCTATTACAACATACCTCCTCCAACATCTCCAGATAGCCCTCTCCCCTCCTGGAGAAATTTGCCCGCATCACCAGGGCAGCTAAGCTTGCTCTCAGCGTAGTAGCATCAAATTAACGTTATATTGCCAGGCGACATCACAAGGACATTTCAACCCACTAAAACTAAAATGCATCGCGGCGGCAAGTTGTTCGGCAAACATCTGGTCAGCGAGCAGCGTGCTAATCTAATTGTCTTTTTTTGGGTGGAGTACTAACTGCTTAGCGTGCCGTTCTTAAACACAGTCTGGGACTGAGGTCCAGGCTGAGCTCAGAGTGCAGCCCCATCTGTATGAGCTCAGCCAGCAGCATCAAAGGCTGCAGAAGTGCCTGCCTGTGAGGAGGGAGCTGGGAGCTGAGGGAAGGAGGGTGTGGCCCCTCCGAACGCAAGAGTGGGAGATGACTCAGCAGGGTGTGGTTGGCACTCTCATGGTGAGCTGCTCTCTCCACCCTGCCTCTGTCTCACTGCTCTCACGGCCGTGTGAGAATGTGCTTTCTCCACCGGTCCGACGCGCAGCAGCCCGGCAGCTCCTGGGGTCTCTGGACCGCACAAGCCCAGCCGGTCAGCAGGATCCGTGAGTCTGACACAGAGAAACCAGCAGGGAGTGGAACCTGGTGCGTGGGCAGCACCCTGGTGCTGTACCTCCCCCCACTTCCACCTGACGGATGGTCTTGTGTTGTTGTGGCGCCATTCCTGAGCGACGAGCTCCGGCTCCTCCGTTCCGTCCCTCGAGAGACCGAGAGACCGAGAGACGGTCCACTTCTCCACCCCGCTTAGTGCTCGGCGTTCTTGGCCCTGAGAGCGGGCAAACTTCTGATCACTTCCTTCTGTACGCAGCTCATTGTTTGCAGGTTAATCGCTGCTGATTAGGGCCTCGGGGGGGGGGGCTTCACTGTGATTGCTGGGAATGGTAATCCCATCACCTCACTTCTGCCAACCCACGTCCAAGCAAGACCGGACCCCCCACACACACATACACCCTCTGGCTGAACCTCTTGACAAAAACAACTCCTGGAGTGTTTGTGCCAAATTCCTCAGGTGGACAGAGTGGCATTTCCCTCACTGGCACAAAGGTTTCCCAGAATCCCGCTGCCGAGACAAACAGCATCAACAGGCAAGCGGCTCAGTCTCCCTCTGTGATCAGTCAGAACGGGTGGGCCCACATTCACTCCGGCATGTCGCAGTGCAGTGACTGTTAAAGGCAGCGCAATACTGGGGCAATGAGCTGAGCGTGTACACCCCTGTGCCGCTCACCCAGCCCGCACTATTTTTACCTCCTTGCGGAGCGGCCAACAGCAGGACGGGAATAGCGACGGCGCTTCCTCCAACCACGCGTTTCCACAGTACTGAACCGCACGTGTGGGTTTCATTCGGACTGCGTATCGGAAAGGATGCGGGCCTCCGCCCGGCCTCTTAACTATCCCAAAGCGCTGTCCTCAACACCCACCCCACAAGCTTTCCTTTAACCTTTTCTCCCGGACCATTAACGCACCAGGCCAATTACTGTAAACCATATCCACAACAGTCTAAGGCAGGGGCACTCAGTGGAATGCGGGGGCAACACCGGTCAGCTCTTAGCGATCGAGAGCCTTTCAGAGCTACACAGCTCTCTCACCACTGCAGAGTCTACACTATCTGATTCTGGCCAACAAAAACGATTATAACGGATTGGGTTTATACTGCCTTGGGCTTATCAATCTCCTTTCATCTCAGGATATCAGAGTGTGTGGGGGGTGGGGGTGGTCAGAATGAGGTGGTTGGAGCAGTGTGGGAAAAAAAGGTTTCTAGAAGGCTCTTCATAGCTCGTTCTCTGACCGTGCTGTAAACCCTGACCAGACTGCTTTGGTATCTCTATCGTTTAGCTGTTCAGCCACCACCAACAATCACTTGGACACAGGCCCAGACGCGCCACAGTCTTGTGAACCACGACAAATGTAGATTCACTTTAGAGAGTGTTTACTATACAGAGGTTGCAGGTAAAACTCAACCTCCTGAGTCATGGTTCATTTGACATTACTCTTCCCTTGACGAGAGCACCGCTAAGCTTCATAGTTAAAGGCCACAACATCCTGCATAACAAAGAGACCTAGATAAATCTTTCATTCAGATTATTCATCTGACTAAATGAACAAGCAGGAGGGCTGAAGCTGGAAAGAGTGGCATGTACTAGTCAATTCTTCAGCAGGGAGACGGTAACATCAGACATATTGGTTCGCTGATGCATGTCATGCTTGTAATGCAAGCCTCAAATTTCAAGCTTCTCATCTCCCAAATGTGGTGGCAAATGAACATATCTGGCTACTGCCCGATTTGCCTAGTTTAACTACCGTTTAAAGCAACACAGTCCTCCCAAGGTTTCTCCCTATCAAGGGAGTTTTTCCTTGCCACTGTCGCCTTAGGCTTGCTTTTGTGGGGGTCTAGGCCTGGGTTCCATTCTGTTAAGCATTTTGTGACAATGCATTTGTAAAAAGCGCTATACAAATAAATTTGATTAGATTTTGATTTGTTTGTACAGCTCCAAGCTCACAAAGACTGAGACCGTGCACGCTTACGTTGCTGTTAACAGTGCAAAGCACGTCTTCTTGCGGATGGTAATTAACGTTGGAATAATATTTTAAATGCCTGCATGTAAACAGCTTATTCAGAATATCTATCGTGCATGCATATGTTCAGGATCCTTCAAGCATTCCAAGTAAGACCTGTACAGAGAAGTGGCATACGGTACGAACAAGACCTGCAGAAACACCTCCAAGGTGCTTCAGCGCTCTGCCGCTCACACTTCCCCGGCCGGGAAGACGCCCGTCAGCTCGACCTTCCGAGGTGTGAGTCATGAGGATCTGTTTGTTTTCACGCTGCCACCGTCTGCCGCAGCGGCTCCTCTTCTGGATCACCGTGACTCATGAGTTTGGACCCGGGGCTGAGGTCCCAGCTGTGCCCCTCTGCCTGCTCGCCTTACACCGAGGGCGCCTTCTCCCGCACATCGGTCAGAGACCAGGGGTCAGAGGTCAACGTTATTCTGGGTCGGTCTCTTGTCTGGGTTACGCAGGAGACTATCAACTTTCTATTTTGGCTCATGCAATAGCAGCTTAATCACGTTAATCACCTTACCGACACTGTTAATCTCAGAAAACCCCCTTTGTCACTACAAACTTGAATAGCCAATCAGTGAATCTTTATTGCAGCTCAAGGATCACACTTGAAGGCGATATCTTTAAGGAAATTGGCCAACTTGTACTCCTGTACAAAGAGATTTCCACTGGAGGAGCAACAACCCTTCCGTACAGGGTTGGATTACTCGGTTCCCAGGGTGAGGTCTCAAACCCATGACATTCTGGTTTGAGTCCGTGGTGCCCTTTGCCGTACTGCACCTGAGAAGGCTCCGCCCCCTTTGTCAGAACAGAACACGTTCAGTGCGCTGCTCACATCCTGCACTCCTCTCTTTGCGTAACCCGACCCTGCTGTTATTCTGGGCCTGGTGAGCAGCGGGCGCTGGGTGGGCAGAGTCCTGGTATTTAGGGTATACTGTGCCATACACCCCCTCACACCCTGGGCACGCTGGGCACCTCGCACTGGAGTCAAAAGGTTTCACAATGGGTCAAAGGTAAACAAACACAGAACTGGGCCAGTTCATTAGACTGGGGGTGTACTCACTTCACCTAAATCGAATCAAATCAAATGTATTTGTATAGCGCTTTTCACAAATGAATTGTCACAAAATGCTAACAGAAGGGAACCCAGGCCTAGACCCCCCCCAAAAGCAAGCCTAAAGCGACAGTGGCAAGAAAAACTCCCTTGATAGGAGAAACCTTGGGAGGAACCAAACCAAAAGGGGGGGGAGCCCATCCTCTTCTGGCCGGCACAGGGCACAGGGCACAAATGCTGGTGTGCATTTGCCAGGGCTCTCATCTAAGTCCCACATAAGCTCCAAGACTCCTCCTGAACAGTCAGCGAAAGGTGTAATCTACACAGTAAACACACATCACGCCCCAACCAAAAGCAAGGCCCGAGGCAGAGGGTTTTCTAGCCTTTCCATTGCACGGTCAGTCAAACGCACCGTCAGGCAGCCTGGTGCACCAGAGTCCAGTGCACGTGGGGTCCGTTACCTCACTTCATGCACCCTACGAAAAGCGCTCTGTTAGCAAGGACCCCGAGCGCCCGCCCCAAGCCACCGGCACATGCACACCAGGGCCCTTCTTCTAGCTGTTCAGCACAGTGAGCGAACCGTCTCCTGTCAGACGCAGGGGCGCTCGTCAGCTGACCGCTCTCTTGGGTGGAGGACTGTGACAGAGCACCTCTGCAGCACAAGCTTCGCCTCAGGTCTGCATTAACGCTGCTGTCACTACAGACGGAGGGAAAAACATTTGTTCTTTGTCACGCTTCTATTTTTGAACGTTTTGAAAGCATTTGGCAGTTCCATTCATTTTGTGTCCTGAAACTAGCTCACTGTAGAGCAGGGAGAAACAGGGAAAAGTGTGAGCCATGTCTGCCTACTGGGAGACCAGGAGACGGGACACACAAACACAGGCAGCTGACCAGAGTCCAACTCCTTCTGCCTCCTTAATCTCTCCAAGTAAATACGGGCATATGTACACATCCGATACATGTCTATAACAGAAACGGCTTTATATTAGGAGGGGTTTTTCTTTGGGAAGTTTGAAGTATGCAGGAGATTCGATTTGAAGGAGATGCATAGAAAAAGTATTATCGTCATAAGAAAGGTCAGCTCATTTTAAACTGATATCGGTGCCTCCTCCGTCATTGACTAACTATGAAATTGGTGAATGTGGGCCAGAGGAGATGCAGCAATGGCTGTAGTAAAACAAAATATATATATGAGTTTACAGAACCAGCACATGGGCTTCAGAGTGTCTCCAACAAATAGGCCTTGCCCCCAAAACACTTCAGTGCCTCCCTCAATGGGACAACAGAACCCATGGCCCTGGAGTCAGTTGTCAAGTTCCCAAACATGACTCCCACACTCTAGTTTGTTGTCACGGGTAACACACCAGCCAGACAAGGACTCACAAGCCATTTCCCTGACCCTCTCTCCTCGAGGGGGAGGGCTTTCACCCGGCAAGGACGCAGCCCACACTCACTGCTGAGTGCAGCGTCTGCCCACAGGACAGAGACGGCCCCTGCAGTCACTCGGCTCGGAGAGATAGGACCTTCCCTGACCGTCCCAACCCCTGCAGGTGTCAGACCAACCAGCCGCAGCCAAGCGGTAAATCACACACAGAGGATCAGCATTCCCCCGCTCACAGCCTAATTAGGATAGAACGGTTATGTGCGAGCACACACGCGCAAGCCCAGATGCGCCCACAGAGACACACCCACTCACACACAGAGAGACACACACATACAGAGACACACAGAGACACACAGAGACACACAGAGACACACACAAAGACACACACAAAGACACAGACACACACACAGGAGATGGGCTAAAAGAGAAGCGTCTGATTCGGCTCCATTGGCTCTCTGCTTTTTTTTTACAGAGAGACAAGCTGAAGGGCATGCGCCAAATGGGATTAACCCTGAGAGAAAACCCATACTCGTATACCACTTTATCCTCACAAACCATGCACATAACAGCCTCATTCAGCAATGCACTCAAAGGAGCACTGCCATCTCTGGCTCCATGTCTGGAGACAGAGTCTGCTTAGGAGGTGTGTTTGTGGGGGGAGTGGCTTAATGCTTCATTTACTGAATCATTTCAGCGAATCAGCACTTTCAGACACCACTTTCATTCTTCTTCTGAAATCATTTAAAAAGCAGGCGACAGTCCACGGCTCTGCTGCCATCAGAGGAGGGTGGAGACAGAAGATTCAGCAATGGCGGAGGGACTAGTCCATTAGCACTGATAGATGCACAGCACAGTCGCATAAATGTTGGGTCACGTAGACTAAGATCAATTGCATCCACGTCTATGCAGGCATTTCATTTGCCAAGAACACTTACTTAGCTCTCCAACGAGCTGGTTGATATTTAAATACCAGTGTTTCGACTTCCAAACAATCACGAACCATAATTCCTTACAACAAGGAAGTTGGGGCGACTGATGTTAAAAGGCCTATTGTTAAGAGACAGACTTTTTAAATCTACAATAAATTTTAATTCTGTAGGTTTGTAGCCCATACACTGCAGTGCATGCAATCACAACCCTGTCAACCAAGATGAGAGCCATGGCTAGGCGACAGTGTGGTATAATGGTTAGGGAACTGGGCTTGTACTGCTAAGATTGCAGGTTCAATGCCCAGGGGCACTGTCATTGTACCCTCAAGCAAGGTACTTAACCTGAATTTCTTCAGTTAATATCCAGCTGTATAAATGGATCGCATGTAAAGGAATTTAAACTGTGTAAGTCGCTGTGGATAAGAGTGTCTGCTAAATGTCATGCAATGTCAGTAAATGGATACTGCATTGTATTGTCACATACAACCTGGAGGTTGAAGTGTGTGGTGCTAACAATTGTGACTGGATTGGCATGCATCAGGGTGGAATCAATCAAAGATAATATCAAAGATATGATCTGTGTGCAGGCACTGAGAGCTACACCATTCTCACAGCCCCAGAGGCCACCGTCTGCAACTCCAGGGCTTTCAAGACAGCAGACATTATTGATTTTGCACAGGTTTCAAAGGCCTGAAATTGTTCCACTGATAGAATCGAATAGAGCTCTGGCAACAGTGCACCATTACACTCTTTACAACTTCGTATGGAAAGTCAGGTTTCTGAAATCCGCATGACATTACATGCAAGTTTCAACAGACATGATATCATATTTTGGAACACGTTCTCTTTATACATTAAACAAATACGTGTTAACAAACCATCGAGTGCGCAATGATGCTGCCTAAATAGCTTTGCTGTTGCAGCTGGACTCTGTGGCGCTGTAGACAGTGTGATATGATAACGAAACAGTTCGTTCCAGGCAATAGATAACAATCAATGATGTAATACAATATATCACTGTACTGGGTACTAATTTCCCTCTGCAGTTATATCGTATAACGTAAAGCTAATATTCGGACTTCAACGGATATCATTGTTTACATAGGATTTCAATGGGGCAAGGTAAATAAGTCTGTTTAACTGTCAAATTTAGATTGTGATTAATGCCAAATGAATACATGCGTTTAGCTCACTCACTTTTCCTTAGCTTGTAAGCGAACTAGCATTACTTGTTTCAGTGTCGAAGATAACGTATCTTACTAACTAAGCTAAGTTACCTGGCTTATGCTAGCGAAGTTAGACGGGCTAATGTTAACTAAACACATTTGAACATAACGTTACAACGCCTGAAACTGACCAAATTAAAACAATGTAACGTTACATATACACACCCAACTATAAAAATAAGAACATATCCGATATACTTTTCTGATTTACTAGCGAACATAAAACTGAGCCGAATGAAGAATACCCAAATAAATGGCTGGTTAGCCGAGGTGGTTTTCGCTCTGAGTAATGTTGCTTGTTTTCTTGTAGGAAAACGTAGCCAGCTAACCAGGGGTAGACAATTGCAGGCGAACTATTTTGGACAGTGTGTTTCAGGCAATTTGTGCTTCCAAACTAACCAGTGAGCCTGTTAGCGAACACAAACATGTGTTGGAGCGTAATGTTTGTAAACGAACGTCAGTTAGGACTAACAAGTTAGCACTAGCTAGCTACACTATTAGTTTGTTAGCGCTAGCCAGCTAATTCAAGTAACGACAATACGAATTGTTAACGTTGCTAGTGCTATATTTGGCTACAGCAGCAAGCTAGCTAACCTACTAGCTAGATCTAGCGTGTTAACATTCATCTGGGCTGCATTGCCCCTAGCTGGGAAAAAAAAAACCCAATGGGTGTCAATATTTTTCCCGGTTTTGCATATCAGCATGGTAATGAGAGACACTGCGCTTCTATTCAACTCCACTATGCCCTCGGTTAACGTCAGTGACTAGAATATCAATTGCTGTCAGATCATACGAGTGGCTCCCTTGGATCTACAAGTTACAAAAACAGTCTCGAAGTCTCCTGGAGTTATTGATTCAGGGAGACTCCCTTTTTAAAATCTCTCCTCAGTCAGTGATTCCGCTTATAATCAGACGACCTTTGTGCGTACAATCCCCGCCGAGACGCTTCTTACCGCAGAGTGGGTCCGATGCAGTTGGTATCGGTGCTCTCAATCTCCCGCAGGATCCGTTCGTGTTCCGCGGCTGTCTCCACACTCGCCATCTTCCATATCCCAGTACACGACGTTGGGCTGCGTCACCTAAAAAACAGCGTAGATATCCCCGGCTCCTCTTCCTACTTGCGCTCTACTTCCCCTTTGTTACAATCTGCTACAGACACTAGCACCGCCCCTGGCGCTTTCTGTGATTGGCGGATAGATATATCCACTCCCCTGATTTGTGCATAAATTAATTGAGCATTTCATTTCATCGAAGAAAGTATATGGTCGGTTGCTAAGTTAACTACATCATAAAAAATAATATTCATGGGTTTTGTTGAGAGTTGTATTGGTCGGTCCATTATACTGATTTGTCGGTTGGTACCAACAGTCATGGTTTTGTGTATATTGGTTGGTATTATGTTGATGTTGAGCGGGTTAACTCTGAGCACTTGACAGTTTTTTAAATATTTTTCAAATGTATTCATAGCTGACTGAAAGCCATTTCTAAAGTATATTGCAAACATACAATGAGAGTTTTATATTCATATGCTATGTAACTCATTTGTAAAATTTATTCATTTTGACCACGCAGGACATTTAATACACATACATCTTTGGGCACTGCATGACTGCTCCAGCCAAAGTGCCAGTTGTACTCTTTTAGGAGCTGTGTCCTTTCTTGTCATAACAGGCATGTGTGCGTTGACAGCTTCCAGCTCCCTATGAGAGCATCATGCGCTCTTTACACGTTGCTGTTTATAATGCCTTTATCCAAGCAACTCCAGCGATATCCAAGCCCTATCAGCCCACCCCAGCCAAGCTAATCTCAGTTTCCCACAGGTCATAACATCAGCAACCAACATTGAGTGGCAAGGAATGAGTCAAAGGGCTTCTGTTTTAGACTCTCTTTTATGCTATTGCTAGTGATCATATTAATGATCTCACTGACAATTTGTAATCTTCAATTGTCAACCTATGTTCAGACAGTGTATTCTGCTCTGTATGCAAACAAAGTCATGCAAATGTTTTCATCATAAGTTAACCAGGACCAAATCAGTGTTTTCTTCATTTTGGCTACTGTACATTGAATTCCTGTCACGGACGTTTTGAATACCGTCACTCGCCACTAGGTGGTGCACTGTCCTTAGATACACTGTTCTTTGACACCGATTCCCAGGTAAAAGTATTTTCAAGAGTTCGCTAGATTATGTCAGCATTAATTGAGCTTGTGTATTTTATTTTATTTTTCAATTAATTGCAGTAGTAAATGTAGTATCCTTATTGTGGCAAAGTCATCAGTATTCATGAAAAGGAGCTTCAAGTTTTCCTTTCCCATTTTTTTTAAAGAGAAGTGTATATTGTGGGTGTAGGACTGCATACAATGCACATACAATATGGTTAATAGTGTTTATGCTGTAGTACCAAATGCGAAGTTGCCTTTTCTATTGGCATTTCAAGTACAATTCCAAGAGCAACGACAGAGGTCACTTTACTCCATATATAAAAAATATTAACAAATCCCAATGAATGACCCAAATCCTCAATGTTGGTATCCAACAGTGCCCTACATAATTATATCTGAACTGAAAAAAAGATTAAGAGACTTTTGAAACTTTCACAAACTCACAAGAGAGAGCATGCTGTTGCATGTATGTTGTATGGGTACCAAAGGTAATTACATTTCAAGATGATTTCTTCACATTGTAACACCTAATACTATAGGTCTTAAAATGTTTAGGTCCAACCAATTTGATAATGATATGTGTTTTAGATTGGCAAAAACAGGCCTAAATATAAAAAGTAAACTTGAGGTCATCTGCTCAAATCTTGAGATGTCAGTGTTTTTGCCATCTGACTCATTAACCTATCTTATTTATTTGTTTTATTTAGTATTTATTTATTTACATGACAACAGACAACAATAAAAACCAATTAGACAAGACAATGGCAATTCAGACCTCCAAAACAGGCAGATATGTATATGAAAACATTGGTGGTTTTATAATATAAATAAACATAAACAGGGCTCGGTGCTAGGCCCCGTCCTATTTTCTCTGTACACCAAGTCACTTGGCTCTGTTATTTCTGCTCATGGTTTTTCCTATCACTGTTATGCTGATGACACTCAACTGTTCCTCTCCTTCTCTCCATCTGATACCCAGGTCCCGGCACGGATCTCTGCATGCCTGGCTGACATCTCCGCATGGATGTCCACCCACCACCTGAAGCTGAACCTGGGGAAGGCAGAGCTGCTCTTCCTCCCAACGAAGGGTTCCCCGATGATTGATGCGTCAATCACCGTGGAAGGCTCCATAGTGTCTCCGTCCCAGTCTGCCAGGAGTCTTGGGGTAACCCTGGACAACCAGCTGTGCTTCTCGAGCCATATTGCAGCGATCACTCGGACCTGCCGATTCTCCCTCCACAACATCCGGAGGATCCGACCGTTCCTCACCCAAGAGGCCACTCAACTCCTGGTCCAGGCCCTGGTGATCTCACGTCTGGACTACTGCAATTCCTTGCTGGCAGGCCTTCCGGCCTGTGCCATCAAGCCACTGCAACTAGTCCAGAACTCTGCCGCTTGTCTGGTGTTCAACCAGCCGAAGTTCACCCACGTCACCCCTCTACTCTCCTCTCTGCACTGGCTCCCCATCGCAGCACGCATCAGATTCAAATCACTGGTGCTTGCTTTTCAAGCGGCCAGAGGTACTGCTCCCCCTTACCTCCAGTCACTCATCACTCCCTACACCCCTCCCAGACCCCTCCGCTCCGCCTCCTCTGGTAAACTGACTGTCCCTTCCCTCCGGGCGCCTGGCAGCCGCTCCTCGCGATCTCGCCTCTTCTCTGTCCTGATCCCTCGCTGGTGGAACAACCTTCCGCAATCGGTCAGGACCGCGGAATCACTTGCGATGTTCCGCAAGAGACTCAAAACCCACCTCTTCAGACTCCACTACCACTGAACTCTGTCCATCCAGCTAAATTGTCTTCACCACTGTTTACTTGTTCAACACTATACTCCTAATAAAAAATAATTTAAAAAAATAATAATTCACTAAGCTTTTCCTTCCCGGTGTTACAGGTATGGTACACAGATGCCTGCAATGATGTCTATTGCTGTATTCCTGCACTGATCTCGTGCGCTAACTATGATTGTTCCTACCATGTATTGTCCCCCCCCAGTGGCTTCCTGACTGGCGACGCCACCCCTCCCCCACCCACGATGGCCTTCACAGCTGCTCAGGTGAGAAGCCAGCTGAAGCGTCTCCACACAAATAAGGCGTCTGGCCCGGATGGTGTCAGCCCCAGGGTGCTTAAAGCTTGCGCCCCCCAGCTGTGTGAAGTGCTTCAACATTTATTCAACAAGAGCCTGAGTCTTCAAAGGGTCCCCGTGATGTGGAAGACGTCCTGCATCGTCCCTGTGCCTAAAAAGCCACGTCCCAGTGGGTCCAATGACTATAGGCCGGTGGCATTGACCTCGCACATCATGAAGACCATGGAGAAATTGGTCCTGGAGCAGCTCCGGCCCATGGTCAAAACATTCCTTGACCCCCTCCAGTTCGCCTATCAGCCCCGACTTGGAGTTGAGGACGCCATCATCTACCTGACCAACCGCGCCTACGCCCACCTGGACAACCCGGCTAGCACTGTGAGAGTCATGTTCTTTGACTTCTCCAGCGCCTTCAACACCATCAGGCCGGCACTACTGGGTGAGAAGCTGGCGGAGATGCGGGTGGATGCCCCCCTCGTATCCTGGATTGTTGACTACCTGTCTGGCAGACCACAGTATGTGCGCTTGCAAAACTGTGAGTCGGACAGGGTGGTCAGCAACACTGGGGCACCGCAGGGAACAGTCTTCGCTCCCTACTTCTTCACCGTCTACACCACGGACTTCACCTACCAGACTGAGTCTTGCCATCTTCAGAAGTTTTCTGATGACTCAGCGATAGTTGGATGTATCAAAAATGGTGATGAAGAAGAGTATCGGGCTGTGGTGGGTAACTTTGTCACATGGTGTGAGCGAAACTACCTGCAGCTCAACGTGGCAAAAACAAAGGAACTGGTGGTGGACCTGAAGAGGGTCAAGTCACCGGTGACCCCTGTTTCCATCCATGGGGTCAGTGTGGTCATCGTGGAGGACTACAAGTACCTTGGAGTGTACATCGATAATAAACTGGACTGGGCTAAGAACACAGAAGCTCTCTACAAGAAAGGACAAAGCCGCCTCTACTTTCTGAGAAGGCTGAGGTCCTTCAACATCTGCCGGACTATGCTGAGGATGTTTTATGAGTCGGTGGTGGCCAGTGCCTTCCTGTATGCTGTCTCGTGCTGGGGCGGCAGACTGAAGGCAGCGGATGCAAACAGACTCAATAAACTGATCCGCAAGGCCAGGGACATTGTGGGGCTGGAGCTGAGCTCCCTGACGGCAGTGTCGGAAAGGAGAACGCTGTCCAGGCTGCATTCCATCATGGACAATACCTCCCACCCACTCCATGACGTGCTGGTCGATCACAGGAGCACGTTCAGTGCAAGACTGATCCCACCCAGATGCACCACAGAGCGACACAGGAAGTCATTCCTGCCTGTGGCCATCAGACTCTTTAACTCCTCACTCAGAGCACCAGCCACTCTGTGACTGAGCCAGCCAATAGGATAGCTGTGGAACATTTAACACTTACATTTTTATAACTACAAATTGACACATACTGTGCATAGTACCTTAAGCGGATGCTACTTATTTTTACTTATTTTACTTATTTTTATTATTATTATTACTAGTATTATTGTTATTTTTTTCTTATTCTTATTGATTCTCACGGTACAAACAGCCCTATGTCTTGAGAATGTTTGAATGTTTGCCGTTGATGTATATACTGTGCCATGTATAATATGTGATATGTCTGAGTGCGAGCAACTGTAACTTGTCCCAATTTCCCCCCGGGGATCATTAAAGTTTTCTGATTCTGATTCTGATTCTGATTAATGCACATCTTGTAAGTCGCTCTGGATAAGAGCGTCTGCTAAATGCTTAAAATGTAAAATGTATATATAAATAAATGAATAAATTAGATTTTAGGTTAGATCATTCATGTCTTTTTGTAATTTGTCGTGGCTTAGTGCATAATTATATGTTTTATTTACAAACATTTATAGCATACTGTACATTAGGGACATCCATACAATGTAGTACATATATACATATATCCCCACACATTGTACATATTTACAACCACATTAATAGAGAGAAGATGAGGAAGAGGAAAGAGAAGAAAAAAAAACCGATTTCAAGACTATTGCTTCAAAAGGTGACCAAGTTTCTAAAAATTTATCAACTTTCCCATTAACATTAGCTATTATTTTTTTGCTTTTTGCTGTAGATATTGCTAATTGAAGCCATTCTGCTAGGGGTGGTGGGTGTTCCTCCCTCCAGTGCCTCATGATAACTCCTTTTGCTATATATGATAGTATTCTTATCAGATTGGCTTTTGGGATGTTGTCTGGAAGATTGATGCCTAGTATAATAAAAATTACATTGTTATGTAGAATATTTTCTGTATTCCCTTCAAAGTAACTAAAAAATATTTTCCAGTATTCTTGTAGTTTTAGGCACAAGGCCACCATATGCACAAGACCAGCATCCTCCATTTTACATCTCCAGCATTTATTGTCTGCTGTTAATCCAGCTTTAAAGAGCTTGGAGGGAGTCCAATACATCCTGTTTATTATATTATATTGTATCATTTGAGTTTTTTGTTTCTCTGTTAATTCTGCAACAATATGTCCAGACATCACACCAATCACCTTCCTCAATGTTCACATTAAGATCTTTGCTCCATTTCCCCCTCAAGAGCTCCTGTTTTACATTGGTCTTCCCAACTAGAAATTTATATAGCTTAGATGCCAGATGTGTTTTTGAATTCATGTTTTGGATAGAGATTACTAGTTCATTTAACTGGTAGTTGAATTTTATTTTTTTCACAGCACATTTAACTATCTGTATGATCTGAATGGCCTTAAAGTTATTCCTAGTTTCCATCTTCTCTTGCAGTTCATTGGGTGTTAGCATCTCTCCTTGACTATATAGGTCTGAAATAACACACATTCCTTTTTGTATCCATTCATTCCGCATAACTGGTTTACCATTAATTAGCACATACGGATTGTTCCAAATTGAGGCTTGGAATGATGTATAGAATTACACTTTGCATTTATTTTCTATTAACTTAAATATGTTCCAAGAAGCAGATATAGTTGGATGCTCCTTGGATGGTCCTAACAACCTATTTAAACGAATCTGTTGCTTCTGGAGAACATTTCAACCGATGCTAGAAAATATCTCAGAATATAAATGTTACATACACCAAGGTGATATGGTTTCATATATTAGCTTCTTTGTTTTCTTGGGGTTTATTGTGCTATTGTAGGGCTGCACAGTCTGAGACAACATTGAAGGTTTTCCATTAATTTACGGGAGTGTTGGAGATCAAATACATTTATCAAAACCCAAGCTCCCTCAACTCTGATACATTTCAATATTTCAAGTATTTAATTTCAATGTTATGCTTTAAAGTAAAGAAGAATACGAATCTATAGGCGTTAACACGAGTATAAAGAACGAGCAGTACGTGCACTGCATAGAACATTCTGTCCCTTTTGTTTTGAGCTTGAAGTTGCGCCACCGGAACTCCTTAGTTGATCTACATACAAAACCGGAACAGGAAAGCATGAAGAGGCTGTGTAGTCCCTGGCGGTAAATGGTCTCTGTCAGAGAAGCTTCTAGGCCGACGTGCATTCTGGGATTTCAGCCGGCTTCGGGATAACGTGAAAGCTTCCAAAATGATGGTGAGTATAGAATTGTCATTTGTCTTCAGAGAGAACCCATCGCCATCCGACTCTTTAATGTTAAAATGAAGCCTTTTGAGAAGTTAGGCTTAATAGAAGAGTACCTGTAATTATTTAAATTAATCTGATATTTTATTATTTGTAGGGCGAACGCATGCATATCTCATCTGCCAGTAAGCTAGCTAGCTAGCTAGCTAGCCAGCCAGTCATTGGCAGCTCCCCTCCCCTGGCCTTGTAACGGTCTTCTTTAGTTAACGTTACGGCTGGGGCCCCTCCTAGTAGACAAAATAAAATAAAACCTCCACACACGTTGCCTGACAATGTGATATTGAATTTTTGTTTAAAATCAGGTTACCTTCTGAAGTAGCGAATAAACCAGCTAGCTAACGTTAGCTAGCTATTGTTCGAATGGGGAATGATAATGCTGGATTTTAGCTAACGTGTTAGCCGTCTAGCTTTTCCTGTCCAATAAAGCTTCCCAACATCTCTCAGATGGAAACACCCTTATTTCGTGTGGCCCTCTATCTCACATCATTCAACCTTATAGTTGTGTATTTGATAGCAGCTAAGAAATTGGTGTAGAATATGGTAACGTTTTTGTCAGTTTTCCTCCCGCTAACGACCGGTAGCTACCCAGTTCTCGTGTAACTAGCTAACCAGCGAATATGTCATTGTCTGGGCGGGTGCATCATTTTGCAAAACTCTGCAACAACTGACATTTTCTGCCGTAAAAATGCCAATGACCTAGCAGTTAGCAGTCGGACTCATTGATTTCGCGGCTGTTTTGCCTGTTACTTGGGTAACGTTCAATCACAGGCAGGCCGTTTAAAACAACTGCGTTGATCTTAAAAGTAAGCTGCTAAGGCATGGCAGCTAGCAAGTTAGTCCTTAAGACTTGCATTGTTTTTTGATTTGAGATAAATGGGTCGTTGCTTATTAGTTAACGCAATATTCATGTTTTGACAAGGATTTTCTTGTCAACGATATTCTTCGTTATAAATACTGAGATTGTGTCTAGATGTGAATAAAATGTAAATATTCAGATTGTATTGGACTATACAGTTAAATAGCTAATATTTAATGAATGTTACCAACTAACCCAAGTCTCGACACTGATTCATGTGCAGAGTTGTCAAGCTGAATTCACTGTCAATGATGCACGGTCTAGCAAGGTGTGGTTGTTGGCCTTGCTGTTGTGGATGTTGGGTCAGTGATATTCAGTTCAATGCTAATCACTCATCACTGCTGCAGATAAAGCGCGGTGTATTGTGAGAGCCATTGTATTCTCTGACCACTTCACAACGACATAAAACAGGATTCAGTTGGTGTGTGTGTGAGAGAGAGAGAGATGCTTAACTTCAGTTTTCTCCTCCCTCCAGCCCACACCAGTAATCCTGTTGAAGGAGGGGACAGACTCATCACAGGGAGTCCCCCAGTTGGTCAGCAACATCAATGCCTGCCAGGTGATTGCGGAGGCCGTCCGCACCACCCTGGGCCCCGCGGGATGGACAAGCTCATGGTGGACAACAGAGGTGAGAGCGTCGCTGTGCTGCAGACCAAATGGGCTTTGTGAAGGCAGCAAAGGCAGTCCAGTTGTTGCTGTTGTAGGGATTGCGCTGATCAAATTGAATGTAGGCGGATGGCGTGTCCTCAGCAGCTCATTCTTGAGGAACTCGTAACAGATCCTGTCAGTCAGGCAAATTGCAACTGAGACGTACGTTGCTTTTGATCATTCTGCCTTTGTGCGTACGTTATCTCAATTTGGAGCACAGCTGCCAACAAGGGTGTCATCAGGCGCATGTCTGGGATGCAAGGCTACCTTACCACCTCTGATGCTAGATAGGCTGCAGTGCAATGGCTGACACGCGTACAGGGCTCCAGGGTGCGGGACCAAAAATCTGTCAAGTGCGACTAAGCATTTTCATTGGTTGCACCGGTGCGTCTGAAATTTAGCAGGTCTGATCAAAATAAAAAATATAACATTTAATAAAAATATTTTTATTTTATGTACGTCTGGCATATGTGCCGTGCGTGTCTCTCTGCATGTGTGAGACCGCGCCCTGCACTCCTCCCACATTACTTGCGTGCGAACTCAAGAAATCGTGAGCTATCACAACCTGAAACATCATTTACAATGAAGAGAACTATCAATAATTTTTTCGTTAAGAAGAATGCTGCGGTGCCCGTTACACCTGTTACCGGCCCTGAAATGCCCAACCCAGACCCAACATCATCGGCGGAGATAGACTCATCTGACTACGAGCTGGAGCCAAAGCCAGAGCCTACCACATCTAAAAAGGCCAAAACGTATGCCTTTCGTAATGAATGGCTTGTCCAGTTTCCGTGGCTCCGATATAATAAAACGGCCAACATAATGCATTGCATTTATTGTAAAGAGTGCGGCCAAAGCATGGCTGGTAACAATGCTTTTGCATTCGAGCATCGGCGTTCGAATCGAAATGCAGCAGCAACGACACTGCCTGTGCCCAGTTCATTGAGTGATCGCGGGCAATTTATTTAAAAAAAAAAAATTAAAAAAATAATAATAAAAGACTGGTGTTCAAATCGCGGATTCGGCAGGTGTTGGCCATCTGAGGGGCTGGGGCCAGCTGAGGGGGATATTCTGTAACGACAGCAGCGCACACTTTTGTTTGAGTTATTTGTGTTTGATTTGAGCACTTTAAACATCAGCACTTTAAGTTATTGCGATTTCCTGTTGAGTGTGCTGTGATTTAAATAAAGAAAAGCATTTATCTGCACCTTATTCCTGTTTACAATCATTTACATAATGTCTTAAGAAATTACCAATGTGTATGGGAACTGACAAAAAAGGCGATGTCCAAAGGTGCCGCAGAAAATTTTGGGTGCACCTAAATGATGTGCTGGTGCACCTGAATTAAAAAGTTAGGCGCACCAGTGTAAAAAGTTAGTCTTGAGCCCTGGCGTATCCTGCAGTCGTTGGGTGTGCACTTTGTGCCCGTCCACAAAAATTAACACTACGCGTACGCTAGGTGCAATACCGGGGGCAGGCAAAAAAGCAGAGGGTGATGCCAAGCCGCTCTGCTTCACCCACTGGCTCACTGCGTGTTTTGATGTGTAGTGAGCGGGGCCACCCGACAAAGCAAGTCATCAAATGTCCTGGCAGACATACGGAAATAGATGATGATGCTTTTCATCGTTAATTTCTCTCATCGGTAGAATGAGAGAAACATGCACTCCGTCGTTTCGCCGGGATACATTTAATGGTCTAATACCATCTAAACCATCTCCGATATTTAGTTCAGTTGAGCTTATTTGACATTTCACTGTTTTTAAAGACAATACACGGTTACATCACAATGCACATGTCGGCATCGCTGCCGCTGTTTCTACCGTTGTGCAGAATCGGAAGTAGTTGTCGGAAGTATGCGGGCAAGAGAGGACTTCGTTTCGGCCCCACAGTTCTGACCTGCCCCCTCGTGGATATAGCTTTTAAACATCCAGACAGGCTTAAAGTATGCAGTGGAGTACGTGAACAATGCTGCTTGCCTTGGGTACACGTACGTGTACGCGAGCTTAGTGAAGTATATTTAAGGCTACCTTATCACCTCTTGTGGTGCTGGATAGGCTGCAGTGCCACCTGCTGCCTCTGGATGGTGTCATCGGCATGGACAGCGTCACAGGTTTACCCAGGCCCAGATTTGCACTGAGGGAGATGGAGATGGAGGAGGAAGGGGTTGTGGGGGTGTATATTAGTTTCATCCTATCTGGTTCACATTAGACCGTTGACACTGACTCAATGTGTCAAGTTATGTGGTGTTAGTGCTCTCCTTGTAACATGAAGCTCATTTCACTTTATGAGCTGCAGTTAACAAGTGCAGTTGAATCCAAGGACCCGGACACCTTTCTGTGGGCTCTGCCACAGTGTGTGCCTCATAATAGCATTTTCACTGGCTCTCTTGGCCTCTTCAGGTTTCACTCAGTCAGGGCAGTAATTCTTTTCAGGTCATGACTGCTGTCTGTAATCAGCCTGCTGTTGGATTAAAGTTTTAGCTCACGTTTCATGCGAGGACGTTTTGTCGTTTGTCTTTTGCCAGGGAAAGCCACCATCTCCAATGATGGAGCCACCATCTTGAAGCTTCTGGACGTGGTTCATCCTGCAGCCAAAACCCTGGTGGACATTGCCAAGTCTCAGGATGCTGAGGTGAGGGAACTATAGCTGTTCCAACCAAACAGTAAACAGGCAGGCCATTTCACAAAAATATAGATGCCATGGCAGGAGTGATTTTTCTACCTGAAACGTGTTGAGAGTGAAAAGAATCAGCCATTTTATCTCTTTTTGTTCTTGCAAGGCTCTTTCTCTGTTAACACTGAACCAGGAAAATGGGTGGTTGGTCCAAAATACCAAGCATTTATTAATCCACATTTTTCTTGGGATATATTTTTCACACCAGTGCATACTTTATTCAATCAAAATTCAATGTGAAGCTCCAATTGAATACATGTTAAATGAGAAGGTTATTGTAACGTGCTGATCGTTTTCAGAGAACAGCAGAGGGCCCCTGACAGTATTATTAAAGCGTTTCGACACCTTGTGGCTGTACATGGTAAGAATGCTCTGTGTGCCCTTGTCCAGGTGGGTGACGGCACGACCTCCGTGACCCTGCTGGCAGCAGAGTTCCTGAAGCAGGTGAAGCCGTACGTGGAGGAGGGGCTGCACCCTCAGACCATCATCCGCGCCTTCCGCACCGCCACCCAACTGGTACGCCCCCGTGCCCACCACACGCACACACACACACTGCCACACTGCCACACGCTGCCACAGTCATCCACGCCTCTCACGCTGCCACCCAGCTGGCATGCCCCTGTGCCCAGCATGCACATTAACGTGCACACACTGCCACAGTCATCCACCCCACCACCCAACTGCTATGCCCCGTGCCCACCACGCACACACACACACTGCCACAGTCATCCATGCCTTTCATGCTGGCACCCAGCTGGTATGTCCCCATGCCCAGCACACACACAAACACACAGCCACCATCATCCATGCGCCTCACACTGACACCCAGCTTGTACGCCCCCATGCCCAACACGCGCACATGAATACACACACATGTACTACCACAGTCATCCGCGCGCCTCACACAGCCACCCAACTGGTACGCCCCCACATCCAGCACACACACAACCCATGTGCAGGGTTTGATATCCCTGGATGTGTGTGTTATGGTAATGCACGTTTGAACTGCGGTAGTTCTGTAGTCCTGAGTCTTTTCCTGAGTTTTTATGATGCAGCATGGAAAACTCAACCTTGTTCTTTTCTTCCTTTCTGCAGGCTGTGAACAAGATCAAAGAAATTTCCGTTACAGTGAAGAAGGACGATAAGCAGTGAGTCATTTCACACACACCGTTGTTGTAGGTCGCATCAGTGGCAGTTTCTTTTCAGCTAGAGAACAGAGGTTAAGACTTGACTTAAATTGCATGCGCTTCCTGAGAGGCACTGCTGCTGACCGCTGCGCATCGCCGCCCCGTTTGACCTTCCTCTCCTCTCTGTCCTCCCTCTCCCAGTGAGCAGAGGGGCCTGCTGGTGAAGTGCGCAGCCACGGCGCTCAACTCCAAGCTGATCGCCGGGCAGAAGGAGTTTTCTCCGAGATGGTGGTGGATGCCGTGATGATGCTGGACGAGCTGCTGCCCATCAAAATGATCGGGATGAAGAAGGTGCAGGGAGGAGCACTGGAGGTGAGGGCTTTCTGCTCGGGCCTCGGGTAGTGATGAGCGAGAGGAGAGAGCCCTAAAACGGGCGGACCCATCAACTGCTGACCCATCAACTCGCTGACTTGAACCAATCGTAGTGTTTAGCTATAAAGAACAGTGGCTTTTGATTGGTTGATACCAGTAGGTGATTGATTGCACGTGGTGGCAAATTACGCTTGTACTCACCCTTATTGGATATTCTGAACCTGTGAAAGCTGGCACGAGTTCATCGAGGACCGCTAGGGCGACCTCGTAAACAGGGTTGGGCGCGTTCCGTCTCGGAGGAGACAATCATTGCCTCGAGGTATTAGTTTGTCCCGTGGAGGCAGGTGGCCAGTTTGTGTGGGAGGGTAAATTGAAAAAGAAATGGATGGTATAATTGACTACCAAATTGGGAGAAAAACAGGGGGAAAAGTCAGAAACTAAAATAAAAATTGCAATGGAGTCTTGTTACATACCAGATCCTCTAGAATAAGGAAGTTGATAGGACAGTAGTAAGTGTAACGGAGTTGGTTTTGCCTGCAGCGAGTTTATAACCGAGGGATCTCGACGCGACAAGAGAGCGATTTAGCCCGCTGAGCTAAAGACTCAAGTCCCTGGTTTACCTCCTTGGTCCAGGAAGCAAGCTAATTAGTGAAATCAGGTGGTGCAGTCCGTGGTTGGCGCAAAAACCTGTAGACACTACGGACCTAGAGGCCTGGATTTGAATACCCCTGCTATAGACAATCTGTGGTGAGACACCACATCTCTGCTCTGCAGCTCAACAGCAACTATTGTGAGAACCGGGTGTGGCTTATGATGGCCACAGAAAGCACCTCCCCCGTGATGTAGCAGTCCTTTTGACTCTCCTCTCCCTCTGCAGGATTCCCAGCTCGTGGCTGGAGTAGCCTTCAAGAAGACCTTCTCCTACGCCGGCTTCGAGATGCAGCCCAAGAAGTACGAGAGCCCCAAGATCGCCCTCCTGAACATCGAGCTGGAGCTGAAGGCAGAGAAGGACAACGCCGAAGTCCGGGTCAACTCTGTGGAGGTCAGTGCACCATCATTCAGTGTCTCATTCAGCGCTTTCATTGCTTCCCTGTACCTGGTTATGTGTGGCTCAGTTGGTAGATCATGGCGTTGGCAACGCTTAGGTTGTGGGTTTAAAAAAAAGTGCATTCCGCTAAATGGCATATATATAATCTGGTTATAAATGTATAATGTGAAAGGTTTTTGTTACGAAATTTAACAAAGAAATATACGTACTCTGCCAACACCAACTTTAGTAACTCTAGTGTCCCACTAATTATATGTAGCAAACTGAAATGGACTAATAATATATGTAGCTTCAACACTGGCCTTGTGAGCCAGTTTATTTTATTCTTTTTTTTTTTTTTTTTTAGATCCTTGCGTATGCAACATCTTGATGTAGAAACAATGTGGTTACAATTTAATGACTCGGGAGGGGGTGCTTACTGGGTGTTCAAACAGCCAGCCAATGAAAATAATTGCCGAAATCCTGAAGTGGAAATCAAAAGCTATCACCATTGTTCAACTAATTTACTTCTACTGCTTCCAACACTTGCCTAATTATCAGACTTTGCCGATGCTTCCCTAACCTTGGCCCTTTGCGCACTGCAGGAATACCAGGCCATTGTGGATGCCGAGTGGAACATCTTGTATGACAAGCTGGACAAGATCTACAAGTCGGGAGCCAAGGTGGTGCTGTCCAAGCTGCCCATAGGAGACGTGGCCACGCAGTACTTTGCCGACAGAGACCTGTTCTGTGCAGGAAGAGTGCAGGAGGAAGATCTAAAGAGGACCATGATGGTAGGAGAGGATGAGAGAAACCATAAGGCTGTTAGGGATGGGAGACCACTAACGAGAGAAATGAGTGAAATGTGTCAGTTGGATGTAGGTGATGTCATCTATAATGTGTAGTCGGAGGTCTCGTTCCCTCCGTGGATGCGTTTCCGATGCGAACGAATGTGCAATGTGTCCTCCAGGCCTGCGGGGGCTCCATCCAGACCAGTGTGGGCTCCTTGACTGATGATGTCCTTGGACATTGCGCTCTCTTTGAAGAGGTCCAGGTTGGGGGAGAGAGGTAGGTTGTGTTTGTCACTGCTGAGGGAGTCGGGAGTCTTGCTTGGCTAAATATTAGTGGTTTTGTATAAAGTGTTTAAAGAATGTCCTGACAAGCCCACAACTTGTGTAGATTGCGTGTTCGGTGATGGGTCGTCATCGAATACAGTGCCGTTAATGGAACTCACCGGCTGTTGTGAAATGCTGCTTGGAGGTGCCTGTACACTTTAATGTAGTGCTAAAGACCCAGGTTCCCTACAGTACAGTGGGGGCCTCGTAGCGCTGTTGGTGTTGACCTGTGTGCGACGTCGCCCCCTGCAGGTATAACTTCTTCAGGGGCTGCCCGAAGGCCTTGACCTGCACCATCATCCTGCGCGGAGGGGCGGAGCAGTTCATGGAGGAGACGGAGCGCTCGCTGCACGACGCCATCATGATCGTGCGCCGCGCCATCAAGGTCTGGAGCCGCGCCAGGGCCGGCCATTTTAGAACATGGTCTCCGTTGCCTCTGGATCAATGTGGGTCGTTCCATGCCAACTCAACCAGACATTTTGTTGCCTGGCAGATTTTGCTATGAAAATTCACTCGTGGGTTTTCAGGCTTGCGGAGTTGGTCGATTATTGCCGCACCTGGTTGAGTTGACATGGAATGGCCCACACACATTTATAACTGTTCCTCTCCATGAACAGTGATCTACTTTGAATGTGACCGATGCAAAAGCTGGCAAACTCTTTGGTTTTGCAGCATTGGCATCTTTGTAAAGAACACCACATTACAAAGCACGCTGTATTTTGGTGTTGATGTACGAGTTTGTTTTTCTTGTAATCTGATTTGGATGCAATTATTTTTGCGTTGGGTTTGTGAATAAAGCACAAGTTAAATGGATTTTAATTGGTTCCCTGGGCACGGTGACCACTGGTTTCCTCTGCCTTCTCTGTGACTTGGTCGTGGTGGGGGGGGCCGAGGCGCCTGAGATGGAGCTCACCGCTCATTTGCTCTGCTTCCAGAACGACTCGATTGTGGCAGGGGGCGGGGCCATTGAGATGGAGCTGTCGAAGTACCTGCGCGATTACTCCAGGACCATTCCTGGGAAACAGCAGCTGCTGATTGGAGCGTACGCCAAGGCCCTGGAGATCATCCCCCGGCAGCTGTGTGACAACGCTGGCTTCGACGCCACCAACATCCTGAACAAGCTGAGAGCCAAGCACGCACAGGTACGCGTGCGCCCACACTCTAACTCACAGGCACACACACACACACTCTCTCACGCTCTAACTCACACACGCGCACACACACACATTGTACTGGGTCAGATTTCATGCAGGAATGCAGGGCCACAGGTGTGTGGAAGACCAGAGTGTGCTGACATGGATTGATTTTTCACTGCAGTAGCACCATAGCATTTCATACATGCCGCCATTGATAAACGGGGATTAAACGGTATGTGTTCTTCCTTCGGGGCATTCAGAATCAATTAGCATGCATTCTCCCTGTAGCCTTGGGTGACTGGTGTTTCCCAATGCTGGCTGCTGCTTCCCGCTGTATACATATCCGTGTGAAAGGGCGGTATGGTGAACGGCGCCAGCGCGCAGCCACAGGACTGAGCCCGTGTCTCTCTCCCCCGCAGGCCGGCATGTGGTATGGCGTGGACGTGAACAACGAGGACATCACCGACAACTTTGTGGCGTGCGTGTGGGAGCCGGCCGTGGTGCGCATCAACGCCCTGACGGCAGCCTCCGAGGCGGCCTGCCTCATCCTGTCCGTCGACGAGACCATCAAGAACCCCCGCGCCAACATGGACGCCCCGTCCGCAGGGAGGGGCAGGGGGCGGGGCCGGCCACACGCCCACTAGAGCCCCTGGCCCCCGACCCCTCGACCCCCCCCCGGCCCCCGCTTCTTCCTCAGTGCAGCGTCCAGCCTGGGGGGGCCTCTATTAGTGACAGACTGCAGGGTCCGCCCCAGTCTCCACTCAAAGCACGTTATGGTTGCTGCTCAACCTTTTCGATGTTAGTCACCGCACCTGTGAGATGTTCTCCTGTGTCACAGTGCTGGTTGCCCTGGCGTCTGTTTCCAAGCACCCATAACTCGACAGGATCAAAGCCCCCCCAGGCTGGAGCTGCCTGAACACAAAGCACTGTGTTCTGTAATGGCGCTGAAGTCCAGCGGTCTAGTTCCATTTTTTGTTTAGTCTTTCACTTTATGGATCTATTTATTGGACCATTAAACAGACGTTTCTTGAGCATTTGTACTGTCTTACTTTGTGTGTCAGTGTGCGTGTGTGTTTTTGATATTGATATTGATATTGATGTTGGTGTAGCGACACACTCAGCAGCTTGATGCTTTAGCGTCGATCTGTTATGCATGATTTAGTTTTTATTTGTTAATTGTTCAGTGAGTGTTACTCAGAGGAGATGGTGTCATTTTATGCACCTCTGCTCTAATTGGTACACTGGCCTTCAAATAATTCACTTTCAAATTGAAGCCCCATCACAATCATGCTAGGCACTAGCAAGAACCCATTGATTAGGATGTGTTTTTTATATAAAGTTTTTAAACAAGGGTACACGTCAAAGCATAAATACGAACGTAACATATTTGCTGGTGAAACTACTTTTCTCACAGAATACAGTATCTCAGATGGAGTTTGTAAAAGCCTGTAACCACAAAAGAACATCCCCGCGGGGCCTATAAAGGACGGGACACACAGCGTCTGGATTTTTGTTTGTTGGCCCTGTGTTCCAGTCTTAAATGGGGCTGTTCTTTTTCCCAGGAAAAGTCTTGATTCAGCTGCTTGCCTGTCGTGGTTCCATACAGTCAGTACACAGATGGGCTGATGCAATAATGCCATGTCCAAGGTGAGAACAAAAAAACTGGCATTGGACAGCATAATATTGCATACCCTGCTAATCACAAATATCCTTTGCCTATCACTCATGCCTTATGTATGCTTTCAGCAATATATCATAAACATTGTAAGATTATTCAGTAATAATAAATTATAAAACCACGCACTAATGCAGGCAAACCCATAATATCAATTCTTGTGGAAGTTAGCTTTTTAGCTGGTTGTGTAGTCTTCTGGCCACTAGGTGGCAGTCCCACAACTGCACCATGGTACTATGCATTAGTGGTGTCCCAAGTGCTTGTCCCAGCCTTCAGAGTTGAATATGGTGATCGACACCCATATGTTGGGTTTGGTCACTTTCCATTGTCATGGGTTTGGGCAGGGATGATGCATATTGTCCGTGTCTAATATTCAAGAACTGGATGGAATAGCGTGATTAAAAATGAACTGAACTGGGGAAACGTCCCATGGAAGCTGATTCAGCCTGGTTGGGGCGAAGGCGCCACACTGCATCTCAGAGTATCAGTGATGTGAAATGTCTCAATTCTAAGAAGAAGAAAAAAGAAACTTAACATTTATGTCATCAAACACCCCACCCCCATTAGTTCCGACTCGTGGAATTCCACAGCCGATGAGGGCATTCCCTCTTCGTCGTCCTCCTGGGCCCTTCCTCCAGATCAGTTTGACAGGAAGTCGATGGCGGCGCGGACGGAGCGGTTGGTCACCACGTCCACAGCGGTCACCTTGATCTCGGTGTCGCCGAACTGCATGGTGGCGCGGATCTCCCGGCGCCGGGCGGCCGCCGTCCCGGGGCCCGCGTCGGGCAGGTCCAGGGTGATGGCTCCGCACTTCCGGACGCCGGGGTCGGTGATGTACACCACATCGTCGCTGGTGCTGCAGTAGATGTTGATGATGATCTTGCGCTGGCCCGGGCGGGCGGGCGTGTAGCTCCGCCTCACCACCTCCCCCAGCGCCACCGATTGGTCGACCGCCACGAAGCGGTCCAGGATGTCCGTGCACCACTCCCGGCCCTCCTTCACCAGCAGCTTGTCCCGCGGGTGGCGCCCCTCCACGAAGCGGTTCAGCACCCCCACGCCGTAGGTGAGCGGGCAGCGGCGCACCCGCACCACCGTGGGGTCCAGGCCGAACAGCACCGCCCCCTTCAGGATGGTCAGGCCCACGTCCTGCGGGATGATGATGCGGCAGCTCCGCCCCAGCGTCATCTGCACGGCCTGCTGCAGCATGGGGGACTCGGCGAAGCCGCCCACCAGGAACAGGAAACGCACGCCCTGCACTTCCTGTTTCCTCAGCAGGTCCTCTGGAGGGGGGCAGAGCGGAAGACGAGAGTTTGAGCAGGGGCGCAGAACATTTACATTTACGTTTACGTTTACGTTTACATTTACATTTACATTTACATTTACATTTTAAGCATTTAGCAGAACCTGACAGCTGACAGGTGAGTAAGCCAGGAAGAAACCTGGTGCAGTAAAGAATTATAAGGATTATGCCAGAAGAACCAAGAGCAGAATTTCAGGCACATCAGAAATGAGCAGAGGGGGAGTATTGAGATATCACTACCTTGGTAATCCTAATGTCCTAGGTTAATGTGCATGTGTTAGAGTGGAGGAATTGTTCACCATTGTGTTTTTTTTACATTTATGTTTCCCCTTTTCTCCCCTCAATTGTGAATCACCAATGAGGCCTCTCAAGTCCCAACTGCACCATGCTCACTGTGCCATGCTCACTGAATCGCACGCACTCCTCTGATGCACTCCCGACAAGTCAAAAGGAGGGCTTGCGCTGATTGGAGGAGAGACACATCTCTCACTGACAAAAACTGGTCACCCGTGGTCACCTTTTGCATATTAGGCAGTTCGTGCAGCAGAATCCAGGGGACATCCACTGGTGATGAAGCCACCACTGTGGACTGGTCTCAGACAGCTAATGACATAAACCAGGCCAGTGATGTCTAGGTTACAGGGCCTTGCCCATGCTCACCGATGTGTTTGACAATGTTGTCGATGGTCGGCTGGAAGAGCTCCTTCATGGCCTCTGGAGTGAGGCGCAGCATCCCCTGGGACGACCACTTCACTATGTTCATACTGACAGAGAGGAGGGATTATACAAATGCACACACACACACACACGCATGCATGCGCTCACACACACATGCGTGAATGCACATACACACATACACACACATGCGTGCATCCCCCCCCAGAAAAATCACCACACATACAAACATACACATTCAAGAAAAACACCACTTGAGTATGTTTATACTGAGAAAGGACATATTGGATCAACTGGACAGGAAGTATGTAAATAAACACATACCCATCCACACACAAAAATACCCTTAGATGACCACTTCACTGTGTTCATATTGAGAGAGAGGAGTTATACAAATACATTTACACACACACACACACATGCGCATACATGCATGCACTCACACACAGACACACACACTCACACGCACACGCACATGCTTGCATCACACACACCCACACACACGCCTGCATATGCTCACACACACACATACACACACACATGAATGGATGCATGCACTCTCTCACACACAGGGACATACTTGCTCTTGCGCAGGGCAGTCTCCACACTCTGTCCGCGGTGTCGCTTGTAGAAGTCGATGAAGGAGAAGGGCAGGGAGATGTTGAGTGCATTGGAGCTGCCGGGGGACGCAGTCCGCTTGCGCGCCTCGAAGGCGATGGTCAGGTCCACCCAGGCCGCTGGGCGCTTGGCCTTGAAGCTGTCGATGAAGTCTTCCCCGAAGATCTGGCAAAGCATGCTTTCAAAGGCCAGGTCCACCCCCACAGCACCATATGGCCCACCTGGCAGAGGCAGTGTAGCTCTCAAACATGGATAATTCTCAGTGTGTAGCCGTGCAGTAATAGTAAAGAGTGGAGTAGTAGTGGAGTAGTGTCCATCTAACCAGAGAGAGCCTGTCTTAACTCCTTTGTGAGGTTTTACTCTTCCCTGTCCTGAGATTGCTGCAGTAAAAGTCAGGTGTGTGAATGGATAGTGTGATAAAAAAAAAGAAAAGAAAAGCCAGCATTTATGATTAGCGATATGTTTCTTTTTTATGATTCTACTAGTAGTCTTTTTCTTCTTTTTTAATTATTTTAATTATTTTTCTTTTTTTTAAATTTGTTTCAGATTTTTTCCATTTTTTTCTTCCAATTTAGTGGCCAATTATACCATCTTTTTATTTCGATTTGCCCTCCCCACACAAACTCTCTACAAGGCAGGCTAATTCTCAGAGGGCAGCGAACTCCACTTTCTTCGAGACGGAATTCGCCCACCCACATTCTGGAGACACCCTTACATGCTTCTCAGCTACTTAGTGTCAGCTCACCCTCCCCCTCTCCCCCTGGGGCGGACAGCCAAACCTCGCCCCAGATCAGGGCTCCCCACCAGGGCCGGTCTGGTACAGTCAGGTTTCTAACTGCAGCCATGATAGGCAGCTCACACTATTAGTACTCTTATTCTAATAGTATGTCCACAAGCACATGTTTCATCATGTGCCTTCTTCAGCGGTTCTGAGCGGATAGTGTATAAAATGTAAGTGCACTGCTCTAATAATCCAGTGAATAATACTATAACTGTCGATATGAGTTCCATCCAAGATACACCATCCTGGTTGTGCCCCTGTGCCTGGTGTTAAAGGAAGACCTGTTTTGTCAGTGAGCCTGGTGCTGTGCTGTGCTGAACTGTGCTGTATTCTGTGTGGATCCCATGTGATGTGACCCTGTTATACCCTCGGTTGCACCCTGTGTTGCGCCCTCTGTTGAACCCTGTGCTGTGCCCTGTGTTGTACTCTATGTGCGAGGCTCACCTGAGGCCTTGTAGAGCTCCTTCAGGGTGCCCTGCGGCTGCTCAATCTGGTGCACCGTCAGGTCCACGGTCCCCCCTCCGCAGTCCGCCACGATGTACCTGTCACCTGAGAGCAACGCGCCACGTCACTCACCTGACCATCTGCGTCTCGCTCAAAACCCCAAACACACTCGGCTAGTGTGAGAGTGCGAAGCTGTGTTTAGTCAGGAGGACATCTGTAAGCCTTTTCCAACGGTTAGATTGCTCTCAGCGCTGCGAGGAGCAGACCTGCCCTGCCCTTAAACGCCTCCGCGCTCTTTGCTTACTTTGCCTGTTCCAGCGAGAGCCATCTCTGTGATTAATGCGTCATGAGCCGCGGCCCGTAAGCCCAAATCAAAGCAGGGGGGTCAGGACGGACGGAGGAAAGTCCTTTGTTCAAAGCGGACCTGCTTCAAAAACAAATGGCTGGAAAGGCCTTGTTACCTAAACGTAAAAAAGTCTTTACTATCCCGCAAGGGGGGTCACTTGGGTCACAGGCAGCCTCAGACATGAAAACATCATTAGTATGAAGGATGGAGAGTAGTGGGGGTTAAAGACAGCCCTGCAGGGGGAAACGGAGGACATTAAGCCTCTACTGGACAGGTCTCCATTAACTCTGACCTGCCGGGACCTCCCAGTTCAAAAGTATCCAGCCAATTATTGTAAAATCAAGGGGAAATTATAAGAGAAGTCTATCTCTTATAGACTTCTTATAGACTTATAGACTCTTATAGGTGGTTCTGTGTGGCTCAGTAGGTAGAGCATCATGTTGACAACGCTTAGGTTGTGGGTTTCGACTCCCATGGGGGCCACATATACTGAAAAATGTATGCGTTCATTACTGTAAGTTGCATTGGATAAAAGCGTGTGCTAAAAGGCATATGTATATCTAATCTACAAAGCAAAGACACTGCACTGTAACATGGCCTTCAGCTCCACTCCGGGTCCATGTAAAGGAAGATGGGCTCTGTTTTATTCAGTCTACCAACTCAAATGTGCCACTCAAGGCTCCCACGGCAAACAGTCTCCCTGTGCTGAAAGCCAAGATGCTGGGAGTTTCAGATGTGGGAACTCGTTACGGTTTCGATAAGGCTGATTAAGCTCTGTGTGTGGCCCTGCCCGCCCCTACCCCCCTCGCACAGCTGCGCGGTGAGCAGCACAGCGCCAGTCTGTGGTTTCCCAAACCCACGCCGAGATTCGGACCGCGGCGTGGAGTTAAACGGCCCGCGGCAGTTTTTGGGGCCGCTGCACAGATTGCTCTGGCGTTTGAGTTGGGCCTGGTACCCCGGGCAGAGGTAAAGGGGCTCCCTTTGTTTATTTACACTTGAGGAATATCCAGAGGCGGTCGCTCCTTCCTGGCTCAGATGTGACCGCTCTGGCTTCTGGACCTGGCAGTGTGTGTGTGTGTGTGTGTGTGTCTTTATGAGTGTGCAATTGTGCACTTGCGTGTGCATGCTTGTGTGAGGGAGGGTGTGTGTGTGTGTGTGTGGACGGGGGGGAAGGGGTGGGCCAGAGGTTGGGAAGGTGGAGGGGAGGGGGTGTCGGGGATGGATAACACGTGTGCATTTGCCTCTCTAGTCTGCAGATCTTGGTGGTTCAGCTATCAGAGGTGTGTGTGTGTGTGGGGGGGTACACACTTGTATCTGTGACAGCAGGAAACATCTGGAGCAGAAAGACAGATTATCCTGACCCTGGACCTGCTGGCAAGGCAGTTTGTTTCTAACACACACACACACACACACACACACATACACAGACATATACACATGCCAAGACTAACCAAGGTGAGTTCTGCTGTTGGGGAAGACCAAGATTAAAGACCCAGTTGTGCTGTAGAGGGGCCTGATTAAAAGTAAATACATTACAACACACAATCATAAAGATGGATAACTGAGACGCCGTGCTACAGGCACAAACAGAGGGACCTTCATTTAGCATGTAAATATGTATGGCTGGGGTGTTTTGGGGTAGTTCGAATTCCTTATCTCTGACAGGAAATAGAGCTTGCCAAGGCTTGAGGTAAATCTGCACACAGCCTGTAACAGCTAGAGCACTGATGAGAAAAGCAGAGCCTCTTACTTCTCAGGCCAGTCCAGGCCATTTGCAATGCATTTAATGCTCTTTCCCTGTACGCCCCCTCTCGTTATTTTTCACTTTTTTCACTTTGTGAATGTTTACCGTATACAGTAGAACCTCTGAGATACAGACACATTGGAAATGGAGGTTTAAATACACACATTTTAAGAGTTTGAACCCTTTACTGATAGCCATTGTTACTTACATTGCTGTAGCCTTGTTTTCATTCTTTCCCATTTCATACCCCTTTCAGTTGGCCAGGCAGTCTGTAACTCTGAGGTTCTAATCTAGTCCCCATTCAAGAGTTGCCCTAGTACACATGTATAACTAGTGGTAAGGGAGTGCGGTCTCATTGGTGGACCCCTCACCTGCTATCAAACCCTCACTGATTTGAACCAATCATAGTGCTTTGCTACGGAAAACAGCAGTGTTTGTTTAACATATGTATAACTACTGGTTTGCATGTACTGTACATCTCAGACCACAGCACCTCCTGCTGGTCACTCACCTGTCTGCATTTCGGACCACAGCTCCCCTGTCCCACTCTCCACCAGGAAGGTTCTGCTGTGCCTGGCCCTGCGAAGCTGCTCTCTGGCTGCAGAGACACAAGGGGGCGCTGTTACTGCGGACTGCTGATGTTACTGCAGACCTTTCACCCAGGCTGGACCATCGATTATCTTATCACAGCCAACACTATGCCCAAACATCACACATCTTCACTGTGTTAGGTATGGAAGACTATGACATCTGTGCTGCCTAGCTAGGGAACCTGAAGGGTGTGGGGTTTTGCTTCATTGTAAATCCATGGATCACGCAACACAAAAATAATCATATTAGTCGTGAACTGAGTTTCAACTGCGTAATGTTTCATGCCAGAAGGCTTTCTGGGGGAGATCCAGAAAACCTAGGTCAACAGCTTTATTTCTACCGCTTCATCAACATACCTGTGTGTAAATATGCACTGTGAAATGTATTAGAAATGCAGAATTTTCTCACAGAAAATACCTTGGCAAGGCCCCTTTGGCTGGGACCATTCAAAAATCAAAGCTTAAACATAAAATATTGCACAGTAAGTTATTTTTAAATGATTTGTTTGACAGCGCAACACAGCACAGTGACAAAGATAAGATCTCATCTTAACAGCGAAGAGAACATCTGAAGTCGCTCACTGCAAATGTGCTTTCTGTCCAACAGAAGTTTGCATTCTGGTTTGAAGACACAATATGCCCCCACCCCCCCTTTTCTTTTTTACAGTGACCAATCAAAGCTTTCTTGGTGAAAGAATGTCTAAACACATCAGTGTCCAAACAGCGCATGTGGAAGCAGTAACGTGAGTCCGGCCATACATTATGAAGTTGAGAGAAAAATAACATAATCACGAGGACTGTTGAGTTGGCCAAGCATTCAGACAAAAGAAATATACACATATTTTGGGATCTGGAAGTAATTTAGGTTATGGAGTCAGGGGGCTGAAAAAAATGTTTTCATACTGTAATGGCTCCCAAAGCCCTCTGACCACCCCCACCCCCATGCGAGGGGGAGGGGGAAAGCGCTCTAAATTTAGCTGAATCTCTGACAGCGTGAAGCAACTCTGACAGTGAGTGAGGATAAAAGAGAGAGGGAGAGAGGAGGGGATGTGCGGAGGAGGTCGGGGCCTCGCAGGACGCCTGCGTTTGGCACGCTTCTGACTTCGCCGTCGCTCGGCCACGGCCGCTCCGTTCCAGCGCGTTGGCTTCGCCGGGCGTGGGCGATAGGGCCGGCGTCAGGAATAACACAGATCAAAATCGGAACGCTGTGAACACCGCCAAAACGCTTACAGATGAGGAGAATGATGTGACGGGGACAGGCCTATGAAATCGCCCATTCACCCCCGTACAGAAGTTTCACATGCTGTCACTCACATGAGAGAGAGAGAGAGAGAGGGTGAGATCATGGTCTTTCCACACCTTGTTCCAATTATAGGCCCCTGTGTCTGTGCGTGTGCGTGCGTGTGTGTGTGTGTGTGTGTGTGTGTGTGTGTGTGTGTGTGTGTGAGTGTGCCTGCGTGTGCATGTATCTGTGTGTGCAAATGTGCATATGCTATGTGTGCATTCTGTCTCACACGTACACACAGAAACACAAACACAGACACACACAAACACACCAAGAGAAGGAGAGAAATTGTGCCACAGAGAGACCTGGAGACAGGGTTACATAAGCGGGATGAATTTGTCCAGGGACACCCCATCTCTCAGGAGACTGACATTCTGCCCTCTGCGCCCCATGGTCAGCCCCTCCTCCTTTGCCCCGTTAACACAAAGCACATGTCCCTATCACCTCATCCTTTTGTTTGTGTTATAGAGAAAACTTTCTGACCCCAATCTGCATGCCCCCCCCTCACTCCCACTACGATTCTTCGAGACAAGCCGCAGTCCACTCATGAGATGAAAGCCGTACGAGTCCTCCAGTCTGAATGTGGTTCAAGTTATAAGCTAATTCAAAAAGATCAAAAACGTCATTTTTGTTGAGGGCATACATTTTCAGCCCCCCCATCCCCACCCCCTGCTGTGGAATAGTCTGTTTGGGGTAAGCCAATCATGTGTTTACCTCAGAGCAAAACTAATCATGGGTTTTGGAGAGACCGCGAGAATGCTTACCCTGCCTAAAGCCGGAGTCGAAGAGGCGGGACCCGTCCGAGTCCAAGCCATTGGCCAGTGGTCGTGTGCTGAGATCGATCACTTGATGGAGCCGCAGCTTCCTGCAGTAGATGGAGGCCGCCTCGGGTTCGAGGGCGATGAGGAGCTGCTCCGGAGCCTCTGGTGAGACT
This sequence comes from Aldrovandia affinis, assembly GCA_029706075.1. Lineage (NCBI taxonomy): Eukaryota > Metazoa > Chordata > Actinopteri > Notacanthiformes > Halosauridae > Aldrovandia > Aldrovandia affinis. The sequence continues at coordinate 619,113 of JAINUG010000148.1, forward strand.
AGCCCCGCCTGGAGATGGAGACCAGCTCGTGTCACCACCTAGGCAACTTCAACGGCAGTCTTTAACGATGGGAGGGTGACACTTCATGGACTCCATAATGGGTGGGGTTACCATATGCTGTTAGTCACAGGTTCAAACAAAAGACTTTGCATTTTGATGCAAGACACAAGTGCTTCAAATCCACCCATTTGGGGGGTCGAAGAAGCATCCTTCTCTCTCTCCAATCCCTGTCATTTTTCATGTTTCAATTCACACACTGAATCCATTCTCCATTGACGTCAGCTCATTATCAATAACCTCTCAATTTACAAAAGTAAACTCTGTTAAAATCTATGGACAAAAATACAACACAGTTCCAGACACACATACAAACAAATATAACCAAATATGGGGGTTAGAGGGGGGGGGCATTGTCTGAAGAAATGTGTGTTAAATACCAGCCTTGTTAGCCTGCTGAAGTCCTTGAGGAAGAGGTGAGCCAAAGGCGGCGTAAACAGGACGGGAGGATTGTTCAAATTATGACTGTGTATTATTGTTACTTTGTTATTGTTACTGATGTTTTTTGTTTGTCTACAATACATATTTTAAAGCAGTATGCTCAAAGTATATAAATAAATAAATATATATATATATATAAATTGCAGTATAATGAAGTAAATGCCCCTGGATACATTTGGAATAAAGGCTGAGGTGGCCTGTCGCTTGTCCCAAGCAAGCCTGCCATAGAGCAGGTGTGGTGCACCCGGGGGGGTTGAGGTGGGGGTAGCTGGGTGGAGTTGGGGAGGAGGGGGAGGCGTTGTTTTCCTCCCCATCCCTTGGTCTGGCAGGAGTGGTTTCCTGTGTTTGTAAAACAGGCTCTTACATTGTTCCCCTCAATGACATGGCCGGGAGGAAATTCCACCCAGTGCTACGGCCAACGAGCGGAGCCATGTTCTGAGGAGGAGCACAGTGAATGGGAGAGTCGGGTGCAGGAACCACAGGGTCTACTGATCTGAGATCAGTGCAGTGAGGGAGAGTGGAGAACCACGAGGGGACCACAGTGAATGGGAGAGTTGGGTGCAGGAACCACAGGGTCTACTGATCTGAGATCAGTGCATCAGGGACAGTGGAGCCCGAGGGGACCACAGTGAATGGAAGAGTCGGGTGCAGATACCACAGGGTCTACTGATCGGGCATTAGTGCAGGAGAGAGGAGGTACAATGATGTCTGGGAGAGGGGGTGTACCATCATGGGAGGTTATCTGGTCAGACCCGTCATCTCTTTTATGAGATTTCAAAAGCTTTTCCCGTGCTGTATTTTACACAACACAACCCTCACGATGGTCTTTCTGCGCAAGTGAGCTCTTTGGGCCGGTTATTACAAGCAACGTCACTTTCAACCACGGGGCGCACTTTAAATTCCTACTGATGTTAAAATCTGATTAGCCCATGCATTCTTTTCCAGGAACACACACTTCCTGTCTCCTCACCGTGAACAGAAGATAAGCACGCAGTGCCTGGGAGGGGGGCGGGGTTAGGGGTTATGCTGGATAGGGGCCATGGAGGGGAGGGCTGTCTACTGAACACAACCCACCTGGTATCCCCTGTGTTCCTGGGAAGTGGCGTCCACATGCCAAAATGGCGGCAGTGTAGTGTAATGGTTAGGGAGTTGGACTTGTAACTCAGAGGTCGCTGGTTCAATTTCCAGGTGGAGCACTGCCGTTGTACCCTTGAGCAAGGTACTTAACCTGAATTGCTTCAGTAAAAAAATATCCAGCTGTATAAATGGATTGTATGTAAAGAAATGTAAAACTGTGTAAGTTGCTCTGGATGAGAGCGTCCGCTAAATGCCTAAAAATGTAAAATGTGACTCGTGGACATTTTTTCATCACTTTACTTTAAATTGTGCATGCTGGTGTGTCCAGCGACCAATCGGGTTTATTTTCAATAAGAAAGTCTTGTAAACTCTTTTGTTTGACTTGGATATCAAAGTTACACACAGCTGCGTGGTGCGGTGTTGACCGCATCCCCTGTGGGGGCCCTGCCAATCAGAATGTAGATCTGAACAGCTTGTCAGCCCCCTGCCATTACGGGGCCAGGAAGCGGGCGGAAGCAAGGGGAGGTGATTGGGAAGCCAATGCAATCAGATGTCGCCAGGAAACAAGGTCCCGCAGGTAAGATTAAAATTCTTCGCAGAACTTTCCTTTTACATTTTTTTACTTTTTTAAAAGATTTTGTTTCAGATTTTTCCCCATTTTCTCCCAAATTAGTAGCCAATTGTACCCTCTTTTCATGTCAACTATCCCCCCCCTTGTATTGTGAGCTTGCTGCCATAGTCCGGAGACCGACAGTGACCAAGGCGACTTACTGCCTCCTCCAAACCGGAACTTGCCATGCCAACTGTAACTCTGATACATATAGAGCCACTCTTATACGCAGCGAGCTCATATCGGCTTCTCTCCCCCCTCCCTGGGGTGGACAGTAAATTGCCGCCCCCTAGCGGCACTCCCAGCCAGAGCCGGACTGGTACAGGAATGCCAGAAGACAGAATGCCTGTTACGTCACCCAGGAGGCCAGAACTTTCATTTTGATACTGTTTAGTAGGCCGTCCATTACAATATCACTGCCGTTTAGTGTCATCACTGCACACTGTACATGTGATGTCATGTGCTGTGGGATACTGTGCACTGTGTGCATTTTATTTTAAAGATGTTTCGTCCATCATGTGCTAAAGTGCTGTGAACACCCAAGATCCAGCAAAGCGTCTGAACAGTAAGGGGGAATGGTGGATTGTCCCAGTGGTCTCACCTGGTAAGCTGCCTCTCTCATGAATTGCTTGGCAGGCTGTCTCCACACAGCTGGTACTGTGATCACCCACCGCACGTCTTCTCCCTCCAGTACCGACGAAGACTGGTCCTTCACCTCCTGAGCACACAACCACAGAGGGACATCAGAGCACACACGCATACACACACTCACACACACACAGGGCATCGGAGCATGCACACGAACATGCGCACAGGGGCATCAGAGAACACACACACACACACACACACACACACACACACACACAAAGGCATCAGACCATGCACACACACATACACACACATACATACAGGGGTATTGCAGTGTGAATACACAAACACACATGCACAAACACATGCATAGAAACACCTACAAATGGATGCACGAACATATTCAGATGTATACTTTCTCTCTCACACACACACACGCAAAGAGGCAAAACATTCTCCCCAGGCAATCAACATTTTTTTAATTCTCATGCTTATTCACAACACATGCACAAATAGTAGAAATTCACAATGTCTGGAGCCCATTAGCGCAGCTGGGCTTTGAACCCACGACCTTGGGACTGCAGGTCCAGAGACTGGACCTCTGCTTCTCACAGATGTTTACTCTCAGTCCCTCTGGGGCTCCAGAATGCTGGATGTCTGTACTGACTAGAGTATCGGCCTGCTGTGTCATGTCTTAAACAGTCACAGACAGTCAGGTGTCCCGGTCCCCCCTGTCCCGCCCCCCCCGCCCCCTTCTGTGCTCACAAGCGGGACATGTAGGTTTTCATCAGTGTTCCATGTCTCCAGGGTGACAGGAGAATGAGTTAAGGTGGGAGTGGTGGGGGGTTGGGGGAAAGGCGTACCTTGAGGGCGTGTTCACGGAAAAACCTCAGTGCGTGAACGAACACCTCGATGGCTCTGACCTTGCGTCCGCTCACAGCCTCCAAGTCCGTTTCCATGGTGAGGTCCTGCAGGAGGTCACACGCCGTTATTTTCAGTAAAACTTCAATAAATAAATAAGAAGGACATTAAATGAATTCAAAAATCATCCCGGAATTGATGTTGTTTGGTTGAAGGCGCACGTATCCACCAAGCAATCAGGGAGACTTTGGTTTGCATGTTCTGTGCTTGGCAAGTCTGATATAAGACTTATCCTCCATATACATTTAGTTTAATCCAATACACACATTTTCATAAGAAGTGTATATGTGACTCACCACCAACACCAACACCACCACCCCACCCCCCCCCCCCACCCCCAGCCTGGGTAGCTTTGTGTGGGCTGGCTGTTATTCTACAGGCAGGTGTTGACCTTTCCTGGTTAAATAAAGGTTAAAAGAATAAATCAATAACAATGGGGAAAAATCATTAAGTCTACCTTCCATTCAAACTGAAGCCCTTGTAATTCACCTCAGGAGAACTGCATATGAAGTTTAAGCTGCGAGGGAAACGTCTCGCTAAGGCAGGATACATCTGGAAGAGTGATCCCAGCAAACAGCCTGAGCACATTAGCATGGAGTAGTGTGTTGACGTGGAGAATAGCAGAAGATCCCTCCCACCCCTCAACCTCTGCCAGTTGTCCCTCAGGATTAGGATTCTGCTCATAAACCCCACAGTCCCAACAGGAATTTCAAGGAATCTTGTGCTGGAAGTAAAAGCACTCCTTCACATCATTGTCCCTGTCCTACGCCACCCCCGCCTGCCTTGCTCCCTGCCCCTCTCTCACGCTGGTGCTGTGGATCTTCATCTTGAACTTGTCAAAGTAGAGCCAGAGTCGGGCCTCCTCTGGGTCCAGGTCGTGGTAGCTGTCCCGCGCCGCGAACCCAAAACTGTGGAACCGGAGGTCGGGTGTCAGCAGCAGGCAGGTGGGGCTCTTCTGATTGGCCACACCGGGGTCCCCGCCTTCCCAACGCCTGCAGAGAGTGGCAGAGGATGCTGTCATTCAAATTGCCCCGTTGTGGACACTAGCGTAGCCAGGGGGGATTTCGGGTTTAAAACCGCCCCAAAATGTTTTATGATGGCTCCGAGTTGTAAATCTACTGCTCTTAAACCCCCACTGAAATGTTTTATTACAGTTCCAAACTGTTAATCTACTGCTGAACAATTTGTTTGCACACTCTGTCAACAATTCAATTGTGTATGTATCTTCTCAAACCCCCTCCACTCTGAAATGAATTGCTGAACATGCAACATTGTGGAGCTCTGGTGTACTGTGGTAGAAGGGTGAGGCAGGTGGGGATGACGTTACCGCATCATGTGGATAGCCTCTGGGTCCTGGGTGAAGCTGAAGGCGTAGCCGCTGGACGTGGTGCCGAAGTCGATGGCCACCACCACGGAGAACGGGCGGCTGACCCGGGGCCTGACCACCGTCCTCTGGTGGAGGTGAAGAGGGAGAGACAGTGAAACCCTTCCAGTAAACTCTCCTTGCCCTTGCAGTGGAGCACTATGCTGCAGAATAACACACAGTGCTACCACACACCATCCATTTGTTTAAGATACAGTATTTTGACAGGAGAATGCTTCAGCTTGGCTTAGAACATGCTGTACTCCGATATGTACCAACCAGGATTTTAACCTTGCATGACAAACTGATATGTGCACTGGGGCTTGACTCTCAGAGCAGTGAATCTGTGCATGGAATTCCTTTTGGGGGAGTTGGTGTGGAGGTGTGGTGGTGTGAAGGTCTGGAGGAGCCGATCGCTCAGTTCCACCCTGGTACAGACAGGTGCAGACATCTCCTTTTCCTCACCCCTGGCACGGTTTGCTTTTTATCAGATCAGCTTGGCGTGTTGCAACAGAAAGCAGCTTTCTGTGATGGATTCATTCCCAAAATGGCTAGGACAGGGCAGAGACATTGATAAGAAGTCTGAAAAAGGAATTTGGAATTAAAACCCAGAGTTCCCTTCCCAGTGCTCCTCCGCCCTTCTCCTGCATGCTATGCTTACAGATTTCAGCGATATTACTATACAGTGAGTTTTGCAGGCAATCAGTGATTTCGTCAAAGCACAGCACTTTAAACAGTGTAGAGCTTATTTGATTGGTTACCCTGGCTGGTTACCACCAACACATGGTAACATCTCCATGTGTTCATGTTTTAATGAACTGTAGTATATTTCTCAAGTGTGCATTCCTCTGTGTTTCTCCTCAAACAGGGCAGGGTAACAGGGGCAGACTGCCTCTGATGGTGGATATGAGCAGTGAGGTGTAAGGGGGGTTGGAGCTGTGGTGGGGGGGGGGGAGCACATAGTCCTCTTTCGGAGGGAAGGGAGGGTGTGAGAGTGGGCTCAGTGTGGGGCGCACAGTTCCGGAAGAATGAGGCAAAAAGCATGCTTTTTTTGGGGCCTTCTTGAATAGGAGCAGAGAGCAGATATGCAGGGAGCTCGGCCTGCTTCAGTCTGTGTTGTCATGAACCAAAGCCAATGCTACAGGCCTCCAGGAAGACCATGTTCCACTGCTGGACCACCATGGAAGAACACCAGTAATGTGTGTGTTGGCTGGCCATGGTCTCAGGCAGTTCTTACCGACGTGTGGTGTATCTACGTGTGTGTATGGGTGGTGTGTGTGTCTGTGTCCATGTGTGTGTTCTTGTGTGTGTGTTCCCCAGCTCTGAGCTGAGGTAGTAGTTATGGGGGTGTGTGTTCATTCTCTGTTTTTAGTGGTCGGAGGCTCAAGTCTAATACCGTTGCGCGTCTGCCAAAGATAACAGGGTGTGCGTACCTTACAAAACACAGTCATACAGCAGGAGGCCTCTGTGCCTCAGCCCAGCATAGAGCCCTAAGTAAGGAGGTGTAATTATATGTGTGTGAGGCACTTCCATCTTACACAGCCCATTGTTTCAAAAGCAAGCGGGATCCCAATAATCACCACTCAGTTCCGACCACCTGGGCGATGAATTAAGGTGGTACTTACTGGGGAGGGGGACGGGGTGAGGGGGGCGATGCCGCAGTCATTTCGGGTGGGGGAGCAGGAGGGCGACGGAGGCACCGATCTGTTCTCACCTGTAAAACAGCAGGGAGGGAGAGAGGGAGGAATGAGTCCTGATTTACACTGTCATCAGCATGCTCCTTTCCCACAGCCAACACGATGACACGCGATTAATCCAGTGAAAACCTGGGCATCAGAGAGGCAGAGGGACATCCGCTCTGTGATGCACCAGCGGGCCTGTGTGAGTTACCATCGGAACTGAATGAGCCTGCAGGCTGCACATTACAGCATACAGCTCACACAATGGCAGGTCAATGAGTGATTGAGGTGCTCAGATGTCTTTTTTTGGACCTGTGGAGACTACCTGGCCTCTGCACTATAATCAGATCTTGTGTCTGCATCATCCCACACCCTGCTATACTACAGGAAAGCAAAGCCACTGAGCCCAGAGTAACTTCATAAAGGGGATGATGCATTTGGAATATGATTTTGGAACAAACCTGTGTCCCCTACATGATAAATAATTCACCAGAGCCTGATAGCAGCTGGAACGCAAGATAAATATTGACAGTGTTGGAATCTTGTAATCCTGTGACCTGACCTCCGAGTGCCCTATCTATCACCGTGGCGATTACAATATCAGGGTCTGCTTTTTCTGACGGCTAGCCACACAGCGGGGGGACTGGAACATGCATTCTGTGAGGACGATGGAATGCCAGCGTCCAATGGGAATGATTGGATTGGAATGCTGTCCTCATGCTCAGATAGTCCCAGGGGGAATGAGAGCGGGGGAGATTTTGGCACTCACACCCAATCTGACAATGCTGAAATGGTGTTGACCGGAGGAGTGTGTCATGCCAAATATGCCATTCATGTCAGTCTATATAGCGCCACCAAAAGGATTAACAATGCTGCACAGTGGCATTAAATGGAATTTTTTGGATATTGATTTTACATGAATTGTTCCCTGAGTGCCTTCTGCACCTGTAAATTGCACTTGTGTATGAAACTCATCTGGTGGACAGGGCAGTCTTTACCTCTGATTATGTATTTGATGTACATGCTCCTACACTCTTCTTTCTCTCCCTTTCTCTCTCTCTGACTGCAGATTTGTGTCTGTGTGTGTGTGTGTGTGTGTGTGTGTGTGTGTGTGTGTGTGTGTGTGTGTGTGTGTGTGTGTGTGTGTGTGTGTGTATGTAATTGTGTGTTTGTGTGTGCGTGCGTGTGTGTGCGTGCGTGTGTGTGTGTGTGTGTGTGTGCGTGTGTGCGCGTGTGCGTGTGTGTGTGTATGTAATTGTGTGTGTGTGTGTGTGTGTGTGTGTGTGTGTGTGTGTGTGTGTGTGTGTGTGTGTGTAATTGTGTGTGTGTGTGTGTGTGTGCGTGTGTGTGTGTGTGTGTGTGTATATAATTGTGTGTGTGTGTGTGTGTGTGTGTGTGTGTGTGTGTGTGTGTGTGTGTGTGTGTGTGTGTGTGTGTGTATGTGTGTGTGTGTGTGTAATGTGTGTGTGTGTGTGTGTGTGTGTGTGTGTGTGTGTGTGTGTGTGTGTGTGTGGGTGTGTGTGGGTGTGATATGAATGCTGGTCTTACCTGGGGTCTGGAGGCTGTTCATGTTGGGCTGCAGGAGGGTTGCCATGGTGCAGGTGCCAGGGCCTTCGCAGCCTGGAACAAAGGGGGGACTCTTAAAGACATTGAGCACTACGCATCAGTAAGATGGCAGACTGACACACTTAGAGCAGACCAACACACCAGTGTGTTAAAACAGATCAACGCACTGGGGTGTTACAGCGAACCAACACACCGAGGCACTTCTGACAGCATTATATCGACATCTGAACAACACAACAGAGCGTTCCAGAAGAAAGAAGACCTTCATCGTCTACACTGGCTCCAGTCTTCTGCTGGGATTCAGAACCACACCATGTTCCCATAAACTCCAGCAAGCCCACTCTCTCCAGCAGGGAAGATTACATTCATCCTTAACAGTGTCACATTTTTGGCAGTCAGGTCAAAGAAAAGACACAGCATGTGCCACCAAGTTGTCGGTACACGTATGGGCCACAGATTCACTTCTGAAAGGCGAGCATGCACTCCCAGGGTTCAGGACCCCAGGCTGTGGAGTCTCCTGAATATGTTTCTAATTATTCCTGAGTGGATATCTATGTGACTGTCCTTGCTGTCTGAAAAGAATTGGCCAGGATATCTAATTCAATTATTTAGATAAATACACTATTTTCTGCCAGCACTTCCCAAACAACATTTTCGCAACCACTCTTTAACCTTGTCTGGAGTTCTCAGAGCAGCAGGCTGTAGATAGAGTTCTCTAACATGGTGAAACTCTGTGGAATGGTAACACAAACAGGACATGAAATAAATGAAGTGGGGGGAAGGGGGTTCTTCCCAGGAGATAAAATAAAAACAGAAAGTGAAAATATGGAAAAACAAGTGTTTTTTCATCCCCTGAATTTTGTTTTTTATTCCATTTACTCACTCCAATCCCATCATACATTCCATTTACTCATTCCAATCCCATCATACATCTGGTCAACAAGTCACCCCAGGAAGTGACAAGGCAAATAAAAGATAGCTCTAAAGATAGCCTATCACATCTTTGTTGGCTTGGCTGTTTACTTCCTGTAAACGAATACTTGATATATAATGAAATAGTGATGCTTAGAGCTGCTCTGCTTGTGTGTCTTGGCCCAAACCTCTGACCTTCAGACCAACAGACCTGTTCCTGAAGATCAACTCCTCTCTGGAGATTAAACCCGCAACAGCTGCACCAACACTGCAGGATAGGACCTCTAACACAGGAAAACACAGCAAGAAAAACTCTCTCTCTCTCTCTCTCTCTCTCTCTCTCTCTCTCTCTCTCTCCCTTTCTTCCTCACACAGAAACACACACATGCACATGTGCATATAGTTAATGTGTGTGTATGTGTGTGTTGTGCAACATTTATCCCTTGCTTGTACTTGCTCTGTGTATTTCTCTCATTTGGAATTGGCCAGCCTTATTTGTAATTCCCACTGCTGTAATGTCTTCGGTCTATTCAGGAGAGCACGTCCTCTGAAGCACATGCAGCCAGCTGATGCCTCTTTTCACTCTGCATTTTATCGGCTGAGTTGTGCAGTCATTGTGCCGGAGGGTTGCACTTTTTGCACAGATGGTGCAGGCACCCAATCAAGCTGAGGAGTCGCTAATGTGCAATTAGCGAATAGAAACCCTGCAGCCTGAAACCTTGGGCCCCTGGGTCATATTACAGTTGGTACAGACCAGGATTTTACTTTGGTCTGGTCCATGGGGGGTTATTGTCAATGCACCCAGTACTATTTTCATAAACATGCGATCTGAGAGACCCAAGCAAATACCTTTGTGTGTTTGTGCGTACATGGATGTGTGTGTGTGTGGGTGGGTGTGAGCGTATATGTGTACATGCATGTGAATGTACCTGTGCTGTTTCTACAGGTGTGTCCGTGCCTCTCTGTGTGTGAGATGTTGGGGTTCCTGCTACGTTTCTGCTGCCTTCCTCTCTCTCTCTCTCTCTCTCTCTCTCTCTCTCCCTCTCTCTCTGTAAGGCGGTGTTAGCGGCACCGCCACACACCAGCTCCAGAGCCACGTGTTGTGATGGATGTGATGGATTTGTAAAATAAGCTTCCCCTGTCCCCCAGGGAGAGGCGGAGCGGCCAGAGAGCCCGGGGACGGCAGGCCCCCCTGGCTGCTGAGAGTAAACACACCTGATTATGATTGCATTCCAGCTGGCTTCCATTCAAATCTACACTTCTCCACCCTCCACTCTACCCCCACCACTACACCGACCCTCATTTGTAGGGGTTGTGTTTGAAATACTGTGAGTTTTGGGGACCGGGTTCAGTGACGGCTGTAGTGACATGGCCCCTCCAGTCTGGTATCAAATCCTGACCATGCCAGTGCAGACTGTGGTCTACATGCCAACATGATGGCGCATAATTGGCCTTAGTGGCGCCTAGGGGGAAAGGAGTTCAGTTGGCGGGAGTGTTCTCTTCTTATAATGGAAGAGCAACTCCTCTGCAGTCTGCCTGCAATCTGTGTATGACATGTACTCTCCTGACGCAATGACTTCTCAGCTCACCTGCGATTATGTAGCAGGCAGCAGAGCAAAAAGAATCGGTGGCTGGCGGAAGGAAATGTGGAAGAGAACATGTTCTCTGCCTTCTGCCAAATTAATGGGGGATGTTGCAGTGATGACCGGCTAACAAATGTGACTGGGCGTTGCAAACTGGGAGAAATGAGAAAATAGGGAATGAAAATTGGTTCAAATGGCAAGTGAAACGTGGGCATGTTCAGTTCAGATTTTTCCACATCATTAGGATCAACACCTGGTGAGGCAGCCACGGCAGGATAGATTGTGTGATTTACTGGGATTGTTTCCTTCCTGGGGTGTTAAAGAAGAGCGCCAACACACCAAGACCTGACATATCTGTGACATTTGACAGAGTATCCTCTGTGTTGGGAGTCTGATGTCTGAGCCATTCCTGCTTGCCTTTATCGCGCACACAGCACACTCCAAGCACTGCCATCACATCCTGTCAGCTGCCCTACCTCTGCCACCTCCCACTTCCTGTCAGACACACTCCAGAATTCCCGTTGACAACCATCCAACCAATTGCAAGGCTTCTTACAGGGCACATATGAGGCAAAAACCTCTTACCAGAGAGGCTTACAAAGCAAGTCCATTCAATAAGTATATAAGACAAGGAGACCAACAGAAAGGTATAATTAACATGGAAGAATATTATCACACTGTGAATGGATAAAACACAAGATTATGTGATGGTGAAGTTGGATTGACAACTTTACCATTTTTGGTGAGGTGGCACAGGCATAGTGTCGTTGCCTGCATGACATCCCTGGTCCTGTAGGTTTGGGAAACTGGGGCGGGGCTTTTTGCATGCCTATTGCCAGGAGGATGGCAGGTCCAGGCCGTACTGTGAATGCCTTCACTTCCACCATCCCACGTTCCCTTTATCAGCTGTCCTCATCTCGCTCAGTAACCCGCCCACAACACAAAAGAGGGGTGACATGACTCACATGGGTTTCCTGCCGATGGGCCGATTCGAAGAACTCCCATCGCTTCCATTAGCCGACTTTCCTTTCATAATGCTCACCGGGAATCCCGGAACAAGCTAACATGGTCTCTAACACGGTCTCGCTCTAATCTTTGAAGGGGGTCACCCAAGATGGCTAAAGTAGCACATCTAACGACCGGGTTCATTTGTTCAATGGAGGCCCGTCACACTGCCATCACCCATCCTGGGCTCAGTCAGTCACTGTAGGGAGGAGTGACCACTCTTCCAGTGAGACAGGTGTCTGTGAGACAGGTGCTTCAGAAGCACCTTGAGGTAGACCGATCATGTCACACACGGACAGGAGTCAACTGGACTCAAGGATATATTGGTTTGGCAGGTGACCACTCCTCCGAGAGCCTGTGAGATAGGCATCTCAGAAGCAGCGTGGGGTGGAGGGCAGACTCCTGTCACACACAGTCCTCACTCAGCCCCGCGAAGCCCCCAGTAATTAAACAAGAGTGGGGGAGAGGGGGAGAGGTTGAAAGATTGACTGCCCTTCCTCCTTTTCTCCCTCCCTCCCCGATCTTCAGCAGGACAAGAGGGCAGACTGGTGCCACACCTCCCAGGATCTCCTTCCTCTCTGTCCATTTGAACAGAGCTGTCCCTAATTACCCCAGAGCTGCGGCATGGCTTTGATTCCTCCCCAGCTAATAAAACTCGGAACTCCATTCATAGAAGCGCATCAGGAAGTAACTGCTTTAACTTTGCACCTTCAGGCCGGGAAAGTGTGAGAAGACTTTGGTCCGTTCAGACCATCATCAGACTGTTAATATATAAGAGTCTCTCTTACACAAGATAAGGACTCTCTTATTTTCCATTCACTCTTCACAGCCAAATATGTCAATCAACCACCAGGTGCCAGCAAATATCTGGACAGCACATTTGAATACAAAGATAAAAGGAAAAGAAAATGGCAAACATACCTCTCCAAGCATACAGACAGTAAAACATAAAGGTGACCAATGGCCTCTCCTGTCTGACCCACTGACTGCAAGCCTCATGGCTAAGACGATGCTTCTTTACAATGACGATTAACAATGAGAACGTCTCAGCTGGGGCTAGAGCAAGGCAATCCAAGTCTGAACACACTGAGATAAGACAGGTGATGTTGCTTCTTATCTACAGATAACTGCACTGATAAAAACAATGCCCATAGACTGTGAAGATATGTCACTTTGTGGTTCTCTGTGGCTCAGTTGGTAGAGCACAGCGTTGGCAACGCTTAGGTTGTGGGTTCAATCCCCACTGGGGCCACATATACTGAAAATGTATGCATTCACTGCTGTAAGTCGCTTTGGATAAAAGCGTCGGCTAAATGGCATATATTATATTATTATTATTATACACTTTCTCAACGTAAGTCGCAAAACAAAGTTGGTACAGTGTAAGGATGACCATGCCTGTCTATTCAGGTTCACTATACATTCACCTGTCCGCTCACCTCCTGCATCTAGTGTTTCTGCAGCTGAAATCATTTCTGAGAGAGAATTTGCCATGAGACCTATCCCTCCCTTTACCAGAGCTTTTTATCTGTGGGACGTTGTCTTCCCTGGGGAAAGACGTATCTGACTCTGACCCTCCCTCGCTGTCCTTTCTTCAACCCTTTCTAGTCATTCACTGTCCCACCAAGTCCCCTAACCGAAAACACAGGGGGGTGATAGCCACCACCTCCACACACACACACACACACACACACACACCCACACACAAACGCACAGTTTCAAAACTCATGTGTGTCAATAGTTTCATCACATTTTAACAACAAAAACATGTGCGTATCAGCGTCAAACTTACCCCTTGTTCCTGAAACAATGTTTTGTCCTTCTTTGGGTCAATGTAATCCTGGAGATTTGAGTCCCGGGAATGCGCCAGGAGGGACAGAGTGAAAGAGAGGATACTTCTGCAGTGATGAAAGACTCTGAAATATTGAAACTACAGCGCTGAAATGCCAATGCAGCTCCAGAAGCTCAGACAGAGAGGCAAAACAAAGACAGGAAAGCAGGGAGAGTTGGAACAGAAGAGAAAAACTTTCTAGAGCTCTTTTTTTCAGGGTCTTTCACTACTCAGAGTGCTGCTGCTCCCTTCTGTCTCCGTCCACCACTGCTACAGGAATGTCAGGGAGGAAAGGAGTGAGAGCGAGAGGCACACACACACACATACACACACACACACACACACACACACACCCACCAGCAATCTGACCAGGGGAGTGGTAACAGCACAGTGGGGAGGGGGAGAGGGAACAGACTTCATGGGGAATATGTACTGTGTGTGTGTGTGTGTGTGTGTGTGTGTGTGTGTGTGTGTGTGTGTGTGAGTGTGTGTGTGTGTGTGTGTGTGTGTGTGTGCATGCGTGCGTGTACGTGTGTGTGTGTGTGAGTGAGTGTGTGTGTGTGAGTGTGTACGGGCGAGGGCGGAGTGTATTTGGAGTGGCAGTACACACTGATTAAGTCACCTCACCCCTTTCCTTCTCTCTTCCTCCCCCACGTCTTGGCTCTGTCTCCCCCTTGCTCTCTGTTTTATACTTTTTCTTCCTGCCCCCCACTAGCTCATTCTTTCATCTCTCACTCTCTCTTCTTTCCTCTTTACTTTACTCCCTGTGAATGACTACTTTTCAAAGTCTTCCTGTTGTTCTTTTACAGCTTTCCGAACCCAATTTTTGAAAGGAGGGAACCATTTCATTCTTAACCCCTTGTTCCAAACAGGATTCAACTTATTGCAGCACATCTTGCATGCAAACAGTTAATTTCAGTTTGAGTTCATTTTTCCATTTTTCCTTTGTGGTGCAGTAATTCCTTCAGTTATGAATGCTTGGGGTCATAATAAAGCATACATAAGAAGGAAGGTTTCTTGAATTTTCAACTCAGAAACCTGGATGTGGTAAATACAATAAAATTTGAAAAAAAAATATATATATGCACAGAATTTTTGGCCAAATGTGCACTGTCAACTTGGAGGATGGATGTATTTTTTGGGTGCTGCCTGTTCTGAAGACATCCTTTATTTGAATCCTGTGTGTGGCCACATACACTGTGATGTTCATTGCAAGTCTGTTTTGATTCAGTGTGATGACAGGGTAATGCTTCACTGTGGCAGGGTCTTGCAATCTCACACAATGAATCACAGACTGTATCCACATGGCTGATTCGTCATGCACATATCAGATATGTGTGTGTCTACTGTACATGATGGACTTTGAGTTGTTGCTATGGATGCAATTTTTATATTTAAGATATTTGTTCTTTCCCCATTTCTCTCTCCGATTTGGAACGCCCAGTCACTATTGTAGACCTGTCCCGTAACTGCAATGTCCTCGGGCACTTTGGGGGGGCAAGGGCTAGTATGTGTGCCATCTAAATTGCCAACCACTGATTTTCCACTCTGCAATCTGCCAGCTACGTCACTGCTGTTACTGTTATGGAGGGTGATCACAACTGATACAGCTGGCATAGGCAGAATTCAGGTATCTGATTGGTTAGAGGACTTATATCACACCCTCTCTCAGCCACAGTAGGCCCTGGCATGGCTTGGATTCAGTCCAGCCCATAGGGTACATTACTGCACTATGCAAGAGTGCGCTAACTATGCTAACTGGATGGGCTACCTTTTAGATTTTTGATTCAACTTTTTAAGTTTATACTCCCATTTTCTGTGATTGTTTGGAAAGATAGAAGGTGAGTAAATTAGTTCTCATAGGTACAGTGTGATGGTGATGGTGTGTGTGTGATGTGTGTGTGTGTGTGTGTGTGTGTGTGTGTGTGTCTGTGTATGGCACACACTCTACAATTGGAAAGGCTCCTGGGAGCTGCGTCACACACTGTAGGGTTGATTTCACCCTGTGGGTACTGATTGAATGCACACACACACACGCACTTCTTTCCCCACAAGGGCAGAGGAAGTGAGCAGTAGGTTGTTATTACCTTTTGGGAGAAACCCCTCTGGATCACAGTCTCCCAGCCCTGTCATATTTCAAAATCAAATTAGCTGTGTGGAGTCTGGAACCCATTACCGATGGCATGGCACACACAGGCCTAATCACATGAGGGGCCCTCACACAGGATCTTTTTCTCTTTCTGTCCTTCTGGGTTTGTAATGTAAACCACTTTCATAAGCCCCTCTATACACACACGCACACACACAGCCAGCCACACACACACACACACACACATAGACTCTCACACATATGCACACACACACAGCCTCACACACACACGTTCACACACAGACTCATGTTCACACACACACACACACAGACTGACACAGGTATGCACACACACAGCCTCACACACATACACACACACACACGTTCACACACAGACTCATGCTCGGACACACTCACACTCATAGTCACACACACACACACACTCATACTCACACACACACACTCACACTCATACTCACACACACACATGTTCACACACAGATTCACACTCACGCTCACACACACACACACACACACAAACACACACACATCAAGAAACAGACCCCTGATTCAGTCAGCTGGTCTTCCGTGTCCCAGAAGCAAAGTCAACAGAGTCTATGACACCCTTTTAAAATGGCATACATTGGAGACCGGGAGGGTCTATGATCACTACAGGCCTCATTCCATCACAAGCCTTTGGTCGGCAATCCCGAGGAACCATACCAACCCTACAATTCATGTCACACGAGGCTAGGATTACCATTTGCCGTGAGGAGAAATGTTGTTCATTACAGAAGGACTGCCATCTTGATCTGGGTGGTTACTTGCAACAAAGAGTTGCTAATGTTCAAAACCAGTTGCCCCAGGATCATTGTTATTGTTCCTGAGCATGTCCTTTGCCTGTAATTATATCCAGAGGGGTGTCGGTCATACAGGGCGACAGTCACTACATTTCTGACAACAGTGGTAGTGGGGAGTTAGAGGCATAGCAACTGCAACTTTGAGGGAAGTGAGGGTGCTATGGTGCTGATTTCTGTTGTAAATGTAAAAAACATCATAAAAAACTATGCCTCTCAGAAGGTGGCTCCAGGGGCTGGGTGGCTCATCCGGTTAAGACATTGTACCAACGTGCATCCTACAGTCCTGTATCAAATCCAGACTACACCAGTGATGAAGCCGGCATAATTGGTGACTGTAGCATCGCCCAGGGAGGGAGGGATTCAGTCAGTCAGATTGTCTACATGTCATCCTGCACCAGCGACCTCCTCTGGTCAATTGGGTACCTGCAGTCTGCCTCTGCCATCTGAGCATGAAGTATACTCCTCTGACTGTGCAGCTGGTAGACTCCAGAATGGAAAGAAGCAATGTCTGGCAGCATACACTTCAGAGGACACGCCGGTAACACTTCACTTGAACTATACTCCGTAAAGCCTACATAACACGGTCATAAGCATGATATAACACCTGTCATAACCAGTCATGACAGCCTATTACAGCTTATGATACATTTCACAACACTGTCATACTGTATGCAGCGATACCTTTTAATCAGTTTGACATAGCCTGTGGCTATCTGGCTCCATGAATACTTCAGTCAACTCTCCTGGCACTCCTATCCACCAGGTAACCTTTGTATATAACCCCCAATACCAAAAGCTTCTCCCTATTCTACTCCCCCCCACAAAGTTATTTCAGACCCACGTGGACACCTTACATTACAGAGCTGGATGTTCACCATTCAACACTGATGGCTTCACATCTACCAGCTGATGATAACTATTTCAATATGTTAGATATCCTTACTCAGATAACTGTTAGGGTGTGTACATATATATATATATATATATGTGTGTGTGTGTGTGTATGTGTGCGTGTGTGTACGGTGTGTATATGCATGTGTATATGTGTGTGTGTATAATATGTGTGTGTATGTGTGCATGTGTGTGTGTATGGTGTGTATATGTGTGTGTATGTGTGGGTGTGTGTGTGTATATGTGTGTGTACGTGTGGGTGTGTGTATATCTGTGTGTATGTGTGGGTGTGTGTGGCTTCCGCCCCCTCCTTTCCTGTACTCCTGGTCTCCGCTGTGGGGCAGGAACAGGCTGAAGCTCCGTGCCCTTCCAGCTCTCACAATGAGCTCCGCCCAAAAGCCCCTTCCCCTCCCTGCGTCGCACTGAGCCAGCTTCCCGCTGCATGGGGCAGTGTGCTGAGGTTACTGTTGTCTGGACTGGTGAGTCGTGGGCTTAACATTCCTTCTCCATGAGATGGCAAGAGAGAAATTAACTCTGGGAGTGACTCACACTCTGTCACAGAGATGGCGGTGGCAACGCATCCCACTGTTATTTTCGACAGTATGACCTGAGGGAAGCCGAGTCCCTGGAGCGTCACCCAGCAAGAATGAGCAAAAGAGGAACTGCAGAGTATCACCGTTATTTCAGAGTGCCTTTCGGTGTCCTTACTGTGAATGACCTTGGATCCATTTAAAGAATTGTCGAACGTCACCAAGGGACAAATGAACCAACGGAACTTGCAATGCCAACAATACTTGCAATGCCATCAGGGACAACCACAGCTCAGGTTTCAAAACGTTAACATCTCCGGCGCTAGCTCACACATGGTGATAACTCTCTTGCCCTTTCTTTCCCAGTCAAATGCACACCTTTCAGACAAACAGTAGCTCATCTCTCACATAATTGTGCACAGTGCACATATGCGTGTGTATAGGTTTGTGTGTGTGTGTGTGAGTGCATGATGGTGTGCGAGTGTGTGTTTTGCATGCATGTGAGATGTATTTGTGTGTTTGTGTTTATATGTGTGTGTGTGTGTGTGTGTGTGCGAGTGTGTGTTCTTTTAGGCGTAGGCTTTTCCTCTCCTCTGATTACATTTGGACCCCTGTGGAGCACAGTGGGTGGGACGCTGTCAGCGGTTGCGATTTACAGGCCTCACTCGGCTCCAGGACAATACACCTGGTAAAAGATTCGTGTCTGTGCTGGGGGGCGGGGGGCACAGAGGGTCACTAGTGCCAGAGTGGGGCATTATATGGGGCATTCTATGGGGTTTATGTTAAGAGGACAGGGGATAATGTGAAATTCTTCTTAGACCAGGAGTATATTTTGGGAATGTTTTAACTTTAATTGTCACTTTACCCCTTGAACTTTAATTTGCCTCAAAGTGGTTATACTTTTGAGGTTCTTGTTCAACATTCCCTGCCATAGCAAATTATTGGACGTCTTTGCTCAGTGTCAATTTTTTGGGGACTAAACTTCTCTTAACAAAGGGCTGGGGGAATTAGGCTGTTTTTGGAGGCTCCACATCCGGCCTCAAGAGGGAGACAACAGTGCTTCCTGCTGGGCAGAAGTAGTGGTGCACCCGAATGAAAGTCATCAACGTTTAACCAGAAAACAAATTTCCAGGTCTCAATTCCACCCCATGTTGGTAACATTTTTAATTGCACACAAAACTCATTTAGTTGGGGTTTACAGATGAAATTCAAGCTCATCACAGGTTTTTCCACAATCAAACAGACACCGAAAACATGTAACAGGTGATATAATATATATATTTAAACATTAAACATTCAAACAGAAATGTGATGTAACTACCAACAAAACCTTTATTATTATTTAGCGGCAATGTTATTTCCAGTAGCTGTAGTGGAAGAGTAGGTTACAGCAATCCTCCTATCCCCCCCAACGGGAAAAATTATGAAGACCATTTAACTTCTGGAAAAGGAAACCGGTGATAAGATCTGGTGGTTTCAGTATAGGAAAGAGTACGGTGCTGGGCATTCAAGTCAGTCCGTTGTTGCGCTACCAGTTTGCATGCCTGTCAGTAAAGGGTTGAGCTGCGAGGAGCCCCTAGTGAACAGGTGGACGAAGCGGTGTTTCCCTGCCTCGCACATGCATGCAAGGTTTCAAATATTCAGCCAGTTGTTGGGTGGAAACTTGTGGAGCAAAATAGTGGTGCTGGGCAGAAAGAGAATGGTCAAAGAGAATGATCTGCCAAAGAAAACTGTCGTCACAAGGAGATTTATGAATGATTATGCCATTTGCTATACCAGTAACACAAAACTTATTTTCCTAACAATAACAATTTGCCCATTGTATTGATACTTAGTTAGTTAGGTGCCTATCTACCTATCTTATAGATTTGGAAATTAAAGGACAGTGACCCCTTTGGAACAAGATGCGGGGGTGCACCTGCACAAATGACGCAAACGGTGGATAAAAATAGCTCCCTGCTCCCCGTGTGGGTTTGTGGTGTAACACTCACATCTAACAAAATATTACTTAACGTTAAACTTAATCACTATTATTTGTTGAAATAGCATGCTGTCGTTGTGTTCTTTACAAACACGCGAATTTAGTTATCAAGCTTGCTAACTATGTAGCTACTCTTGGCAATTTTACGATTACAGAGACAACTCGCAAATAAGACAACTACCTCAAGGACGACTATGGGATATTGCTATATTCGTTACTAAAATTACATGAATGAAGTAGGTGCTCAAGAGTCACAAACTAAGATTAAAAATCGAACCCTTCGCTCAGGCAGTAAATGAAGGAGTGCATTTACGAATTTAGGACTCACCTAAAATGACTGATGAGTGAAACTACCAATAGTTACTGTGTGACTTGTGCTGCTGCGATCATGTGACGGCTATCTTGGATTGCCATTGTGCAAGACTTTGTGATGGACACAACTTTCGGCCAATAACAGGCGAAAATAAGGACAAAGGCGTGTAGTTGCGAAGCCTAAATTGTTGCAGTGCCTGTATTTAATTTTTATTTTTTTTATTTTTCGTAATCGCAGTCGGCGGAGAACGCACTTTTGCAGCAGGGGCTGCTGTTTACACAACAGTTTTGTGGTTTTCTTGGCGGTTGGGATCCTTCTTCTGTCGTTAGAACTGGGTGAGGATTGACATGTCTTTATTGATAGTTTATCTCCAGTGATGAGCTAGCAGGCTAAGGTATTTAGCTAGCCAACGCTAGCGAGTTAAACTCAGGGGAAATATGGAATCATGGAGGTATTTCGCGCTAGTATTAGCGTGGTGGTTTATTCCTTGGCAGCTGTGTGTAGCCAATGTTTCGTGGAGCGAGCTAGCAACTTGTAACTGGACAACGTTCACCGGCCAAGATAGTGTTTAACCAGGTAGCTATGGCATAACCTTTGCTAATGTTAGCACGCTGGATTGCTATATATGTGTATATAGCTATCTTGGTACGTCGTAACGGGTTTCGAGCTTGTTGTCTTCATATCTTCATGTCTTGATGGCTAACAATCTAGTAAGCCAATACACATCCAGCAATTGACTATTTAGCTAACTGTTTAGTTAGGTAGTTCGGTAACTGGTTACTTAGACCACGTAACCTTCGAAATGTGCTGTCAAGCTAGCTATTTGCTATAGTCTGTACGAAACTACAGTTTGGTTGCAGCAAGACCGTCTGTTATTCAGGCATTGAATCCGCTAGGTTGGGAGCCACGCATGTGTGTTTGAGAGAGAGGCTGAGGAGGGGGGCGTTGGGTGTTTGTTTAAGCGAAGGCCACATGACCGCCTTGTTCGTAGTTTATGTACTAGCTAACGTTAGCTAGCTGGCAAATCAAGCTACGTATCGCCACGCTACACGTTGTGCGTATAGCTAGGCTAAGTCCTTGTGGATTTAACGGTAACAACTCGGAAAAGCACGATGCCAGGTATGAAAAGTAAAATTGTTGTCACGACAATTGTCTTGTATTAACGTTTCGAATATTCCAACGATCTCGTCTTGACCTGATTTCGTGCATCATGTCACGCACCAGCATTTGCTATGCCTGTCTCAGCCAGTCGCATTTATCCTTTGTTGTATAATGCTGGAAAGCCAACGTAAGCACGTTATAAGGCATTGCGTTTTGCTTTTGTTGCGAGGACCACTAATGTTATGTCATATGGGCAAAACAAACTGGCTATCTAGCTGTTAAAGTAAATAATTGGTCATTTGTTCATTCGCAGGTTTGCTTGTTACCCAAGCTAAGCTAGCTAAGTTGGCTAACACATCTTCAAGCCAGGCCGGGACGTTCGTTAGCTAACGTTAGCTTGTAACAACACGAGTAACTAGCTAACACTACCAGTTTATTTGCCGTTTGTATCCGTTTGTAACATGTCTAATAATACTATTCGCTTAACATTTGATTCGTTTATACAATATATTGTGTTATTTCGAGAGATATTTAGAATTAACGAATAATTTGTTCCATTAATTTGGACAACTAACCTTAGGCTATCTAGCTAACGAGTTGACAGACGAAAACGGCTGTTGATTGCGTCCAGTCCTTCGTTAACTAGCACAGTACTTCTTACTATTATTGTTCTACATTTGGATTGTTTTTGCCTTGCTAGACATGCACTGCTAGTTAGTTGTAGTCGACGTAGCTATTGTTAGCTAGCTGCAATTGTCCCGTCTACTTTATCAATAGTAGCTCACAGTTGCCAATCTAAGTTGTTAATGTGTTGTAGTAGTTGGCCTTGGCTAATAATATGGATATTTGTTTATTGTCTATGCTCTATGTAACGTGCATTTGGCTAGCTGGCTGACTACCTGTCGACTTAATCCCACCAGATAGCTATGGAGGAGCTATCTTCGATGGCTAGCTAACGGTGCGTAGCGCTTGATTTCGGAGCGGACCACGTGGGCCATAAATAGTGACGTTGCTTTGCTCCTCGCTAGGTAATTTTGCCACAAAAATGCTGCAACGCAGAGGACATGTTTGCGTCGAGTTGCTGAAGTTGAGCAGCAAGACAAAAATAACAAGACGTGTCTGCATATGCTGCTGCTGCTGCTGCTGCTTGAGTTGTAACCAGTGTTCTATATGACGTTCGTGTTATGTCATGTCTAATTGGCTAGTAACAGTATATCTAAGGGTCTGCCATTTCGGATGCATCACTTCTGGCAGACGTTACATTTCTTGCTGTTTCGCTAGCTAGCTGCCATAAAGTTACGTGACATGCTATGCGCTAACATCAAGGAAGCAGCAGTCGGGGTTCGCAGTCTCCAGTGGGAGGTGCATTTAAATTACTGGAACTGAAATGGTTTTTTTTTTGTTATGGGTGTTTGTCGATGTGGGTGGATATGTATTCATTTTTAGGACAGCCCTAAATAGATTAACTGGCTAGCGTTATAGCTACGGAACTACACAATCCAGATTAGACACGCGCGAGTTGAAGTTTAGAGAGCGCACAGGCGTTACGCAACGTGTTCTTGCTTCGATTTCTCCTGCCCCTTTCTTGCAAAGGAATCACTGAATTCACACCGTGTTACGATGGCTGTGTTCACTGTATTTGTACGGTCTATTTTTGTTTGTTTGCATTAAGCCACATTATTTTCACCAATGAGGAATTGGCTTTTGTGTTCCCAACGAATGTTGCATTACGATTAGATGGTAACGTTACAGGCATTGCACATTTCTATTTTTAGAAGCGTTACGTTCGCTAACTAAGCAAAGCTAGGGCAAACGTTAAACTTGTATAGAAGGTCGAACACAAGACATTTAAATTGTCACCAAAAACAGTCTTCACTTTTGCTAGTTATCGTATCACCTCTGTCCAACTTCTTGCTTACATAATGATCAAATACTGTAACAAGTTGGTGTGTCGCGCCATGATGTGGACGGTAAACCAGAGTGTGCTGTGCTCTTGTTTCATCAACCGCGTATTTATTGTCTGTCGGAAGGAATTGTACCTCCTGTCGTTCAGATCCTACTCTATTTCAATATGAATATATTTACTGACAGACCGGAGTACTGAATGCTACACGTGGGAAAGGTTTAGCAAAACTGGGCAGGGATTTGAGACTAGGCAACAAAACAAATGTATGAATAAAACGATGAATATCAAATGTTTGTGTACCCCTTTACCCATTTATGTCCCGTATCAAACGGCAAATCAAACTGACATCAGTGTCTCTGAAAGATGATGTGGGCTGTAGTTTTGAGTGATGCATTGTGGGATTACTGCCGTTTGTACCGTCGGACAAGATGGGCCAGCTGTATTTGACTGAGTTCGGGCCCTTGCTAAATGAGTGGGCTTGATGTGAAATTCACAAAGTGAAATTGCCCAGTTTGCGTGTCCAATTGGTATGTTGTAAACGCTCCAGTGCTTCATTCTCTTGGAGAGAAAAAGGGTGGGAACAATGCAAATCCCTATGAAATATGGGTAAGGTGCTCAAAAGTGGCGAGTGAACAACTTTTCCTGACTAATTTCAACACCACAGCTGAATAGAAGGTGTTCTATTTTGGAGACTTTTTGTCACTGTTCCCCCTCAAATTTCAACGACAGGATCACATACTATGTTGCGTACAGACCGTACATGTGCAAAAGAGTCTAAAGGACACAAACACACCGCGCCCCGGCCAGACAACGTAGTTGATTCACGCTTGAGGGTTGTCCTCAAGCCCTAAGATAAACGAATGGCGCATGGAGAAGTGTTTGCATTGACCTGCATTGTTTTTACTGTGGAGTAGTTGTTTGTTAGGGTGGAAACGAGAGCGTTCTGTGGGTGGGTGGGAGTTAAAAGGGTAAATCCTGTTCAGGCCCCGTTCCTGTATTTCTTTTTGTGGGGAGGGGGGAACTCTGATGCCCTCGCACGCATGGTGTCTGTGTCCCCCAGCTGTAATGTCCCAGGAAAGGAGAGCTGGAATGGAAGATGTTTATCAGACCTCGGGTTTCCGTTCCCCCTGCCCATTCCGCTCTGCTCCTGCCAGACCCAGACTCGTCACCAGCACCGTCAAGAGCAGGAATGTTGGCTGGAAGTGTGGCTGCTGCTCCAGCCGGCCTGTAAAATGTCCGTCCGTCCACCCCCTTACAGACTGGTCTCGGACAGGTGATTTCCCGCTACTGGAGTGCCATAATTCCTGCAGGTGTACCCCATGTCTCTCTGAGCCATTGGGTCTCACAGCGTGTGAACCGAAGGGTTTTTGGAGTTTTGTCTCTGGTGCAGTCAGTCAGGGTTTGGATCGACTGTAACCACTTCTCCAGGCCCTGGGCTGCCCCTATTGTGTCACCCTGTATGGCATTTTTTTGAAGACAGGGAACACTAGTTAATTATTAGCCTAATTGCTTTAGCCTTTTTTGCGCTAGGCAGTGTGTCGCTCACACATGAGGAGCTCTTCCCTAAGGTTTGAGGGATAGCCTTGGTAAACATGACATCGGTTCATTATGGGCGAACTCGAACTGTTTTTTTTCTTCTAAAAAATCGGACCATAGTCGCTTTGGTTTTCGTAAGCTCATGAACCTGAAGCCTATTTCACTCTACACTGTACAGCGTGTGAGTGCCTCCTCACATATAGCAGTTACAGGCAGAACTCCCTTGTGTCATTTTGGATACTGAACAAACCTGACCTGGTTTCTGGTTCTGATTCCTCAGCGATGAACCAACCAAGATTTTATTAGGGTCATTAAGAAGAAAGGGAAATTCTGTGTGTGCGCACCTGCATGCATGAATGCACATTGTATTGACCTATAAACCAGTGAGGTCATTCTTTTCCCCGGTGGCACCATGCTGTGTAGATGGAACCTTAGTACTCTGCATATATTTTAAGCAGGAGCAAAGATGCATGTTTGTAGGGTGCAGAGACCTCACTCAAAATCACAACCTGTCTGCTATGCTCAGTCTTGGCCTGCTTGTACCAGGCGAGCATTAGATTGGCTGTGAAGCTGAGATTATGGGGGTAGTTCTCAATTAGACTGACAAAAAAAAATTGGAACTTTCTGGAACTGGAGGAAAAGGGGTAGGAGTGTGTTTGTGTCTCTCCTGTGTGTGTGTGTGTGTGTGTAATCCAAAGAGCCAGAGGTCCACAGTGCAGTGTTTTCCAGGCGTATGAATGACAGGTGGTAATGAGTGGTGCTTGGATCAGCCTGCAAATGTCTCCTTCATGTGCCCCACGTTTGGTTCTTTTTAGCAGCGACGACAGAGAAAGTTGAGAGGGCAGAGGGAGAAACCGTTTTCTGTAACAAATAAATAAATAAATGCAGAGACCTGCTTCAGCACTTTCCAAAACATACTTTTTTCCTCTTTTTCTTCTGGGGTTGGACAGTTATGGAAAGGCTTGGATTGGCAGTGTGATTATTTTGTACAGTTATAGAAAGGCTGTGTTTGAACGTCCTATTTTGGAGAGGAATGCCACAGAGGTATTCAGAGATTACTGTAGCATCGACTCCAGAGCACTGTACAGAAAATTCATATTTGGATTTTATTTTTTGGTCAAATTCATTCATGCTTTTAGCATATAGGCCGTCCTGCGAGGTGCAAATTAAGGCGATTGTGCGCAGGGTTATTAGCGGAGGGCAAGGCACTCGTGAGCGTCGTTGTGCACTCTCGTATGATGAGGAATAGCTCAGAGGTCATCCGCTGGTCTTAAAATCCATGAGCACTTTCCGTTTGTCACGTGTCTTTTGAAGGACCCCCGTTACAGTAATGAGCTTCTTTGCCTTATTTATAAAAAAGAAAAAAAATGTGCCCATGGGTGGGGGTTCTTTGATCCCCGAGAATTGATCGTGCTGGTTCGTTTCTGGAATATTCCGTTCCACTGCTTTGATGGCGTCAGAGAAAAGCTAGTAACAGCAAGTGGTCTTGGTCATCCTGCGGTTCAACAGTGCTGCTGTTAGTAGAAGTGTGTTTGCGTGCGCGATAGAGTTTGCGATGTGTATTGAGGATTATTCAATATGGCTGTGTGTGTGTGGTGTGTGGGGTGGGGGGGTGTATTTGGTGTGAGTTTGACTCCATATACTGTACTCTTATTTGGTTAGAATTTAAATACTTCTAATATAGCCACCCAACTGAATGAGGGAAAGCAAGGAGCAGCCAAAGATTGATTTTGTTTTCTGGAGCTGCACGTAGTTCACATGAGTTTACACTCACTGCTCTGGTCATGCTGTTGCTCTCTGCACCAAATGTGTGCTTGTGTAGGCTCCTGTCATGTTTGCACACGTTGTCAGGATTTGTACATGCATTTTTATTACAACGAAAGTTGTGTATTCTAGCAATTTTGCTATTAACTGGATTCATCGCCATTTCTCTATCCAAGAACAGGCTTGTATTAAAGTGCTCCGTTGTTGTTAACCACGTGTTAATGTTTTTAGCCATGAATTTGAAAAAATGTTGTCAATCAGGTTCTTTCCCCAACGCCTTTTGCTTTGATAAGTCTTGTCAGTATATCTACGTGCAACTTAACAAAATAGCATGAAACTTAACAAAGAAATTCAAAATCGAGGGGGGGAAATATCTGAACCGTGTAGGCTAAATAAAGATTTCATTGGATCCATGGAAAGGAAGCCGCAGGAGGATTGATTGATTGAATATGGCATGGCTAATATCTGTCCGTGATCTTACCTCGTTTAGAAGTGCTCAATATTCAGAATGCTTACTGTCCTACGATATGTAGTACACAATTAGTATAGCTTGCATTTCATGAAGGATTAATCAGTAATGTCGCCACATGCTAAACGGATTAATTGTGGGAACATGCCTCGGGTGGTGTCAGTTACACCATGTTCCGACTTAATAATTGCATAATAATAAGAATGTCTGAGTATTTTCTTCTCAGCGACAACAGCACCTACTCCACACACACACACACACACACACACACACACACACACACACACATCTGTATGCGTATTTGTGTCCGAGCCTGCCTTGCCCACCGATGCGCAACACGCGCACACACACAAGCACAGTGCTTGGCTGTAATGAGGCCACAGTTTTCACAAGCATTTTCTTTAAATAAACGTGCCATTTCACGCACGCACATCACTTTCCGGCGCTGGTTACTTGCCAGAGACGGTTTGTTATGTTATTTGTGGACAGTGATTCTTTTCTGTTTGCTAACAAAGGAATGAATTGAAGGTCTGGATCAGATTTGATTGCTGTGCAGTGTGGAGGTATTATGAGGTTAGCCCATTGCGTCGACGGTTCTGGTGAAATGTCCGAGCCTTAAATCTCTCACGAGCGCCGTTGTCTTGGCAGAGTGCTGTAATTTACAGGGCCCATGCACATTCAATAATCCAAGGGTTTATTTCCCCCCTCGCCCGCTCCTTCAAGCAGGTTATTACTGGCATTTCCTCAAATTAGAAACATAAGCGACCTCAGTTTTGTCCAATCAGATACAACCAGTGCGCAATAT
Source organism: Aldrovandia affinis (assembly GCA_029706075.1). Taxonomy (NCBI): domain Eukaryota; kingdom Metazoa; phylum Chordata; class Actinopteri; order Notacanthiformes; family Halosauridae; genus Aldrovandia; species Aldrovandia affinis. The sequence continues at coordinate 646,991 of JAINUG010000148.1, forward strand.
CCAGTCAAGTGCTGAAGCACCCTGCTGAGGGAGCCCAGGTGGGGCCGGGGAGGCGTGCATGCATGGCGTCTAGAAGCTTCTTCACCAGCTCCAGTAACGTAGTCCTGTAAAGCTCGAAAATGGACCACAGTGTAAAGGAGAGCCCGAGGTGTCATAACTCGCATGTCAATAGTTTGGCGCTGGACGCGTTTCGTGTTTATGAAACGATTGTGCGTAATTGGAATGGCTGTTCCCCGGTGAAAGTGTTTGCCATTGTCTCTCCATTTTGTGAGACCCCTTTAGCTTGTCCAGGGAGGCTGGGGAAGTGCTACACACGCTGAATGCTGGAGGTGTCATGTTGCACATGAAGAGGGAGGAAGGAGCTCCAGGATGAGGCAGGAAGCCTGACTGTGTGTGTGTGTGTGTGTGTGTGTGTGTGTGTGTGTCTCTGTGTGGTGTGTGGTGTGTGTGTGTGTTTGTCTGTGTGTGTGTGTGTGTGTGTGTGTGTGTGTGTCTGCGTGTGTGTGTGTCTGCGCGTGTGTGTGTCTGCGCGTGTGTGTGTCTGCACATGTGTGTGTCTGTATCTCTGTGTGTGTGTGTGTGTATATATATATCTGCGCATGTGTGCGTGCATGATGTCAGTAGATTTGATGGTATCAGTTGTTTACGTGCCTATGAGCATACAGGTTCACAGAGCAGCACACTCACAGGCTCACTCACAGATACACTGTTCAGAAGCCTCTCCTTGTTCAGCCAGCTGCGCTGAACTTTGCAAAGCTCCAATCAGTGTCGTTGCTCAATATTCTCTCTCTCTCTCTCCTCTCTCTCCTCTCTCTCCTCTCTCTCCTCTCTCTCTCTCTCTCTCTCTCTGGGGCTGTGTGAGTAGCCCCTAACCCACTGTCAGAAAACACACCAGTTAATATTCTTCAGCCAGTACGAGTTTGCTAGTTCACTGAGGAATTTGAACAAAATATCCTGTTCGATATTCGGAGAAAACACGTTGAGTTTGGAATCCTTTACAGACCTTCCAACACTAGAAATGGTTTAAAATACCGGAGTTCACGATATTTCCCGGAGGGAAAGTTAAATACCCTGTTCAATACTCGGAAAAGTTGCAAAGTGTGAGAAATGCTAATTTGGGCGAGCAAACTTTTATTGGTTCAGGTTCAAATGCAATGAGTTCTGTTTTATAACTGCATTTTTAGCAAAGCCTCATTTTCCCATTGTTTACAGTGATGCCTGCACACTTTGCAAAGTACATCATTTTCCCGCTGTAAATTTTGGTTCAAAACATAAAGACAACACCGTCAAAAACGTGAAGTCTTTCAAATAACTGAGCAGAGAATAAAGTTAGGGTACCCCAAATAGGATATGTTAAAATATATTGCAGCATTCGCAATTCGGTTAGCTTATGGGCACACCGTTTTATAAGAAGAAAAGAATATACATTTAAAAAACAACTTTGTTTTGAATAACGAATCTCCCCATTCATCTTTGAAAGTGGTGTTGGAATGCAGATTCAAAATTAGATTTGGTGTTTGAATGCAAAGTGACAGCCCTAGTGTGTAGGTCAATTTGCATGGGGCATGATCTAATGAGGCAGCGGCGGCCAGAGTTTCAGAAAGACGATGGGGAAACATAGGGGCCTCCAGGGTCCCTGCTTTCGCTCTTGGCTGTAGTTCCTTGTCCTGTGGCCCCAGTGGAACAGGGGCCAGTACGAGGTCCAGTACGAGGTCCTGGGTGCGAGGACCGCACGTGCTGCTGTGAGGCTCAGGCTGCTCCCTCGTTTTCCTCTTTCTCTGGGCGCCTTCACTGGCACCGAGGCATGGACCAGCGTTAGATCAATGCCCTCCACCTCCCTAGTCAGTTCAAAGGTCAGCCCAGCACTCCTGTGTGCAGGCTGTGTGCAGGCTGTGTGCAGGCTGTGTGCAGGCTGTGTGCAGGCTGTGTGCAGGCTGTGTGCAGGCTGTGTGCAGGCTGTGTGCAGGCTGTGTGCAGGCTGTGTGCAGGCTGTGTGCAGGCTGTGTGCAGGCTGTGTGCAGGCTGTGTGCAGGCTGTGTGCAGGCTGTGTGCCGGCTGTGTGCCGGCTGTGTGCAGGCTGTGTGCAGGCTGTGTGCAGGCTGTGTGCAGGCTGTGTGCAGGCTGTGTGCAGGCTGTGTGCCGGCTGTGTGCCGGCTGTGTGCCGGCTGTGTGCCGGCTGTGTGCCGGCTGTGTGCCGGCTGTGTGCCGGCTGTGTGCCGGCTGTGTGCGGGCTGTGTGCGGGCTGTGTGCGGGCTGTGTGCGGGCTGTGTGCAGGCTGTGTGTGTGTCACACTCAGCATTGTGAAAAGGCATGCACAGACTACTCCCTTCACAGGCCTGTGTGAGTGTGTCTGCGCGAGCACTAAGTAAGTGTGTGTTTTCTTTTCTGTGTGCGTACGTGCACACTTGGCAGAGACATCAGTGGAGCGGATTGTTTGACGAGTAAGATTAGCATGTTCACATGTTACATAAGTCTGATGGCATAACCCCAGATAGAATGCTTGTTTGGAATGTAACATACAAAATGGCTCCGCTAGTCTGCCGGGAATGTTGGAAAATGAGGGTAATTTGGTCTGAACTGGGGAGGTGGTTATCTTCCACGCACACTACCCTCACCCTCTCACTCTGCCTACTCCAGGATACCAGGCACCACTTTCAGTTTAAGTTTGCTATATTGCGCTCCTCCTCAGTGCTAAAAAAGAATAAAAGCTCTGCTAAGCTGGAGATCAACCACCGCTCCTGAAGTAGAACCATGGAGAGCCATGATGTCCTGCTCCTGGGGGAGGGGGGGAGGCCTTGCTACTGTGTGTATGACATTGAAGCCCTGCCCCTGCATTTCTATTGCACTTTACCTCGCACTCCTGTTCTTTGCATCTGTACTTTGACAGCATTGTCGCAGCATTGCTTAGGCCACTCTTTGTTTCATTATGTATACAGATGACTGCGAAAATAAAGGAAACACTTTAGTAAATTAGGGATACAAACTATATATATATATACTATATACTATACTATATATAACCACAGGTGTGGTTCCTGAGTTAATGAAGCAGTTATCCCGTCAAGCAAATGTCCCATCATGCTTAGGGTCATGTATAAAAATTCTGGGGTAGGCCCAGTTGCCCATTACTTTGGCTACCGTGGCTAGAAGAAGAGATCTCAGCGACTTGTTATTGTGCGGGCACGTTTAGCAGGAGCTTCAGTGACGAAGACTGCTCAAGACTGCACGAGCAACAGTGGTTAAGGTGATGTTTGCATGGAAGGCTGACGGAAAGACCTCCTCCGCTGTGGTCAAAAGCACATGCACGTGTCTATGCATTGGTTCGAGATGCAAGGCAAAACAGACGAGCAACTCTGAATCCGTTGACCGCAAATATCAGTCTACATTACTATGGATACTATGGTCAGGCTGCTGTGCATAAACCCCTTATTGCACCTAACAATGCATATATTTGCAAGTAAGGTGCAAAGAACACAGGCATTTGAGCGGTGGGAAAATAAGTCATATTGTCAGATGAGTCATCCCTGTTCTCAGTGAGCAGACGTGCTCATGTGGCTCACGCCAAAAGAAACCTACAGGTCCAAGTGTTTGTTTCCAACGGCGAGGAGTGGTGACTGTTATGGTGAGGGGTGCATTTTCCTGACATTGTTTTGGTCCACTCAACCCCTTACGGCAATTGGCAGTAAGTGCAAAGCCATTCTACAACACCCTGTGATGCTTTATGTTGGCGTTTCCTTTATTTCTGTGTGTGTGTGTGTGTGAGTAAAAAGTGAGTGAAAGCCACGGTTTTAAAAACTATTAGTCCATTCACCCTGCGGCCACACCTGGCCTTATCTCCACGTCAGTCTGAGCTGGGGGAGTTCTCAGCAGAGGAAGTGAGGAGGGGAAAAATGAGCTGTGTGGGTTTTTCCCTTCCTTCAGGTGAGTTGTTAGTTTTTACGGGGAATGTCCTTGTTTTTTTTGTGTGGCGATGGGGGCTGGTGTGAGACCGGTCCGACTCGTTACGGCGAAGAGCCCTGTCTGGGGTGGGGAGTGGCGTTTTCTCCCTGGAATGCGTCTGTCACACCACACACACTCACTCACTCACTCACTCACACTCTCTCACTCACTCACTCACTCACACTCTCTCACTCACTCGGTCTTTGTTGCAGGCCTCCTCATCGTTAATGAGCTTTTTGTTATTTCACGTTGTGCCCACATTTTGGCTACGTTTTAGAGAGGTTCTGTGGCGAATTTGAGGAACGGGTCTCAACTTTTTAACCAAAGAAAAGCAGGAGTGGATCCCCTCCATTGTGAGCATGGTGTTGTAGCCGTAGCATTTTGTGCACCCCCACCTCTCCCCCTCTGATTCTCTGTGTGCATGCGTGCGTGCATATTGCAATGTGTGTCTGTGTGTATGCGTCTGCGTCAGTCTGCCTGTGTGTGTTGGTGTGTAACCCCCTCTGTCCCTCCACAGAGCCGGCAGAGATGAGTGGTCCAGAGGTAGCGAAGATGCCGGGTGGCAGCAGCGGCCCAGGGAAAGATGGGAAGGAGCCGGTAGCCAATGGGCATGGAGAGAGCGAGGCCAATCCCTTCGCTGAGTACATGTGGATGGAGAACGAGGAGGAGTACAACCGGCAGGTCAGTGTCCTGCACCTGCACACACACACACACACACAGCACACTGAAGACACTAGCATATAGGTCGTCAGGGTAAAGCTCTGTATGGGACTGTGTGTCTCACACACTCCACCTCCTCAACAGTTCTGACCACTCCCACAATATTTACATGTCCCACGGTCACCAGCAGCTTCTGCGTTCTGTACTCGTCTGCAATAGATTTGCCTAATCTGAATATCTTGCCATCGAAACGGCAACATTTTTGCAACGTAAACATTTTTGCAGAAAAATAATTACAACCACAACGTTGTTTGTGAAAAATAAGTACGAAATTCAAACAAATTGTTTGTCGATTGGGGTTTTCGTATGAAACAAAGAAATTGAATTAGGCCATTAGCCCGTGTAAACATAAACATCTCTTCCAAGCAATGAGCCCAATTTCCATTTTTAGTTGGAACAAAAACATCTGCTTATCTATTTTATCTTGGATGTAAAAATGAGAACATTCTGTTTTCTAAATAAACAAAAGCACATACAATGTCGTCGCCTGCGTTTATATTACGAAGTCGGATCAGAATGAGCGGAACGGAATTTCTCATTTAAAGTAGGTCTGCATTAGCGGCGCAGTTTCAGTACAGACGGGAGGATATTTGAATGGTCGTTGTCACATTTCCTTTTTCCAAATTTGTCCTGCAGCTGTCGGGGCTGTAATGCACACTCCCACATTGTCATCTCTCTGCCTACTCCTGCCCCGTCACACTTAACGTCTTGACCCTGTAGTGTTGCGTGACCCGCAGAAACCTGGCCCCATTGCAGGGCTGTACCTCAGCGCAGCGCGTGGGCAGCAGGGGGAGAGCATCTCACCAAGCAGGAAATAGAAGGAAATATTTAGGATTGGTTGAAATCTGATAGGATGAAAGTCTGAGTCGCTACAAAATGTTTACAGAAGTTTGCCCGCTAGCTGCTTGGTCCCACCTCCTGAAATACCCCCCAGGGCAGCAGTGTGTGTAGTGGTGTAGGGGCGGGGCTTATAATACAGTATCTGGGTGGGGCTCTGTCCCCACCCATGAACAAGATGCCTCACCTGAAAGGCTTCAGTAAATATCCAGCCGTGTAAGCCGATAACACGGGAAACGTGAGCCGCGTTAGTCAGACCGTATCATGGTGTCGGGCCCGGTAAACAAGCGAACAGACCATGATAAACCGTGAAAACGTGGAGGTTAAAAATGGCTGCCCATCTCGGTGGGTTCGGAGGCCTACTCGAAAGGGCGGAACAGTTTGTGGATGCAGTGAACCTCTTCTGAGACCGCAACCTCTTTGCGCTGCTTTACATGAGTTGCATCAATTTGTATCAGAAAAAAAAAACGTCTGGTTCAGGTGGAAGTTGTGGTTGTGGTCTTGCGCGCTCCGCGCAGATGTGAGAGAACTGCAGCTGGCCGAGTTGCTTATCTCTGTCGGAGCCGAGGCCTCCCTTCCTGTTATCCAGCCCAGACTTGTTGGAGAGTGCCCCCTCATCGCCCCCTTCTGGTTCCTTCCTAATGAAAATGGCGAACTGTGGCAGACGGGGGTTGGTGAACACAGATCACCTGACCCCTTCGTAACCATGGGAACCCTCATGGGCACAGGAAGCACAGGCGCTCTCTGAGGCTGTCTGATGATGCGCTTCGTCTGAGTTCGTAGCTTTTAAAACGGTTTATTAGCCTGGCTAATGGTTTATGATTGGTTATGATCAGCTTAGGAGTCGCAAAGACACCTGCTGTTTTCCACGGTATAAACGTGCGATTTTTCAAAGCACTGTTACCCAAATGACATGGGTTTAAGCCCACGGCTACGGTCACGTGGTCAGCAGTGGCGGGCCAGTCAGAACAAGTCATGTGTGCTAATCCGTAAGCCATGGTACATTTATGAAAGAAGCGTACTGTTCTGATAATTTCATAGATATAAACGCGAGTGCATATAGATAGTTCTGATTGTTGCAGTTTTACTGCCCTACATTAATCTCTTGAACCTTTGCCATTTGTCGCGGTGAACTTTTTTTGTCCTGTGGCAGAGAAGGCATGGATGGGAATTTTTGCCCGTCCTCGCTTTGTGACTAATCGCTCTGTCCTGTGAAAATGCATGGTGGGCCAGCCGCGTGGGTGGTAAAATGAAATGTCAAAGGATCATTTGTCCGAGTAAAATGGGGGTTTTAGTCACAACTCTGGAGCTACATCTCGGCTGACTCATGCCCCTGTAACGGTGTCAGGAAGGCCGCAGCATCATGAGTTATGACGTTTTAAGATGTGATAATCGTCTAGCCTGGTATTGCTTTGATTGGTCTCGCCTGGATGTCAGAGTGCCCACTGCCGCAGCCTCACGGTCACGCATTCAGAGCGAACGCCGCGCAGCCTGACCGTGGGCTCCTACCACATCGATCATAGTAAGATCCGTGGATCTCCATGGAGACACTCGGTGCAAGCCCTGCACACACACACACACGCACGCACACACACACATCGACAACCTCATCCAGGCTAAGTAACGATCTTCTCTCCTCTCAAGCCTACATCCATCACCGTAAACTCTTTGCCCTCTCTTCAAAATGCGTAGGTAAAGGAGCTGTTTGAATATTCCCGTGTGATGTTGTTGAATAAAAAGGGCCCAAGTGCTGTTTTTCCCTTTGAACCTGAATTAGTGTCACAGTGAGGTATTTGGCTAGTTTCACACTTTGTAAGATGTATTGTCGATTTCTTTTCGGTCATTGGCAACCGATAGCGGTGTGATTCAGGCCTCGAGGCCACGGCGATAAATATAAGCTTTTAAAGACGTTGTGTGGTTGTGTCACAGCAGCGTGCGCAAGAACAGCGCAGCTAAGCATTGATCACGTAGATCAGGCAGGCCAGTTTAGTGCCGCGGAAAGAAAAATGTGACGTGCGAATGCTCGTACTACCAGCATGTCAGAGGTCGTTTGACATAGCACATCACAGATATTGTTAAAACTGTCATTCATAAAGTTATACTGGCATACCGAGGTGTAAAATATATTCTTGCCCAGGTAATTATTTGGCGTTACTGTAGCTGCTATAATTGCAGTTGATTCTGTGCAAGTATTTTCCAAGGTTCTGTTGGATAAGCGTTTCTGCCAAAGAAATAAATTCATAAACCTCTTCAGAAGGTTTGAAAAACCAAATTTAGTTGGCTTGCCTCCAGCAAATTTTGAAAGCCTAGAAATGTCAGCATGGAGCGAGTTATGTTTTTTCATAATGCTTTTAGTTTTAATACAATACTTGGTAAAGTGTTGTAATTCCGATAATAATAATAAACGTTCCAGCCAGAAGATTTCAGAAAGTTGGGCCTTTGCCTTGAACTTGATCATAGAAATGTGGATTTCTACCAGAGCAGCAGTGCGGTGTTCTGTGCCGTGTATGAACCGTTGTAGCTTTGTTTATCAGTTCTTAGTGCGACGCTCAACCGCTAAGCCTGCAGTCAGTTAACCTGATTGCGATCTACCGATCCACACATGGTAGATAGTCAATGTTGGATCTCGACAAGCCTCGCTGACGAAGGCGCCGAAAAGTCGTCTCCCTATTCCTAAATGTTCTGTCGCAGTTAAGGAGAGCGTGTGTAAAATTCTTCAGTTCTGTCCAGTTGTTCAGCACCTCGTTTGCTTCTGCGTGTGACGAGTGTGCGTTCCCCCTCCTGCTGATATGAACCCACAGCGATCTCGTTCAAGCCCTCCCTCCCTCTCTCTCTCCCCACAGGTGGAGGAGGAGCTGTTGGAGCAGGAGTTCCTGGAACGTTGTTTCCAGGAGATGCTGGACGAGGAGGATCAGGATTGGTTCATTCCGGCGAGGGACCTCCCGTCGGGGGTGGGGCAGATACAGCAGCAGCTCAACGGGCTGTCCGTCAACGACTGCAACACCGAGGACATCGTGGTGAGGCCGCCTACCCGTCTACGTTGCCGTTATAACTCGTGGCTGTTAACACATTCAAGACCGATCTATAGCATTGAGTATTTGTTCATTTGCTCTGTCGAGAATTAAAAGGTGGATCCATGCAGAAGTTCTAAACTTGGTGTTGATTAGGGGTGTTTTTGTTTGTCAGTGAGGTCTCAGTTTTTGTCTGCCATTCCCAGTGCCTGCCCGTTAGCTGTCCAGCACTGGCGCTTACGCTTTCTCTCTTTCTTCCCTGCCCCCCTCCATTCTGCAGCGCAAGAGCAGCTTAAACCCAGAGGCGAAGGAGTTTGTGCCGGGAGTGAAATACTAGGGTCCTCCCCACCAGGGGGCGCCCTCACAGAGACTCTGGTGACCGTCGCCATGGCGGTCATGCCTGCACTCACTCGGGAAAGGGGCGTGTGGGAGACACAGCGAGGGAAAACAACAACGACGACGACGACAAAAAAAAAAACTCTTCGATAAGCTTTTTATTTCCGTTTGTTTCAACGTGTAAACCAGGGGTGGGAGGGGGCAGGGGAGAGTGGGGCGGGGGGGGCAGCGCAGCGGTATTCCCTGTGGGACATGGGAGACACATAGCATCATACTCTGTGTAGAGCCTTTTCTTTTCGTTTGTCCGTGTTTTTCTTTTGTTTTTGTTTTTTTCCTCTCGATTCAAAGGACCGATCACGTGAGTTCTTGTGAATAGCAGTTTTTCCCTGATCAGGTTGTATTTTTTCCCCGTTTTTTCTTTTTTTTTGTTTGTTTGTTTTTTTGTGTCTTTAGGACAGTGGTGGGGAGGGGAAAGGGGGTTGGGTTACCGAATGTGACACAGATACGGTCATACGGTTGACCATGTGACCTTGGTAAATCTATAGGAAAACCCGCAGAGGATTTACACGATCGTTTTTTTCATTTAAGTCGGAATCCTGACACAAAGTACGAATTTCATTAAAAAAAAGGAAGAAAAAAAGTTGAATAAAGATGAAAACGGGTACCTTTTGGACCTTCAGCTGTGTTCCGTCTCCTCTTCTTCTTTACGTTATGGGAAACGGGTCCTGGTTTTGTGGTAAATCTTTACAATGTTGCCGCTTGCAGACACTTAAAACATAAGAGACCTTTCAGCCCATCTAGGCTCGTTGTTTTGCCTACTTTTCTTTAAAGAGCATCCAGCATTGAGTCGAGCCTGGTCTTGAACACCCCAAGGGTCTCTGCCTCCGCTATGCAAATCCGGCATGCTGTTCCATGCATTTTTTCAAATGTGCAAAAAATGCTGATTCCTGATATGAGAGAAAATGACCCTTAAATGTCCAGCAGCCCCACCAGACGTTGTTTTTCTGCTGACAGAACAACTTGAAATAAGTCATATTTTCAACCTGAAATATATTTTTTAATACACTCAATCTATTAAAAATGTAATGCCTCGATTGAATCCTCACTCATTGTCCTTCTGCTCAGCCTGAAGAGGTTGTCTTCCCTTTTTACATTTGATGCCTGTAACCTTTTTTTTCTTTGCCCTACCTGTACTTCAAGAGCTACTATACAGTACCCTTCTGGTAAGATGCCCAGGACTGGGCACAGTAATATACATGTATTTTGACAAAGGCCTATTTAACATTAATATAGCCTCATTTGATTTATGCTCTGTACTTTTTTCTCTCTATCCCAGCATCCGGTTTGGGGTTTTTTCTTTTCTTTTTTTGCTGCTTCAGCACAGTCTGTTGTGATCCTGTCTTAAATTATTGCCCACATGCTGAACTTTGGCTGTATTTGATTTAATTTTGCCACGTGTCTGCTCAATACTGGATTCTGTTTAAATCTTGAATTATTTCAGTAGCATCCAAACCATGTGCTGAACCACTGAGTCTTGTGCCAGCTGCAGATTTACATATTTTGCTGCTAATGTCTAAACTGAGCCACTTCCTGTCACGCGGTGTAAACATCAGTTCCCTTCTACCTGGCTCTTAAATGCTCAATTTCCTTTCCTATCCAATCTAGGGGTTTACTTCTGTATTGGATCTGTTGGTCTGTGTTGGATCTCCTCGGTCTGTTCCATACGGGGGCGTGTTTTGGGTCCATTTGGCTGCTGCCTTGGTATGTTCCATTTGCATTCCTCTGTTCTGCCTCTAGTGCTTGGACTGTGACATCATTCGAGAGTCATTTCCCAACCCCTCCCCCCACTAGATTTTTTTTTCTTTTTTTTTTGTTTTCTCAAAAACTGAACATTTTGGCGTTCAGCACATGCTTGTCATTTCCCGGAAATTCGTTGGAAGGGCGTGATGGAATGTTTGCTTCTGGACCTCTTGTCACCTCAGGACATTCATCTAAGCGTAGAACTAATTGACCCTGTCGCCTTGCAGCAGAAACCTGCCAGGGATTTTAATTGGAAATGTCCATTAGCGTTTTTCAGCACTCTCTCTCTTGTCGCCCAGCTCCTCCCCCTAATCTCTCAAGAGACGGAGCGAGAGAAGAAGCCAGGCTCCTCTGAGCAATGGAAGCTTTTAATGTGTGAGAGAAGCACTGTTCTCTGTCAGTGCATATTTTATAGGCCTGTTGCTTCGCGGCGAACGGGACTGCGACACTACTGCTGTGCGTGCTTCTTTCGGGGCGAGATTACAGGTTTCCCAGCCAGAGGAAGTGGCAGGACTTCACGTCGCCATCGAGTAAGTGACCACGCTGCGATGGAGCTCGTTGAATTGAGGGGCCTCCTGCTTTTCGGCTCTGTCGCACGCCTGAGCTGAAGAGTCACCTCAGGGCCCCGGGTGGTCCCCTTCTGTGGTGACGGCGAGCGGAAGATCGCACGTCGAGAGTGGTGATGTAAGGGGTTCCGTTATCCCACCACATGACGCACGCCGACCACAAGCTCCAAACGGGACACCGCAATGTGAGAACGGCCCTGAATCGGGCGGGCGGGCGCACAGAGCTGCCTGGGTGGCGTGTCGCAGAAGAGTTGAAGGGAGGTGGCCAGTGGGGCCGGTGTGGTTTTATGGGAGGAGCCTTGATCCCGCCGACCCCGAGACCCACACGGCAGGTTGTTTACTCCGCTTTTTCTGTCCATCACAGTGCCACGCTTCCTTGTTTGTCCCAGGATGAGACCCTTCTGGGAGCGCCAGTCAGCACATTTTCTACCACATACTGAACGGCCAGCGTATGGAACGAGGAGTCGTCTCAGTGCAGCTTACTGTAGCTGTTAGCTGCTGCTCCAAGCAGTTGTGTTCCAGAAGATTGGGACTACCGGGCAAGGAGAATTTTGGTGAATGATTCGTTCTGTAATCATTGCGAGCGAAGGATACAACGCTAACATTTTCCCCCTGTTCATTTTCAGTAACGCTGCCTTTGGCAATGGAATGTTTGAAATGAAAAAAACTAACCGGAAATACAGAGTTGAGGCTTAGCACGATGCCAGGGGGGGGTTGTTGAGGTTTTGTCTGCTGGCAGAAGGTAGGTTTTGAGTCTGGGAGCTGGAGCCTGCCCGGGCAATAGAGGTGGTGTGCCAGAGTCACAGCAGGCACACACGCAACCTAAACCCCATCAGGAGTGAGGTCAAAGGTCAAGGTGAGTCAGTCACTCTCACACCCCGGGAGGACTTTGGTCATCTGTGGAGAGGTTTGTGGTCACAGCTTGGCTGTGAGGTGCCCCGGGGGTTGGGTGATCCTGCGGACAGTGTCAATTATACCTCTCGCTTGCTGATCCACATCTGTGAGCAGTGTTGTTAATTTCAGAAAATGATCGAGCTCTGGTGCTAGTACAGTTTCTTTGTGGATATAGCCTCTTGTCTCCCCACCATTCTAGAGAATGCTTTGTCTGAACCAGAAATTCGGAATTTTCCGACAGGAGTCATTAATGACCGTGTTGTTCTGAGCCACTGCTTTTACAGAACTTTATTATGAAAGCAGATCAATGAATAAACAATTCAAATACATACTTTTCATTTTAAACATGATGTAAACTTACATAAGCAATCAATTCCTTCTCATTAGCAATAGAAAATAATTGCATGTTTTTGTCAGTTTTTGATTGAAGGCATCTGACTAACAATGGATTCAAGTAAATTTGTGTTTGTATAAAAAAACAAATCCCTCCGTACAGAATTGCTGAGAAACTGCGCCCCTGTGTGGCGTGATGGGGATTTGCACTAGCTCTTTGAGGGCAGGGAAGGATTCTGTTCCACAGTGCTGTAACTCCTCAGGATCCCTCCCATGGATGAGACCTGCATCCTCATTGGCTGGTGAAGGAGCATTTGTAGAAGACGTGTGCATTGGCGGTGTAGTCCAGCGGGAGTGTGGCCCCCATACTCCGGGCCCCCAGGCTGGCGGCCCCCAGCGCTGAGGACTGTTGCAGCGTCAGCAGGCTGTACCCCGAGAAGTGGCCCCCGGCCCCCTTCGCCAGAACCTCTGTGAAGCCTTCCAGAGAGAGCACAGCAAGTTTCATTACATTACATCCATTTTTCAGAATCACTTATCCAGAGTGAATTACAAAACAGTACATAGCAAATAAAATTATATATATGGGGGGTGGGGTTCCCTATCTGTCTACAAACAGCTCCTTTGATGGATGGTAAGAGTGTGATTAAGTGTTGTGTTGTAAAGTAAAACTGGCACAAAGTGGCATTAACTACAATTCAACATACAGTGGACTCCAAAAGTATTTGGTCAGCGATGCACTATTTTGCTGTTTTGGCTCATTTGCATCAAAGTCCTGTTATTGGGACAGGAAGTACCATGCTCAAGGGCACAGCATAGGTATCGAGGCTGAGTGCAAAATATTATGCCAATATATCGCATTTCATCTCCTGGCGATGCATGTATCGATAGTGGCATCCACATTGATTTTCAAATATATATATATAGTGGGTATAAAAAGTAATCACACCTTTTTCACCAGCTTTGCACACCTGGACAGTAATTTTCACCCATTCTCCTTTAAAAATTGTTCAATTGTTCCTTCACTTTCGGTGTGTATCGTATCGCGTATCGTATCAGGATAAGGATCACACTGTGGTTCCGGTATCGGGACACGTATCTTACAGTGAGGTAGCTGCCAGTACCCAGCCCGAGTAGGTATCGGTATAAATTCTTCTTAGAAAAAAAGAATAAAATAAACACATTAAATGAGTGAGGGAATACAATTCCCCAGAATGCTCCTGTGAAGCTGTCCCACCCACCTGGTTTTAGCAGCTCCCAGCTCTTCCACACGGACCCCACACACAGGACAGGCAGCCCCCGCTCACCCGAAAACAGGCCCTTTACCGGAGGGAGGGAGGGAGAGCGAGAGAGAGAGACGCTCAGTCTGAACACAAACAGCAGCTTGAACAAGGAAACCCTCGAGGCCAGAATCTACGGTGACTCAATGAGGGCATCATGAAAAAATATCTTGTGGGGTTTGTTACCTCAAGATTGCGAGATGTTTATCTCAGGACTTCATTATTACCAAAGTGGTTTTCTCTAAATCACAAGATGCATAACTTGATTTCATAAGATTTCGACATTGTGGTTCTCGTTCTCTTGAGATAACAAATCCCAAAATATTAATTCATGATGGCCTTTGGGAGTCAGCGTACGAACGTTTAAAACATGCACAATGTGAAAAGGTTCCCTGGACTCCCGAGCGCCCTCACCTGGTGGGCTTTGGGCAGGACGGCCAGAATGTGTTGAGCCAGGAAGGCCCCGGCTTTAGTGAACAAATGTTGGCACAGGGCATCTCCAGCTGTGGCCCCTGGAAAAGCAGCGCACACACACACACACACAGAGTCAGGGAACAGACACCAGCTCAGGATCAGTACAGTGCCATTATTTCTAATGCCAATATTTCCCCCATCCACCTTCCTGTTCCTCTCCCTACATCAGTACAAACACATATAATCTTACAAAACAAATCAAGCACATAGCATAATCTTCACTGGACTCTGTCTGTGATGCACTTGCAACACAGTGGAACCAAATATATCGTGGAATCATGAGGGGAAAAAACTAAGAGAGAGATGGAGGCAAAGACAGAGTAAAGCTATTATGCGTCACACCTTCAGCCACCTTCCTGCAGAATCCGGCAAAGTGTGACTTCTGGAAGTTCCTGTAGAGGTGGGGGAGCAGGCCCATCAGATCTGACACCTGCAGGGACAAGAGAGGGTGAGAACCTGGGGGAGAAAAACACATACACAGTACAATGTATGTTCTAATATAGAAATAGCATCAGTGTCTATCTATGTGTGGTTCCGTGTGGCTCAGGAGGTAGAGCATGGCGTTGACAACGCTTAGGTTGTGGGTTCGATTCCCATCAGTACTGTAAGTCGCTTTGGATAAAAGCGTCTGCTAAATGCTACATACATACATTATGTCTTGGGCACCCACAATGCACTGTGGGATATATACATTTGGGGGGTGGCAGTGCTGTTTCCTGAAGAATTTTCACCTGGAAGTATTCCTCCATGGCCTTCTTGACGTGTGTGATGTCATGAGGGGGCGTAACCAGGTTGTCCTGAGCATCAAACACCGTCTTCACAGCCAGGTGTGAAATCCAGTATGCTGACAAGAGGGAGGAAGCAGCCGTGTCGGTCACTCATGCTATTTATCATGCAAAAGAAACCCCACGAGAACGAAAAGAAGGTGAAATGCACCACTGCTATTTTGTGCTGATATTTGCTTCCACCACTGGTCTCTGTGCATGGATGGATGATTGGTATACAGGCACTCCTCACTTAACGACCTACCTATTTAACGACCGTGCAGACTTACGACCAGCTCTCCGACCAGTCGGTATTGTACACTGTACGAGAAGTTTGGTCGTGGAAACGGCAGCGCGGGGTCTCCAATGATGACGCTGATGACCCCGAACCACTACCACACTTTGAAGGATTCGATGGCTAAAATGTTCATCTGAATGTCTTTTTTTATAACTTAAATTTTTTTGGTACATCATTTTTATAATTTTCGTTGATTGTATTTTTATGTTCTGTAATACGTTATGCAAATAAAAACAACGTTATCAAGTTGGAGTTTCCTTTAGACCTTTTCTTTATTCAGAATAAATAAAAACAATTACCTGTATTTACAGTATGCAAACCTAAGTAATGTATATTAGAGCTGATTTCCTCTATTCTGTTTATTACAGTATACAGTACACTACTGTATAAACATTTTAAAATATACTAAAAATGTTATAAATGGTGCAAAGGTGACATTAAAACAATATCTAAAGATGGTTGACACAAACCCACTACCAGTACAGTATGCTTGAAATATCGGTAAGGGGCGGCTCCTCGCTTATCGACCAATTCGCCTAACGACCTAGTCGTAGGAACGGAACTCGGTCGTTAAGTGAGGAGTGCCTGTACTCTGTTGGAGACTGCCACCTTCTCTTAAAAATGTTGTTTTTTTCTCCATTTTTCTCCCAATTTAGTAGCCAATTATACTCTCCATAGAAAGAGACGGAACTCACCCACCTATTTTCTACAGACACCCTTCACGCTTCTCGGCGAGCTCGTGCCGGCTCACCCTCCCCCCTTCCCCTGGGGCGGACAGCCAATCGCCGCCCCCGATCGGGGCTCCCGGACAGGGGGAAGGGGGAGGGGAGAGGGGACAGTAAGTTGCTGCAGTAGGCAACTTGCATTGCGGGGTGAATGCTTTGACCGTTACGCTACCAGAGGCCCAAGACTGCTACCTTTTAAGGCTCAAAGGCAACTACAACAACAACCATTCAAGGATTATTGTTGTTGCAATGCCACTTGTTTATTATTAAGGACAGAACACAATGAGGCCAATCAAATGCATCCAGCAAGGCAGAATTACAAATATTTCTAACTGCCTATAATGTGAATGTCCTGTGAGCTTGATATGTGGCTTGAAAGAGCTTGAAAAGTGTGTACTCCATGTATATTGATGTTGGACAGTGGCCTCAACACAGTGCACACAACAAAGTTCACAAATAAGATATGTCATGGTATGTTAACCCATTCAGACCTAAAATGCCTGCTAAAAACGCCTATTAAAACCTAAGCAATTATTCTACACAACCTCTTAAAACCTGAGGGTTTTCTGGAAAAAATTTAAAAAAAAAAAAGCAGACACCAACGTGCACTTCATTTCCCCACGTCTATTTCAGCGAATCACAGCGCATTTCATTAATCGCAAAATCGAAGCGACCTAAACGTCACTCCAGGTCTTAATGGGTTAAGTCATTCCTTCTGAAGGAGTGAGGATTGTGTGTGCATGGTTACCTGATCCCTCATCGCCCATGAGGTGTCCCCAGCCCCCACAGCCCACCTGAGAGCCATCAGGGTTCACCAGCTTACAGTTGGAGCCAGTCCCAGAGATCAGCACCACGCCACCTAGTGGCACAATCAGAAAATAACTATCAATTAGTTGAAGTTATTGTATTCTTGTGATATTGTGTTACACCCACTGCTGCTGTTTGACATGTACGGTATATGCATTGGCAACACTAATGTACTGTATGTCTGTCATGCTAAAAATGCTAACTGACTTTGAAAAATTGAGAAGTGAAAGGGAAAGAGAGAAAGACAGAGAGGAGAGATAAATAAAACATTAAGTTGGAAGACAACCACAACCTGAGATCGCCTGACCATACACAACTACAACCTGAGATCGCCTGACCATGTTTTCCAGCATTGTGTTCACACAAAGATCTACGAGAATAATGTTCAATCTAAAGCAATGGAGGTGCATATGAAGCGTGGCCAATTACCGTAAGATTAAATCAGACTGTTAATTCAGTCCCATATACTCCTTTATCTGTGATGGGTGCTGCCTGTGATTATCAAACATTGCAGTTATGTCCTGCATGAACATATCCACATCCACTGCACAGGACAGGAAAGTTCTGTGACAACATTTTCAAATGAACCATAACTCTGTGTTTAGTATGTGTGGCTCCCTGTGCACTCTCTTTCACAGTGCTGGAGACCTCAGCAGAGCAGGATGTCATAACCAGACGGGGCCCACAAGGTACCGTGCTCGCTGGCTGTTGCCATGGCACCGATGGCATCCGTAGTGATGTGGTAACTGTGGCTCAGCTTGGGAAACCTCTCCTTCATCTCGTCAATGATCTTCTGGATAGCATCACGTTGCTCGCCCCCACTCAAAGACATGCCCTGTAAACACACACAAACACGTGTACGTACGTACGCATGCATGCATACAGTAGACGTATAAAATAAACTATGCATGCATACATTTTAGAAAAATAAAATAAACTATACAAGTTCAGAAAAAATTTTGTTTTATTAATATTTTATTTTATGCAATTATTCAAAAAAATGTTATCCAACAAAAACAAATCTTCATAAATATACAACTTATTTGAAGTTCATTGGAAGGTTATGGAACTATACAGTGGCCTACAATGGTTTCGTGTTTCTCTAGGGTATAAAAAGGAGGGACACACATTTGAAATACTGTGGTCAGCCATCATCATGGTGAAAGGCAAATAACTCCCTGAATTGGCTATTGACCTCCACAGATCTGGATATGGCTACAAAAAAAAAAATGTACTAAAAAGTTAAAGATACCGCTTTCCACTCTTGTGACAATTATTAGGAAGTTTAAGGCCACTGGAACAGTGGCTAACCTGCCAGGTAGAGGACGCAAGTCTATCTTGCTCCCACGTGTAGTGAGACGGATGGTTCAAGAGGCAAAAATAAGTCCAAGGGCCACAGTTCAAGATCTCCAAAACAACCTGGCATCTTGGTTTTACAAGGTGTCTAAAGCTACCATTCGACGACATCTACATGACAATGGCCTTTATAGCAGAGTTGCAAGAAGGAAGCCTCTTTTCAAGACAATTCACTGGAAAAGGCGTCTTGAATTTGACAAATCTGAAACTACAATCTGAACTACATTTGGAACCGTGTCTTGTGGTCAGATTAAACAAAAATCTATCTTTTTGGACATGCACATCAGCGTTATGTTTGGTGTCCAAAGAATGGAAGTAATGTTGAAAAGCACCTCATGCCTACGGTGAAACATGGTGGTGGATTTTTAATGCTTTGGGGTTGTTTTGCATCCACAGGCCCTGGGGCCCTTATTAAGATAGATGGAACTATGAACTCCAGCATGTACCAAGATATTTTGTCCAAAAACCTTGTTTCCTCTGCCAGGAAGCTACACCTTGGCCACAGATGCCACCTTCCAACAAGACAACGATCCCAAACATATGCCCAAATCAACTAAGAAATGGTTGACAGAGCACAAGATCAATGTCCTGATGTGGCCATCTCAGTCTCCACACCTGAATCCAATTAAACATTTGTGGTTTGAACTCAAAAAAGCAGCCCACAAACATCAACCCAAGAATCTGAAGGAACTAGAACAATTGTGAATGGAGGAATGGTTGAGGATCCACCCCAAGAAGTTCCATAACCTCGTACGACACTACGGAAGACACTACTACTTGCTATTATAATGGCCAAGGGAGGAACCACAAAGTACTGATAACAGGGGTGTGAATATTTGTGATTCTTGATTTTTCTGGATTAAAAATATATATAATTTGTGAACCGTTCCATTGTGGTTCATGCCAATGCCTTATAATCAAAGAATATAATTTTCTGCATTTTGTGAGCATAAATTAAAGCTCATTACTTATATAGTTTATTTTATATGATCTCTTTTGTTAAGGGTGTGAATAAAAATGGACTCTGCTGTACATGCACACACACATAAGTAATGATACTCTACTGTAAGTAAGATAATCATTATATGTGGTCTTTATTTCGTATTTATAAAACTGTACGTGCATCTGTGATGATATTTTGAATAAGGAAGTGACTTGATTGGTCCGTGGTTGCACTGTTGCTAGGTGATGGGGTGTTCGCACCAACCAGAGAGCGGAGAGGTGTGTCCGGGTCCAGGCCAGCCTGGCTCTTGGCTCTCTGCACCATGTCATTGATGGCCTCTATACACTTATCCACACCCACCAACTGAAATAGAGAATCAACACAATGTCAACACACACAACAATCATTGCCAACACTATCTCAATATATATGTAACACACAATGCATCCACCCACATACCCACAACCATACACAAACCATCAAAGCTTAAGTGTAACTGACTGGTTCTGAGTAAATTGCCTAAACCTACAGGAATCAGCCTTGTGCACCATGTTTTCTTACCCAGTGATTGGTACTAGGTCCATCTGTTTCTGCAAGGATCCCCCCACTCTCTGACACCAGCACAGCCTTGGAATGGGTCCCACCTCTGAGGGAACAGACAGACATACACCTTGAATTTAACTAGAGGCAGAAGTTGCCCCCAAGTAGCCTACTGAAACAGGACTAAACTTTACCAAAATCCTAACCTTGACCATTAGGAAGACCCATAGTCTAGCAGCAAGTCCTCAAAAAAGGCTTTAGTTTTTGAGATACCCCCACTCGAGTTAGAACAAAACACAACAGTGTTTTTTCATATCCCATATGTCTCCCATTAATGAAATGGATTGTTGTGGACTTTTATTTTGGGCAGAACAGTTTTTTTGGCTATTCTTTAGACCTACCCCAATCTCTGAAAAATATCCAAATTAGGCCAGTCCGAATAGGGGAGTGGTGGCAAAAAAAGCCCATAACTTAAGAATGCTCACTCTTATCTTCATCAGATTTGCTGAGGTATGACCCAGGTGTCTGCCCTACATCACCAAAGAGTCGGAATGTAATTTATCTAAAAGAATACTGAAATATAGTCCTGTAAAAACAGTTTAGCTTTAGTTTAGGACTCCTTTTCTCTCATTTATCAGAAAAAACATAGATTCCTTTCAAAATACTGTTACTGAATTTGTGCCACTGATTGTATGGAGATATCAGGTTTTGGCAAATAATAGCTCTGAAACAGCCAAATAGGTCATTGAGAATGCTCACTCTGATGGTCATCATATTTGGGGAGGGAAAGACCAGGTGGCTTATAGTACTTAAAACATCTTAAATCAGATTACAGTACTGTCAGCACCTCAAACATGGGTCTTATGGTTGTCAATTTATGGGGAGTTTTACCCAGAGTGCAGAGATTCATTGTTTTGGATGGGGGAGGGGGAAAAAAGCCATGTCCTTTATTAATGGCTTTATTAATTAATTATTAATAAATTGACTGTCCACCCCAGGGAGGGGGAGGGAAGCCGACACAGTTCGCTGCGCACAGGAGTGGTTCTGGGGTTTTACTCATTATAGTCAGGAATAACCAGCGACTGTGATGTTTAGCTAGACCCAATTGTCGGCATTGTAGCAAGCTAGTGAGCCAGTTGTTTTGCCACTTTATCTAGCTGCCTAGCTGGTAATAAACTTAGCTTTTGTGTGTCAATGCACTATCGAAAAAAGCAAGCGATTATTCAGTGAGACAACCAACTCGAATACTTCACAATGTGTAATGCTAATTATTGGTTAACCAAACACTCAGTATTAGCTGAGTGGCTAGCTTTTCACATACGGTGCCGTGTTGTCTCCATGAGATGGGGCTGTGACGTAGCCTAATAGCATCGCACTGACTGCCACGAACTACTGTGACGCAAACATTACAAATTGTATAAAACTAGAACGACATTTGTTGAAGTGTCTTCGGTTGGTCTTCACTTGCAGGAGAATCTTCAGCAAGCGCTTATCAAAAACAATGCAGGATCAGGTTTGTAACCGGTTACAGGTATGGTACGCAGCTGCCAACAATGATGTTACTGCATTACTGCACTGATCTCTTGCGCGAACAATGATCATACCATGTATTAATGCACATCGTGTAAGTCGCTCTAGATAAGAGCATCTGCTAAATGCTTTAAATGTAAATTATGTATTCTTATGTTCTTATGGTTGGAGACGATTCATAGGACCCGAGTGCCATGTGCCATCCTGAAATGACAGGGCACTGCAGTTTTGGGACAAGCCTACAGCTGCAATTGGGCATTCCAAAGTGGGAAATTGTTGCCACTCAAAGCAGCCACACCAACAGAACAGTAAGCGAGATTTGCTCTTAAAGTTGTACTTTTGTCGCCTTTATATAAGGGGCAGAGAGGGAATTTTCCACCGTTATTCCTCACATCTAGAAAACTAGCCAATTAGGCAATCAGTTGAACTAGCTGATGAGTTTTTTGGTGGTTTTTCGCCCTCTCAAGAGCACATCTTAGGCTGTGTTTGCGGTTTGCTAGTATGCCGTTACCAGTCAACAACTTTTCTAATATTATAAAATTTAAAATTCATGTATTTTCGCAGAAATATGAGATTGTAGTATATAGCTAAGGTCACAGTAATGACATAAAACAATATTATTTTCGCTAACATGTAATATCCCAGAAATCTACCGTAGCTAGCCGCATAGGCATTTGTGAGATAAATAAATGCACATATTTCGTTACTAAAATGAACTGTGAACACATTGATAGTGTGCCCTATCGCACCAAAGACCTTAACAAACTTCTTAAGTAGGCTAATAATAACTTCCAAGATATTTGGCGCACCCTCAACCCAAAAACTTTGGACTACACCTTTTACTCACATCCTCAAAATAGCTACAGTAGATTAGATTACATATTTACATCTAAATCTGGACACCGAAAAGGCATTCGACCTGGTATCATATAATATAAAACACAAAAGAGGAATTGTGGATTGACATAGAAAATCAGATGACCCAACCGCGAAACTTATTTAATTGCTTATTTTCAAAACATAAATTAAAGAATAAAAACTTTTCAACAAACAGCACACTACAAGTTTGAAGTAGAGGTCAAATTGTGTTATTAAATAGAATGTAAAATTTGTAAAAATTTGTTATTTTTACCATATAATATAAAACACAAAAGAGGAATTGTGGATTGACATAGAAAATCAGATGACCCAACCGCGAAACTTATTTAATTGCTTATTTTCAAAACATAAATTAAAGAATAAAAACTTTTAAACAAACAGCACACTACAAGCTTGAAGTAGAGGTCAAATTGTGTTATTAAATAGAATGTAAAATTTGTAAAGATTTGTTATTTTTACCATATAATATAAAACACAAAAGAGGAATTGTGGATTGACATAGAAAATCAGATGACCCAACCGCGAAACTTATTTAATTGCTTATTTTAAAAACATAAATTAAAGAATAAAAACTTTTCAACAAACAGCACACTACAAGTTTGAAGTAGAGGTCAAATTGTGTTATTAAATAGAATGTAAAATTTGTAAAAATGTGTTATTTTTACCATATAATATAAAACACAAAAGAGGAATTGTGGATTGACATAGAAAATCAGATGACCCAACCGTTTAAAACTTATTTAATTGCTTATTTTCAAAACATAAATTAAAGAATAAAAACTTTTAAACAAACAGCACACTACAAGTTTGAAGTAGAGGTCAAATTGTACAAACAGCACACTACAAGTTTGAAGTAGAGGTCAAATTGTGTTATTAAATAGAATGTAAAATTTGTAAAAATTTGTTATTTTTACCATATAATATAAAACACAAAAGAGGAATTGTGGATTGACATAGAAAATCAGATGACCCAAATGAAACTTATTTAATTGCTTATTTTCAAAACATAAATTAAAGAATAAAAACTTTTCAACAAACATTAAAGAATAAAACTGTTATTAAACAAAAATTTGCATTTGTTCTTTTTACCATATAATATAAACAATTGTGTTTGAAGAAAATCAGAGGTCAAATTGTGTTATTAAACAGAATGTAAAATTTGTAAAAATTTGTGTTATTTTTACCATATAATATAAACACAAAAGAGGAATTGTGGATTGACATAGAAAATCAGATGACCCAACCGTGAAACTTTATTTTAATTGCTTATTTTCAAAACATAAATTAAAGAATAAAACTTTTAAACAAACAGCACACTACAAGTTTTGAAGTAGAGTCAAATTGTGTTATTAAATAGAATGTAAAATTTGTAAAAATGTGTTATTTTTACCATATAATATAAAGCACAAGAGGAATTGTGATTGACATAGAAAATCAGATGACCCAACCGTGAAACTTATTTAATTGCTTATTTTCAAAACATAAATTAAAGAATAAAAACTTTTCAAAATAAACAGCACACTACAAGTTTGAAGTAGAGGTCAAATTGTGTTATTAAATAGAATGTAAAATTTGTAAAATGTGTTATTTTTACCATATAATATAAAACACAAAAGAGGAATTGTGGATTGACATAGAAAATCAGATGACCCAACCGCGAAACTTATTTAATTGCTTATTTTCAAAACATAAATTAAAGAATAAAAACTTTTCAACAAACAGCACACTACAAGTTTGAAGTAGAGGTCAAATTGTGTTATTAAATAGAATGTAAAATTTGTAAAAAATTTGTTATTTTTACCATATAATATAAAACACAAAAGAGGAATTGTGGATTGACATAGAAAATCAGATGACCCAACCGCGAAACTTATTTAATTGCTTATTTTCAAAACATAAATTAAAGAATAAAAACTTTTAAACAAACAGCACACTACAAGCTTGAAGTAGAGGTCAAATTGTGTTATTAAATAGAATGTAAAATTTGTAAAAATTTGTTATTTTTACCATATAATATAAAACACAAAAGAGGAATTGTGGATTGACATAGAAAATCAGATGACCCAACCGTGAAACTTATTTAATTGCTTATTTTCAAAACATAAATTAAAGAATAAAACTTTTCAACAAACAGCACACTACAAGTTTGAAGTAGAGGTCAAATTGTGTTATTAAATAGAATGTAAAATTTGTAAAAATTTGTTCTTTTTACCATATAATATAAACACAAAAGAGGAATTGTGGATTGACATAGAAAATCAGATGACCCAACCGTGAAACTTATTTAATTGCTTATTTTCAAAACATAAATTAAAGAATAAAAACTTTTCAACAAACAGCACACTACAAGTTTGAAGTAGAGGTCAAATTGTGTTATTAAATAGAATGTAAAATTTGTAAAAATTTGTTATTTTTACCATATAATATAAAACACAAAAGAGGAATTGTGGATTGACATAGAAAATCAGATGACCCAACCGCGAAACTTATTTAATTGCTTATTTTCAAAACATAAATTAAAGAATAAAAACTTTTAAACAAACAGCACACTACAAGCTTGAAGTAGAGGTCAAATTGTGTTATTAAATAGAATGTAAAATTTGTAAAAATTTGTTATTTTTACCATATAATATAAAACACAAAAGAGGAATTGTGGATTGACATAGAAAATCAGATGACCCAACCGCAAAACTTATTTAATTGCTTATTTTCAAAACATAAATTAAAGAATAAAAACTTTTCAACAAACAGCACACTACAAGTTTGAAGTAGAGGTCAAATTGTGTTATTAAATAGAATGTAAAATTTGTAAAAATTTGTTCTTTTTACCATATAATATAAACACAAAAGAGGAATTGTGGATTGACATAGAAAATCAGATGACCCAACCGTGAAACTTATTTAATTGCTTATTTTCAAAACATAAATTAAAGAATAAAAACTTTTCAACAAACAGCACACTACAAGTTTGAAGTAGAGGTCAAATTGTGTTATTAAATAGAATGTAAAATTTGTAAAAATGTGTTATTTTTACCATATAATATAAAACACAAAAGAGGAATTGTGGATTGACATAGAAAATCAGATGACCCAACATGAAACTTATTTAATTGCTTATTTTCAAAACATAAATTAAAGAATAAAAACTTTTAAACAAACAGCACACTACAAGCTTGAAGTAGAGGTCAAATTGTGTTATTAAATAGAATGTAAAATTTGTAAAAATGTGTTATTTTTACCATATAATATAAAACACAAAAGAGGAATTGTGGATTGACATAGAAAATCAGATGACCCAACCGCGAAACTTATTTAATTGCTTATTTTCAAAACATAAATTAAAGAATAAAAACTTTTCAACAAACAGCACACTACAAGTTTGAAGTAGAGGTCAAATTGTGTTATTAAATAGAATGTAAAATTTGTAAAAATTTGTTCTTTTTACCATATAATATAAAACACAAAAGAGGAATTGTGGATTGACATAGAAAATCAGATGACCCAACCGTGAAACTTATTTAATTGCTTATTTTCAAAACATAAATTAAAGAATAAAACTTTTCAACAAACAGCACACTACAAGTTTGAAGTAGAGGTCAAATTGTGTTATTAAATAGAATGTAAAATTTGTAAAAATGTGTTATTTTTACCATATAATATAAAACACAAAAGAGGAATTGTGGATTGACATAGAAAATCAGATGACCCAACCATGAAACTTATTTAATTGCTTATTTTCAAAACATAAATTAAAGAATAAAAACTTTTAAACAAACAGCACACTACAAGCTTGAAGTAGAGGTCAAATTGTGTTATTAAATAGAATGTAAAATTTGTAAAAATTTGTTATTTTTACCATATAATATAAAACACAAAAGAGGAATTGTGGATTGACATAGAAAATCAGATGACCCAACCGCGAAACTTATTTAATTGCTTATTTTCAAAACATAAATTAAAGAATAAAAACTTTTCAACAAACAGCACACTACAAGTTTGAAGTAGAGGTCAAATTGTGTTATTAAATAGAATGTAAAATTTGTAAAAATGTGTTCTTTTTACCATATATATAAAACACAAAAGAGGAATTGTGGATTGACATAGAAAATCAGATGACCCAACCGTGAAACTTATTTAATTGCTTATTTTCAAAACATAAATTAAAGAATAAAAACGTTTCAACAAACAGCACACTACAAGTTTGAAGTAGAGGTCAAATTGTGTTATTAAATAGAATGTAAAATTTGTAAAAATTTGTTATTTTTACCATATAATATAAAACACAAAAGAGGAATTGTGGATTGACATAGAAAATCAGATGACCCAACCGTGAAACTTATTTAATTGCTTATTTTCAAAACATAAATTAAAGAATAAAAACTTTTAAACAAACAGCACACTACAAGCTTGAAGTAGAGGTCAAATTGTGTTATTAAATAGAATGTAAAATTTGTAAAAATTTGTTATTTTTACCATATAATATAAAACACAAAAGAGGAATTGTGGATTGACATAGAAAATCAGATGACCCAACCGCGAAACTTATTTAATTGCTTATTTTCAAAACATAAATTAAAGAATAAAAACTTTTCAACAAACAGCACACTACAAGTTTGAAGTAGAGGTCAAATTGTGTTATTAAATAGAATGTAAAATTTGTAAAAATTTGTTCTTTTTACCATATAATATAAACACAAAAGAGGAATTGTGGATTGACATAGAAAATCAGATGACCCAACCGTGAAACTTATTTAATTGCTTATTTTCAAAACATAAATTAAAGAATAAAAACTTTTCAACAAACAGCACACTACAAGTTTGAAGTAGAGGTCAAATTGTGTTATTAAATAGAATGTAAAATTTGTAAAAATGTGTTATTTTTACCATATAATATAAAACACAAAAGAGGAATTGTGGATTGACATAGAAAATCAGATGACCCAACCGCGAAACTTATTTAATTGCTTATTTTCAAAACATAAATTAAAGAATAAAAACTTTTAAACAAACAGCACACTACAAGCTTGAAGTAGAGGTCAAATTGTGTTATTAAATAGAATGTAAAATTTGTAAAAATGTGTTATTTTTACCATATAATATAAAACACAAAAGGAATTGTGGATTGACATAGAAAATCAGATGACCCAACCGTGAAACTTATTTAATTGCTTATTTTCAAAACATAAATTAAAGAATAAAAACTTTTCAACAAACAGCACACTACAAGTTTGAAGTAGAGGTCAAATTGTGTTATTAAATAGAATGTAAAATTTGTAAAAATGTGTTATTTTTACCATATAATATAAAACACAAAAGAGGAATTGTGGATTGACATAAAATCAGATGACCCAACCGTGAAACTTATTTAATTGCTTATTTTCAAAACATAAATTAAAGAATAAAAACTTTTCAACAAACAGCACACTACAAGTTTGAAGTAGAGGTCAAATTGTGTTATTAAATAGAATGTAAAATTTGTAAAAATTTGTTATTTTTACCATATAATATAAAACACAAAAGAGGAATTGTGGATTGACATAGAAAATCAGATGACCCAACCATGAAACTTATTTAATTGCTTATTTTCAAAACATAAATTAAAGAATAAAAACTTTTCAACAAACAGCACACTACAAGTTTGAAGTAGAGGTCAAATTGTGTTATTAAATAGAATGTAAAATTTGTAAAAATGTGTTATTTTTACCATATAATATAAAACACAAAAGAGGAATTGTGGATTGACATAGAAAATCAGATGACCCAACCGTGAAACTTATTTAATTGCTTATTTTCAAAACATAAATTAAAGAATAAAAACTTTTAAACAAACAGCACACTACAAGTTTGAAGTAGAGGTCAAATTGTGTTATTAAATAGAATGTAAAATTTGTAAAAATGTGTTATTTTTACCATATAATATAAAACACAAAAGAGGAATTGTGGATTGACATAGAAAATCAGATGACCCAACCGTGAAACTTATTTAATTGCTTATTTTCAAAACATAAATTAAAGAATAAAAACTTTTCAACAAACAGCACACTACAAGTTTGAAGTAGAGGTCAAATTGTGTTATTAAATAGAATGTAAAATTTGTAAAAATTTGTTATTTTTACCATATAATATAAAACAAAAGAGGAATTGTGGATTGACATAGAAAATCAGATGACCCAACCGCGAAACTTATTTAATTGCTTATTTTCAAAACATAAATTAAAGAATAAAAACTTTTAAACAAACAGCACACTACAAGCTTGAAGTAGAGGTCAAATTGTGTTATTAAATAGAATGTAAAATTTGTAAAAATTTGTTATTTTTACCATATAATATAAAACACAAAAGAGGAATTGTGGATTGACATAGAAAATCAGATGACCCAACCATGAAACTTATTTAATTGCTTATTTTCAAAACATAAATTAAAGAATAAAAACTTTTCAACAAACAGCACACTACAAGTTTGAAGTAGAGGTCAAATTGTGTTATTAAATAGAATGTAAAATTGTAAAAAATTGTTATTTTTACCATATAATATAAAACACAAAAGAGGAATTGTGGATTGACATAGAAAATCAGATGACCCAACCGTGAAACTTATTTAATTGCTTATTTTCAAAACATAAATTAAAGAATAAAAACTTTTCAACAAACAGCACACTACAAGTTTGAAGTAGAGGTCAAATTGTGTTATTAAATAGAATGTAAAATTTGTAAAAATTTGTTATTTTTACCATATAATATAAAACACAAAAGAGGAATTGTGGATTGACATAGAAAATCAGATGACCCAACCGTGAAACTTATTTAATTGCTTATTTTCAAAACATAAATTAAAGAATAAAAACTTTTCAACAAACAGCACACTACAAGTTTGAAGTAGAGGTCAAATTGTGTTATTAAATAGAATGTAAAATTTGTAAAAATTTGTTATTTTTACCATATAATATAAAACACAAAAGAGGAATTGTGGATTGACATAGAAAATCAGATGTGAAACTTATTTAATTGCTTATTTTCAAAACATAAATTAAAGAATAAAAACTTTTAAACAAACAGCACACTACAAGTTTGAAGTAGAGGTCAAATTGTGTTATTAAATAGAATGTAAAATTTGTAAAAATGTGTTATTTTTACCATATAATATAAAACACAAAAGAGGAATTGTGGATTGACATAGAAAATCAGATGACCCAACATTTGAAACTTATTTAATTGCTTATTTTCAAAACATAAATTAAAGAATAAAAACTTTTCAACAAACAGCACACTACAAGTTTGAAGTAGAGGTCAAATTGTGTTATTAAATAGAATGTAAAATTTGTAAAAATTTGTTATTTTTACCATATAATATAAAACACAAAAGAGGAATTGTGGATTGACATAGAAAATCAGATGACCCAACCGTGAAACTTATTTAATTGCTTATTTTCAAAACATAAATTAAATAATAAAAACTTTTAAACAAACAGCACACTACAAGTTTGAAGTAGAGGTCAAATTGTGTTATTAAATAGAATGTAAAATTTGTAAAATGTGTTATTTTTACCATATAATATAAAACACAAAAAGAGGAATTGTGGATTGACATAGAAAATCAAATGACCCAACCGTGAAACTTATTTAATTGCTTATTTTCAAAACATAAATTAAATAATAAAAACTTTTAAACAAACAGCACACTACAAGCTTGAAGTAGAGGTCAAATTGTGTTATTAAATAAAATGTGTTTTTGATGAAAGATGAAAGCAAACATATCTTGGTAGCGGACTCAGACACTGTAACTCATTTTTAAAAATCTTTTTTTATTTTTATCCAGTTTGCGCATGTGAATTTTGAATTAAAATATAAAACGTAAAACAATGTGAATGTATCATTTGTATTCCAGCAACATTTGAAAACTTTCCAAGGGTCTGAGTACTTTTGCAAGGTGCTGTATGTCCAGCATACTTTCAGAGTTTAGATGCGTCTTTAGAGTAATATGGCGTCTTTATTACTCTAATTTTGTTTCCCCTACTAGCTAGCTAGCTAAACGCAAACTGATGTATCCATGCAGTTTAGCTTTGAACATTGGGAGGGACCCTTTTGCCTCCCCAATGTTAAAATGAAACCTATATCCTTTTGGGGATAATTCATATTTTTTGAACAATAGTTGATGAAACTGTCTTTTTTCATTTTGACAATAAATATTCCTATCTCCCCCCCAATATTATGTGAGAGTTTCACTCAACCATCCTGTTTAAGATAAAATTTAAAAAAAAGATTTAATCTGACTCTCAGAATCAACTGGACTGGAGAATAATAACTCAGCAGAGTAAACAAAGCATATACTTGTATCGAACACATCTTCTATACTCTAATACCAAAATAGTCGCCTATGATTACAGTATAAGCAAGACATGGCATTGTGAGAGCAAGAAAGCAACGTCTAATTGACACTGACCTGCAGGTGCAACACAACAGGTGAGAGTCCAAGTGCAAGTGCTTGGCAAGGTCCAGCTGTGATTGTCCATCTACCTATCCTTGACCACCATGAGCAGTGGCCACCTCAGGCCCAGTGTCTCAAAACAACTGCCTGCCCCTGTGAAACAGAAACTCAAGGAGTAAGCTTGGCATCTGCTTGTGTACTCAAAAATTGGGCGAATTTTGTACTTAATCCAGGCATCTTTGGGGTACTGAATTTGAACATATTGAGTATGGGCTGTATGCTGTTCCGAACAGGGTCTGTACGCACTTGTGTGGCTAATGACTAAGTCGGCGTCTCTAATATCTTCCACGATAGAGTCTTTGAAGACATGTACTTGAAGGGGTGCAGTAGGCTTGGGCGATATGACGATATCGTGTTATTTGTAGAAACCGGTCATAGTTTTCCCTCTCCCTCCATATAGAACAATATTAATAATTGCCCAATTACCCCTTCAGCACACTTGCTCTGATTGTTGTAGTGAAAAAATTGCATGTTTCTCCTATGTTTGGAGGTCAGTCCAATTTACTTATTTGTGCCAAATGCGCAAAAGTTTACAACAGCCTACAGCCTATCACACAAATTATCACGCATATACTCTTCCTGTAAGCCATGCTATGCTATATGGTGGAAAGATGTCAAAAATACAACTGCACGCATTTGACGTTTCTTTGGGTTTAAACCAAATAATAAAGGACAGCCAGCGAATTTGGACTAAGTGATATGCACACTTCGAAAAGCAAATCGCCACAAAAGATGGAAGCACAAGCTACTAACTGTCATCCTCGAGTGCCTCAACAATGAGTAACCGGCCTACAGATATAGCTCAATCAGAATTAGAATCACCTTTATTCGCCAACATGCACAATGAAGTTGCTTTACTGTAATTGAGTTGAGATGCACGCTAAGCACAATAAACACAAATAAATACTTTTTTAGGGGGACTAACAAATCTAATATTCAAGCCATTCTAGTTTCTTGTAATAGAAGCCTATTGTGTAATAGGTCAATGACGCCATTTTAAGACAATAGGTTAGCTATGTGCGTCTTTGTCACACGCCACGTGATAATCCCTGGACTGGAGCAGAGCAGCCAATGGTAAGAACTGGCAGAGGAGTGGGGTTTGCCAGTCTACGGACCAGTCTACACTGCGCCTCTTCAGTCCGGAGTTCCACTAGAACCTCCCTAGGCACACACATATCCAGTGGCTTTTCAAGTGCTTCCCAAACCCATGCACACAGAGACACTCAAACCTTTCAGTCTGAGTTCTCTTTTGACCCAAGCACACAGAGACCCTCGCCACTCATCACAGTGAGTTCTCTGGCAACCAGCCCCGAGACACTCTCCAACTCTTTCATTGAGAGTTCTCGGGCTGTTGTCCAGAAACACTCCACTGCCTTAGTGAGAGTTCTCTGCCAATCACACCCAGGGAGAGAGGCGGACACTCTTCTAGTGTATTTCACAATCACACCCACCACTCTCTCTCCCTCTTTCCCACACACACAGGAAGCACTCTACTCAGTCACTCTTAACGAACACACATAGGACTCCACAGACTCCATGTCCTCCGACACGGAAACCCCCTTGCGGGGAACACCCACGAAACAGTACATCACACCTGACATTACATTACACAAACACTACACGATACGCGTGCACACACACCTGCTATGATGAACACTGATGGTGACATTCTGGACACATTAGATGTCCCTCTTGTCATCAGAGAATTCATCAGCACCAGAGCGCAAGTCAACTTTTTGAAGTTTTGAAACACTCCGCAATGAAACACTGTTTAAACAAGCAATGGTTATTTTCATTAAACCGCATATTTGCCCAGGCTACATAAAACATTTTGTGGGGCTGGCGGATAGTGTAGCGGTCTAACGCACCACACTTTGGCTGGTCCGGTGTGGTGTGCGCTGCCTGTCAGGGACACGGTTCAAAACCTGTGTCTCTACCAGACTGGCCCTGGTCGTCAGCCCCGATCTGGAGGCAGCATTTGGCTGTACGCCTCCGGGGAGGGGGAGAGTGAGCCGGCACAAGTCCGTAGAGGAGCAGGAAAAAGGCGTCCGTGGTAGAATTCCGTCTCGGAAGAGGCGGATATAATCGGCCCGGAAATAGTGTCTCAACCCAGAGGATGGGCGGCGGACTCGTGGGGGAGGGGGAATTGAGATAAATAGTGGGTGTAATTGGCAAGCAAATTGGGAGAAAAAACGGGGAAAAATTTGAAATACATTTTTTTAAAACTATTAAAAAAACATTTTGTTCTTTGAACCACAAATTGTTAATTTGATATATTAATTTGTAAAGGTCTAGCATACAAATTAAATTTTTTAATGTAGTTCATCATTCATATAGCCTATTGTAAACGCTACTTTTTGTAATAAAGTCCTATTTGATTGTGATGGCTGGTTTTGTGTTGTTGAATTGGTTTAAATTAGTTGTGCTGTTATTGAGTACGAAATTAAGGCTATGATTAAATTGTATTGCGGTTTATCTGTTATGGTACTTGTTAAAAGTCACTAACACAATCGAATTGATGTGGAAAAATACAGATAAAATGTGTTTATCAAACATGATTTGGAGACATTTGTAGGCCAATATTATCTATTCGAATGGGAGTTAATTTCCTTGGGCATTGCTATTTAATTGTAACTTTTGTGTATGACTTGCAGTAAAGTTAGTAGTCTGTGTCCTTGCATTGTTGGCAGACATACGCCCATTTACTCAAAGGAAATGTATTGTAATGACTGTACAGTGTGGGTCGTTTAATAGTTTACAATGTAACAGTTTTTACAATATAAAAAATAATCAATCCACAGCCCCTCCCCCACCTACCCCAAATCTCTCATTGGTGAAATGTACTGCTCAAAATAGCTAGTTAAGTAACTAGCATATGTATGTGTTGTGGACAGAGTTCTAAATGGCGTTGGCATTCAGGTTGGTTAACTAGCTAGCTAGTTAAGATATTCTCAACGAAATCAATTTATCTATGCACTTTTTGTTTGGGTGTGTAGAACAGATTGTTCAGACTCCTGAAATAATACATCTGATCAAAATAGATTTCCATTAATAAAGGACATGGCTTTTTTCCCCTCCGCCATCCAAAACAATGAATCTCTGCACTATGGGTACAACTCCCCATAAATTGACAACCATAAGACCCATGTTTGAGGTGCTGACAGTACTGTGATCTGATTTAAGTACTGTAAGCCACCTGGTCTTTCCCTCCCCAAATATGATGACCATCAGAGTGAGCATTCTCAACTTATAGGCTATTATGCCACCTGCCCCCCATTCGGAATGACCTAATTTGGCTGTTTCAGAGAAGCGGTATGTCTAAAGAAATCTCATTTGCAGTAAAACTGTACTAGATATCTCCATACAATCAGTGGTTTTTGTTCAATAGCATGTTAGGCCATTCAGTAACAGTATATTTGAAAGGAACCTATGTTTTTCTGATAAATGAGAGAAAAGTAAAGGAGTCCTCTTTTCCTATCACCACAAAGTACAATTTCCGCCTAAACTAAACCTATGTTTACAGGACTATATTTCAGTATTCTTTTAGATAAATTACATTCTGACTCTTTGGTGATGTAGGGGCTATGTTTACAGGACTATATTTCAGTATTCTTTTAGATAAATTACATAAGAGATATGTAAATGAAGATAAGAGTGAGCATTCTTAAGTTATGGGCTTTTTTGGCACCATTCCCCTATTCGGACTGGCCTAATTTGGATCTTTTTCAGAGATTGAGGTAAGTCTAAAGAATAGGCAAAAAAACGAATTCTGCCCAAAATAAAAGTCCACAACAATCAATTTCATTAATGGGAGACATATGGGATATGAAAAAACACTGTTGTGTTTTGTTCTAACTCGAGTGGGGGGTACCTCAAAATCTGAGGGCCCCTCCTGCTAGACTATCACTTAAAACTGACTTCAGACCTGCGCTCACGGGCAACTTCCACCTACACAAAGTTCACTCACTGAATGACAGTCAGACAGACAGTGTTAGAAGTATCCTGACTCTCGTAACCGCCTCCCGGTACTGGGTGAACCTGTAGAGGATTGACACGTTGTAACAGGCGGGCACATGGAATCACAGAACGGGCGGACCGGCGAAAAGACAACTCTGTCATCAGCAGTGCCGTGTCCGCAGTTCCGATTTAACAGCGTGCAACAAGTAGAATAACATACTAATATTGTCATTTCTATAAGGTATAGCAAACTAGCTATGTAGCAGTAACGTTAGCTACTGTTGTGTGAACGGAGAGATTCATCTATCCAGCAGAAAAATACAATTACAAGGTAAAGTACAGTAATAGGGTTGCCATCTGCCCCGTATTAGCAGGGACGTCCTGTTTTTGGGCCAAATTTGGCTCGTCCTGTACGGGACGTTCCTTGTCCCGTATATCAAAATACCAGTCAGACATCAAAATAGAATCCCATCATATTGTAACGGTGTAAATAAGTTCAGTAGTAATGGATGTTAGCTTAGCCACATCGTATGCTAAGTAAGCTTGGGGGCTGCCATTGTTATTGTTATGTGTTCAGTTCCCCATCACCCCTTGTGTCATTGAGTGGATTGGTGTTGTTACCGTGACTGTGTTTGTACGTCTAAAACGTGACCCCTGTGAATTTCTCGTGTTCTTGGTTATGTCCTGCGTCTATAAGCTTTGTTGTAGTAAAGCTGGTAGCGGGATCATGGATCATAAAAAAGCAAACTTTCCTGAGTCTTCCTTCAGCAGTCGCCGTTAGAATTTACAGTAGGCTATATTGATTTACATCCGTACAACACCATACCCACTTCACCACCAGTGCCCCGCCTTCTGTCCCGTATTTGGATGATAGAAAGTTGACAACCCCATACAGTAATGTAATATTAGCTGCACAGTAAGAAGATCGTAGCTAGCTTCTTGGCTATAATATGGTAATTAACTATAGTTGCTAGATACCTCGCTAGCTACGGCAACGTTAAGTTGGCTAAAGGTATCTTTGCAGAAGTTGAATGTGAGTCAATGAATTAACGCTAGGTCTACCACTAACGTTATAGCTAGCTACACATAGCTAAATACATTGTCTGCCACATTTTT
The DNA here is from genome assembly GCA_029706075.1 of Aldrovandia affinis. Lineage (NCBI taxonomy): Eukaryota > Metazoa > Chordata > Actinopteri > Notacanthiformes > Halosauridae > Aldrovandia > Aldrovandia affinis. The sequence goes on from JAINUG010000148.1 coordinate 682,578, forward strand.
CAATCACGTTATGATATAAGCAACCATACGTTTTGCTAGTTGAACCATACTAGTTGAACGTTTGCAGGATTTTAATAATTTAAAACTATATTTTCTTACCCCTCAACACCGCCGTACACAGATACCATGATTTCGCTTCCTGTTTTAGGGAATGTCATGTGACACGTAACAGCTATACTTCCCCTGATGATACTCGTACGTTATACTGACCCTTAGTCTACTTTATTGCTTATTGTTTTACACTGTATCGGCCACACCCTTTACACATTATGATAGGACTGATTACAGGACTGATTATCAAGAAACAAGGCTTTGATTAGATTAAATGATTTGCAGATAAAGATAATTATATGACACGAATCACACTGTGAAAACAGTATAATGCATGCATGCAGTGAATATGCCCCAAACAGGAGGCTGGAATCTTAATGTTTAGGAACATGCTGGTCTGTCAGATAAAGTTACAAAAAGGCACTGACAAATGCAGAACTTGGGACTGCAAGAGCAACTCCTCTGGTTGATTGGGCACCTGCCTGGGCCTGCACCGCCTGCATATTAAATGCATTTATACCACCTGCGCAACAGATCTAAGACTTCCAACCATGTAAAAGTCCCACGTTTAGTTCCCACAATACAGGTGGTAAACGTATCTTATTAGGTCTCTCAGGCAGTGGTTCCCAACCCTCTCCTTGGGAACCCCCAGCCTGTCCATATATGTGTTAAATTTCACCATCAGCGCACCTGATTCAACTAATCAATGCTCATTAAGTAGTTAACTAGTTGAATCGGTATGCTGGTGGTGGAATTGATCAAATATGGAACGACTGAGGGTTAGCGAGGAGAGGCCTGGGAAAGCTCTTTGCAAAACAAATAAAACATAGAAAAGAGCCACCAGGATCAGTCATAATAGAATAAACTGAGAGTAACAGAAATATATGAAATACGAGCTATTTTTTGCAAGAATACAAGGTCCAATCCATCTCCAGAGCTAGGGGTAAAATTGGCCCCAAACCAAACGTTTGTATGCAAAGTGTGTACAAGAATGTACAAACACATCAAAATGATAGGTTTATTACCCCAAATTAGGAAAAGTCAGTGTTCAATGAATGACATTCAATTCGGTGTGTCATTTTATCAATGTGACTCTGAAAACTAGGGACAAGCTTATTTTTAAAAGATTATTATCTTGAGCGATTTTCCGTAGCCCAATAGATATTATTGATGGCACAATCAATGGTATGTAAGCGATATAACCTGTTGAAAATCCGAAGCACACAACCTCCCTCCCCCCTGTGGCCATTTTATGCCAAATGTTGTGCTGGTCGCATTTCTCAAATTTCTCAAGTGCCGTACACATCTTTCCACTAGAAGGGAGCACTAACATCACCGACATCTTGTATTTTATTGACTGGTGCCACCATGTTGAGCAGAGCCTGCAGATTAATAGGAAGATAGTGGACGGGCTGACATAACGTGGTTGATGCGAAGATCCCAATAAGTTCAAATATGCATACAACAAATATCTGAATCAGTCACTGACACACACTCTCAGTAAACACAACCACAGTACACACAAATAAAGAGTTTATGGAATGCATTTATTGGTCAGAAACTACAAGTCAAACGACGTTAACGTAAAACATTTACAGAAATGTAAATGAAAAAAAAAAAAAAGAGTCTTTAAAAAACATTACCCCTGCTCAGCACAAGCATGCTCACATTGTGTGTTAAAGAATACACAAACTACTGTGAGCTGCTTGCAGATATGCTTTTAAGTATTACATAGATCTTTGCACAATCATATCAGTGGAGCTAAAATATGTATTAATTAATCAATGAATGAATGAATTAATTAATTAATTAACCAGACACTGAACGCATAACAGTCTGGCCCTTGTGATTGGCCATGTTTGGTGCCCGAGCCAATAACATACTAGATAGCTAGTTTGGTAAAAATAGCAATCGGGCTCCCTACCCTGAATACGAATCAATATTGTATCATTATTGGTCATCTGACAATTTTATATCCTGCTGTAAATGTATGTAACAGCAAGCAGGAGATTAACTGTGGATGGGGAAAAAGCTTCTTAATCTTATATTACTGAGGTTTCTCCACTGTTGGAAGTAGAGAACACTCATAATGTCTACGAGAAACAACATATCTTCAGTGCTTCCCCTTGAGAGACTTTATCTCTCAAGGGGAAGAGATAAAGGACTTTATAAGGACTCGCCAAGAATAAAAATGAATAAAAATGCATTTAAATACTGAAATAAATACATTATAAAAAGGTAAAATTTGTTAAATTGAAGATCTGGGCACATATTCATAAAGCATCTGAGAGTAGGGGGTGCTGACCTGGAATCGGGTCTCCCCATGGGCCCTGGGCTCATATTGTGAAACACTGCTGACCTAGGATCAGGTCTCCCCATGGGCCCTGGGCTCATATTGTGAAACACTGCTGACCTAGGATCAGGTCTCCCCATGGGCCCTGGGCTCATATTGTGAAACACTGCTGACCTAGGATCAGGTCTCCCCATGGGCCCTGGGCTCATATTGTGAAACGCTGCTGACCTAGGATCGGGTCTCCCCATGGGCCCTGGGCTGATATTGTGAAACACTGCTCACGCTTACGTGGCTCGTCTTTCACGGCCTAAGTGAAACCGTACGTATACTACATAGAGGAACCGTTTTTAATGAAACCAGTTCGTGGTCTTTAAGGAGCTTGGGATTACAATGGCCAAGACACAAGCACAATGCACGGAGGCTGTGGGGTGACAGGGAGACAGTCTAGGAAAGTCCTTGGCTGACTCAAAAGAAGGTCTACAGTGTGCGTATGACAGGCGTGTGTGTGTGTGTGTGTGTGTGTGTGTGTGTGCGTGTGTGTGTGTCTGAGAGAGGGAGAGAAACAGAGTGCAAGAAATGGATTTGGCCTGGGTCAGCTGACCAGCGTTTGGTCTAGTTGTCATTGCCCGAAGACGGTGTTGAGCTGCTGGGTGACCCGGATGAAGGTGGTCCTGCGACTCAGCTCCTTTAGTTTGGCCGCGCCCACGTAGGTGCAGGTGGAGCGCACGCCTCCCAGGACGTCCCGCACCGTCACCTCCACGGGTCCCTTATACAACACCTCCACTGTCTTCCCCTCTGAGGCCCTGAAAAACACACACACACACAGGGGTAATACAGATGTTACACAGCTCCACCACTGCAGTCTCTCTCACCCGTAACGACTGCCGCCTGACTCGAATCTGTAATTTCACGCTCACCTGTGATATCACCTTTACACGTGTCCTGACTCTCACCATAACGTCGCCTTGATACTTGTGCTCTGGTTCTCGAGTGTAATATCGCTGCCTTATCTTTACTATGACTCTCACCATAATATCACTGTTACTTTCGTGCTCGCCGCGATACGAGTATAACACCTTTGACATCACAATCGTGTGTAGTATCAGCCTCACCTACACTCTCACATGTAATGGCACACTCACCTATACGGATTCTCACCAGCGCCCTCACCTGTAACGCACGCTCACCTGTAATCTGCCACTCCTCCGGCGTGTTTCTTCATGGCAGTGTCGGAGCTCATGCCGTAGAACAGCTTGTACTTCTTCCCATTTTTCTCGATGACCTCGCCCCCGCTCTCAGAGTGACCCGCCAGCATCCCGCCAAGCATCACAAAATCCGCTCCCGCACCTGCATCGCAGACGTGTTAATGCACACCCAGCGAACTTGTGCACTGCGTCGTCGAAACGAAAAGGCAACGTCAACGGAACAATGTGCTTTTAAAGAGATGTTGTGACGGCTATGATGTTAGCTGGTGGCCTTAATATATTTCATCAGTGCAGTTAATCAATGCAGCGATACACACAGTTAAGCATCACAACCAACCACTACACGTTCACAAGAGTCAGCTCTCTGGTCCTTTACAGACTTTTAAGGCATTAAGTCATAAATCACACAGAACAGCCAACAACTGGCATTAAAACTCACCAAAAGCCTTCGAGACATCGCCTGGGCAAGTGCATCCTCCATCCTGTAAAAGGAGTGAGTGTGAAGAGAGAGAATACATTAATGCTTATGGTGAGGTATTCTGTGATAAAAAACAACAATTGTTCGTTTTCAAAGTATATTATGAGATATTATATGATTATCTGACATCCCACTGGATTGTGGGTGACACAACTTTACAGAATGACTCACAAAGATGAGGTAAGAGTAAACACTGCAGGTAATATGGCTCGCAGAGATGATGTAAGAGGGTAACTACTGTAATCATGGCTCAGACTGATGATGCAAGGTTGTAACTGCAGCAGTCATGGCTGAGAGAGACGATCAAATAATGCATCTCCGAGCTAAACATGGCAATTGGTGGCAACTGTGGCTCACAGTGATGATGCGAGAATGTAAATCGGTGGTAACTGCGGCTCACAGAGATGATGTGTCCCCCCAGGCCATGTGCGGCGTCAGCACATTCGATCACGGCGCTCAGCTGTGGGTATCCAACTCCTGTCTTCATACGAGTGGTACACACAGAGCCTTCAGACAAGAGACAGACGGGCGGATATTACACTGGGAACTACAATGTATATGCCATTACCACATCGCTCCAACGAAAGAGCCATCATACGCACTGTTCTGCTGTTAAACTGCACGCCCAGCTACCTTGGTCACTCATTATTTTGCTGTAGCAATACTGCAACATTAACCGAATGCTGCCACATTAAAGATGTATTGACGGCAGTGTTAGCATAATGGTTAGGGAACTGGGCTTGTAACGCAAAGGTTGCAGGTTCGATCGCAGGTGGGGGTACTGCCGTTGTACCCTTGAGCAAGGTACTTAACCTGGATTGCTTCAGTAAAATATCCAGCTGTATAAATGGACTGTATGTAAAGAAATGTGAAACTGTGTAAGTCGCTCTGGATAAGAGCGTCTGCTAAATGCCTGTAATGTAATGTAATGTAATATTGAGAAAATGTATTAAGTTAGCTGGCTCTTGAGAAGTGCTAGAGACCAGGAAAGAAACTGTCAAAAGTTTAAAAATGCCAATCAGTAACGAGACACCAGAATGACAATAAGGGGTAAGAAAGGCCGATTATGACATCACCTGGTCCAATGCCCACTTTGATGATGTCAGCACCCGCGAGAATCAGCTCCTCCACCATCTCCCCAGTGACCACGTTCCCTGCCTTTGACAGAGGTGGCATTACCGTCATCCTCCTCATCACCACAATAACCGTTACAACCGTCACGAAGATCATCATCTTCACCACTACATCCAAAAATGACAATCAGTCATTACCACCTGCAAAATCATCGCCGTCAACATCATCCTCCAAAACCGGCATAATCATCACCATCACAGCCCCCAAAATAATTCTGCTCATTATCGCTCTACAACTGGAACATCCACAGGAGCTCTTCCTCTGGGAGCGGGCGTCAGAGACTGACCATGATGGTGTGCGAAGGGAACCTCTTCCGCACGTCTTTGACGAAGTGCACAAAGTGCTCAGAGTATCCGTTGGCCACGTCCACGCAGATGTACTGCAGCTGGGGCACTGCGGCCACAATGGCGCCCAGCCTGTCGAAGTCCCCCTCGCTGGTCCCTGTGCTGACCGCTACACTCTGGAGACAGACAGCTGGGGGGTTAATGCAGTGCACACTGTATAATGTGATGTGTACAACACCAGAAGAAAGCCAAGAAAGAGTTACACTGCAGTGCAGACGTGTTAAACAGCCAGCAAACTTTCCACAACGCTGTAAAAACAAAGCGGCATTAATGGAACAATGCACTTTTAAAGAAAAAGGCCACCAGCTGGTCACAGTTTATGTAAAGAATGAAGCACCAAGAGACAAACAGCTTTTCAAACTTTTTTTTGGCGCCAGCTCAAAATGATGACAAATCAATATCTGGCAGACACCCTTAGGTTCCCTCCCCAGCCACTACACCACACACCCTATACACTCACAAACTCAATGAAAAACTACTGACAAACAATAACAAAATGACATTCGGGCAGTAGTTGAAGTTTTTATGATGCTGAAAACAAATCTTTTGCAGTTTTACATCTCTGCAAAGGTGTAACAGCAATTTTAAGCGAATTTGTCTAGCTTTATAGTGCCATCGTGTGTTTTGATTGGGCCAAAACTTTAGGGCTGGAGTCTTGATGAAAGTGTCAATGTAAAAAACAAGTTTCATCCCTTTATGTCAAACCATTTTGGATTTATAAGCATGCGTGTGAAAAGCCATGCCATGCTGCAAGTTCATTGGCTGATGAATCAATTTTCTGTTATAGTGCCACCAGCTGGCCAATCAGCACCAAAACTGCTCTTTGGGCCATTTTCATGAGCCTCTATCAATGTGCCATGTTTTGTAAAAACAGGCAGTTTTGGAGATATTGGGGGAATGGTAACAATAAAACCAGCAAATAAAATAGGGTGCCTACGCACCTTAAGTGCTTGGCCCCATAAATATAAACACTTTACCTCCAGGCAATCAGGGTTCTGGGCAGCAAAGTCCTTCCAGTCATCCAAAGAGTAGTGCTTGTGAATGGTTGTGAAGAGAGTGAACTGGGGAGGGGGAAAGACAGGCACTGTTTAAAATCCTACCTTTAAGGAACTCCTTGGGTTAACTGCTTATGAAAAATGTTCAATACTACAACCATCGTCATTCATTCAAATGTGGGGTTGGTGGGAGTGGGGTAGCTTGTGGGCGGTGTGTGCATGACTGTGTGGGGGAGGGGTATGTTTGTGTGTAGGGGAGGGGCGTATTTGTGTGGAGGAGGGTTGCATTTCAATGACTGTTTTAAGCTAATCACGCATGCCTGCGGTACCTTGTGTAGAACCTGGGCCATCTCAAAGGTTCCCACAGTGTCCATGTTGGCCGCGACGATCGGTATACCCGTATAAGTCCCCTTGGAATTCCTAAAGGTGAAACTGCGCATCAAGTCCACCTGCCACAGAGACCACCACAAGAAAACAAACAAATAAGATATAATGGTGACATAGGTTAGATCCACAGTTTGCAGGTCTGCAGCACAAACACATTCCACTGACCAATAAACAGTGCTGGCTCAACAGGTTTTCAGAGAGATGGGAGTCAATGGGCTATGGGGGATTTTAACCGAGATCCAAATTAACCAACTTGGAAATTTGCATTCCAGGTGATGGTGGGGGAGGGGGGTTCTCAGAAATGATCATTCTCCAAAAAATTGGTTTTAAAAAATCCCAAGCATCTAGAATTGCGCACTGCTTAAGACCCTACCTCACTGCGGGACTTCAGCGTGCTGCGTTTAGGACGTAGCAGGACGTCCTTGAAGTCCAGCTTGATGTCGTTCTCTATGCGAGGCATGTTTCTGTCGCGTGGTGTGTCTCTCTCTTCCTGTCGATCTGAAAAGTAAGGGGTGTAGTCAGTTGCTTCGTTATTAGTGTAACACCGACGAAAAGCATGTCCTACAGGTGTTATACAGATCCCCTCCCCAAATGACAACGCAACCAGTCAGTATTACAAAATAGAGTAAGTTTTATTAACAAATGCGTAGTAAAGACATATACGTCCGCCCAACAGAAATGGGGAGTGGGGTGCGCACATTGCTTAACGTTACGTTGCTCTCTAAAATCAGGCATCGACGTTTGACAAAAAAATTATATGAACAGCCATCTAGGCTACATAGCAACGTATTGCACAGAGAAGCTAAACGTTACCTGGCGAAGTAGCAAGTTACAAAGAGGACAACTCATCTGTTATTGCTTGTTTGCTAGCGAAATATAAGTGCGTGGTTATCTTGTTTAGCTAACTAAATACACATTCCTTAATTCCTGCTATTCAGACTGTTGCAATCACAGCTATTTGTTTTAGGTTATCTTGCAACCAGGCGAAATGCTCAGCTGCTCGGCTGGAACTTCGATCTGGCTACCCTGATAGTCAGATTTCAAGGTTAGGAAATAACTTACAGCCCAACTCCTCCCAAAATATTAGAAAGCTAATTTACTAGCACTGACGAATTAAATAAAGCTGTATTCATTGTTCAAACAAATATAACTTACCTTTCCAGATCTGAATAAAGTTATGAACGTCACTATCAACTCCACAGTAAGTAGGATAATTGGATGTTTGTAAAGCTCCAGTTTCCGGGATAACTGTATGAAGCCCGGTTCATTTAAGAGTTTCACTTCCGTTGTCGCCAAAGAGCAGATATTTCAAAATAAAAGTTACAACTTCATCCATAAGTAAACTGTATTTTAACTATTTGTGATAGCGATACTAAAGAAATTGCTTGGAATCTGCAAATATTGAAATAAGAATGTATTTAAGAAATAATTACTTTGTATTATCTTGTAAGTCGCTCTGGATAAGAGCGTCTGCTAAATGCCTAAAATGTCTGGATGAAAATTCAAAATAAAAGCAGAACTGTGAACTGCTTGAGACCATAGAGTTATAATACAACTAGAGGGCACACCTCTTATCTTTCCAATTGGTTACTTCTGTAACTGCATGGGGGCTGCCATTGGGGACATTTCCATTTTCGTGCAGCCAGTTTTCTTCTCCTGTTGAGTGTTTAAGAGGTGCAAATGCCAACATGAACGATTTACCGCTACTTGTGCTTCCAGAGTGTTTGTTCCTTCAACCAACACCATAGACATAAGTTAATTTGACCGACACATTCTGTATATAGCACTACCTGGGGTGCTGGAATGTTTGGTCACTAAGAATTACCCAGTGTAAGTAATATATGCCATTTAGCAGAAGTCTGATAGTGCAAGAAGTGTTTGAAAATGTGATGGAAAAAGTAGGCTATTTTGCGACCTTCCGCAATCGGTCAGGACCGGAATCACTTGCGATCTTCCGCAAGAGACTCAAAACCCACCTTTTCAGACTCCACTACCACTGAACTCTGTACATCTAGCTAATTGTCATCACCACTGCCTACTTGCTCAACACTATATATCCCCACTTACTCCTCATCATTTTTTTGTAAAAAAATTACTAACCTTTTCCTTCCCAGTGTTACAGGTATGGCTGGCAGTGTAGTGTAATGGTGAGGGAGCTGCGCTTGTAACTGAGAGGTTGCAGGTTCAATTCCCAGGTGGGGCACTGCCATTGTACCCTTGAGCAAGGTACTTAACCTGAATTGCTTCAGTAAAATATACAGCTGTATAAATGGATTGTATGTAAAAAGAAAAATGTAAACTGTGTAAGTCGCTCTGGATAAGAGCGTCTGCTAAATGCCTAAAATGTCAAATGTCAAATGGTACGCATGTCTATAGATGATGTCTGTCGCTGTACTACTGCACTGATCTCTTGCGCGAACTATGATTGTTCCTACCATGTATTTATGCACATCTTGTAAGTCGCTCTGGATAAGAGTGTCTGCTAAATGCTTAAAATGTAAATGTAAATGTAAAATATAGGCCTACTTTTAAAATGTATGACAATGGATAATAGTTTACCTAGAGCCATAAAGCAAACTCAAATCACAGTGCACATCCATAACGGAATGTCATAGCCCATAGCAGTATTACCATATAAGAGGCTACATCTAATGTATGCTGTGCATTTTGTTAGGCAAAACAGGCAGGTCTACTCACTTGTGCCAGTAGATGGCAACATGCATTTTAAGACCAGATCAATTCTATAGATAAGCGTACTATCATTCTATGGCCCAAAAAACAGTAAGTGACATTGACTAGTCCCACTCAGTTGACTACTCCAAAATTACTCATGCAGCACAAATCATTCCGGTATGTGCACCCTCTAGTAGTTTTGTAGCCCAATGCTTGAGACAAACAATGAAGTCTGGCAGGTAAAGCCGCTTCTTCCAGCCTTCCACCCACCTGCACCACTGCATTCTGGGAACTTAAGTTTCTATCAGTGGTGGATGAAGTACACAAACACTTTACTTGAGTCAAAGTAAAGATTGTACTTTGTTACCATCCACCACTGGTTTCTATACACCACTCAGGTTCTGTCAAGATCAAGTATATGAAAAAAGTTTGTCTTGGCAAACGATCAGGTTTTTATCAGCAGCAGCTGTCATAATCATAGCAATCTTTTATGATGGCAAGGCTCACTAAAACATATTCAAAAAACTATTTGAGCCACTCCTTACAGTATCCAACAGTCTCTAACCTAGTTGCACATAATTATTGTGCCTTGAATGCTGCCCTTTTGGACTCCATAGGGCACGGCCCCAAAACAACACACCAGTCATAGAGGTATATCAGCCTCATCCACTATTTGGCACTGACCTGACAACAAGCCCTGACCACCCATAGCATTCTATTCGCAAGTCCTTGGTGGTAGAGCACCGCATGGCAGCCCCCTCTGGAAAAGAACAATACTTACAATACTTATACCAACTAAACTGACCACAGCCTCGACATTGGCTAAATTAAATGTACCTACCTCACCCGAAGCTCCATGGGGAGAACCTCCAACAAAATGGAAGAAGATCCAGTGGATCTTCAAAAAGACTTAATGATTCTTTCTGCCAAGTGCTGCTTGCACTAATCCTACACACTCACACGCATGCACGCGCGCACGCATACACACGTGCACGTCTCTCGTCATCTCTGCCTATAAATGCAGCAAGCAGAGCTGGACATAGAGAACAATGCATACGATTGTGAGAGGTGTCCTTGGGTCATCCTTGCCTTCTTCTTGCCTTTGTCCCCCTCAGTGAAAAGTCTGTAACTGAACATTGATGGGTTTGTTCCATTCACACAGAGGAATAGAATGATTTATTTATGTGGGGAAGGGGGTGTTTTCCTTATATATTTCCAATATTATTATTAATATTGTAAGAAAAGAGGAAAATTGACAGATTCATGGTAAATATAAATGCATGTTCATATATGAGTACCTGGAATACATGTACAAGATGATTACTGTATGTAATATAATATATGCCATTTAGTAGACGCCTTTATCCAAAGCGACTTACAGTAGTGAATGCATATATTTTTTATGTATATGTGGTCCCAATGGGAAATGAACCCACAACCTTAGCGTTGTCAGCGCCATGCTGTACCTACCGAGCCAAGCAGAATCACATGAATTATAACATTGAATCATTATGACACAAATATATATTTTCATAAATATAACCATTGCAGCGTGTGTGCTTCCTATCGTTTGGGATCATATCATCTGATGAATGAAAAAAATACAAATAAAAATTGCTTTTATTGTAACAAGCTAAATTCAGATCCTCCCGTAACATAATACAGTTATATGTTTCACAGGGAGACTTGCAAGGGCGATCACAGAACCTCCCCAACCTATGTAGCGCTAGCAGGATCCATGTACGTCCGCGCGGTCTTGCAATTTTCTACCTATGGAATGAAAACAGGACTCCACACTTTAGCGGCGTACGTGTACATAACTTGTCTGAGATTTTATTTTCACTTTTGTTCTCTTTTTTGCCGCGAATGTATTCATAATGCAGATTCATAGTTATTTGAATTGATATTGAATAACTTATTTGTTGTATTGTTAATCAATTTTACATGTGAATGATAACAATTTCCGTGGTTGGGTGCGTTTCGTTGACCTTCAATACGTGAATTGGTTTTGTTCTTCTTTTACATAATAATTGAGAGATCTAAGGTAAGCCTTACAAATAAACCTTTTGACAAAATATCGCATTTAGCTGCCAAATTTAGGCTACTAATAGAAATTAATACTAATTCAAGATTAGCTATTTCCCGTGTTTCAGAAATCCAAGATTTCACACTAGTATCACACATCATCAGTATCATGCTCCATGCCTGCTGGGGGAAGATTAGAAATAGTGACTATTTTGTGTTGTCATTTATTTTTGTGTCTTGTTTCTGTGATACAAATTCAGGACCACATCCCCCACTATACACTGTGGAAATAGACAGGAAGTAGAGAGAGTTGCTCCAACAAACAACGTAGCTACCTAGTCATTCTAAAATGTCAGTGGTGGCTAGCTAACCAGCTAGCGACAGGAGGGTACCTTCTATGACATAAACTGAAGAAAATTCCGGTAAGTTAGGTGTCGACTGCTGATAGTGTGTTTAATACACAATAGTAATATATACTCCGAAACAAATGATATTTATCAGCGTCTTGTGCCATTGTTGGCACTGGCCCGGTAATTTTCTGATACCAGTTAGGCTTGATGTACCCACACGTCTTGTAGTTCCGAAAACGTTCATTCATATCGTAAAATTGAAAACCTACTGGGGCTAATTAGGTTAACATTGTACTGCTGTTTTTTGGAGCCGTGGTGGTAGAATGGAATTCTACGAGACAGTGTATAATTCGCTGAGAGAAATCTCCCGCACCACTTTGACCTGCCTACATATGGTATGAAATTAAAGGTCTAGCCCGCTAACATTAGTTAAGAGTGGATTTCCCGTCTCCCACTAGCTGGTTAGTTAGCTAGGGCTTTTCCTTCTCTTAAATTCGCTAGATTTGAAAGACACTATCGAGCTGTTCGTTGTTTTGGTGTATTTGCTATTGCTGACTTTTACGTTCCTGTAAAATGGAATGAAGCTATTGTATGAAGCCTGTGTGGAAAATAAACTAAAATACCCCAGCCGGCTGACTATGGTTAGCTAAGTTAGATAAATCAGTTTACAGCCCTATAACTAGACAATAAAGATCTATTCTATGATTGATGGGCTGATTGCACGTGGCGCGGTTAGCTGTACAGTCCAGATAAAAGTTTGACATTGCACTAATTATATTAACATATATATATTTATATTATTAAATACTCTGAGGTCATTACCAGTAGCTAATTCACATTCACGCGTCGATTAAACTGAAATAATAATAATGTTGGTAGCTATTCGCACACTTTAAACAGTAAGTTGTCTTACAGATAAGGTGTCGACCAAAAAGTGAACACTGGCATGTCTCCTTAAGCTGGGTTGCTCGTGTTGTGAAAAAAAAAGTTGTTGCCATTGTGCTCTAATTTTCCTTCTATGACGAAACGTGTCTTAGAGATTGGAGTATTGTTGGTGGGGAATGTTAATTTGTCTCTCAATGAAATTGGTATTATTTGAGAGTTGTCATATTCAATTAAACACCACTGGACACGTGAGAAATCAGATGTCCTATATCTCATACAATTGTATTGGTCAAAGAAGATGCACACCTGAGGATATTGCAACATGAGATTCCACAGCATTGTAACTTCACATTTTCAAGATTTCAGTATTCAATTTGTTAAGTTATTTTGGCTGCATCTACTAACTGTACTTATTTTGGACTATATGTACTATATGTTGTACCAAATGGAATGCTGGATACAAGTTCTGCAAGTTTAGGAACGATGTGGTAGAGGAATTCACAGTGCATGGACTGGTTTCAGAAAGATGCATGCTAAGCCAGGCTATTCTCTTCTGTGTCATTCTGAGCTTAATTACAAACTGAGCCCCTCCCTATTGTAACAAAGTGCTGCTCCATTGTTAACCAATAATGACCGTGTTCAGTTTCAGTGTTTGCTCCTCCCCAAGTCATCCCAGGTCCTGCACCCAGGTTTCAGTGTTTCATTTGTGAACAGTGATGGTCTGGTTGGGAACTTATTTCAAGTATTTTGGTGCTTTTGGGAATCCTGTGGCTGTAATGTGTGAATCTGATGTGATGTTCCCTCTAGCACTGTATTCTGCTCTCCTACCCCCTACCCCTCCCCTCCCACTGTGCTGTTTTCTCACCCCGAAGAGCTGCACCCTCCTCCTCCTCCTTCAGACCCTGTGATGTCGCCCCCCTGTGGTGGCTTCCTGTCACAGTACACCCACCACCACCTGGTTGCCTTCCTCCTCACCTTCTTTAGGTAAATACAGAGCCTGAATGTTTGAGCTGCAGCCAGACACCTGAAAAAGACTGTTCACTTGTGCATACACACACTTGGGTGTGAGTGTGGTAAATACCGTCACTGTGTTTGGTGCCCAATCACACGCTAATCTTTGTGCAACTGATACTGGACTGTGATGCCTCCTGTTTTATCAGTTGCAAATGGTACAATGGGGACAGACCCACCAGAAGGAGAATGTTCTGGGGAAAGATGTCATCACTTTTATCCCTGGGGGGCCAAGGGAAGGTATCAGGTCTTTCGTTAGGAAGCAGAGTCAGTGTGGCCAAGGAACAGGAGATGGTGGGTGTTTTAGCAAAGCCTTCTGTTCTGTGCCTGCTGTTATAATTTCCCACACCCCCTTGAGGCTGACACTACCTAACCCCTACACTATGACCTTTGACCATCATGAGGCAAAGTTGAACAGCTGTGAAGAAGATTTCCTCCGTTTGGCACATGTTCACCTCCCTTTCCAAACCGTTTAGTGATTCATTGCTCTATGAAAAACTCCTAGCACTGTGAACATCATCATCCAGAAAAACATTGATTTTTCTGCATTGCTTATTGTTGTGCATTCTTCCCGGTCTCCAGCTATGTGCTCCTGCACTCCTCACGGAAGACCTTCAGCAATGTGAAAGTGAGCATCTCGGCTCAGTGGACCCCCTCTGTTCAGAATGGGAGCAGCCCAGCCTTCTCCCCCGGGGAGGTATGTGTGCAGGATGTAGATACACTTCCTGAGCTCGGCGTCAGATGCCCTCGCCCCAGTTTCTGACCACTAATCAGGGGCCCAGATTAGGGTAAAAGTCATACTTGTCAAAGGGCAAGTATCTTAGAAAAGATACTTGTCCTTCCTAAAAGTTACTTGTCCTTGGTTTATTCACCTTCCAATTTTCCTGGAAAGTGCGATCTCTGCTCTCTGAATCATATTTTTGCTGAGTTTTTAGCTGATCTTCTTTGGTTTTAGCCTTTTTAGTGGGAGGTGGACTTGCACCCTCCATAAATCTCCACATCTTTGAAAATGCGATCACTGCGTTGTTAGGGTTGCCACCTTTGACTTCTGAAAATCCGGGACACTTTTTTGGGGGTGGGGTTGGAAACCATATGCACTTTGTAACCATTGTAACCTAATCATTGTAGCCACACTTTGTAACCATTATAGCCTACTCTTATGCTCTATTCCGATGTTACATAGTAAAGCCTCTTACCTATATTTGCGCTGACATACTTGCACTTGCAGAAGCACTCGCACTGTAGACGCACTCGCTTAAAAAGGGGTATTTAATACATTAGCTAATATGAAAAAATGATTGCTGGCCAAAATTAACTGATGCATTATCGGCACCATAGACACTAATTTGACTGACAGACAGGCCATTACTTTCTGTGATGTTGACAATCTGCTCCTAAATAGCTGTGTTAGTTTCCTCAGGGTCTTCGTAAAATTCCAATAGTCCATACTTAACACCCTCTGCTTCATGGAAATACTGGACTGTGTATGGGTAAAGTTTAGCGTGGCCAGAGTTTGATGCCTCAGAACACAGAAAGATAAGGAGCGTTTTTCAACTCTAGCTAATCGTTTCTGGCTGTAATGTTTAGCACTAACCTTATAGCCACAGTCTGTAGATAAGTAGGTGTTTCCATGCCGAACGCCATGATATACTGAAGTTAATTCCGCTACTGCAATTCTGTCCTCCTCAGATGAACTCTTTTTTTGTCATGAATGTTGCAATGCTCAGATTCCTGCGTTCACTTTTCCATGCTTATTTGACTTTGTGTGCATTTCAAGTGCCTTACCTTCATATTTGACTACTATTTTTTACAAGACAGGTTGCAGAAAATGAATCGCCTTGGGTAGGTCTTACCCATTCTGTAAAATATTCTTTTTTGGCCCATTCGGTGTTATGTTGTACAAAGTTTTTTCTTTTTGGTTGGCTGGCTGCTGCTGTTATCCTCCTCGTCTGTTTCTCCCCCCATAATTTGGAAAAGTATAAGCAACAAACTAAAATGTAAACGTGTAAATGTTTTTGAAAAGCAGTTTGGTGACGTTACTGTTACTGAACCAATGTTGGAACTGCCGCACGCACACGCAACCCAGGCAGTTCCTAGGCGATAAGGTTACACTCTCAGTTTGGCTTCCAAACAAATAAAATGACCTGGTTTTGTTTTTGCGACTTGTCATTGGATGCATACGATAGTCACATTGACAATCAGGAAGAAAACAGCAGAGATAATCTTTTTAAATTTTTTTAGCACAGAGAAATGAAACAAGTCTGATGAAAGATCAGATTTCTTAGAAACACAGAGAGAAATGAAACGAGTCTAATGAAAGCTCAGATTTCTTAGAAACAGTCATGAAACGATAGAAGTGCATTTTGACTAAAAACCGGGACAATTAGTGTCCCAGAAAGGAATACAGATTTTCCGGGACAGTCGCTCAAAAAAGAGAACAATCCCGGAAAATCCGGGACGGGTGGCAACCCTATACGTCGTATGTAGCCCAAATATAGACACGACGGTTGTTATTTATTTTCTACACTGATATTTATGTTTGACTTATGCAGCGTGTGCTCATGGGACTGTGTAGCAGTAAAGCTCTGACAGGTGCCCGCAGGTGGCGTTAGCGACTAGTGCCCTGACTGTACAGTATATCATAACGTACACTCTAGTCGGGACTCGAACGAGATCGATTTTTCCATCCCCAACTAGAGTGTGTTATGTTATCTAATAATTCCTAGATTTAACCGAGCAGGGATGTGGGAATGATTTGTGCTTGGACTGTAGGACGGAGATGAGAAATCACTGCAATCACAGCCATTCTTCAGCCTGGCGGGAGGACTCACTGAACTGAATATAGACAGTAACTAGCTAGCTAGTGTTTACGGATATTGCTTGCTAATTCAAGGCTTGGTAAGTGATACATGCATGATCACTTACTAAGCCTTGCATTACAAGCAACTAGCAACAACAGATATTGATATCCAATGTCCGTGACCTTAATTTTTAGTCATCTGAGACGATAGGACGACTGCTAATCTGGGCCCCTGACTAATGGAGATGTAATGGTTAACTTCCCCTGTGATAACCATTACCAACTATCCTTTCAGAACCCAGTCTGCACAGTGGATTCAAGTAAAGTTGCATGGTGCATTTTTATATGTTTTATATGACAAGCACGCAAAGGGGAGATTTGCAGAACAGCCTTATGAAGGTTGAGATTAGACTATATAGGGTTATAGTGTAATAGCACCACCCATGAGGTCATCTTCACAGTGATGTTCAAATGTTCTGCTCCTTTGTGTGTGTGTGTGTGTGTCTGTGTGTGTGTGTGTGTGTGTGTGTGTGTGTGTGTGTGTGTGTGTGTGTGTGTGTGTCTGTGTGTCTGTGTGTGTGTGTGTCTGTGTGTCTGTGTCTGTGTCTGTGTCTGTGTGTGTGTGTCTGTGTGTGTGTGTGTGTGCACACAGACCTGGGAGGAGAATAAGCTATTTG
Organism: Aldrovandia affinis; assembly: GCA_029706075.1. Taxonomy (NCBI): domain Eukaryota; kingdom Metazoa; phylum Chordata; class Actinopteri; order Notacanthiformes; family Halosauridae; genus Aldrovandia; species Aldrovandia affinis. The sequence continues at coordinate 699,886 of JAINUG010000148.1, forward strand.
CAGACTCTGGAGATGCCACACTGTTCCTGGGGGCTTTGGACTCCATCTTCCTCTTCTCCTATGCTATTGTGAGTGTTGGGTGCCTGTGGGGAAGGTGGGGGGGGGGGGTCTTGGTCATTTCTGACCCCAAACACTAGCACCCCACACAGATGCACACATACCATGAGACCACCCCCCTCACCCGTGCCCACTCCTCCAACACAAAAACATGAAACTGCTTACACACAAACACACATTCTCCCACACAAACACATACAGAAACAGACACACACATACAGAAACATGAAGACATCTGCATACACAGACGCGCACTCACACACACACACACACACACACACACACACACATACAGAAACATGAAGGCCTGGATTCCCAAAACAGCAACTATAAGAAACCGTATAACCTTGCATAGATAAAGAATGTGACCTGTGTGTTCCTCCGATCAGGGCCTGTATGCGAGTGGGGTGATGGGGGACAGGCTGAACCTGCGCTACGTCCTGTGCTTTGGACTGTGTGGCTCTGCTGTGGTGGTGAGTGGGAGCACTGCTTCAGTCAAAGTTGCCACAGACTGTGTACATTCCACCACTGGACATATTCTCAACTAATTGTGTCATCTCGGTCTCTCTCCTATACTCTTCTCTCTCTTTCTTGCATCTGTCTCACTTTCTGTCTCGCTCTCTCGCTGTGCAGGAGTTTGTGTTCGGGACCCTGACAGAATGGCTGCACTTCTACAACATCTACTTTTACTGCTCCCTGTGGGTCCTGAACGGCCTGCTGCAGTCTGCTGTCTGGCCCTGTGTGGTGGCCGTCATGGGAAACTGGTTTGGCAAATCAGGGTAACTGACGCCCCCCCACGTGGATTTGTCTTGAGTAATTGAATGTTCCAGTGGGTATGTGTGTTGAGTAAGGGAATATTCCAGTGGATGTGTGTGTTAGGTAATGGAATGTTCCACTGGATGTCTGTGTTGAGTAGGGGTGTAATGGTACACAAAAATCATGAAACAGAAATCATGGTTTAAGTTATGGTTCGGTACGTTTTCGGTACAGCGGGGAAAAACATAAATGCAAAAGAAAGTTGCTTTTCATTTATTATGAACATTGTAAACAGTGGCTAATTGGCCATAATTTACTGAACAAAGTACTGAAATGCGGACGAGAGGGAACTTCGTAAGCGGGGCTCAATCACTTTTAACATATGTTTAAAACCTGTGTTCTCAACAACGGAGTATGGTCGCAGATCCGCTGCTATAAAAATTCCTACAGCATTTGTTATTGCTTTGGCCCGGTCTGAATTAGCAGCGAGAGGCTGCTTAAATGTCATGGGGAGCTGGGTTTGCACTCCACAGTTTTTTTCCTTGTACCAGTGATATTCACATTCGGGTGATGCCGTCTCAAATGAGTAGTCAACGTAATGCCAGCATCATACCCAGTCTCCCTACTTTTGTGCGATCCACCTGTCTTTGTCCATTGCCACTGTAGTTCACTGTAAAGTTCCCAAACAAGAGCCTTGACTGATATGGGAGGGTCTTCAAGCTCTGGCTTCCCTTTTGCGTTCGCCATACTGACTACGAGGCTGGGCTGTGCAAAGTTAAATCTCTGGTTCAGTGGTTGTGTGCGCTGAACGAACAATATCCGGCCCTTTGCGCAAGTTATATCTTCGGGCAGGAGGGGAACTCAGAGTTTTTAATAAAGTTCCACACAAAAAAGGTTATCCATGTGCGTTATTGGTTAAAGTAAGATTTCATTCGTTCGGCTCACAGCACGTACCGAACCGAAAGTCCTGTACCAAACGGTTGGGCACGAATACATGTACCGTCACACCCCTAGTGTTGAGTAAGGGAATATTCCAGTGGCTGTGTGTGTTGAGTAAGGGAATGTCCCAGAGAAGAGGTAATGACCACTGTGTCAACCCCCCCCAGCCGCGGGTTCGTGTTTGGCCTGTGGAGTGCCTGTGCCTCGGTGGGGAACATTCTGGGAGCCTTCCTGGCGTCCAGCGTGCTGAAGTATGGCTACGAGGTGAGTGCAGGAACGCTGGAGCAGCATGCTGTGCGGCGCCTCTCATGGTCCTCTCAACGTTTAAACAGGTGGCCCTCTTACCCGACATGTGCATTCAGTGTGAATGAGTCCTGTGATGTTGCTGCATGAATATTGTTTCCTGTTGTGTTTTTTTTACTGTCACTTGTTTCTGGTCCTGAGGCGGCACACTCTAGACCTGTGTTGTAAATGTGTGTTGTGCCTTTTGGGGTGCTCTCCTTTAGTACGCCTTCCTGGTGACCTCCACCGTGCAGTTTGCGGGTGGGGTGGTGGTGTTCTTCGGTCTGCTCACTTCACCCAAGGAAGTCGGTGAGTGCAGGGCACATTTTCTGGAGTCTCGCTGCGCTGAAACTGTGGTTCTCTCCCTGGCTCTTAGCTCGGCTGTTGTGATATTTGACGATGGTGTTGTGTGTGCTCCGTTCGTCTTTTCGCTCCCTTTTCTGCTTCTCCGGCCTCTTCCGTATAGGAGTCGGCCCCACGGTTACGTTTCAAAGTGTTCATTTAGCAGATGCTTTTATCCTTGAGGCACTTGCAGTGTAGTATATGCAGTATTGCAAGAACACCAGTGTAGATGCAGAAATAGTCTGTAACAAAACATTTTAAAAGTTGATGGAGCCAAAATGCAGTTTGAAGAGGTGTGCTCTGTGTTAAAAGACGGCCAACACCTCTGATGTTCTGACTGATAACAGTAGATTGTGTATGTTCACAGCAAGTTTTTATGTGTGCGTGTGGGTGTGCTTGCGCTTGCGTGTTTTCTTCCCCTCATGGCCCTGGGTGACTCCACAGGTCTGAGCATGGATTCTGACACTGATCTGAGAACAGTGGAGCAGGACTCAGACAGCCACAGGCCACTTATGAGTGACGAAGAGGAGGAGGAGGAGGAGGAGGAAGAGGAGTGTGATGGGGGTAACCACACCATTCAGGCCCAGGACCTGGAGCCAGAGGTCCCGCCCACTGCCATAGGCTTCTTCCAGGCCTTCTGTCTCCCCGGAGTATTGCCGGTGAGCACAGACCATAGGCTTATCATACCTTAACTTTACTGTAATCTCAAGACATTTTACATTTTAAACATTTAGCAGACGTTCTTATCCAGAGCGACTTACAAGATGTGCATAAATAGAGATCAGTGCAGTAATACAGTGATAGACATCATTGCAGGCAGCTGCATACCATACCTGCAACACTGGGAAGGAAAAGGTTAGTGTTTTTTTGTTGTTGGTTTTTTTAATGGAGCAAGCAGGGATGCATAGTGTTGAGCAAGTAGGCAGTGGTGATGAGGTCATCACTTTGGACACAGGTTAAGAACACTCCTGAATCAAATCGGTTTTACGCCATTCCAGGTTTGACTTCGAGCAGGTTAGCGCACTGAGTGGAGGTGCACTAATCCGACCATGCTCAAATCTGGAAGGTCTCAAACCGCTAGGCACGACGAGTGTTATTTCCACGCCTGCCACACACACACACACTCTCTCATTCTCATATGATATTTATTGTAATGACCATGACCTCTTTCCCTACTTCCCCTCCTATGCTGTGCAGTACTCCCTGGCATATGCCTGTCTGAAGCTGGTCAACTATTCCTTCTTCTTCTGGCTGCCCTTCTACCTCAGCAGCAACTTTGGCTGGAAGGAGGCTCAGGCCGACCGGCTCTCGGTGTGGTACGACGTGGGCGGAATCGTGGGTGAGCGTGGTGTGCTGGGGTGGGGGTGGGGGGGAGGGTTGTTTGTCCCACAAGGCCAAAGAGTCAGCAGAGATGTAGTAGTCAGTAGGTAGAGCATGGCGTTGGCAACGCTTAGGTTGTGGGTTCAATCCCCACTGGGACCACATATACTGAAAAATGTATGCATTCATTGCTGTAAGTCGCTTTGGATAAAAGCATCTGCTAAACGACATATATTATATGACATGATATCAGAATGAAGGGGTGGGAGTGATTCTGTGGTCCCTGTCCTTGCTCAGCAGGCAGTCTATTGCAGAAGCAGAACAAAAATGAAGGAAGTGGTTAAGTGCATTATGAATCAGGAGGCTGCTTTTCTTATTCATACATTGCTGACCGTTATTTTGTTGAGAGCTTTACCATAGAAGAGGTTACAAATACGCCTACGAGTGCAGGGGCCCAGATTAGGGTAAAAGTCATACTTGTCAAAGGGCAAGTATCTTAGAAAAGATACTTGTCCTTCCTAAAAGTTACTTGTCCTTGGTCTGTTCATCTTCCAATTTTCCTGGAAAGTGCGATCTCTGCTCTCTGAGTTTTTAGCTGATCTTCTTGGGTTTTAGCCTTTTTAGTGGGGGGTGGACTTGGACCCTCAATAAATCTCCACATCTTTGAAAATGCGATCACTACGTCGTATAGCCCCTAAGATAGACGCAACAGTTAACGTTATTTATTTTCTACATGGATATTTATGTTTTACTTGTGTAGTGTGTGCTCATGGGACTGTGTAGCAGTGAAGCTCTGACGGGTGCCTGCAGTCGGGACTCGAACGAGAGATTTTTCCATTCCCAACTAGAGTGTGGTATGGCAGCTAACGTAATAGCTAGCTAATAATTCCTCGATTTAACCGAGCAGGGATGTGGGAATGATTTGTGCTTTGACTATAGGACGGAGATGAGAAATCACTGCAGGAAAATCACAGCGATTCTTCAGCCTGGCGGGAGGACTCACTGAACTGAATATAGACAGTAACTAGCTAGCTAGTGTTCATGGATATTGCTTGCTAAATCAAGCCTAGTGTTAGCAAGCAACTAGCAAAAACAGATATCGATACCCAATGTCCGTGACTGCTAACGTTAGCTAGCTAACTAACTAGGTGGTTCTCGCTGTTGTGTCTGTGCCGCGCTCCGCGAACTTGCTTGACTGCTGCAGAGTCTGGCATAGCAACAACAACAAACGCGGTGAGCACAGACTGCATGCGAGTGACAATGTGCCGCTTTTCCCATTTGGAACTTCGGAAATATATTTGAATATTCGTGCCGTGTTTGTTACTATGTCAGTGTAAAACATAAATAGTTCAAGTTAGCTAATACTTTTTTTTTTAAATCCTAAATTCACAGTCATCAGCAGGATGATCACTTGGAAATCGAAGGTCGTCCCTCTTATTTTTTAGTTGTCTGAGACGATAGGACGACTGCTAATCTGGGCCCCTGCAAGTGTATCCAATGTAAAGAATATTTTAGAGGACATTGAGATCAGGGGTGATGAATTACTAGATAAATATAAAAAACCTAAGACAAATGGAATATATACAAGTGTGCATGTGATGAGCATATAAAAGTATTTTATGGGAGTTGTGTTTGATCAAAGTCTATCAGGATCTAAGCATTGTACTTCAGTAGTAAAAAAGGTTGACAGGATGCTGGGATATAGCAAAAAAAAAATTTGTTTGTTTATGGCTTCATCTTTATCTTTAACATAAGTTTGAAGGTGTTTTTTATTAATTAATTAATTCGTTTATTTATATCCCTCTGACTGTACCCTTTCTCTTTCCCTGTCCCCTCCACTCCCTCCCTCTCTCTGCCTCCTCTCTCTTCCCTGTTCTCTCACTCTCTCTGCCTCCCCTCTCTCTCTTCCCTCCTCCCTCCACTCCCTCCCTCCCTCTCAGGTGGGACAGTACAGGGCCTGATCTCAGACTACCTGGGCAAGCGATCCCCAGTGCTGGCAGTCAGCCTGCTGCTTGCCATGGGCTCCCTGGTGGGCTACAGCCGTGAGTACCGTCACCTGGCCACCACTAGTGCAGCAGTGCTGCGTAGCCTCGGATCATAGCACCTCTGTTTTACTGCATCATTCAGGTGCGGTTCCAGGCTCTTTGATTGCTGTCAGATCAAGGATGCATGGTATTTTGACGATGTGATCAATGTTATAAATTATTTTCCATTTTTTAGATTCTCCGAATGACCAGGTGATAAACGCAGTACTTCTGGCCGTAACAGGTGGGTCAAAAGAGGGAAGTGGTTCTGTCTCTGTTTAGACGGGTTACTATTGACCATTTCAGATAAAAGCCCAGACGTCTCTATGCAAATGCTACTGTGTCAGCATGAACGAAGCACTTTGAGGTGAGGCTCTGGGTCCAGGCTCTAGTGCTGGCAGCTGGGCCTGTCTTGTGGGTCTCTTTGCTGAGCTGCCCTCATTAGCGGTGGTGTGCGTCTGTCGGCCGCAGGCTTCTTCATCGGCGGCCCATCCAACTTGATCAGCTCGGCCATCTCTGCGGACCTGGGCAGACAGGACGCATTGCGTGGCAGCAAGGCGGCGCTGGCCACCGTCACCGGCATAGTGGACGGGACTGGGAGCATCGGCGCTGCTGGTGGACAGGTACCGGGGGGGAGAGAGGTACCATACCACTGTGTGCATGCGTGCGTTTGCTCGCTCGCTCCCATGGGAAGGCAGATATGAACAGCCTCTGTCAATGTGTGTTTCAGTACCTGGTGTCCCTGATTGAGAGCAAGCTGGACTGGATGTGCGTCTTCTACTTCTTCATCGTCATGGTAAGAGCTAGCGCGGTGTGGGTGTATTTTATATATCTGTGTGTCTGTGCGCGCGTTCGCGTGTGTTTTTCGGCGTGTGTGTGTGTGTGCAATTGTATGTGCGTGCGTGCGCACGGGCTCATGTTCTTGTTCACGTCTCTGTACCTGCAATATTCTGTTTGTTTTATTGTATTCCTGCCCCTTGTAGCCATGCTTTTAAATTGCATCAGCACTGCAGCTCCATCCTGGGCTCTACAGCATGTTAGTCTGGACACTCCCACATGAATAATGCAAGACTTTCACTGTTCAAAGATAGCTGCAGGCCCCTGTGGCGAACCTTGTCATAATTCAGCATATGTATGGAGAAAGCCCATCATTCATAAATAGAGATGCACCGATCGATCGGCCTCTGACCGGAAATGGCCGATTTTCAGCTGATCGGCCTCAATCGGTGACTTGATCCCGATCACCCACATAGCCGATTCTGTGCGCCGGTTGGCTCCTCGCCCCCTCTTTTCACGTGACGCGCGTACCCGTGAGCCAATGCAGACAGATCAGATGAGCGCAGCGCTGAACACTTAAAGCTTTCAGTTTGTCATACATGTCAATCGAAAATAAGCCGCGGAGGAACAACCTCGAAAACGTTCGAACGACCAACCTAATCATTTAGGTTGACCAACTCGCTTTTTCTACAGTACCGTAGGTACCGGGGTTAATTAATAATGAACTTCGTTTGCGCTAGTTCGGTTCCTCTGAACCATTTTCCATTAATAGAACATGGTGGTAGTGCATACACTTGACGTAATAATGCCCTGCTGAAGCACTGAATTGCACTGAAATCATTATGTTCGCTAATGAGTGACATTATGAAACAGTGCTATTCACTCATACAAATCTAACTTATTAGACCTAATGATAAATTCATCTAACGATTTCTAGCTAAACCACAGCTGTGCGTTTCCACTATCAAACAAACTCAGAAACAGCAAGCATCGCCTTTTCCAATTACTCCTAGTTTGAAACATTTTTATCTAGGCTTTGAAGCTAGTTAAAGTCGTAGTCGTTAGGCTACCTGACTCACGCAAATAACGAAATTCTGCTGAAGAGCGGCTTGTTTCAATGCCTTTGACAAGCTCCGCAACTGAAACATCCGCCCTTATATCGCTACAAGTGTTTTCCATTGCACTATATAGAATTGGGATCTACTCTAATCCACCTCTAGCAAACAAATTAGTCTAGCGCATCATAGGTTCGAACTAACCTGTTTTCCATTAGCATTGTCGCAATAACTTTCTGATGCACATCAAGTTGAAGCCATATAATTATTTAATGGAAAAAGGGCTTGTGTCATCTGTCATCAGAATATAACGTTAGTGTTTTAAATAAATATTTCCGGACTAATGGTCTGTCACCATGTCAGTACATTTAAACTACTCTTGTTTCTTTTTATTTATTACTTAAAGGCTACATGCCACTGTTGTTGGATTCTCTTTATTCATCATTGAATTTAATTTGCACAAAAAAAGAAAAGCTCTGTCCAGTAACCTGGAACACTTTTTTTATTTTGAAATGTGTTTTAGTGAGACCTACCTCATGCTTCTGACCTACCTCAGAATTGTCAATCTTAATTTTCTATTAAAGCAAAGTTACAAAAATGTTTGTGTAAGTTGTCAATTATTGTTTTTAGGAAAAAAAAAAATCGGAATCGGCCAAAATCGGTATCGGCAAGTCAGACTAATCAAAAATTGGAAATCGGAATCGGCCAAGAAAATCGCAATCGGTGCATCTCTATTCATAAATGTGTCTCATTTCCATACCTTAAAATATTTGCTTGACACGAATATGCAAATAAGACACCCTCCATGCCCGCCTGGAGCTGTTTTGAAGCCTCCATGTGTCTCTTCTGTGCTGCAGACAGGGGGCAGCATCGTGTTCATCGTTCCCCTGATCTTCAGCGAGGTGCGCTCCATGTGGAGGGACAGACAGGCCCGGACGCACCAGCTCTGAGAGCGGGACGCCTCCTGCCCCCTCCCTGGGGTGCGGCGCTGCGCCTCCACTGTGCTACACTATTTTTATGGGACACCCTCCTGACAAGCAAGTGGCAGGCGCTGTGCTCACGGACGTTGGCCGGACGCGAAAGGGCCGACCGTGCACCCCCTCGCGCAGCGGTCACAGTTTCACACAAGCGTGCGAATGCTGAACTACTAGAACTTTCCACGGAGAGAGAAGGGACAAGTCAGAATGCAATGGCGACGTCCGACTGGGAAAGGAGCTTTTACTGGATGTCACCGACGGCTTTGAAAGTCCTCGTTTTTATTGTGTCTAAGGGAAAAGTCTTAAGGAACTGTTTTATTTTGGAGGAGCACCCACCACCTGAGGGGGAAAGTTGAAGGCCTTTTTGAGCAGGGGGCGGGCCCCTCTCTGTCGCAGCGCTCTCAGAAACGGGGAGACGCCACTTTAACGTTAGTCATTCCAGCCCTGTAGCCTGTTGTCTTGGAGCCTTTGGGCTTGTGGAGGTTGGTGTGAAAGGGCACCTTGGGGCCTTTCAGGACTGAGGTCAGGTCTCCTAATGAGGTTTGTACTGTCTTGTCCGCACACACGTGCACACACACACACACACACACACGCACACCTGAGAGATCTCACCTGTCTTCTTCTGTTTCTGTCCTCGGTTTCTGTCAGTAGATATTGGTAAGGTGTTTACAGTTAAAATTAGTGCAACAATCAGTGTCTTTTGTCAATGGTCCAGTTTAAAATTCCTAATAACGGTTTCTTAAAAAATAGTAGTCAATATTGTGATAGTCATGCATGTAGTTCTTCGGTCAGTCAGCCAATTTTCAAGTCTGTATGATTTGATTGTAGCTTATCAAATGCACACATTACAAATGACACCACGGTTTTTAAAAAGGAAGGAGAGAGAACAGAGACGCTGTTCGTAGTTAAGGGTGTGGTAACAATGATTTGCAATGCAATCCCGGCAGTGCCAGGAGGTGAAGGGGCTCTGCTTTGCTGCTGCTGCCTTTTATCAAGAACTGAAATGTGTTCTTAATTTAAAGTAAATGGTTTTTCACATTTGCACTTTTGATGTATATGCGGTTTTATTTTCTTATGTAATGCACGTAGTCATTTTTTTTAATGTTCAGTCTTGACCCTTGTCTTCCATTTCCATTGTCACCAGTTTCAAAATGCTTTTTGGAATCAAACATTGGGCCTCTGTAATGCAATATGTGGGAGGGTCCATCACAATCAGCCATCAAACAAACCCAGAGGGTCTATACATCATCATATTTATAATATTTAAATGAGGTTTTAAATGGTCATGTTCAGATGTGTTTTCATCATTGTTTTGTTATTGATCCAGAAATATAAAATGGCCATGGAAAATGAAATTGGTACCCGAGAAAAGGAATTTCTTCTCGGATAGGTCACATGCTTTTTCAGAGTTCCCATGGCAGCCTGACGTGATTTATTGCTGCCCTTGTTCCTAAGGCTTTTGTTGTGTTTCTGTGTTTTAATTTTGGAATCACTAAGAAATGAATAAAATCGCATATGTGAATTCTTCCTTTGAACAGCAGCTGCTGGTGTTCTAGTTTATGTTTAAGTTTAAGTTTAGTTGCTGATAGTTTTGTAATAATGCCTTTACAATGAGAAGACTTTGGTCTTTTGGGCCTTCCAGGTGGCTCATCCTTCTAAAACGCATGAAGTGTACTCTTCAATAATGCAATGGCTGTGCACCTCAGCTGTTGCACAATGAGGTGGGGAATACTGGGGAATACTGATCAAAACCCTCCCTCCCTGGAAAATGCTATGGCCTACTGTGCATTGCCCTGCAGGACTCCTGGCTACAGTTGGCAGCTAGGTTAAGGTTTTATTCCAGACCATGGGGTATGTCACTGCATCAAGTATTCCTGCTTTAGCTGAAAGTCACACCCAGGAGGGAAGAGCCATCTCCCTAACAATCAGACAAGTCAAGTAAGTAAGAAGCAGGCAGAATCAAAACTGGTAAACAGAGTAAATTGGAGCAGCTTCTCTCAAAAATAATTTGTGACATATATTTGAACTGTAGTTCTGCTGAACAACAGCAGGGGGAGTGCTACCACAGTGATACCACAGAGCAGGTATGAGTCCTCAGCTGATTCTGTGGAGTAGTTGAAGAAGGGGGGGCGGGAAAGCACTGCAGAGAAAATGCAAATGGAGTCCTACGAGAACAGAGGCCTCTTTTACCACCGATCTAGATACAGACTAGTGCTTTTTCACAAAGCTGGTTTAACGCTAAAAAAGTGTTATTTTAAACTGGTCTGGCCATCGAGAGCTGTTGGCTGTCAATTGTCTAGTCACTGCAAAACCATGCTTCAAGAGGTTTACATTAACACTATTCTACAGGATTTTGATTATTTTGACCATAAACTTGTTTCCCTCAACATATTACCTTGTATGAAATCCCATCAAAACCTAAACTTGAAGTAGCCTAATATTGTTTTGATGGTGTAGTATTGATTCCTGTCCCTGTTTACACAATGATCATTCTTCAGGCGTCCATGGTCAGCAATGAAAAACGACACAAGACATTCATATCCATTATTGTTTTTTATTCAGCCATTAGCATTTGGAGACTTCATACACTATACAATATAATTTTAGGTAAAGGGTGGGATTTGGTTCTGAAACATTGTATATTCACAATATCAGAAAATAAACCAAAAAAAACAATTTGAATCACTGAATGGGAAAAATAACTCCAATAAAGAACGTTTATTTTGTTCCCCTATAAAACTGCAGTAGTGAATTATATTGTCAATTTAATCTGCATATAAGGGTATAACTAACTCATGCATATAAGGCACAAAATACTATGTCGATACACCTACAGATGAATCAGAAAGGTTTTAGCATAGCTAGATGCAGATTGTGGGTCTGGTGGAAACAGGTCTAGAAGGGTCACTCTGTCCCTCACTGTGTTTAGTCGAACACCTATCTCCTGCCAAAAGGCAATCCAGTTAATATCTGTAAGTTGGTACTGTATGCTGGAGAGTATGTATGAAACATTACTTTGATAACAGAACTAAAGCACAGGTTAAGCCCTGAGCCATCACCCTCATAGACTGCCAATGGCACCACTGGAACTAATGGCAGCTTTGAGCTGTTGCTATATGGGAGCCAGTGGGAGGAAGCAGATGTTTTCAGAATGTAGAAATATTTTCTATGGAACATCCCTTGGGCAAACATTTACACACTGGTTGGTGTCTTAAAGAAGATGGAGGCCAATGGACAGGAAAAAGTTAATCCCAAAACATTTCTGCATCCTCCAACTGCCTCACAGGGGCCCTAGTGCCAAGGCATTGGCAGTGAAAAGGACTCAGGAGTAACAGCAAACATTTGTTTCATACCTGTCATATGACAGAACAACAAAACAAAGCTAGATTCAGACCTTTTCCCCCTCAATGTTTTATTTTAATTTAAAGTCTAATGGATTTCACAGCCCAATTCCAATGACCCACAATCTGTCTCTGTCCCCCTATGTGGGTGTGGCTCTCCTGTGGCCACACCCCCAGTCTCCATTAACAACATCTTCAGGAATATATTAACAAATCCGTGTGACAAGTAGTGCAAAGACAGTACAAAAAATACTCAATTAGTTAGTATTATACAAAAAGGCATTTATAATTATTTTCCTATACATGGGACAATACATATTCAGAATAAGTTAAAATATACTTTTAAAGTTTGTTTTGAACACACTGAAATACATTAAAAAAATACCAAACAACAATTCAAACAGCACATCCACTTGAGGATTTCTTTCATTCTTGAGGTGAAGTGTGTAAACTTGTAGTGAAGTACAGCATAATTGTTGAGAACTGGTTATTGCTTCATTACAAAAAAAATATTCAAAAATCTGTTCTGACACTGAGGCAGACGGCGAGCGCAAGAGGAGAGTTTAGACCTTTGCAGAGCGCAAAAGAAAGTTTCTGGAATACCAAGACTGTTAGTCTTTGTGAGAAACTCCTTTGATACAAGCCCACAAACTCTGTTACATTCTATTAACCCTTCCCCCCCACCCCCTTTTTGACCGTTTCTGGGAAACTTGTCAAACAAAAGCACGCCAATGAGCCAGAGACAACAGCACTCAGATCTCCCACAGGATTTGGGTTTCCTCTGCACAGTCCAGGACTGAAGTGGGCTCTCACACTAACACACTGGCTCACTGTGGTGGCTGGTGTACTCTGTAGCAAAGCCGTCACATTGTCAAACCCGAACAAAACAGAAATATCGCAAAGCCACAGCAGTCCTCCTCTGCTTCTCTCCTCCTGTTACTTCAATAACACAGGTGTAGTGGAAGTCAACCGGATTTTTACTATTTTCAGTTGCACAACATCGGATGGATGAGGTAGACAGTCTAGATTATGGCTATGAATGTATTTGTGTTTCTTTATTTAAATTCCCACAGTAAAGTTCACTCTGCTGAAAATCTTAGTGTGTATAGTCCATTTTTAACCTCTGCACTGTAATTGGCAAAAGACACATTTAACACTGTATCAACCATACATTAAAATAAGTTCTCAGAGAATCTCAAAGAATGTATTAAACGGAATAAATCTCATAATAATTTCCTTTGGTCACTATAATTCTTTATCTCTTGAAAAGTCTCTAAGGAATATGTATAAATTGCTAACTGGTTCATTTCAGTGTCGCTGTCCCTTTTGTCAAACAATCTAACAGATTTTATTCAACTGTTGCCAATCGGGTTAATTTCATGGAGCAACGGTTCTTTGGTCAACTGCTTCAGCAAACTACAATGTATTTACAGCATGTAAAACATACACACACACACACACACACACACACACACACACACACACACACACACACACACACACAAACACACACACACAGACCTGCACAGCAATGGAAATTTGATGCAGGTTGATTAATATAATTGAACTATTCATCTTCTAAATCTGTGTGAATTTCCCCGCATTTATATACCAAACACCCCAAACTCTGTACACATTAAAAAGGGTCCCTACTCTTTCCTGAAAAATCATAACCACACCTCACACTATCAATGCTACATTCCCTTTATGTGCTAAAAAAAATGCTATCAGAGCCTCTATGTTGCTACAATAAAAGGGCAGAAAGAATATAAAATGCTACACTGATAAAAGTGTTACAAATAAAGCTACATATAAGCTATTAACCAGTATCAGTTATTAAGTATCAGTATTTTTAACACTTTTTAAAATCCCTTTACTGCTAAGACTTCAATTTTAGGACAGTTAATAGCAAATTCCTACATGGGCTATTATTTATACAACATAATAGGTCACCCTAATTCCAAAATATTAATGTCACCTACGGTGCAGGAACTTCGGGTTCGAGGCTGGAAGGATGGGTAGGGTACTCCAGCACATTGGCTGCCAAGGCACTGGTTCTGCCTTATCCCAGCCTACCACCTCCACTGCTGACCACTACTGATGATCAGCAAGGACCTGGGGTATCGGCACCATGTTTTAACATCACTGCAGGGGAAGTGCAGCACTGGAATGGCTGCCATAATTAGGCGGTCGATAGAGAATGACTTAGCTTTGTTTATTTCTTCTTTTTTTAAATGAGCTCTGAATGAGTCGTTTTTCGAAAACTTTTCATAAAAGTTTATACAGTCTGCTGGATCCCTGGGGCTCCCAGCGTAAGAGCAGTCACCTCTGGTCGTTCTCCGTTTGTTATGTTACAGCTCCTGACTTTTCCCCCAGGAAAATGCAGAAATCACGCTGCCTATTGTATTTGCAACACAAGGGTCTCCAAGACAGTGCCTAAACTGACCATTGCTTGTTGATCGTAGAGTTTTAAGATACAGGCTGAAACCACACTGAGCATAGCCTAGAGTACGGCCAGCAGGGTACAGCCGGGGAGTGTGTTATGAAAACAATCAAAGGTATTGTTTCAGTGACCAGAAACGGAAAGGTCCTGACCTCTTCTAAAGAAAATGTTTTTTTCTCTAAAAATAGAATGCGATGGGATATTTCACAGTATACCTAAAACATTATAACATAAGGTTACAAAAGTCCATTAAAACTACATCATTCATCAGCTACATATGATGAGCATTATATATTTCATATCAGTGTCTCAAAGAATGAACTGTAGCGAGTTTCTTGGGATTTTGAGCCTCCTTATAAAACAAGGTTTTGTTTAAAACAAATATATATTTACCTGTGTAGTTTTTAGCCCATACCGTATGAGCTTATGACTGTCAAAATATATATAAAGTAAAGAAATTATATATATATATGTATATATATATAGAGACATTTATATACAGATGCAGACATCTTCTTGTCCATGACTGTAGTGTAGGCCACCATCATGTAGTAGGGTGGATCTCTCCGCTTACTGGCGTGTTGGGCCCTTGTGATGTAAAGACCTCATCTTCTTCACAGCAAAGAAGTCTGAGGAGACAGAGAACATGGTACAGCATTACTGCAGGGCACCTGGGTACAAAACCTAAATAAAAATACATGCAGCTACAGCAATGCTTTAAAAATAGGCGACTTTTTGCTTTGCCATACCTTGACTACAGTAATTACACAATGATCAAAGCCTGTGGGTTTCACTTGTGTCTGGCGACCTTGACATTGTTTGCCTACAACCCAAGTGGTTTACAGCAGGTATGAGGGAGGTTGTAAATGACATTGTTGTCAGGGCTTCTGTACTATATCAGTTTATCATAATAAGTATGTTCATATTTGTGCTAACTTTAATGTGATCGGAAAGTCGATTCCCCTCTCACCTGTAATGGTGGCTTGTCTGCGTTTGAGCATGCTGGAGGCCATCTTCTTCTCTGACTTGTGCCTCCTGTACGTCTCTCTGGTCGTGATTTCCAGGTACTCTTGCTCTTGGGAGGCGCCGGCAGCCCCTCTGCCCGGCACCTCTGCCTTGTGCCCGACCCCGGCCTTCACCACACAGCTGCGGTAGAATGCCGGGACATCCTGGCACCGCAGCTCCTCCCACTGGATGGAGCCCTGGGCGGGCCTATCGCTCTGGAAGTCAAAGTTCCACCGCTTGTTGGCCACCTCTACACTCAGGGACAGCAGGTTCTGGAAGTCCTGCTGAAGCTGTTGGTGGTCAACTGGCCCAAACAGGTTCCTGCGCACCGGCCCCGCTCTCAGCTTGAAGTCCACATGCTCCCCACCCACCTGCATGATGTCTGATTCAGAATATGCCATCGCCATTTTCCTGGGAGACACAGGAGAGACAAGGAGTAAGGCCATGCACTCCAACCCTTCTCCCCCACACTTTCTGGAGAAAACCTGTGGTTGTGGTTGAGTTTTATTGGATCAAACACACATGTGCTTCCAACCTTGAAGTAACAAAGTAACAGGGGTGACACACTCCAGATACCCGCAGTAGTGGTTTAATAGACACCACTGTGAATGTCACATGGTATTTTAATCTCAACACCTGAACTATTTTGATTTTGCGTGAACAAGTGAACCTGTTACTCCAATTTTAATGTATCGGGTCGGGGGTTACAGGGCATAATTAAGCTTATGAAAGGTAGGAACGTTTCAACACAAAGCCCAAGGACATTTCATTCTAAATTAAAAAACTAAAAATCATTAAATCTTTTCCAAAACAATTAAATATAATGAATATATTAAAACATATAAATATGACACATTGACTTATTTAAAAAAATTGTATTCTTTAACCAAAATAGTGAACCCTTGGGTCAAAAGCAGTTGTCTGAGGAAGGTGAAACCTCCTTGGTCCCACCAATGAAACTAAATAGCTAGGCTACTTGTGTCCACCACAGCTCAAGTCATGTGCCGCTGATAAATTGTTTTTTTTATCACTCGTATACATTTTTTGCTTCAAAAGTAATTTTTAATCATATCATTTTAAATAAATATTATTATATAAATAAACGAATACCAACAATGATCAACTATACATTCAAAATAAAAGAAAGTCATTCAGATCATTAGGTATTACCTGTTAGTAGAGTATGTTTCTGTCAAATAGCACCGTTATCACGTTCCCTTAAACTACGTTAAGCCTCAAATCGATTGGTCTTTACCTTGTTACAAGTAGGGTAATTTATCTAAATCAGCGACGCCTGAAATCATTCCTCCACGCCGGAGTTATGTCGAGCTAGTTTCACTCTTGAGACGTCGGTTTTGCCGCTAGAAGCGCAACGGCAACATCACATTCAGAAATTCATGCGCACTAAAGTACCGCCACTGTGTGAAAAAAAATGCGCCGTTGAGTCTTGGCAGTCGTTAAACGCTAAACAAATTAGGCGTCTGTCAAGTAACTAGGTACAACACAATATGAAACGTTAACTGCTGCTGAGTATCACGTTCATTCAAATAACAAAGCTACAATATTAAGGGCTTCTAGTGACTTGAAAGCCAAGTGTTTGAAAGCCAAGTGTTTAGAAAAGCTTGCATTCGTTTAGAAAAGCTTGCATTCGATGTATTTCGAAAAGATTGAAAGACTTTCATACTTTATTCATACTTTGGCATTCCTGAAATGCAGTCTATCCATATCTACATCCAAATCTCAGAGTACTGCAATACATCTGATAGCCTAATGAAGTTCCGCGTACAGATATGGTAACGTTATATGGTGGAAAAACGTTTTGAAATAATAACGCACAAGACCGTTCCTGGTTGTAGATTGGAAACGCCGTTTCCAGGAAAGCCAAGAGGCTCAAACTGGAAGTGGCGACGCAATATTTCGCAATAGCCTACTCACTGCAACCCCCACCCCCAATTTCTCGGTATTACATTTTAAAAGTAGTAGTATAGTTGAAGTTGTTCGGAAAATCCATTGATTTTGCTTTCGATTTTACGCGTAATTAGGTTATTATCGATGGTGTAGTTTAAAAATAATACTAACACTTGGCAAACTGTATCACTAAACACATTTCATGTATGACGCAGTTCGTTTTTCGGTACGCTACTACCAAGGTGGTATGCAGCTATGTACGTTCCCCCAAAACGCTGCTGTACCAGTCTAAAACAGCGGTCCCAGAACTGTCATCGAAACAATTTATTTTTTTACCCCTCTTGATCCATATTAAATCAACGTATTAGTTGATCCTTCAATCAGTGGCGCATTGATTTTATACACGAAATGCTTTTTTACAAACTTATCTGCGAATCAAATATATTCACATTTGGGATCAGATCAAATGTATATTTTTTGACAATAGCTTTGGTACATTTTTAACGTGCTCTTTTATTTGCAATTCGGAGTGACCGGCTTCGTCTTAACGACTCTGTTGTACGAGACACCTCTAAACTTCGACTTGAAGTGAAAGTTGTTTGCGTTGGAAATGTGGGCGCGGTGCGGAGATCAGATTACTACATCACGCACTGGTTTCCAGCCCTACACTGACATACAGAACCTTCACTGTACACTGGTCCTACAAAACATCCGCTTCAAAAAGCAGAGAAAAAATTTGAAAGTCTGCCATACACCTTCAGTCCACATCGTGTTCCCTTCACAAATTACTAAAATAGAACCAAGTGATTTTCAAGACAACAGCTCTCAGTAGCACAGTGCAAATGGCACAGTACAAAGTAGTATGCATATAGCCAGTGGTAAATAAACGAAATCAGACACAGGTCCTGGTGTCTGATGTTCGAAACCTATCAAATACAGAAATATCATGTATTGTTTTAAAAATACGAAACAATTCCAACCGTGAATGGACGGATTCTCAGAAACGAATTTACGTAAACAAAATACATTTACATTTTACCTTTACATTTAGGCTACATGTATATAGGCTAGCCTAATCGTTTAGAAAATATGATTTAATATAAACACAAAGGAATCTAAAGTAAAGATTAAACAAAATAAGTTAAGGGTAAAAAAATAATTATCTCTGCGTGGCTTCAGCTATGAAGCGACAGTGGGCTACAGAATATTGTTATGTACTTACCATCAGGGTGAAAACAACCTCTTCAAAGTGTGAAACAGTTCAAACTGCTGCTTTACAGAATAACGCTTTTAACCCTGGCAATATATCAGTGCTCCTGACAACCTTCAAACAAAATGTTTTACCATAAACACTTGAGGATGCAAGCCCTGTGGTCCGCAACTAACTGAGCTCTTAGCCTTGTTTTGCTTGTTATGGACATTGGAAGTTTCGGGACGTCCTATAGTCAAGTTAGTCACGTGACAGGGTTCGCGTCAATCTTTCTTTGAGAGCTGGATTGGTGCCAAGGAAAACCACTTAGCGTAAACTAGGTCGCGTACAACTCACTTGAAAAACAAGTATTCTGTTTGGAACGCGGTGCATGCAAAATGCCAAATATTTAATAGCAATAGTAGAAACGCTTATGAAAAAAAAATTTATCTGACAAAATACTTTTGTTAATATGATAAATGCATAACGTTAAGGCAAGGCTAATAAAAAAAACATGTATTTTACAAAATAATTTGGTTCCTATTTTAAATGCATCATTACCCGTCTCTGTTCTTCAAACACCTTTCTTTGAAGCGCTGTTGAACTTGCAGAGCGCACTATCTGTAATGAACTCACTTAAAATAGTATCCGCAGTACTCTGCAAGAAGTAGGTCACATTTCTTGGCACAGTCCGTTCTCCCCCCTACGCGCCTCTATTTGACACACATTCCCATGTTTTGCTTGCATCACGATTTGCCTTGGCACGGATTCAGCACTCCGGTCACGTTGATGTGCAACGTGAGTGCGGTTCTTGCTAACTCCATTTTACTACATCTCCCGCGATTTCAGTTAGTATCTGAAACGTATATTTGTCGGTAAAATAACACTGAGACATAAGCTTGAGTCTCAGTGTTGAGTCTGAGCTGCCGCCCCCCCCCCCAAGTGACAGTAATTACACATCAGAAGAATTGAAAAATCGTATTTTTTAATTTTAATTTTTTATTCTCCCTGTATTAATTATTTGATTTAATACAGCAGCCCCATTCTTCTGATGTAGGCCATGCTTCATTACACTGATACTGTTATCAACTCTTAAATACTGTAGATAGGCCTGTTGGCCTGTGGAATACATCCCATCAGGTGTTCAACAAGAAAGATCATCAAAAGACGAGGGGAAACTCATGTTATTTTTTCACAATGTAAATATGTGTTAATTTCACAACGAAGGTTCTGGCAATAGTTTTTGTCGAAAAGCAACAGTGAGGATTTTGTACACATTTTTCCAGTGTAGTAAAAGGAGACCCAGAGCAATAAAAATGTCAACAAATATAATCTTTAGAATATTGAACTTATTAAGAAATTACTTGTGATTTAAAGAAAAAATTCAACATTTAAAAGAAAAAATGTAATGGTTACTGCTGTCCATGTATTTATTAATTTATAAACCATTTAATTTAATTTATTTGCCAAAATGAATCACCATAGTCTTTACTTAGCTGGATAATCTGGCAATCAATTTATTACTAATAATATATGAATGTTCAAATATGTCCATCACATTTCACCATTACTATTTGTGCACTTTTCTGAAGTCTTGGTTGCTTAATATGTTTAAAAATCTAAAGCAATAAATAGCAGTTTGTTTTTTCAAAACAAAGCACTGTACTGCTTTGTTTCTGACATTCAACTGAATTCTATATAACAAGTATTTGTGTGTGTGTATGAAAAAGTATGAAAAGAAAAGTTCAATGTTCAGTGATAATCTTCCAATTTCAACACATTTATTCTCTGTGGATTTTCACGTAAGCCCTCTGAAGAGATAAATGGTTTGTGGATGACCTCATATAATTGCACTTTGAGAAATTATCACCATGCTAAAGTTCACAGGACCATTCAAGATCTCCAAGCCGGGGCCAATTGCTGCGTGATTCATCAGCAGGTCCTAAGTACTACACCCTCTATCTAAAGTACCTTTTCACCCATATAGAAAAAGCTATAAATATAACATACCCAATTCCCCTGATAGAAAGATGATGATCATACTGTATGCATATCACCAAGTTGAATCTGATTACTGTCTCTTCTGATTGCTGGCTCTCCTCCTCTTGGTGAATTTATGTTTCTGGCCAAGGTGCTGAGGATGATGATGTCATCACCTACCTCTATGTGACTGTTTTGTCTTACGATGATGTTATCAATAATATATACAGTACCCACCAAAATGATTCACACCCTTGATAAATATGAGCAAAGAAGGCTGTATAAAATAAACAATACAGGTAATTAGCGTGAGCGTTTGCTACAGAACGTGACATCACCCCTTGGAAAAAGCAGTAAGAGTATGATTAGTTCCCGGACTTGGGGACTCGGGTCTTTAGCTCAACAGGCTATTTGTGTCTTTTGTTGTTGTGTGGAGCCAGAGCGGCCCCGCAGTGCCTCAGTTAGAAACTCCTCAGCAGCAGACCTACAGCATTACATATATATATACAGTACTGTGCAAAAGTTTTAGGCAGGTGTGAAAAAATTCAAATTAAAGCCATTTATCTGAGCAGTGAGCGTTTATTTGGTCAAAAAAACACTATAGAACATTGAAGTAAACACAAAGAAACATTAGTACAATGA
The DNA here is from genome assembly GCA_029706075.1 of Aldrovandia affinis. Lineage (NCBI taxonomy): Eukaryota > Metazoa > Chordata > Actinopteri > Notacanthiformes > Halosauridae > Aldrovandia > Aldrovandia affinis. The sequence goes on from JAINUG010000148.1 coordinate 720,923, forward strand.
AAAGTAACAAAAACGCCTTGTGTTTTTAAAACTCTGAACACCACAGCTTGAACACAGCTTGAACACCACATCTTGAAAATCCTGTTAGGTGGGCTATTGCTCACTGAGAATTGCCTTGTTGATGCAAAACTATGATTTTATGTCTGTCAAACTAAACAAAATGCATGGAATGGAGAGGAGAGACAAGGAGAGGCTTGGGAACCAAACCTGTGTTCTTCTAGCCATCTCAGAAGATATCAATAACTTTTTGGAAAACACAATAAATTCTTGTTACTTTATGTTGTATTAATGTTTATTTGGATGTATTGTGTTATTATATAGTGTTTTTCCCAGCAAATAAAACTAAATAGCTTTAAATAATTTTCTCAGGTGGCCTAAGACTTTTACACAGTACTGTATATATATATATGACATTATATCTCATTGTGACTGTTATGTGTCTTACAATGAGGTTGTTATAGTGTGTGTATGTGTGTATATATATAATTATACATATAATGATTATAATTACTGGACCTTTTGTCTGGTTTGTATGTATTTATTGGCCTGTTCTGTGCTGTTCTCATCATGAGAACTGGTGGAACTGTCATGGTGTTGTATAAACTCATAACAGGTTTGGACCTTTTCTCACAATGTTTACTGCATCTTGGCAGAACAGCTGTAAAATCTACAAAGGATAGCCTACTATCAGCCATGTTTATGTTGCAAAGATTTGTTTTCTGATCATTCTGTGGATTTGAAAGTGTTTTTAGTTTTTGGTGTTTGTTTCCACGTGAGACAATTGTACTGTTTAAATATCATCACAGAAAAAAGAAACCTCTTGGGACTTGTTTGTAGACAATAAGGTTGCCTTTTGTCCACTCTCTCTGGCATTTATTTTCCTGTTTTGGCAATTAGGCCCGTCTTTTTGTTGATGTAAACAGGTTAGTTTTTTACAGTGTAGTGTACCGCCTACCTGTAATGTTGCGCTGGTACAGGGGGATGGCACTTGACATCACAACTGCCAGATCTGTGTATATATTGACTTATCGTGTAGCCAGGTGTATGTATATCAACAGAGCACACCCATAAATCGACAGCCTTGTGGCCTGTAACTCCAATGGCATGATAGATTCAACGAATCCTCAAGAAACCACCTATTGAGGTATCATTAACAATCATCCCTTTGTGATGCGGGCTAAGGCTAAAAAGGAAATAAGATCAGCTAAAAGGCGGTTTGAAATTAAAATTTCCCAAAATGCAAAAAGCAATCCTAAGACGTTTTTTCAATATTGTAGTAGAAAAGGGAAAGTTAAGGATGAGGTTAAGTGCATTAAGAATAAGGAAGGAACTTTGGTTTATAATAATAAGGATATTGCTAACACACTAAACAGTTACTTTGTTGAGAGCTTTACTAGAGAAGAGGTTATAAATATGCCTAAATGTATAGACAAGGTACAGAATGTTTTGGAGGACTTTGAGATTAGGGACATAGAAGTACTAAAAAAATGACAAAAACTTAAGACAAATAAGGCAGCAGGCCCGGATGGCTTATATCCCAGAGTACTCAAAGAACTTGGGGAAATTATATATAAACCATTGACAGATATTTTCATTCAATCCATAATCACTGGAGAAATACCAGATGACTGGAAGCAGGGTAGTATAATTCCAATATATAAGAAGGGGGACCATACTGACCCAGGGAACTATAGGCCTGTCAGTTTAACTTGCATCGCATGTAAAATGCTGGAATGTATTATTAGGGATAAGTTGGAATCATTCTTGAAAAATAATAGTATTTTAAGGGAGAGCCAACATGGATTTCTCAAAGGGAGGTTATGCCTAACAAACCTCCTGGACTTTTTCGAAGAGGCTACAAAGTGTGTTGACCTGAACCAGGCTTATGATATTATATATTTGGACTTTCAGAAAGCATTTGACAAGGTACTACATGAGAGGCTCATTGCTAGAATGAATTCAGTAGGAATTGCAGGAGTAGTTTCACAGTGGGTTCATAATTGGCTGCAAGGGCGAATACAAAGAGTAACAGTAGGTGGGGCCGAATCTGACCTCGGTGCTGTGGGCAGTGGTGTCCCGCAGGGATCGGTGCTGGGACCTCTGCTCTTCCTTATTTACATAAATGATCTTGATATGGACATTAGTAGCAAAATAGTTACATTTGCAGATGATACTAAACTTGGGAGTTTGGCAAACAGTTTGGAATCGACTAAAGTAATCCAAGATGATTAAAACAAAATCCAAAAATGGGCAGATACATGGCAGATGACGTTCAATATTGCTAAATGTAAAGTTATGCATGTGGGAAATAAAAACATTAGACAGGAATATTTTATGGGAGGAGAAAAGTTAGTAGGTATTCAATTTGAAAAGGACTTAGGAATTGTAGTTGATCAAAGCCTATCTGCATCAAAGCAGTGTGCTACAGCAGTGAAAAAAAGCCAACAGGATGCTGGGATACATAGCAAAAAGTATTGGGTATAAAACAAAGGAGGTTATATTAATGTTATATAATGCCTTTGTCAGACCGCACTTAGAATACTGTGTGCAGTTCTGGGCACCGCACTACAAGAAAGATATAGAAGCTCTTGAAAAAGTCCAAAGAAGGGAAACTAAACTGATACCTGGTATGAAAGGTAAAAGTTATGATGATAGACTTAAGGCACTCAATCTATTTAAGCTTAGCAAACGGAGACTTAGGGGGGATTTGATAGAGATTTTTAAATTCCTAAAAGGGATTAACAAAGTAAAATACCAAAGATTTTTTAAGATAAGTGGGGTCAGCAGAACAAGAGGCCAGAGGTGTAAATTAGTTAAAGGCAAATTCCGCACAGATATTAGGACGTTTTTCTTTACACAGAGAGTTGTCAATGCCTGGAACAGCTTGCCAGGTCAGGTAGTAGAGGCAGAAACACTTGGGCTATTCAAGTCCAGGCAAGATGTAGTACTAGATACTCTTTAGATTAGGACATGATGAGCCTAGATGGGCCGAACGGCCCGTTCTCATCATTATGTATTCTTATGTTCTTAATAATTACGAGACTAATTTATGTTAAAGTAGTGCGCTCCTGTGACACATAGCCTATTTATCTGTTTAATTAATTAATAATCGCAAGACTACACTGAACGTAGCTCTTGATGCAGTGCTTAAGCTACAACACTCATGGTTGTCTGTGTCGCAGAATTAAATACATATATATATATTATCACTAATTCGAATTTATCACGTTGGAATTTTTCAAGTTCTTTGTTTCAGTTGTAAAAATGCATTCATTAGGTCATATCTTTTTAGAAACCAGCGCAATCATCCAATGAAATTCGTACTTCTCCGTAACTGAATGCTAGTGCTACAGGCTACAAAACCAGAAATCTATTTCTAGACAGTAGGTGGCAGCATTTCATACGGAATGACAGAGATGCAGCTCGTAAACGTCGCATGAGCTAGCTAACGTTAGCAATTTTATGACTTCGTGGAATGATTTATGTGAACCTATAATTTTATTATGTAGTATTGAACATCATCATAAATATCCTCGTAAGAAGGCGAACAAAGCTGGATAGCGTTTTAATGCTTTTTTGTTAATGTAACGTATTATACTATATTCATATAGCCACGTGGCCTTTGATAGAATAACGGTCAAGTCAGGACATTTTCTGATTTGAAAACCGGAAAATACGTCAGTCAGCCATAACTTACAGAAATTTAACTAACGGTCATTTCTGAAACAAGTAGTGTACAAGGACATTACAATATTAGTTTTTTTCTTATTTTCACCCTGTTTGTGTGAGGGGAAAAACGAGATAGTTAGCAACACGCGTCAATTAACCAACTAAAATGGGTTATTTGAAGCAAATAGACGTGGAGAATTTCAAATCTTGGCGTGGAAAGCAAGTAATTGGACCCTTTAAAAGGTTCAACTGTATAATCGGTACAAATGGGTCAGGTAAGTTTTTTTCCTCAGGTAACGTACCGTTAAGAGTTAACATTATAGTTAGTAGCCATGTAGCTAGCTAACTACATTATTTCAATTAAATTAGCTTAAATTGTATAATTTGTCATAAAATTCGACTAAGTAATTTTCCATATGTAAGTTATAACGTTAGGTGAAATCTAAACACATTAATATATTCAACTTTATCAAATATAAGGGTAGCTCTCTCTAGGGGTTGACATCTACACAAGCTAATGTTACGTTAGCGTCTCGAATTCCAAAGAGTTCACAACTGAAAGCTGAAGAAGCTTGCGAGCGTCTGCTAGTTAACCAATATTACGAACATTGGTTGTTACTTCCCAAACACAACAGGGAAATCTAACGTGATGGACGCGCTGAGCTTCGTGATGGGGGAGAGGGCCGCGAACCTGAGGGTGAAGCGCACAAAGGACCTCATCCACGGGGCCCACATCGGCAAGCCTGCGGCGGCCACAGCCAGCGTCACCATGCGGTACTGCGAGGACAACGGAGAGGAGCTCTCATTCTGTAGGATTATCGCAGGTGATTTTCGAGCTAGTTTGCTTAACGAACTAGTTCACTATAGCTACGTTTATTTGCCTGCTTGTTAGGAGCTGGTATCACGTGGACTACTGGCAATGGCAGTAACGTTCGTTTGTCAGTGTCCTTGTACGTTAAATAACCTCGACGTTTTCATCACTTTTAGGAAGCTCTTCTGAGTACCGCATCAATGGCATACAGGTCCCACACACCAAATACACAGCAAAGCTGGAGAGTATCGGTGTTCTGGTCAAAGCAAGGAACTGCCTCGTGTTTCAGGCAAGTCACTGTAACTAGGGCAGGCTGGTAATAGCACCAGTTACTGCTCAGGGGTAGGCTAGTTTGCATCACTCCCCTGGCTTTGATTCAGTTATCAATTGGGGAAAAAGTCCCAATTTTAATATGCATATCCAGCATAATTATTTAATTATTATTCCTCAGTTACTTTACTTGAAAGTGTTTATGTGTCTTATCTAATTTGACTGACGTTGCATACAATCTCAGCCTGGTTAAAACAGGTTTGACAAGCAGGAGGCTTAAGAGGGTATTCAAGCGTAAATGTATGCACTATCAAAACTACCTTTATATAACAGCACATCCGGCTGCATTTTTTGTCTCTGTGTAATGTGATTAAATAGGTCAAATGATAGAATTCGAGTGTACTGTAGCTTCGACAGCTGTTCGTTTTTGATTTAGATTATGTCATATTATTGTGAGAGTGAAAATAGGATCAGAGTGAAGTCCAGTGAAGATTCCAGGTCCAGTGGAGATTCCCTGTCAGGGAATGTTGGACATTACATTACATTACAGGCATTTAGCAGACGCTCTTATCCAGAGCGACTTACAGTTTACATTTCTTTACACAGCTGGATATTAACTGAAGTAATTCAGGTTAAGTACCTTGCTCAAGGGTACAACGGCAGTGTCCCACCTGGGGATTGAACCTGCAACCTTAACGTTACAAGCCCAGTTCCCTAACCATTATACCACACTGCCTGCCTTGTATGTATGACATGTATCCTAAAAGTCATTGTTGGAGTAAAATAAGTACGCAAACAAACTTCAACTCCTAATCTGTGTGGGACAGGGGGCCGTGGAGTCCATCGCAATGAAGACCCCAAAGGAGCGGGTCCGCATGTTTGAGCACATCAGTGGCTCACAGGAGCTGGCGGAGGAGTACGACAAGAAGAAGGAGCTGCTGCAGCAGGCCAAGGAGGACACGAAGTTCCACTTCAACAAGAAGAAGATGGCAACCGCCGAGAAGAAGCAGGTCTCCGTGGAGAAAGTGGAGGTAAACCATGGGAGCAGGGTCTGAATGTAGGACCAGGGTGTGACACTGGGAGAGTTGGAGGGAGGAGTAGAGAGGGCTACGCCTCCCTTTTGACTGCTGTCAAGTGCTCCTGTTCCCTCCCACAACCTGTAGAGGACTACAGGCCCTGGGACAGCAGCGGCCTCACTTACAGGCAGGCTCACCTGAGGCTAATGAGCAATCAACTCAGCTGTGAGCCATTGCCTTCATTATAAAAGCACAGCCTGCCATGCCTGAAGGGAGTTTTTCTGGGCATGGAGGAAGAGGTGCTAGCTTTTTGTTGCAGATTGACCCTGTGGAAGGCATTGGTCTCGGCAGCTGATCTGGGCGATTAGCGGCCACGCCTACTGGCAGAGCAGCCAACGCTGCTACTAGTGTCTAGTGTCTACTAATCACAACTGGAAAGTTTTCATTTTACTTTTACTTACTTTGCTTTTCTTTCTTTCTCGGTTGCTTTCTCTCCTCGGTCTCCCATGCCTTTTCCTTCCTTGTTCCAGCCACCTACTGAAGAGAGCAGAGCAGTTTTAAAGCACACCGATGTGATTAGTAGACACAAGACCGGTGTGTGCGTTGGCTGCTCTGCCAGTAGGCGTGGCCGCTAATCGCCCTGATCAGCTGCCGAGACCGACGCCTTCCACAGACCCTCTTAGCAATAGCGTTTTGATTTAACCTGGTTATTTTTGTGGTTTGTTATACTTTGTAAAGTTTAATGAGAATAAACTGGCCATTGGCCTATTGGAACTTTATTTTGGGTTTGTCCACTCACCACCTGGCAGGATGGCCTCCCCTGCCACTTTGCTGCACATGGCCTTCCTTGTTTTGTCATTGCATCATTGTACACTTTACAGTTGTCACAGCCAGTTATTTTCTGCCCAGTGTTTTAAATCTATGTTTACTGTAAACTTATGCTCATTTTATGAATTTGCCTTCTTCCTTGCTCTCTGCCACTCAGGCCCAGAAGTACCAGACTCTGCTGGATCACCTGAACGAGGGTACGGTGCAGCTCAACCTGTGCCAGCTTTACCACAACGAGCGGGGCATCAGCACAACTATGGAGTCCCTGCAGGAGCGGCAGCTGGAGGTGGCGGGGAAGAAGAGCGGGATGGAGGTTTTGGAGGTGGCTGTCAAAGGCCAGAAGAAGGAGCACGGCCACCTGTCCCGAGAGCTCCAGCAGATTGAGAAGGAAATCACGTGGGTTGCCATGCCAACCAGTTTCCATTGTGGCCACACGGGATGGTGTGATCTCTAGGTTGCTAACCACCCTGTCCTCTGTGTGTCCGTGCGCATATGTGTATGTGTATGCATGCCTGTGTATGTTCATGTCTGTGTATGTGCGTGCGCGGTTGGTCTTGTGTGTGTGTGCGTGTGCATGTGTATTTGGCTGTGTGCCTATGTGTGTGTGGTTGCATATGTGCTTGGGTGTGTGCCTCTATGTTTGTGTGTGTGTGTACATCCATGTATGCTTGGGTGTGCCTATGTGTGTGTACATGTATGTGTGTGTGTGTGTGGGCATGTGCCACTCTCCCCTACTCCTGCAGGGCCCAGGAGAAGACCCTGGGGCAGCAGAGGCCCCAGTACATCAAGGCCAAAGTGAACACGTCACACCATGAGCACAAGGCTGAGGAGGCGCGCGTGGCCCTGCTGAAGGCCCACAGGCAGCGAGGCCAAAAGGAGCAGGAGATGGGGGAGCTGCACAGGGAGCTGGCCGAGCTGGAGCGTGCCTGGAGCAACTTCGAGAAGGAGGTGGAGGAGGAGGGAGTCACCCGGGGCGTAGACGTGCAGCTGGAGGAGGCGCAGGTGGGGGCCCTGGAGAGAATCCAGTTACAGGATGGAGTAGGGTGGGGTGGGGGGGGATGGAGAGAGGGGCACAGAGAGAGACGCCAGCTGGATATTGTCAACAGTGTGCGGGGGGAATTTTTTTCTGTCAGGGTGAATGGGTTTAAGATGAAATGTTGCTGGGGGGTTGTCGAAGTGTTTGTTTTGGGGGGCTGGGAGGTGTGGGGCTGGGGAAAGCAGAGGGGATCATTTACTTGTGGTGTGCGTAGAGGGACAGAGCGACCCATTTTATTTCCAAAAATGTGTTTGAGATTTTAGGTGATAATGTCCCCGCACTTTGAAGTGTTGGTTTTGGGTCACTGTTTTGGGGGGAGAGTGCGGTTGGAAGGTGGGAGTCGGAGGTAAATCAGGCGTCTTTTTGTGCTTGCTGCAAATGTGAGAGCAAGCGCGTGCGAGCTTGTGTCAACAGCGATTCATAAACAAATTCAACCTGGCGTGACCAGAAAAATGAACTAAGGACAAATGCATTCAATTTGCCATGTCTTAAAAATCCACCAAAAATCACACCCAGCGAGATAATACATATTACATAATGCATAATACATGAAATACACAACTGAAAAATGTTGCACGGGTTATTTATATGTATACATTTTTGTTTTTGTTTATTGATTTTGTTATTTCTGGTTTCCATCTGGGACCCATCTGGAATGCGAGTGAGACCCACGCAGTGAGAAACACCGTACGCACCGCTGTGTGTGCGTGTCCTCGTGTGTAAGGGGAGAGGAGCGGACAGGGGCCCAGTCTGCAGCTGGAGACAGTGCCTGCATGCAACTGGACACTCTGCGGGGCACGGGCCGGCGGGGAGGGGGTGGGGAGGACAGCTGGCTCTCGGGGAGGGCAGGATTCTGGGGGCCTGGCGATCACGGCCAGCCTTGTGCCATGGCCCAATTCATTCATCTGGAAACTGGGTTCCCAAGGCCAGGTACGTGGGGGCTGGAAATGCCTTAAATTCCAGGAACCTACGGCCCGCAACGGAACACCTTGTCTGGGGCCGGGGCGGGGGGGGATCTGCGACCTGCCAGCTGCAGTGGGAACAATGCCGTTTTCTGTTTAAAAACAGTCAACGCTAAGTGTGAATATGAGGCAGACCTTTAACGGAGAAAGTAACATTAAAGTTGAGTGAGTTTTGCCCTTTTGTGAGTTTGTTCACATAAGCACCTAGAATTGGAAGGGATTCTAGGTGCTTATGTGAGCTGTAGCTCTCAGAAATAAAGGTACAGTTAGGGTACACTTTTGTTCCTCAGGGTACAAATGTGATCATTGCACCTTTCAAAGGTACACATATGATCCTTTTTGATACGGTTTTATATCTTTTCTCAGTGAAAAATGTAGAAATTGAGGAAAGGAGATATCTACCAAGGTATGGCAAGGAATCCTTATTCACGCTGGTAGCCGTATTGGAATGAAAATGAGGCAAGCAATATTATTTTCTCGCAAGGGTGCAATTATGTTCTCCTGACCAAAAGTAACTGAATTGACTAAAAGTAACTGGCCCCTGTACCCCACAGGGGTAGTACTGCCACAGTGACAAGCATTTGTACTTTAGTAGGTACAACATGGTACCATACCTCTTTTTGAGAGTGTCGAATTCTGGGATATATGTGAACTTTGGATCTCAGCTCAGAACAGAGGGTCATGGAGCGAGCAGCTCGGCTTCAACAGGAGAGTTGGGATCCTGACGCTGAGCTCTGTCCTGGCCTGGAGGTGCCACCCTCCCTCTCTTCTCTCCCAGCCAGAACTCTGATGATGAAAAACAAATATATTAAAAAAACACCTCACCAGTCATACTGACCTCATTCAGAATGAACAGCGGTTCCGTTTCCATTCACACACCCAGTGAGAGGTGGACTTTCACACTTTTCCATTACCTTCGGAAATGGAAGACAGGCTTACATGGTATGAAGGCAAATGTGAACACGCCCTTAAAGGCTACAGCAATGAATGTGTGATGTGAGTGGTTTGTGTGTGTGGTGTGTGTGTGTTTGTGTTGGTGCAGTTGGAGCGCTACAGAGAGCTGAAGGAGCTGGCCAGGAGAAAGGGCGCCATTCTGTGCCAGAAGGCTGAGAAACTGCACTGGGAGGTCAAGGCTGACTATGAGAAGCTGGAGTTTGACCAGAGGAGGAGGAAGGAAGTGGAGGTACCGCAGTGTAGTGGTCCTGAACTGTCTGAGCCCAGGACCCAATTAATGGGCAAATACATTTTCTGTGACCCCCCTTCTTTAAATTGTAAACTTAAAATATGTTTAAATATGGAATGAAAATTATTTGAATTAGGAAAGTGATGGAAAAGTCACAAAAAGCACCAAGATCTAAACAGGAATAAGAGATAAAGTTTATTGTTACTTGTTACTTGATGTAATTCACCATCAAGTGTAACAACATCAATCGCTAGCATATTGGCTTGCTCACTGGCTTGTACATGAATCTGTCAAAAGTCATTGCTGATTTGTTTTCACTGCCAAGAGCATCCGCTAGTGTGTCGCTGCAGACAAAAAATACGTGGAAAAAATGTCTTAAAGTATTTCCCATCGTCATTGTGTCGTCATGTGACTATTGCAGCCATAATAAATAATCTTCAAAATATTTACTTAATCTCCGTGGGAACCCTGCAGTAGTGTTTGCTTGCATGGAAATGTGATGATGCTGAAAATAGAATTGAAGGAATTGTTTCACTTTGTGAGTGTGTAACACAGATGCTCTTGGCCTTGTTTTTATTTGTATATGCTTGTTTTGTTCAATTTTCCTCCGTAATGACATTCATTTCCAGGGGAATATTAAGTACAGTCAGATTCAGCTGGATAACTATACCCAGAGAGTGGAGAAGCTGCAGGAATATGTCAGCTCTTGCAGGTATGTCCATAGTTTCGTCCCAGCTACGCTTTTTCTTTTTTATGTAGTGTGCGTATTAAAGATAAGGGTTATTACAGTGAGAAAGCGATAAAGGAGGAAACGTGATTCAGCATTCCTGGTGCGTGTTTGGGTGAGACAGAGAGGGGGATGTGATTCAGTGTTACTGGTGTGTGTGTATGTATGTGAGTGACAGGGAGAGTGACCTGATCCATTGTGTGTGTGTGTGTGTGTGTGTGTGTGACAGAGAGAAGGACCTGATTCAGTGTTCCTGTTGTGTGTGTGCAACAGAGAGGGACCTCATTTAGTGTTCCTGTTGTATATGTGTGTGTGTGTGTGTGTGTGTGTGTGTGTGTGTGTGTGTGTGACAGAGAGGGACCTGATTCAGTGTTCCTGGTGTGCGTGTGTGTGTGACAGAGAGGGACCTCATTTAGTGTTCCTGTTGTGTGTGTGTGTGTGTGTGTGCGACAGAGAGGGACCTGATTCAGTGTTCCTGGTGTGTGTGTGACAGAGAGTGAGGTAATTCTGTGTGTGTGTGTGTGTGTGGGAGACAGACAGAGGGGTATACAGTACCTGTACCTGTGTGTGCTGTACCTGCTAGCTTGAGCCTCGAGGGGCACCAGCAGCAGGCGGAGAGCCTGGTGAAGGAGCTGGAGGAAGGGCGCGTGCGCATTGAGGAGGTGAACCAGGAGCTAGGGGACGTGCTGGGGGAGCTGCAGAACGCCTGCATCGACAGACACGAGAGCCGACGGCAACAGCGCCGCCAAGAGGTGCTGGACAGCCTGAGGAGACTGTACCCTGGGACCCTGGTGAGACCTGCTGTGCCCATGCAGTGGCGTGTTTAGGGGTTCTAGGGTGGCACTGCTACCTGCTGCTGCTGTCCTGCACCCCCCATTTGTCAATAAATGAACTGGTCTCAGCTTTTGTTTTCGCCCAAAAACGATGTCAGTGTGTGATTTTTCTTTTCTATATACGATTTACTATGTGTCCATGTGAACTTCTCTCTGCAAAGCTATGTGCAAAATAATATCAGCTGAGATGTCGATACAACGTGTAAAATTTCCAAATGTGCAAATTCACTAAAAACTCTTCTTTGGATGTGTATTAGGCTACAGCACATTAAAAAGGGGAAGAAATGAGGTGATCTGTCTGTTTTGAGGTGATCTATCACTTGAAGGCTTTCATGGCTTTGGTGTCACCTGTTGAGTAGGTGCTGCACTGCACCTTGTGGGCAAACCATTCAGAATGGATCAATGAATCTTTACTCATTAATGAAGTGGTTGGGCAGTAATCGATCATTATTGCAGCGGCCAGGGTAACCTGCAGTCAGCCCCTTCTCTCTCATAATCCCCAACTACAGTTAAGGCATTGATGTCTCCAGCTCTCCATCATACAGTGTGCGAGTGCTCTCATGTTGCTCTCTTTGTGGGACTCGGGGCTTAATTGGATCCAGCCGTGTAATTTTCCTATACATTCCCATAACTGCCTGAGCACTTCTCCGCTATCCGCATGCCCCGCTAAGTGTTCCGCAATGTTGCGGTTTTCAAAACGACATGCTTAAACCACTTTGTATGTAAACGGTAAAGAAAAAGATTGTTTCCGATTCATTCCTGGAAACTTGTTCATTTATTTGTCCCCTCCAGTTCGGCCGCCTGGTTGAGCTCTGCCACCCCATACATAAAAAGTACCAGCTTGCGGTGACCAAGGTGTTCGGCCGCTACATGGACGCCATCGTGGTGGCGTCGGAGAAGGTTGCGCGTGACTGCATCAAGTTCCTGAAGGAGGAGAGAGCCGAGTCAGAAACCTTCCTCCCCATCGACTACCTCGACGTGAGTCGATACCCCGCTCCCTTGCAGCCTCAAACGCCCTCTCTCTGAACAGTAATGCGGCCTGTTTCTACATACCCGCCCCTCAGCTGACGCCGTGGCCCACACCACTGCTATTCCACTGACAAACCTTTTTTACGTCCGTCCAAACCCATGCAGGTTTCTTGTTCCCTAAACCGTGACCTCTTCTGTTTGGTCAAAGGCAGAAATGGTTTATAACTTTGTTAGAGGTACAGAGGTGGTCATGGGGAACTCTTGCACAAAACCAGATGCGTTTCAGTTTCAAGAGTGACCTTACACCGTGCCCTGGTAGAAAACTGAATCTGACTTTCTACTGAAAAACACCAGCAATAAAGATTGCAGACCCTGACCTCTTTAATTCAACCTCTGCTTCTTCTGGTGAAACATCACTCCTGGGTCCCTTTATGTGGACTGACAGACAGACATAACGAGTCGAAGGTGATACCCTCAGGACCAGGGTAATTAATGTTTGGTCCAGATATAACAATGTGAGACCATTGCAAAAAGTCGAACAGCAAATAGTGTCTGTATTGCTTTTACTGTGTTTATCGACTGTTCCATTTAACACTATGCATACATAACCGTTCATCTAAAAAAGAGCACAAGATGTTTTTGTTAGGAGAGGCAAAAATATATGTTGAGCACCAGCATAGTTTGATTCTGCACAGTGGTGATGCTAATGATCTCTGTTTTATTGGGTCCCTCTATGGCTTCTACACATGTTCCAGGACAGATTTACCTGGGGCCCGTTTAGGGTCCTGGTATTCAGAAGCACTTCCTTGGTCACACTGATGAGCTTCAATGGAGACCCTGTAATAGCGCAGAAACCCTTTCCAGGGGCAGGTGCTGGCGCTTGACCTGAGGTACACGTGTTTTCTCATCCCTGTGCCCGTCCCTGCCCAGGTGCACCCCCTGAACGAGCGTCTGAGGGAGATCCGGGGGGCCAAGTTGGTGGTGGACGTGGTGCAGAGCGCCTCCGCCATGCCGCAGCTGAAGAGGGTGGTGCAGTTCGTCTGCGGGAACGCCCTCGTCTGCGAGACCCTCAAGGAGGCCCGGCAGATCGCTTTCGGAGGAGCCGAGCGGCACAAAGTAAGCAAAGGCACCTCCCCGAGGAGACACTAAATCACCCGTAGAGAGCACTTGACTCCTGCGACCCTGGCGTAAATAAGCGTCAGTGTCCAAAAACCCAGAGAATTGTTCCTAGAAAGTCCTGCAGTGGACAGCTACAGGCTACGCAGACTGCTGTAGTTGGGGTCCAACTGTCCACACTCAGTTTAAAAGTAGCCGTCTCCTAGGTGCATGTTTTCTGTTGCACTGTAGAACAGGGAAAGCTGAAAGTGTACACTTTTCGGGATGTGTACAAGCCAGGCAACGCAAGAATCTCAACAAAAAAAGACTAAACACATTCCTTTGGAAAAGAGGATGAAAGCAAACATACTGTTTGTGTTTTCATTTATTTTTTCTTCTGGGTCTTTTTTGTTTTTTCCATCACAGGAATAGCAGAACAAAGAAACAGATGTTAGGCCTATTGCCTGCATCAGTTATTTAACAACCCTGGCTGATGGTAGAGACCCATAAAGGCTTAAGTTACTTCAGCTGTATTTCATTAGACCAATGACACCAACATGATTACAACTTGTCGAAGGTAAAGGCAACATAAGATGTAAATAAATTGTCAGAGGTTACCACTGGTGTGCATTACCGAGTCAATTAATACAGCTGTCCAGGCAATGTTCTGTGAGAAGGACAACTCAGTACTCCTCGATAGGGTGGTTACAGAAAATGGATCAAATGTCTCTGTGCACACTCTTATGTGGAAGGACAAAGGAACAGACAAATTCAATATAACATTAATTTTTAGCGCTGATTCACAAAAATAGTGAAGGGCATGTTTCGACCACATTCCTCCTTGGTGTCACGTGGATTTGACAGTGTGCAGGACTGTACGGTGATGCAAGTGACTGGTCTGTTTATAAGAGTAAATCAGAGCTCTATTTCAGCTCTCCTGTCAGAGCTGGTCGTGTTATTGGGGTTAAATATAGAACAGTTCGGCCACAGCACTCACACATTTTTTGAGACTTGGATTTCATTCATAACAGGGATTGAGGGACTTGACTTTCTTCCCTCATGTTCACATAGAAAATCCCATTTCCTGCTATTTGGAAAGAGGTGCCTTCCATATCAAGGGTTTAAAAAAGTTGCATGGCTTTCTCCCTACCCCACGATCAGGCAGGTTTGGGTGTTCACTTGGAAATAAATCCATTCAGTTCTTATGGACAAACCCATGCAATTCTGGTACAGACAACGAGACATTAAATCATGTTTACAGAAAGTGAAATGTAGCAAGCGAACTTTGGTTTTAGATTCTGCGTTATTTACACCAAAGGCAACATTCCTGCACCACTCTAGCCAAAGTGATGCATTTCAAATAGAGAGAGGGCGACATGTTACTATTCTGCCGGCGGGGTTGTCAGCAGTGCGAATTCCGCGCCATTCGCACAAATTGAAAATAATCTCACTTCTGCGGCAACTCGCCGTGACACGCCAGCGCACAATCCAGGCATGAAGGGAGGAGGGTCACCTCGTCACAAGAAAGCTCCATTCAAGATGGAGAAGAAAAAAAGAATCCTCACAGTCTTGGAATTCCCCAAACCAATTAACTTTCTTTCTTTCACTTTCTTTCTTGCTCCTCAGTCTCCATCCATTGGCTAGAAATTTACCTGCTTAACAAATTGTTTCAGTTTTCTAACTAGCTTGCATAGCTAATTGGTTTAGTTATTATTCTAAAAGGTTAACTAGCTAGCTTTTAGAAGTATCTGACCATTTTTTTTTTAAATTATCATTTTTTCTAAAGTGACATAACTTGCATGCTGTACAGAAAGCTTATGAAATCCGACACAAATCTCCTCTACTCCTCAAAAATGACTGACAACTGGAGGGAACGCCCTGAACTTCAACACTGTCAGCGATAAACTAGGGGGAACTTGCCCGCGACAGTATGTGGGGAAACTGCATTTGGTGTAAATTCAATTGGCTATTAAAATCAGGAATATGTAGCTCTCCAGGATCCAGGTGGGACCCTCTATAACCTTGCCCCTGCTTAAAGATGGCTATAGCGATTGTGACGACGAAGATGATGATAGCGTTGGTTAAGATAATTTTGATGGTGAAAACGATAAAGATGGCATGTTATGGTAATGATGACGATGATGAAGACGGTGGTGACGACGGTGGGTGTGCTGACGTAATGATGACCGTGAGGACGGTGTGTCGTGCTCTGCGCAGACGGTGACCCTGGACGGAACCATGTTCTCGAAGTCCGGGTTGATCTCAGGGGCTCCTGCAACCTGCGCAGCAAGGCCCGGCGCTGGGAGGAGAAGGACTTGAGCAAGCTGAGGGAGCGCAAGGACCAGCTGATGACCGAGCTGCGCGTAAGTGCACAGCACCCGCACCCCAGGCTGACATCTCACCTTCAGCCCCGTCATCATTGCTCTCAGTCTGTCTCCTTGATCATTTTACTTGATTAACAGCCATGCCAATTAGCTTAGCTTAGCGTAGCTAATTAAATGAGCTAATTCAGTAGCTTATCTCATTTGTACCCACTGACAGGTAATTTCCCTTTCTCTTTGCGTGTTATATGGTGGCATTTTATTCCCTTCACATCAAGTAATTGAATTTAAATGAGGAGTTAAATTTATATTTTAAAAAATCTATTTAGTCGTTACCAAGCATGTCTATAGTGTGACATTTGAAAGATGACACTTTTAACTGAGAGGTACAGTAAACTACACTGGAAACTGTATTACACAAGTTTTGAAATTAAAGTGCAACTCCCATTCAGAAAAGTGAGGCATTTCAAAGACCATTTAAATTGCACACATCAACTGCTCTTTTCATCTACCACATGTGTCTCGGTTGTGGGAAGTAAATATATCCACATTTTGATGTGTACCGAAAAAGAGTGCCAAATGAAATCAAATGAAGAGAAAGGAAATTGACCATGTAAGGATTATTCAGATAATGAATTGCTTGTTTGTTAATCGAGTAAAACAAGCAAAACCAGGGTGAGGGAAATTATACATTTTAAGATAAATGGCCTCCTCTATTTCAAGTTCAGGAATCTTGAACACCTGACGCTTACACACATGTAAGGAATGATAGAGTTGTGGAAATTATGTTTTTCACTTCTGTAGTACACACCTCAAACCAAAACATTCCTTATTCCTTAAGTTTATTCCGACCCCGTAGACTGAAAAGCATCTCCTCAAAACTGTATTCCATTCTGCATCTGAGACGCTGGCTACAGTTGGTCAGCTGAGCCTAGCCTGCACCAGAGTCAAAGTTGGCTGCTGCCCTCTAGTGAATCCTGCACAAAATGTCCCATTTGGCAACGCTTTTCTATATGCTAAACTCCATGTTACTGCCATTCAACGGGGCTGATTGAGTAAAAGTGCTCATGTACACTGAAGTGCAAAAAGTTATTTTTTTCCCAAAAAAATTCCAAACCTGCTGCTTCTGCCCACATGCTTCTATGTAATGGTACCGGCACATCCTTAAAAATGACATTTTGGTTAATATTATGACACACCTTCCGAGTAACCCTTTTCCTCTCATAAACTCTGTAAACTATTTCCAAGATCAATTTTTATTGTTTAGGTGCTAAAAACCCAATTGCTGTACCAGAGTAAAAGAAAAAGGTGTGTTTTTCTCAACTTTAATGACTGAAAGCTCATTTCAAACCCTTTTTCAAATATAACCTTAATGTTCAATTAGTGGGACGCCTGCAGGTGTGTGTAAGGTGTGAACAACTGCGTGCGTGTGTGTGTGTGTGTGTGCGTGTGTGTGTGTGTGTGAGACAGGTCCTGATGAAGCTGAAGCGTAAGGAGGCGGAGATAAAGCAGGTGCAGGCCCAGATGCAGGGTACCCACACTCGGCTGAAATATTCCAGCTGCGAGATGGAGTCCCTCCGCAAGAAGAACATCCCTGCCTGCCACATGGTAAGTGTGCCCACTGCCGTCTTTATAACCAGCACCTTCAGCATTATGATTCCACATTACAATCACTCCCATGCACATAACCAACACCATTCACATTACACTCAGCCACTCCCATCCACATAACCAACACCATTCACATTGCACTCAGCCACTCCCATCCACATAACCAACACCATTCACATTACACTCAGCCACTCCCATCCACATAACCAACACCATTCACATTACACTCAGCCACTCCCATCCACATAACCAACACCATTCACATTACACTCAGCCACTCCCATCCACATAACCAACACCATTCACTTATAACCAGCACCATTCACATCACAATCAACCACTCCCATCTACATAACCAACACTTTTCACTTATAACCAGCACCATTCACATCACAATCAACCACTCCCATCTACATTCAATGCTTTTATGCAGTAACAGAACAGTTGTGGATCAGTACTTTTGTTTTGTAGGAGATATCAAAACTGGAGAGCGAGATAACTAATCTGGACTCACGTATAAAAATGCAGAAAGAGAATATTGAGATGAAAGACGACAGCATGAAGGAAATGCAGGACAAGGTTAATAAGGTACAGTAAGGATTGGAATGTGCTCTTAATCTTTTTTCTTTTTTTCTGCTTCTGGTTGTGGTGAGAATATGACATGTTGTGTGTGTTCAGATTGTATGTGGAAGATTATGCTGATGGCTGTACAAGATTCCTCGCAGTGTATTGTGGATGCAGCATCCCAAACGAGTCAACAAGTGAAGGGAGTGGTTTGGGACGCAGCCTCTCGGAGCTTCCACATCAATTGTTGATTTCAGCAGGATTTTAAAAACAGACTAAACAGACTGTATTAGTCACTATCACTATCATAAACAAATTAACCTAGCAAACATTTTTGGGAGCCGAGAATGATTGTGCTGTCCCCCTGCCCAATGATCCCTATAGATAGAGGACATGGTCTTCTCAGATTTCTGTGCCGAGATTGGGGTTGGTAACATCCGGGAGTACGAACAGGAACACCTCAAAAAGCAGCAGGAAGTGGACGAGAAGCGGTGAGCTACCTTATCAGAATGCACCCTCCACATGGGCTGGCCATTTGGGACTCTGGTTCTTTTTACATGTATATGCCCCACGGTATGGGGTCCGTGCTGACTGTGGCCAGAAGCTCCACGGGGCCCCGTAATTTGGCCGTAGCGTCACCCAGGGAGGGAGGAACGGTTTTCATCAGCTGGGTTCTCCCTCTGTCATTGAGCAAGAGTGACTCCTCTGGTTGGATCGGGTGCCTGCAGTCTTCCTACACCACTGTGTCCAACCCGCAGTCCTCTGGTGCAATAACTGCACAGCTGGTGAATTGCAGAATAAAAAGAAGTGGTGGCTGACTGCACATGTTCTGTTGGACGCTTGTCTGTGCCCGCTAGAATTGATGAAGTTGAAGTTGCAGCTATGATTAATTACAATGAATATTTTTTTTAAATCAGGATGTTTCCACCATCCCAGAGGCCATAATCCAATAGACAAAATACATTTATTTAGGTCAGTAATGTATTTGAACGTGAGCCTCACACCTTCTATCTAGTACTGTCATTGTGCTCTCAGTCATTTGAGCTCAGACCTGCTGCTGAGTGCTTCTCCTAAACCCTGGCTGTGTGACGATTTCTCTGTGCCCGGTCCAGCCTGCAGTTTGAGACCCAGAAGACCCGCCTGGTCGCTCAGCTGGAGTACGAGCAGGCTCAGCTGGAGCAGCAGGTCAAGAAGATGAGGATGTGGGAGGAGACCATCCGCAACGAAGTGAAGAAAGCTGCCGACTTGAAGAAGGCAAAAACACTAATTACATGATGTTATATTCAGTTAAATGGAGCGACTCACATCAAGTTCATTCCGATAGGTCAGGCTAGAGCAGCAGTACTACAGAAAGGTATAAGTAAGCCTTAGAGAAATTAACAATACAGCAAGAAGTTCTAGAGTCAACTGTGCTGTTAGCTCAATCAACTTCTGTGCTGTTAGCTCAGTCATCCAGACGAACAACTAACCTGACAACATAATAGCTAATAGCCAATAGCTAGTTTGTTAGTTAGTTAGTACTTGGAGCCTATGAGTAGCTGTGTCTCTGTGGCTACATAAAGGTCACATGTCTTCCTCTGGCAGGAGGAGGAGAAGTTACTGAAGGCCGTGGACAAGACCGTGACCAAGATACAGGAACTCAACAACCAGCAGCTGGGAAAGAAGAGTGAAGTCGACGACTCAAAGGCCGAGGTGGACAAGAAGGTGAAGAAACTGCAGGAGAAGTCCAGGTGGGGAAGTTTCCAGATTTGGTGTCACTGAGGTTTGTGAGTCATCGAGATTATCCTGCTGTACATTCTGCTGCACATACTGTGTCTGTCTATATGTCATTGGTTTGTTTTTACCAGAACAATCTCCAAGATAGAGCCACTACTCTTTAACTGTTCTAATAAGTGGATGTCTAACTGGCTCAAATACAGCTTTTTCATTCTGATATATATTTCTCCAGTCAGAGTATTTTCTTTTTCATATTTCATCTCACATGGATTTGACAAAAATGTCAAGCATACGGGAACTGTAAAGGACAGTCAAAATAAGACGATTGAAAAGATAGTAGAAGGCAGCTCATTTTGTGAGGAAACAAATGTGTCATTCACATTAGTGTCAGTCTGATTTTAGCCCTGGGCATCAAGACAGCATGTGTACATTTACATTTACATACATTTTGGCATTTAGCAGACGCTCTTATCCAGAGCGACTTACAAGATGTGTGTCCCACTTCTTCGGGTGAACCTGTGTGCAGTGGCAGCTCCCGAGAACAGACAAAATATCATGAATCACACTGTTCCCTCAGGTCTTCATTTCAGTTCTTTATCTGACCTGATGGTTGACAGCTCTGTAGCAGGTTTGTTGCACAGGCATGAGGGCGGCAGTGTTAGCATAATGGTTAAGGAACTGGGCTTGTAACGCAAAGATTGCAGGTTTGATCCCAGGTGGGGCACTGCCGTTGTACCCTTGAGCAAGGTACTTAACCTGAATTGCTTCAGTAAATACCCAGCTGTATAAATGGATTGTATGTAAAAGAAATGTGAAACTGTAAGTCACTCTGGATAAGAGCGTCTGCTAAATGCCTGTAATGTAATGTAATGAGCACCGCTCACAATGAGAAGGGTGAGGTTAAATTGTTCCCTTAGTCATTTGGTTATCAGATGCCCGTATCCAAAGTGACTCAGCATACACTTGTATTGCATACTATCAATTTATACAGCTGGGTATTTACTGAAGCAATGGGGGAAGTACCTCGTCCAACGGTAAAACCATCTGGGATTTGAATCTGCAACCTCTTGACTTGCAAGTCCAGTTAGATAATAATCATTATACTGCACTGTCACCCTAGACGTTGGTGAGAATAACCGGCTAGGTGTGGTGAGGGTGGAGTTTGCGGTTGTGCGGGCAGTCTGTGAGGGTTTGACTGGACCGTCTCTTGCCGTCAGGGAGCTAGTAAAGGTGCAGAAATTGGTCATCTCCCTGGAGACGGGGCTAGAACAGAAGAGGCTGGAGAGACACAACCTGCTGCTTGGCTGTAAGATCCAGGACCTGCCCATCACTCTGCTCTTTGGCTCCCTGGACCAGATCAGCGAGGTGCAGGTAAGAGAAGAGAGAGAGGCAGAAGTTCCGAAATTGAGAGTAGGGTTAGGGTTAGAGAGTTCTGCTCTACTCCAGATTGAACTATTTTTGTCTGTGGCAATGCTGTTGTGCTGCATACACGCTGATAATGTAAACCACCTCCAGCCATGACAGTGTCTTCCTCCGCAGCTGGACTCTGAGACTCAGAGCACCGGTACCACGTTGCACATCTATGAGCGAGAGGGACAGATGCTGATCGACTACAGTGACCTGAAGACAGAATCCAGGGTGCAGTGTACTTCGTTTCCTATTATTCCAGAGTGAAAGGGACCGTTTCGTTTACGTTCACCCAAAGACATCAGGTCCAAGCGAAAAGGCCACTGTGTGCTGCGTAAACATCACAAATGTCAGCTCGTGCTGTTGAGCAGTTGAGCAAAGAAGATGCGTGTTCTTTATTCGCAATGTATTAAGTGCATTTTCCCCCTACCAGTAATGGAAATAGGAAACAATAACCCATCATGTAGACCAAGTAGAAAGTGCCAGTGTGAGTGAAAGATGGTGACAGAATGGCGATGGCTGTGCAGGAGCTGCCCGGAGAGGCGGAGGTGGAGGCGAAGCTGGAGGAGCTACGGGAGACGGTGGCCTCCCTGGAGGGGGCGCTACAGCGCTCCACAGCCCCCAACCTCAAGGCCCTGGAGAAGATGAGGGCGTTCAAGGACAACTTCCAGGGAGTGGTGGATGGTACGAGCAGAGGGGGATTAGCCATTGGCACGAACACACACCCAAACACAGAGCACTAAACAAGTACCTGTGGAACTGCATGATACAAAGAATACCCAAACCCACTGGAGTCTCTTTTTCCCTTCTCACTGTGTGATGATGAACTCCTCACAAATAATCCAATATATTCTTCCAATACAAATGCATTAGCATTGATCCATGTCTTAAAAGATAGAGACTATATTCATACTAATTTATGTCCTTGTTCATTTAATGAAATCAACAAATATTTTCATTTTAGCTGATAGACTATCAGGATACTGATTTGTCTCCTTTTTCTTGTAAAGAAACAGTCAAATGTTTTCTTGCAATAAAACCACCACATATGCAGTAGTGGCCTTCTAAGGATTTTGATTAAATTGCAGGTTTTAGTGATGTGATTAACATTTCAGAGGATAATAATTAATCGTTTGAACGTCCACGGCGTGAATAGTTTTGAATGAGCTAAAATTGCTAACAAATTATCACAGGCTTGTACATTAAGCCCACTACCAAAGGTTAATGATTGCTGGCATTCACTGTTAAAGGTATTGTCAAGTGTGTGTCTGCATAGACAAAAATATGTTGAAAGCAATATCTCAGAAAGTACCTCTCCACAACTTAATCACCAGTGTAGCCCTGTTTTACAGAAACTGCAGTGATCTGGCCATCGCACTGATCATCAAAATAATCATTTCTCCTCAAAATGCCATTTAAAAGTCATGGGTAATATGAATGGTGAAGGGGGAGCCCTGTCTGTCTGTGTCGTCCTCTTCCCGTCTGCACCGCAGCCTTTGAGGCCAGCACAAAGGTGGCCAGGAAGTGCCACCAGGAGTTCGAGCAGGTCAAGGCCAAGCGCTTCCACCTCTTCAGCAAATGCTTTGAGCATGTCGCTGTCATCATCGACCAGATCTACAAAGAGCTGTGCCGGAACAACAGCGCACAGGTGAGCCCACCCCGACCTCCACTTTCTCCCCGCTGCTCCACCAGGAACGTGCTGTGCCGTTTACGATTACCCCGTTCCATTTACCGCGTTTGTTCCTCAGGCCATCCTCGGTGCTGAGAACCCTGACGAGCCCTACCTAGCTGGGATCAGCTACAACTGTGTGGCTCCAGGCAAGCGCTTCATGGCTATGGACAACCTGTCTGGCGGAGAGAAGTCCATTGCCGCCCTGGCCCTCGTGTTTGCCATTCAAAGGTAATGCTCTAACAGTCAAGACTTTCAGTCATCACTAAATATGCTACTGATGTGATCCACGCACATGGAGTCAACGTTCAGATTATTCTTAGGTCAAGACATTTTCGTGGGGCTGGCGGATGGCCCAGCGGTCTAGTGCACCGCGCTTTGGAGCGGTGTGCGCTGCCCGTCAGAGACGCGGATCGAAACCCGCGTTTCTACCAGACCGGCCCTGGTCGTCAGCCCGATCGGAGGCGGCATTTGGCTGTCCGCCTCCGGGGGAAGGGGGAGGGAGAGCCGGCACAAGTCCGCCGAGGAGAAGGTTAATGGAGTCCGTGGAAGATCTCCGTCTCGAAAGAAGGCGGGAAATAGGTCCAGGAATACGAATCTCGTTCCCGGAGGACGGGCGGCGGACTCGTGAGGGTGGGGAATTGAAAATAAAATAGAGGGTATAATTGGCTACTAAATTGGGAGAAAAACGGGGGAAAAATCAGAAATATATTTTTTTTTTTTTTTTAAAGACATTTTCGGACTCTTTGACTTAAGACTTCCCTTGAAGTTTGTGGGGATTTACATGTAGAACATCATTCCCCACTTGAATTCATGGGGATTTTCTTCTTCTGTTGTGTGTTCTTTTGGGTCCTGGGGAAAGGGGATCGTTAGTATATTAAATAACCATTGCATGTATTGCCACTAGGGGGCCTCGTTTGCATTGCCTTGATTTTCCTTATTGTTTTATGCTGCAGCTTTCGACCTGCTCCCTTCCTCGTTATGGATGAGGTTGACGCAGCCTTGGATAACACAAACATCGGCAAGGCAAGGCCGCTTTTATAGTGCAGTTACTGTACATATCTGTATGAGTTGAACATTTTACATGTTGTTCTTAGAGTTCGAAGTAGGATTACAGCACCTCATTTGCTTTCAACTGCAAGCCAGACAAGTTATGATATCAGCGAAGGTCACTCTTTATTTGCTTTGCAAATCTTATCCAGCATACTTGGCAGTTCTGTGTGTGAGAAACTGGAAATTCACTGAGTTTAGAGTGAGTATTTTGGCTGTGCCCCACCAGGGTTTTGAAGCGACAAACAACTGATTGCATGTCAAGGTCCCTAACCACTGCACCATTACTATGAGTGATGATGGGAGGCACAATGGTGGTAGCGATGATAGGGAAGAAATGTGATGATGACGATGAAGTGCAGTAACAACGAGAGGAAACGCATGCGGTGCCTTTCAGGTGACCAGCTACGTCAGGGAGAAGTCTCGAGAGCACTTCCAGATTATCGTCATCTCTCTGAAGGAGGAGTTCTACTCCAGGGCTGACGCTCTGCTCGGTGTTTACTCTGAGGTTAAGTATCGACAAAATCCTCCACATTCTCCATCTTTTCCACATTTGGCTCTTTGGCTCCTCTGCAGCCTGCAGCCTACACAGAATTTGGTTTTAAGCGTGTGAAAGGTTCGCTAAGAATTCTGGGTACTTTAAGCAATTTAAACATTTCAAACATTTTTCATTAAATGGGGATTGTTTGGGGATGTATCTTCAGAAGCATTTTTTGGGGGGGGAAATACATTGTTTGCAGATTCACAATTGACATCCCGAGGCTGTAATAGGCTTTTTGTAGCGTGTTATGTCCCTGCGGGTTGCGCTATGCCTTGTCCCTCTCATCGGGCAATGTTGAAGCCGAGGTGAGCGCGTTTCAGTGAGACTGAAGGTGGGTTTGTCCTTCCACAGTTCGACGAGTGCATGTTCAGCCGTCTCCTAACCCTAGACCTCAGCCCCTACCCCATGAAAGAAGGGAGCGAAAAACAGAGCGAGAAGAAGGAGTAGAGAGAGGGAAAAGATGCGTGGAAGAGAGACATTTCGCCATGGTTCAGGACATTTTGTTCTCTTTCCGTCATCTCATTCCCCCACGCTCACTCTTTCAAGTGGCTTTTTTTCCAAGTTACCTTTTTCTACACTTGCCATATTTTTACTGTTAGTGGAACAAAAAACACTTATTATTGTTGGATGTTTATATTCTTTTTGATCTTGACTTCTGTTAATTTATAATGTCAATGTTAACATGACACCGATAACGTTCCTGTATGTTAATTTGTTACAGTGGTTATTATGTACACAATTAAACGTTGAGCTTTACATTCAAGTGATTGGTTGTGCAGTTTCCTTAGCACCAGGCCACAGTGTGTTAGGATTCAGAACTGCTGTCAGTACCAGCACAGTAACTCCACAGGCGTGTGTTTTACGTGTGAGGTCTGGGAAAAGGAGGAGGTCAGTGTGGTTAGGTGCATATTTCCCATTGCCCTTTGATCTGAAGGTTTGTGTTGGACAGTAAAAATAAAAGCACAATGCAGTTTTCTCTAGGAAAGCTAGTTGAAATTTTGACTTGAAATGCCAACAAATGACTCTAAATTACACACAGGATATACTGTATTTTTAACAGGTTTTATGCTGTGTACTGTAGATTAGGGGCGCCCAAACCAACGTTCGGTTTGGCCCATCAGAGCGGTGCAAAATAATGAGAGAAATTTGGATGTATTAGCCTGGATACAAAAGTTTATGTATAAACACAAAAATATTTTATTAAATTGGCAAAACACAAGATGAATATATGTGTTAAATGTTAAGACTTTAACAGTTAATAATGCTGTGTGAAAGGTAACTGTATCGATACAATCAGTCCTAATTTAACTGCATCAAATGAGGCAGTGAAGACTAAATCTGAAATCCAATGATCACTTAACAGCAAATGGGTTAGTATTGTTTTTTATGATTTGCTGTAAAACTACAAGAAGGAGATCATTGTATTGATATTACCGATCACCCACCTCCCACACCTACCCGCAGCACCCTGTGCTCAATGTCAGGTTTCACCCCTGTGTTCCGATCGAGACATTCAGCTCTGGTTATGTAAGCCAACCTCTGTTCTGTGTGTGATCATCATTGCTCACTAACTGCACTGTGATCATTGACGTATGCTTCTATTACTGTTTGTGTGAGACTAACAGCATGTGCATTGTGATTTTTGAGCGCGTGTGCCTAAGTACATGTTTGTGCGCCCTGTGTCTGTGGCGTGGAGCCTGATTGTACATTGTACATGTTCACCCACAGGCTTTTCATTGCCTGCCATTGCTCTGTATTCTGTGTATTGCTCAAATTGTGGTGAGTTCCTTATGCAACGTACACACCTGTCAACACTGCGAAAAGCAAACGGTGGTTCTCAATGAAACCAGATGCTGTTTTTCTCCCCTATCTGAAATTAATTGTCAGTGACATTTGAGCACCACCTTCATTTTTGTTGGTTTTCGGTCCAGGTTTAGTCACATTCCATAACATGTTAGAACAGGGAGAGGTGGTAAGACTTAACAAAACAAAAAAAAGTTGCACTCATTCTTTCCTGTTTCACTGACAGCTTGAACAGGAAGGTTCTGTGGATCTCGTGAGAATACCTGCTTTTTCCAGTGCCTGTCTCCGCTTTTCTCAACCGTTGCTGAACAATGGCCGAGGCCCCCACCACCACTCCCACCCCCCCATCCATTTTTTCCAAAGTTTCCTACAGACCCTTGTCTCGCTCTGTCAATAAACCAGCCATCGCAACGACACGTGGAATTTTTCATTAGCTTGCCCTGCAGCTGTATATTCCCTGTGCACTCTATCCCACCCTCTCTCACGCTGTCTCGCGCTCTTTCTCTCTCTCTCTCACTCACACTCTCTACCTCTCTCTGTCTCTCTCGCTCTCTTTCTGTTTGTCCTTTTACCTCCGTATGAGCCTGTCCCCAGCGCTCATATCTGGCTCCCTGTTAGCCTGAGCTCCCCTCTTGGGATTGGCCAATGGCGGCGTCCTACACTGTGGTCATCATCCCCCTGCACAGCAGCCTCCACAGCCTGGACGCTCTGCGCTTCTTCCTCTGGGTAAGACTGGGAGCGGGGCTGGGTTTGTGTGGAGGACCTGTGTCGGTTTATGATTCAAGTATGTGTGTGTGCATGCGTGTGTGGTTGTCTTGAAGGAGGGATGGGTATTTTTGTGTGTGCTGTGTGTTTATGTGAAATGAATTTGTATGTGTACCGTGTGTCTGCGCGATTGTTTTGGTGGGCGTATCTGCGTTTTTGCGAGCACGCGTTCTCAGAGTTCATGCGCATCTGTTCGGTATGTGTTAAAGGCAGGGCCCTCTGAAGATGTGAGTAACTGTATCTGAACAATGGGGGTCCAAAAATGTTATTCTTGTGCAAGTGACCATTGGACTTTGAGATTTTCCATATCTTTATCATGTTGACTTTTTTTTCTTGCTCTGTTCACCACAGTATCTCCTCTGTATTTAGCTCGTGGAACACACCCCGACGTGGCATTAAGTCTGAGCAATACTTACGTCATCTCACAGAAAGGACTGTCATGCAGGCAGGCATTGGGGACAGAGAAAGACCCAAGGCTTGGTGGAGGGGATCCAAACTTTAGGTTTAAAATGCCTTTGTTTTGTTCGGTGTCTGGATCTGAGTGCAGTGGGCGTGGAGGAGTTTCAGACTTGATCTGAATGGCAAACGAGTCAGCGCATATTTGTTTGAATCGGAGACACAATGTCTGTGGGGGAGAGGGGACAGTGGAGGAAAGCCAGCCTCCGTCACCCACGCCTAAACTCGCGTGGGACTTCCTTTACCTCAGACAAAACCTGTGGTCAAATCTGGCGCGTTTTAGACTGACGGCTACAGTGCAGTATGCACGCTGTGCACTGGAGTAGTTTGGAATGAATGTTTCTGTCATTTTAAAGTAACTCTTTAAATCACAAAACAAATGGATTAATGCCTTTTTCCCTTACCTTACAACGTAGTGGGTTTCGAAGTGAAGTCCAATAACCATTTGAGGCAGAAAACTAATTTTCGTTTCAATGTTACGTTTCCTGTCAGCACTGAATTCAATGTGTATGGCTATTTGATTTTAAATGCCTTGCAACAATACAGGATTTCATCATCTTAATATGAGCCCCTAGAGCATGTTCAAGTGTCTTTCCTGGACCCAGGAACGGACAGTGATCCCTTCAGCATTGCTCCTCTCTGCCTCCAATTCCCAGCATGCACAACAAGGTTGTTCAATCCAGGAACAGAGAAGAGAGACAGAGAGACATGGTGAAAAGCATTTCATAAACATGGCTCCTCAGTGTTAATTCCTCATTATTGAATACCTGCCCTGTAATCCTCTCTTATTGCTTGCTGGACTGTGCTTTAGTTAAGCTGCTTAATTTTCAATGGTTTATAATACAGTATGTGCTCACCCCCTGCGACTTACCCTCTGTCCCAGTGGCCACTTCAGTGGCAGATTTTTAATTGTTTAGCCTTTCCGTTCACAGCACCTCGTCAAAGGCCCTAACGGTCATCTTTCATTAACTTATTCTCTACGTCACTGCGCTGTACTCAGCGGCTCATTAGCTCTCCGTCATGCGCGACTGGTTCAGGACATCCCAGCCTGCACTTCACTACAGCACCTCCCTTCTCTGAACGGACAAACGGGTTTGCTGTCTCTGTTTATCTCCAGTGGATAATGAGTGTAGAGGTGCATAGAACCATGTAAAACATAACATTTTACATTTACATTTTAAGCATTTGGCAGACGCTCTTATCCAGAGCGACTTACAAGATGTGCATTAATACATGGTAGGAACAATCATAGTTCGCACAAGAGATCAGTGCAGTAATACAGCGATAGACATCGTTGTAGGCAGCTGCATACCATACCTGTAACACTGGGAAGGAAAAGGTTAGTAATTATTATTATTTTTATTTTAGTTTTTAATGAGGAATAAGCAGGGATACATATACAAGAAGTATTGAGCAAGTAGGCAGTGGTGATGACAATTGGATAGATGTACAGAATTTAGTTGTAGTGGAGTCTGAAAAGGTGGGTTTTGAGTCTCTTGTGGAAGATCGAAAGTGATTCCGCGGTCCTGACCGATTGGGGTCAGGACAGAGAAGACACGAGACCGTGAGGAGCGGCTGCTGGGCGTCCGGAGGGATGGGACAGTCAGTTTGCCAGAGGAGGCGGAGAGGAGGGGTCTGGCTGGGGTGTAGGGTGTGATGAGTGTCTGGAGGTAAGGGGGGAGCAGTTTTTAAAGCATGTTTTTCCTCTAGCTGAAGAGGCTGAAAGACTTGGAGCGGGAGAAGGACTACCTGTGGGCCGGGCTGCAGGTTCTGGAGCAGGCCCGGCTGTGGTACCAGGTCCAGCTGGTGGAAAACCGAGAGAAGCTTAGCGTACCGGGTGAAGGCCTGTGGGGCGAGGTATTCCCTCCCGCCTTCTGCAGACATCGGAATATTCAGAGGAGGTTCCAGACACACACAGCCCCCAGGCAACATAGGAGTCTTCCATCATTTGAAGTAATTTTGTTTTAATGGTTGTTTTAAGTATGAGGTTCACATCTTTGAAAAGGGGCAAATGCCTGTTTTCCAAGGCATGGCGGGAACTCAACGTCCAGTGTGAATGTCCATCCATCTTCATCCATGTTTTGTCTTTGGTCCATAATGTACCTCAGCGTGTTAAGTTTCATATTAGTTTAAGTAAGTTACTCATTCTCTCTCTCTCTCTCTGCCACCCTTTCTCTCTCTCCCCCCTCTGTCTTCCTCTCTCTCCCACTCCCCCTTTCCCTCTCTCTTTCTCTGTCTGTGTCTGACCAGGACGACCTGTCCAGGACATGTTTCCTCAGGTCCTGTATTCAGAGGGTAAATGGCAGTCTGGGTAATCTCATGTGTGACCCAAAAGCGGCAGCTGACCCCTGCCCAGAACAGAAGGGAGATTCTGTCCCAAACCTCCGATGGCAGAACACAGTGCTTATACAGGTAACATTTACTCCCATCTGTCTGTCTGTCTGTCTGTCTCTCCCTCCTCCCTCTTTTTTCTCTCTCCTCTTACATTTTCCATCAGTCTCTCGCATGATTCCTTTCATTCTGAGATTGATTACTCTGGTGTTTTGTTTTCTCCCTGGCAGGAAGTGAGTGAGAAGAGCTGTCAAATCTCCAGGTTGGAGCAGGAGAGAGACCGTCTTCTTCGACAGCTTGGTGAGCTATAGGCTCGCTGACTGACCAACTCACACTGTAACACACTGTTGCACACTCATTCATACTCATGCACACATTTTCTTTTTTTTCCCAGAATGTCCTCATTGCAATTTCTTCAAGTAATTAAGCTAACAATGATTTAGAAGTGTGACAAGCAATGAGTCACACTTCTGTCAGATTGTAACTCTTAGTACCCATTGTAAATAATCCTTTGTGGTAAGAAATGACTAAATTACATACTGAGTGTACAAAGATATGAATTAATATAACTGAAATGCGCTTATTAAAGATATGAAATTGGCAAATGTCTGGGGGTATATTGATGTTGATTTATTAAAATGAGAAAACTACAATGTGTCAGCAATGGTTTGCTTGGCAGTTTGACTAAACCCTGTTCCAACAGGTGCCCTTATGGGAACCAGCATTGTGAACAGCTTCGTTTTTTGCCCCAGACTGGGATCGAATGATACGGTTTTCTCTGTGCAGTGTTCTGTTTTTTTGTATCTGGTTTCCACTAATCTTGAGACATGTAAATTTCATGTAGGAGAGAAGTGTTGATGCCTTCAGTCCTCAATCATTGGTAGTTGATCAGTATCCCCATTTTGCACCAAATGGTTGCAGGTTAGGACTAGGGCGTGGAAGCTGATCCTGAATCTGTTGGTAGGGGTTGGAGTGTAACAGCAGAACTTGTGGGAAAACAGATAATATCTAAAACCATGAATCAGATACAGCAGATGGCAGCACTTGCTCAGTTTTGACCCACTCAATGCCTGAAGCTTGAGTATATGCTAGAAGTAGAATCCACACACGTACTGTAGTGCTCCCAAATTAATTCATTTTATTTGTCCATATACATAAAATGGGCATGATTAAAGATTGTATATTTGAAGACATTCGCACATGAACATTAAATGTTTCAATCTGTAGGCTGTCAAGCTGAATTTCAGCAGTTGCATTACATTACATTACATTACAGGCATTTGGCAAACGCTCTTATCCAGAGCGACGTACAACAAAGTGTTAACCGTAGTCAAGAACAGTTTAGCTGAAAGCCACCCTAGTGGGAAGTACAATTCCTGGGTGCTAGGAGCAACCACATAGTTAAACTAGGACCCTGTAGGTAAATCTGTAGCCACAATTCAGAGGTAGCAGTAAAGCACTCAAATGCAGGAAATAATGCCTAAGCCTGATACAATACATAAACAAGTAGACGTGTAAACTAAGCAACTATGTCCCTAAGTTAACAAAAACCGGACTATGGGGAGAGGTGCACCCTGAAGAGGTGAGTCTTCAGTCGTCGCTTGAAGGTGGCCAGTTATCCTCCAGGTGTCTCTATAGGCACTCCCGAGTTTGGCAATCTTGTCAAGTTTAACATTGTAACAATGCTTTTGCTATGTCCTCGACAAATAAACAAATACATAAATAAAATAAAGAAACATGGGCGCATGACAGAGTAAAACAATATCCTACTAGTACATTGCATAAAGACGGATTTAATTTATATTGCACATCTTTCAACGTATTTTTAGACCGCACAACAAATATTACCACCACTTACAGACACAGAAATACAATAAATGACAGTCTGAGACAGACATGGGCGAGCGGGATACAGCTGTCAAAACGCATAAGGGAAAGAAGTGAGAGGCGGCACAATTTCATTTATGATTTAGCGTATCAGAGGCAGCTCAAGGAAACTTGAGCAGCTGATGAATGCCTATGGAAAATTGGCACAACAGGTTCACAGCACGGACAGAACAATAAACAGTCAATTGTAATCACCTGTACTAATTAATTAAATTATTGTTTGACACATGGCTTGAAATAGAGGCTCCATCGGCCCCTTAGTGGTGGAGGACTGAAATAATTGCGAGATAACAACCCAAGATATTCTCCGGGCCCTATGTATGCGGAATGGAATCAGTGCTAATTTCTCTCTCTTTTCTGGTTAGACGTCAAATTTAAATGTGTTGAGGCTGCCCAGTGGCAGTTTCCTGGTCAACCACTCATTTTCAGTGTAGTGGTATACCCCGCAGTTTAGCACTGAATCCTGACTGCGCCACTGGCAACTGTGGCTAGCCACCCCATAGGGTCACAATTGAGTATAGCATTGCTAATTGAGGGAGGGCTTCATGCAAGATCGACTGCATGTGGCACGTGAAATGTAATGACAAAACAGCTTAGCAAGTGAGCTGTAGAGTGAAAGGAAGTGGTGGCTGGCAGATACACTTCCTATGAGATGCATGTTGGTCTGTGCTCAGAATCAACAGAGGAAGCTGCAGTGATGAGATTGGCTGTAAATAAGTTTAGGGTTTCAAAATTGGGAGAAAGATATGGAGGACACTTATGGTCCACTGCTGCGATGATCATACAAAATTTGTATCTGATTCAAATTCCATTCAGCTGTTGTTATTACTATGTCAATGTCAAATCCATACATATGTCAGAAACTAAATTGCGTGAGACGCTGACAACATTAGCAATCTTTTATGAGGTGAATTATTATTAGTGGTGGTGGTGGTAATAATATCAGTAGTAGAATAATTGGTATTCATTTATATAAATATGGGAAATGCATATTTATGGGGAATATGGGGAAATACATAGCACAGGAGCAACATTTTATTATTTGCTGCTTACAATCTCTCACTCAATATTCTTCCTCAACTTAAGCTTCAGTTAATTTTTATTTTTGTTTATTGTTTCAAGTTTAATGTTTATTGGAAACAGTCATTGATGTTGACATTATTAAAGCAGAACATACCTCCACCCACCACAAGCATTCCGGTCTAGAATGCCGAACCCCTACTGTGGCAGAACAACCCTGTGCATCATGGAACATTCAGGGTGTTAATGTACCAGTATTGTGTACCCAGCGCTTGCTTTGTTGTTTTCTTTAGCATGCTTCCGCCCGCAATGTGAGGTTTCTGTCGCGACACGTAGCAGTTCCTCCCCTGGTGGTCCCGCACTGATGTTACCTTACCTGATAAGGGTTATCTCATCCGTACATCACTGACACATCGCTGGCTCAGACGCACACCCCACCTCCCCGTGACCAGCTTTGTTCCTCCCTGAAGCATAAACAGGCTTATCCAGGAGTGCCCCACCACTCTGCATTCGCAAAAACTCCATCTGGCTAAATATGACTTTACTCCTTCTGTAACGTGTGGCTGCACGCTGCACCAAGGTCAGCCATAAATTAGCACAATTTAATCCATTTCTAAATAAATACAATTATATATCATTTCTGACCACGTGTGTCATTTCAACACTTGTTTTCACATTTAGTACATTTGATTCTTGTTTTGTTTAGCTTTCATTTCTGTCATTTGTATCTTTTATCTTTTTTTTTAAGCCTCAAAAACTCTTGATAAAATTTGGTTACTGTAATCTTCTCCAGACCGTAGGAATGGCATTGTCCAAGAAGTGCATGTTTATCCTTATCACATGCTGCCTTTCTGTATCAGCTTGTTTATTGTGTTGTTTGTTTGTTTGGTCGTGGAGGATGGTCCTGTTATGTCTGCATGTCTATCGGCCTGTGATTCCATCCTTTCCATTACCCAGGGATATGTACATATCTTTCTTTTTTGTTTAGCTTTTACATCCATTCATTAATTTGGATCTCTATTGATGGCAATTTGGGTGAATTACCTTGCTCGAAGGTATGACAGCAGTGCCCCACTCAGAAGCCTGCAACTATTTTAGTTACAGACTTCTTCACCACGACAATACGCACAATACAATATCTGCCTGTATAGATGTAAAGAAGGATGGAGCATAGAATGCTATTTGAAGTTATCCCAAGTAGCTCAGTTAGTAAGGGTGCTCAGCATAGGTACAGGCTGAGCCCCATAATCTAAACAGCACTAGTTCAAATCTTGAATATATCATTAGCCAACTATGCCCGAGAGTTCATCTTGTTATGAACCACAATTGGAATTCACCCCACTGGCATAAGGTGGGCTTGCTACATAAGTTCCTCACCAGGCCCCTACAGGTTACCAAGTCTCATAAATAAAAGATGCTCATCTGTCAGCACTAGTCAGTGCCTCACAGGCAAGCGTATCAGACAGTTTTAAGCAATTTTGACCCAGATTTGTACTTTTTCTCAAAATGTTGAATGCCCAGTTGTATTTGTAAACCAGTCTCTTTAGTGTCTCCATTAATTATAAAGAGCTCAAACAATTCCACTTTCTCCTCCAAAACTCTGCTGTTGCCTTCCACATATTTTCACTCCACAGTCCACCTGTTGAGCGAGCACAGCCATTGCATTGGAGGAATATGTGTTTATGTGTAGCTTGTGCAGGCAGACAGCAGGCACCTGATTGACCAGAGGGGGGCACTGTTGTGCAATGAAACACGGTCATCCCTCTGACTATATCCCTCCCTCCCTGGGAGACTACAGCCAATTATGGACACTGCCGGCCACTGTCAGACAAACTGCAAGACCTGCAAGAAAATATTTCACCTCTTTGGAATTCTGCCAGCAAACAAGAACTGATATATACAGCAAACTAAGCTTTTACAAGACAAAGAACATCCCAAATTGGGATAGATGCCAGTGCTGAATCCTGGCAACAATAAAAAAAGACCGTAACCTAAAAACTATTTTTTCTAAATATGTAATGTAATACATGTTAAGTAAGGCCTTTGCATTCGCAGGTGCCAAAGTTTAGAGGTGGGTGTGTGGCAAAATGTTTTTGAGTATCATATTTTATATTCTCTAACTGAAAAAATGGAAAAATGTGTTTTGCTTTGGTCTCACCTTTCGTGTTACTATTCACTGTAAAGTTAATTCCATTGCAAGAATGAGCACTGTTTCTAAGGAGGAAAGGGATTCTTATCTGAAAAGGTCCATGCACCCACAGGCACAAACAAAATTGTAAAAAGTGCTTGGAGAGAGATGCAACTGTGGAATTTGGTTTTTGTGGCCGATTAGAATCTCAGGGAAAACAGCCATTATGGGAGCCGGCTTTCATGTAAGTAGCTCCTGTTTTCTTTCTAAAGCCTGTCACTGAACCATCAAGACCAGGGTACCTGCACAACGTTAATTATTGGGTCTAATTCACACTGTAGAGGCAAGCGCCCTTTGTTGTGATTTCATGCTTTTCTGACAGTGAAAACCATTCTTCCTTACCTGCATGGTTCAGTGGTAATCAGCTCTGCTGGCTCCCCCTCTCTTTTCTCAATTTTTTTGTGTTATTTTGTAGATTGTAGATTTCTATTAGGCAAATTAGGAAATGCATCTCACATCCTTGCGTGCCAAATCTCTTGAGACATGAAGCCAAAACAGGAATGTAGATGGAGGTGGCATGTTCTGTGGTTTTAAAGGCCTACATGTTCCTCCAGGGACCCGTGGGATCTTTAATGAAATGCATTTTCAGGGTAACAGGAAGGACAGCTACACTTTGGGCTTTTCAGGGCATCCTGTGGTCCTCTGTAGTGCAACCTGCCGAAATTGTGAGAGGATCTGTGATTCGGAGTTTCATGAATGCCATTGGTGGAGCTACCGTGTGCTGTCAATCACTGACTGTTTTGATCCGAAAAGCCTTTGTTCTAGTTACAAAATACACTAATTTGTTAAGAATACTGAGTCAGTGATTAAATGATAGCTCCACCGATTTGGGGGTTTAAGAAGCCTCACTCCTTAACATTTCCCCAGGGATCAGAGGTAGCTACCGAAATGGCTTTTGAGCACGCTGACCTGTCAGTGGCATCCAAAGTGTTTTGGTGATGTGAGATAATGTGAATGTGTTTTTGTTGCATTTGATTTTTTTCCATGAAGTGCAGAGCAGTTTATGCCCTGTTTATGGCGCACACAGTGTAATATTGACCGATAAGAAATCATTTCCGTTAGGGTAGAAAACTAGGATTTTGGCAAGTAAAGAAGTTAATTTCTTATCAGCTTTATGAAAATTATCTTCTCTGTCCAACAATGCTTTCTTGTACTTGCAAGCCTAGTGCTGAATACACATGAGTGGGTTTGAGGTGGTTATTCCTGTGCAATATTGTAATGCCTGCAGAACATTTTGATATTACCATCAAACCAGTTTTCAGGAGTACCATAAATATGTTCTACAATTTGTCATTGTCACTGTCATTGAATGAGTGGTCACTGTCATTAAAGGGGTGGCAGTGCAGTATGATATTAGGGAACTGGGCTTGTAATGCAAAGTTTGCAGGTTCAATTCCCAGGTGGGACACTGCCAATTGCTTCAGTAAATATCCAGCTGTATAAATGGATTATATGTAAAGAAATGTAAACTGTGTAAGCTGCTCTGGATAAGGGTCTCTGTTAAATGCCTGTAATGCAATACAAGATGATTGCACTTTCTGCAGCAAATTTCACTATAGTGAGTAACCTGAGATCCTTCATCGTGTTCATGCTAAATTTGTATCTCATTGTGCTTTTAGTTGTTGAACTAGTTATTGGTATTTGTGTTAGATGATTGAAAAATTGTTTTGGTGTAACAGGAAATGGTTCAGAAGTTCCCTTATTAACTTAATTGGGCTTAAAGATATGTAAGTGGAAAAAACCCAAATTAAAATAAATTACTTTCAGTAGATGTTTTAACAGAAAAAGGGATTTTAATACGTCTTTTGTTGAAGTATGTAAAAATACAGTGAGTGTGTTAGGTGCCGGAGAGAATGTGCATCTGCAGAGAGGAGAATGGCAAAATAAATCCAATCACCACTGATCTTCCCATTCCATTGCACTTCAAGAAATTTTAAGAAGCAAGATGTTAAATAAATGCCATACTGTACTTTAATCTTGTGAAAAGGGTATAAACAGACACGTGACTGAGCAGATTCAGGTGACCTCCCTGGATGTGGATTAACAGACCATATGGTGTAAGCAGATATGACACTCGACAATACAGTTTTAGGGGTTGTGCCGAGTCAGGAAAAAGGCACAAAATCTGATTTTTAAATGGCCAATTTTATTTGAAATTTCCACTTTAAAACTTTGACCCATCCAACCAAAAGAATGGAGTGGGCCAGGTTCCCCAAAATCTGGGTACCTGGGTGCCTTGGGACATTACCTGACAAGAACACTTGATAATGATACCTGATAATGATGACTTGCTCCCTGTGGTTCCATTTGATACGTTTTGGAGCAGGTGAACAAACCAAACATGGTTCCCTTCCTTTGGCTCTGAAATATTTTCTCTCCTCTTGGTGCTAGGCCCAGTATGTCTGCTGTACATTAAACACTGAGACATTAAACACGGATTGTGCACACAAAATGACTACGGCAATTGAAGGATATCAAATTAATTTTATTTGTATTTTAAAAACTTGAAAATGTTAATAGTGTATTGACAGAATGTTTAATACAGGCAGTGATGGTGGCTAACCTCTGATGATTGACAGTATTGTATCCACAAAAGCGAATTTCTGCTTATGTCTACGCCTTTCAAATGTGGTAATTCAAAGATGTCCTTTGCTGATATGAGATAGACACCCTGGGATGTGATCCACTCTTGTAGCTGATATTTTATCTGATGTATAAATTATTTTGTAATTTAAGGTTTTCTTTTTTTGATGCTCCAGCCCCAACCATTACACTGCCAGACAAGTAACACAAAAACACCCCATTACAGGAGAAGCATGTTACTATAGTTGGCTATACAACATGTCATAGCATAAGACCTAACTGAGTAAGTGATAGCCAAACCTGTTCAAAAAATGTGGAACATTACATCTATACAGTATATACATACAAATATGGTCCTTTCCCAAGTTTGCATAATATGCTTATTCTGGAGCGGTAACAGTCACTGAATTCACAATGTATTATACAACATATCTTCAGCTTCAGCAGAAAAAAAACAGGAGATAAAAGGCAAAATCTGAAGTTCCAGTTCCTACACTCATTGTAATTATCTGGCATTATTAGGCTATCATTAACATTTTTACTTATTTAAAGGCGTGCCGTCAAGACATGCTATTCATTCCCATAATTCCCAGAAGTCCAGGGCAAATCGCTGTTGCCATATACTGCCATAATGCCATAATATACATTTTAGCAACTACGTTCCCCACAGTCGCTGAAACTATTTTTTGACTCTCCGTCGCTGTTGCATTCCGGCCGCTGTGGCGTGCCACCTTGACTTCTCACGATTTCTGGTGACAGTACGCTCTCTCCTTTATCTGTGCTCGACACCTTTACATCCAGTAGACTTTGCAGATGTTTGATGTAGTTAACAGCCGCACGCAGAGTCTCAACTTTACTCAGTCTCTTGTCCTCAAACTCCTGCGGAAGGTGTTCGCGGAGGCGCGCATAACCTTCATTCACGCACCGGACCCGCTGTCTCTCCCTTTCATTCCGTTTCCGAATGAACGCCGGTTCGAAGGAGTAGTCATACACGCCCATATGCCCGGGAAAAGGCAAATAGGAGAATCTGCCTGTGAACCGGGGTGCGTATGCTGGATCCAGGTAAGTGGTGTCAAAGTGGAGAGGCAGTCCAAACGCATCTCTAAAGGATGCTCCCTGGTGGTCCACGGGGCAACCAAGTGCCATGGACTGAGTGTAGGGAAGTCGCTCGAAGAAACTATGTTCGGTAGTCATATTCCTGGGAAGGAAAGAATCGGTCAACGGGTGAGCAATTACAAAAGACACAACTCTTTCTACGAACAATAGCCTACATGACAAATAGGACTTCATTATAATAATAAAAAATGCACTT
Source organism: Aldrovandia affinis (assembly GCA_029706075.1). NCBI lineage: Eukaryota > Metazoa > Chordata > Actinopteri > Notacanthiformes > Halosauridae > Aldrovandia > Aldrovandia affinis. Next base: position 759,546 of record JAINUG010000148.1, read on the forward strand.
TCATTTTTGCCAGGGCCAATTGCTAGAGCCTCTTAAATAATAATAAATAATACGATAGCCGTGGGGGTTTTCAAAGACCAAATTTATACCATTGGGATCATCATCAAAATGCTTTCCGGGATTAGGCATTTATGGAAACAGACAGCTATAAAATACTATTACTAATAACCCATTTGCATCTCAGTCAGCTCCCACTTTGATAAGGTGGAGGAAGACCGTTTCCACGGCTGTAAGCAAGCATCTCTTTCAGATGCCAATTTCGCAGCAGGTGTTCAGTGGTAATTAAATGAGACATACCTTTCAAATGGTCTGTTTTGTAAAATATGGAAATTATTATCGTATCATCTGAATGTCTACACAGACTCCGATTCGTATATTTACGATGTCAATTTTAATTACATTCTGTCCAGCAGGTAGTCTATCAGCGTATCCCTCAGTTATTTTTTTTTTAGAGAAAAAAACACAATATAAATCTAAGTTGCATTGTAGGCTTTAAAATAAAGCAGCAAATGTTTTTTTTAAAACACTAAAAATTGTATTACCTATTTATTCGATGGATACCATGCTTTGTTCTTATGGTCTACTTGTGCTCTCTTGTCTTTGCTAACTTGTGCGTCTCGAGAGTTCCACACAATTACGTTTCACACCTGTAGGCACACAACACATTTTCTGGTAGCGGAGCAGAGCAGGTCCTACCTACCTCTTTAGCTATCCTGTCCACAGTCTCTGCATTATCCTTAATATGACCTGACCGCAGCCTCAGAATATTTCTCGGAAGATGATAAAATAGACAAATTGCAGAAGAGGATAGATTTCTTGGAGTCAAAATAATCACATAACCATTCCACTATTTCGCCACCAACCTCACTCGTGGCAGATCAGTTGTGGGTGTGATTTCTTGACAGAGGGGACGTGTAGAAAAGGGAGGCACGCCGAAAATGTCTAAAACAAATTAGATGAGATCAAAAACGTAATCCCTGGAAGATCTCAAGTTAACCCACTACCTCCCTTCGTGATTGTAAAAGCATGTGTCAAACATATCGAGGCACATACAGTCGACTCCCTACGTTGGCATTCTGAGGATATGATCTGACTGCACTTGTGCAGAGGTTTGGTGAACATCAATTTTGGAATCCGATATTGATTCTGTTAATCTTAATATTTCATGTCAAAAGTGCATGTTCTTGACTTAAAACGGCTCGGTGTATTATTAGAATATATATGAAGTTTCATAGGCTATAGTTCTACATATAGCTCTACACATAACGCTACAAACCAGCGTTTGTAACCATCCTATATCTAGGGAATTTTTTTGTTTTTTTAAAAGCATAATGTCTACACATGCATATAGTTAGTGGATGTTATATATTTAGCTAGGAAGCAGCCTAACGTTGTCCTTAACGTTTTGCTCGGATGACACGACTAACTACTATCCATGAGTGAGGGAGCTCCACTATCCCTGTTGCCCAACTACTTCAAATTGTGATTTTCCCTCCACCAACATGCGAGCTGTGTGTTCATGGGATAGGGATTATCTTGATAGAGACTTTTAAGAAAATATAATTTATGTTAGCATTTTTATTGTTAAAAATGACAATTTATATAAATGAAATGCATTTAATAATGAACACAAGTGTAATATATATAACTCTTGATTTTATATGAAGTTGTTATATTACGCGTGTTTTTTCTTCGTTTCTTTTTTTTGCAACCATACTGATTTTAGGTCCCTATTCTTGCACATGCTCAGTGCAGCAAAGGGTATCTTCACAGCAATGGACCTGGGAAGAGGAGCTAGCTTCAATTCAGTAAGTGGGTTGTTCTTTTCTAAACAAATCATCAAATATTTAATGTATTTGTGAAATAATTAGTATTTTAAAAGTGTTTTTTTCATGGGATAGTAATTATTGATCTTAAAATTAGCTACCTATTTTTAAGAAGCAAACAGTTTTCGTGAGAGCAGTCTGTTTTGTTTTTGCATTTCACTGCTATTGTTGTATTCTTAGCTAGCCTGCTGCCTATGATGGTATAAATTATTCGTCGTCACAATTTAGCAAGCAAATTATTCGCACATTGCCATTTGACACTGCGCATTAGCGTACTAGATGGCTAACGTTAGCTTCGTGTAACGTTTAATTGCAATTGGGTTGTTGCACAGTTGGCTTGCTTGCTAGCTAGCTAGCTAACTAGCTTGTAATTGTTCCTGGTTCAAAGTTAGCTTGCTAGCTTCCTAGCTATAGTATTTCAATGCTTGCTAGTTAGCTATTCTTTTTCGTGTTGGTATAACTAACTAGCGAGGCACAAGCTTGCATAGTGATCAGTGTTTGAACTGTGCGCATAAAGTATGTGTTTTTTTAGCAAGTGCGGTAAGGTAGCTAGCTGAGGAGGTATTTAGCTCGCTCGTTAGGTAACGTTAGCAAGTGTACAAGCGGACGATACACCGTTATAGCGCCAACTTGCTAGCTACAGTTTGCACATGCCAGGTTTCAGTTTATTCAAAACTCAAAATGAATGTTTCAACAACTATTATTAGCAAGCTAGATATCTGGCGCGTTTTTACACGTGCTTTTACGAAAATATCCAAGGAAATGCGCTGGAAAAGTATGCATTCGCCTCGAATGAAATGTCATCAATTCAATAATGAACACACAGCTGGTTAGCTAAGTTACTGTTAAAATGGGAAGACAGTTAGCTATGGAACAATTGTACATTCGCTCACAGATGTATTGAAATGACAGTAGTTTGCTAGTATACTTAAATCGTATGAGCTAAATAGTGTTTGGTAGCTCTGGCAACTTAGCCAATTAACTGTTGCTGTCTGATCCCAAAACCCAAGGTGATCTTCTTGGAATGTTGATTAAAATGACAGGTTACAATGTCTGGTCTGAGTCATATTTTTCCCCTTTTTCCACCTTAGCCTGAAGAATGCCAAATTCATACTGTCATGAAGAAAAACACCTAGTGTCAGGTAATTTGCAATTCATAGGTTCAAACGGGTTCTGTTCCACCAGCTGATTTGACGTTGGTTGGTTAGTCATATTTGGCGAGTCAGTCATTGTTCTTTTCTTTCTTTTCTTTCAGAATGAATGACATCAATCTGAGTCCTGTGGGGATGGACCAGTTGAATGTGCCCTCAGTGAGTGGCAGTCACCTGGGTCTGCCCAACTCCCCCACCCACAATCCCATCACTGCTTCAGGTCAGCTAGCCAGTACTTATTTTTAATTTATTGCATCTGTCTGTTAGGAAATGTACAATGAAAGTTATCTCTTGATTTCTCTGTCCAATATATATTTTAAATATCCCTTTCTCTTCAGGCATGTCAGTGGCTATTCCAAACCTAGGGCCCTCCCTGGGGTCTCTACCCCCCGCTCTGTCCCTCATGCTGCCCATGGGACCAATCGGAGACAGGGGGGTGATGTGCAGCCTGCCAGAGAGGAACTACCCACTGCCCCCTCCCCCTTACCCCCACCTGGAGAGCAGTTATTTCCGACACATTCTCCCAGGTAAATGTGAGGCCACCTGGCGCCTCCTGTTCCCATCACTTCTGCACTTGTGTAATATCGATATCAGTGGAATCAGATATCAGATATCAGTAATATCAGTGGAAGTGTGTATATCCACAAGTGACCCCTTGCATTTCTCTGTGCTTGTCTGTGCAGGTATTTTGTCCTACCTTGCAGACCGCCCTCCCCCGCAGTATATTCATCCCAGTAGCCTTAACATGGATGGTACCCTCTCCGTGTCCAGCAACAACCCCTCCGGCCTTGACCCCTACAACGGTCCCGGGGGACCCCTGGAGCAGGGCCTCGTGTCCCTGGACTCCCGACAGGTGGGGGGACAGGGGGCCTCCACCAGGGCACGGCCCACGAGGTGCAGCTGGACACTGGGCTGACCATGGAGTCGCGTGTGAGCAGCCCCATATCTCCGGACAGGATGGGCGAGGAGCTGGCCTCCATGGAGGGGGTGGTGCCTGAGGGACAGCCACTGGGCGGGAGGCCCCGGAACCACGAGGGCCTGGGGGGCGTGGATGGGTCCGGAGGGGCGATCCCCTTGCACGGGCAGGGGCTGGAGCTACCCGTTGTGATGGACCAGGAGCACCTGACTGGCAGGGTGGGTGGAGCTGGGGCAGGTGGAGGAGGAGCTGGGGGCCTGGGGGAGTCGCTACATTCCTCTGGGGGTCTGAACTCCGGCACGGTCAGCGTGGTGCTGACTGGCACGCACTCGCACCCATCCATGGCACCCCAGCCACAGCTGGAGGCCGTTTCCCTCCACGGGCCCCCCACCATGGGGCTGGAGCCGGTCAGCGTGTCCCCCATCACCGCCGAGGTGTCCCTGGGGCCTGACAGTAGCCTGGTGTTGGTCAACTCCTCCTTGCAGCTAGAGGACTCCACCTCAAACAAGGAGAACATGGCCACTGCCTTCACCATATGTGAGTGCTTACTGCTTTATTAAGGCATTGAGTGTAATCATGCTTTTTTGTTTTTATTTTGTTGCACCTCATCTAGTTTGAGGGGAAGGAGAGGGGGAAAAAAAAAAAAAAGGTACAAATATTTTAAAATGCAGACCTGCCAACATATATACATGTTTCTTACCAGGCAAGCATTTTGAGGTCACATGGGTATCACTTTAAACTATGCAAAAATGAGGATTAAGTTACAGTCTAGTTATGACACTGAACTTGTTTTTTCATATTAATGAATGGTAATGCAATGCTAAGCAATTTGTCCGGAGTGGCACTTAAAACGACTTCCCAAGATTGGCAGGTCTGAAAATGTCATTACGATCTTACTCTTAAATTACCAGCTCTTTAGCTAAACAGCTATGGTTTATTTGACAGTTTAGTTTTTTTCCCTCGGTTGTGGTTCCTGGTATTGCTGGTGCAGTACGCGCTGTCTCTGTGTTTATGAGCAGGGTGCACACTATGCGAACGATCCTATCCCTCCGACTGCCCGGAACACGGCCCTGTCACCTTCATCCCCGACACGCCCATCGAGAGCCGCGCCCGCCTCTCCTTGCCCCGCCCCCTGTGCCTCAGGGTCACCGTGGCTGACGAACCTCTCGGTACGAGCAGTGCAAGCCTGGATTCAGTCAACATTTTCCTTAACCTTGACTGAAAAAAAATAAATGCAAGTGTTCATATTCATGTTGGTGATTTCAGTGTTCACCAACATTCGCCTGCCAAACTGTAAGTGAAGATATAATTTAGTCAGAGTTGAGGACAAATGTTGACTGTATCCGGGCCCACAGTCACAAGAACCAGCGAATGTGTCATGAACCTTAACAAGTCTGACTTTATTTGTTTATTGCATCTCTTAACTATCTGTAACAAGTGCCCCCCTCATTTCTTTTTCTGTGTTTCTGTCTCATGCTCTGCCCTTGTGTCACTGTACAGGTGTATTTGCGAGAGAGCCCATACCCGTCAGGACCTGTTTTGGGCCTATGGTGGGGCAGCACTGCAGCTCTGTGGACCTGACGGACTGGTCAGATAAGAACACTCCTCACGTCTGGAAGGTAAGAAGCTGAGATTGAGCATATATATATATCAAAGCTTAAATCTAATTTGTGACAGAAGTCTGAAGGAGAGGGTCATCGTTTACATTGCAGCATGACTAATCCGACTCCAATTCTGATAACTGTTTTGTGAAGACGTTTTTAGGTGTTTACAAGTTGTTGCCACTAGATGGCACAGTTTCTAACAAAGTAATAACGTGAATAATATTGTGCAAAATAATGTGTGCATCGTATGTTTCGGTTCTATAGCATCACTCCAGGCTGTGTTTATAATCACGCTCAACAGTGCACGGGAGAATCATTTGGGACTTAGTAGGTAGTCAGATCCATGTGAAACAGGATTACAGCTATTTTACCAGCTTCTAAATAGTTTGAGGCATTGTGGTTGGTTTCTCTGCATCAGACATTGAGTTTTGTTGAGTTCATGGTTTACTGATTTACCACATCTGTGTTTATCGTAGATGTTCCATAATAATGTTCTGGAGTTCTGCATTGTGACGACGGACGAGAACGAGTGCAACTGGATGATGTTTGTCCGTAAGGCAAGGCGAGTCACTTTTGTTCACGCAGCTGAAGGTTCAGCACTCGTGCATACACAAAGCTTCACTCCTAAGGACATGCTTCAGTGCTGGCACGCATCAGATTCTTGTCATTTCGCAATACATTTTTAATCCAAGGAAAAGTGCAACTAAATTAAATAAAGGGTTTAGGTCGGTAACTCCTATTTATCAGATTTATTGAACCAAAACTGACGGGTTTAAGAAAAGTCTCACCGACTTCAGTTCAATATATTTGGTAAAGGGAGTTGTTCTCTTAAATTCAGATTAAAAGATGAAAGATTTTGTCCATTAAGATTCCGTGACCTTAGACCCCCCCGATCCTACATCAGTGTGCGTGCGTGTATATCTATCTATCTTATGTATCTTATCTATCTTATCTATCTTATCTGGCTGTCTGCCTGCAGGACTGGGGAGGAGCAGAACCTGGTGGCCTATCCTGACAATGGGAAGCTGTATTTCTGTTCATCCAGGGAGATTCTCCCTGATCAGGAGCTGCTTTTCTACTATAGCAGGGACTACAGCAGGCAGATGGGTGAGAGATCGAGCACTGCAAGGCTAAATATAGATATTCTTTTTTTTTTTTTTCCCCCAGTTTTTACATTTTATCCCAGTTTCCCCAGGCCTGTTTTACGTGATTTTTCAAAATCCTCCTTTCCTGTACAGTTATTGCACTGGAGGATTGCAGAAAAATGCATTTTTAAAATGGTTTAGAGAACTGCTTTGAAAATGCATTTGAAAATGGTTTAGAAACGTGCAGGAGCCCCTTTTCTGTCCAGTGGTCAGAGTGAGGCACGGTTGTGTTGAAAATGATTTCACGATCCTTTTGCTCTACCTGTTTAACAGTTGTGTTGTTGTTGTTGTTGTTGTTGTTGTTGTTGTGGCAGGTGTCCCAGAGCTTCCAGACGGCCAGGTGTGCCACTGTGGCAAAGAATGCGCCTCCTTCGCAGAGCTGAAGTCTCACCTGAACAGCCACGCTCACGGACACGCCCACAGCCCCACGCAGACCCACTCGGCGCACCACACCCACCACGACGGCAAGCTGCCCAGCGGCAGCTCCGGCGCCGCCTCCTCTTGGCCTGGCCACTCCCACGGCCACGCCCGCGAGAGGAAGTTCAAGTGCAGCATGTGCTCCCGGGCTTTCACGTCCTCCACCAAGCTCAATGTTCACTTCATGGGACACGTTGGCATGAAGCCGCACAAATGCGACTACTGTGGCAAGGCCTTCAGCGATCCCAGCAACCTGCGGACACACCTCAAGATCCACACAGGTAGGGGGCGATGTTGACAGCAGGCCTCGGTGCTCTTCATTTTTTTAATTTTGTTGGACCAACTTCAACAGTACAATACCAGTTGTTAGTGCATTTGACAGTGTTTTTGTGTCATGCAGATGATGATGATGATGATGATGATGCTTTTATTCATTCACAAACATAATCCCCTACAGGTCAGAAGAATTACAGGTGCAGCGTGTGTGAGCGGTCCTTCACGCAGAAAGCGCACCTGGCGTCTCACATGGTGACTCACACGGGGGCCAAGAATCTGAAGTGTGACCACTGCGACAGGATGTTCATGAGGAGGCAGGACCTGAAGCAGCACATGCTCACTCACACTCAGTAAGATAAGACGCTGGCTAACCAGAACTTGCGTGAGCACTGTTTGCATAGAAGTTGACACCTTTTTATTTTTTAGAACAGGTTTTTATCTCAAGTTTATTTTGTGGAATTTTAGCCTTTTCTCAAGCTTTGAAAGGTGACAGCGAGGCTCCTAGGTGGCACATCCAGCTAAAGCACTAGAGTGGTGCAGCGATTCGCCTCATGCTCCAGATTAAATCCTCACTGCAGCCTGAAGTACCATGGGGCGACGCGTAATTGGCCATAGTGTCGCCCAGGGAAGGACGGTTGCAGACGGCGGGGTATTCCCCACCTAATCGCACAACAGCAAAGGGGTCCCTTTAGTCAGCCTTCAGTCTGCCTATTCAAGCCTGCCTGTAAGGAAGCGCGTGCTGGCACGTAGCCTCCCGAATTGACAGAGCAGATGTTGCAACAGTGGGATGGACCTAGAGTCATTATTGGGTATTGCAAAATGCGATGAGCTATTTAAAAAGAAATGTGAATGTAGAATGTCTATTCTTCCCTCTTCCTGTCCGTTCTCGATCCTCTTTTGCAGAGAGCGTCAGATCCGTTGCCCAAAGTGTGACAAGCTGTTCTGGAGGTCCAACCACCTGAAGAAGCACCTGAACTCCCACGAAGGTCGGCGGGACTACATTTGTGAGAAGTGCAGCAAGGCTTTCCTCACCAAATACCACCTGACCCGCCACCTCAAGATATGCAGGGAGGCGCACCAAGACGAGAACGAGGAGGATGATGAGGAGGAGGAGGAGGAGGATGAAGAGGATGATGAGGAAGGGGATGTGGAGGGGCTGATCGATCCAGTCAGCAGGGAGGACTGTGGTCTGGGAGTGGCAGGGTATGCTTCAGAAAAAGCCCTGTCCCCACACCAGTGACTATGGCAGCAGGAAGTGACTGTTTTGTGAATGTCCCGATATTTATCATATTTATTTCCATTTTTTATTTCTTCGTTGTTTGGTTATTTGTTTTTTTGTGTTGCCAAAATCTTATCTGCGTGGTAAGGTTAAGAAGTTTGGTACTTCCAACCTTCCAAGATCTCTAGCCTTTGACATGCAAAACCATAATGCATCAATTGCAACAATGGAATGAAACTGCACTTCCTGTTATACAGAAGAAGGCACAGGTGGTATCTACTTGTCGCCTGTATCGTACAAATATTATATTATTTGTTTGATAATTCCTGGATCTTTTAGAAACATTTTTGTTCCCGTAAATACAATCCATGCAATTTCCACAGGTTAAATTAAGATAAAGTTTAGTAGACATTAGTGTAGGCAAAATGGAGATCTCCCCAAAACAGTGGGCACAAAGAATAATGATTTGATTATTAATGATTAAAGTAATGAATTCACAAGTTATTGTTGTTACATTAGTTACATGTTAAGCAATCCATATGAAAGGAACACAGTCAGGTCAAGAAAAAAAAAATTGGGGGTGCTGTATTTAAGTTTGAGTAATTGGGAGGACTCTAACAAATTAATTGATCCATAATACAAGTTTATTACAAATGGGGCCTTGTTGATTACATACTTAAAACTACAAAATCAGCTCATGTTGGAATGTTAATTTTAGTTTGTTGCAAATATTTGCTCCTTATGTTCCTTCACTCATCTGTTTGTTTGTTTGTTTGTTTTTTGATCATAGTTTTGGAATCATTTAAATAAGTTCACAAAAATATAGAAGGAAGCCCTTAGTTGACAGAGATTTAATTGTCTCCTGCAAGCAACGGCGTGTAAATATGGTGTACAATTTTAAGTGCTGTACATTTTGTAATTACTTCAGAAAACTCATCCAAATAAGCTATTTCTTTACATCACTTCGGGGGGAAATAAAAAAACATAATATGTTTTTTATCACAGCTGAAGAGGCCAACAAACTTGATGAAATTGTATCAGCCAGTAACGTTTGCCTTCCTGCCAGCCTTCCATTCCCCATGAAGTCCATATCCTGTTGCTTTTTACTGCGTAGTCAAGTATGTAAAACATACTTCAATCCTTCAGTGTTTGCCATTTTATTTCAGTTGTCTTTTAATAATCTACTGGAAAGATGTTCAATCTTCCTTCCTCTGTGAATATATGTATGGAAATGTTCATGAATGCAAAAGAGCCTTTTGTCAAAACACCGCGATGACAGATTGCCTCGTGACAGAAAATTCCTGTCGTACTGGTAAACCGCCATGTGATGTGTAAACAAAAATGTCAATCATAAGTTTATGGCTTGCAAGCAAGCATTGCAACATAATGTAAGTTATATTGTGTAAGAGTTGAGGGACTGCTACTGCTGGGTGGCCAGGATAAAATTATGCAGTCGGTAAATTTCAATGTGCAAATAAATGCAAAACATTCTCGATACGTTTAAGCACTGGTACTTTTTAAAATTATAACTACAAAACTCCTGGAACATTTAAGTCTGTTTTACAGTATTTAATGCCTACTTGAAATGAGATTGTTATCAGGCAGACAATATTTAACTGAGGGTGTGGCAGATGTACAGCTGCCTGGGTGATCGAAGTTCATAAATGGTCACAAACTTTTAATACAAGTATGAATCCTTCCCCTCAGTATTCATAGAACATAAGAATACACAATGATGGGAACAGGCTGTTCAGTGTATATAGGCTTGTCTTTTCCTTGTCTATAGAATATCCAGTTTTGCATCAAGCCTGGACATGAATGCCCCAAGTGTTTCTGCCTCAACTACCTGACCTGGCAAGTTCCAGGCATTGACAACTGTTTTGTTTTGTTTTGACAACAAAACCCTGATATCCATACGGAATTTGCCTTTAACTAATTTACACCTGTGTCCTCTTGTTCTGCAAACCGAACTTCTCTTAAAAAATCTTTGGTAGTTCACTTTGTTAAACCCCTTTATACATTTAAAAATCTTAATCAAATCCCCCTTAGTCTCCCATTGGAAAGCTTGATATATTAAGCATAATATTTCCTTGTCACTTTTACCTTTCATGCCAGGTACCAATTTAGCTGCCCTTCTTTGTACTTTTTCGAGAGCTTCTATATCTTTCTTGTAGTGTGGTGCCCAGAACTACACAGTACTCTTAAGTGAGGTCTGACAAAAGGCGCGTTTCCACCAAAAATTGCCAGGAACTTGTAGTCGCAGGAACTTCTTTCAAGGAATTAAAAGGTTCTTTCAATCCATTACGTCTGCGTTTCCACAGGGGTCTAAAGAACCGCAAAGATTATGCAAATTAGTCCGCTGACGCCAAACAACGCGACGGACTGACGTCATATTTGTATGAAAAACAAAGCAAACTAAAACATACAACACAACACCATATGTAATTCAGTCAACGCTGGAAAAGAGACGAGCAGCCCCACCTCCAAAAGTTCCTGTACATCGAAAAGACTAGGAACTACCTCTTGACTAGGAACATTTTGGGGGCTAAATAAGTCCCCCGAGCGACATTTAGATGCTGGCCGCTGCTACTTATGTTTCCTGATATGAAGATAATTACCATAAAGGTCCCTAGTTCCTAGGAAAAGTTCCTGCGGTGGAAACGCTAAAGGCATTATATAATATCAATACTACAACCTTTGATTTATACCCAATACTTGTTGCTATATATCCCAGAATGCTGTTGGCCTTTTTCACATCTACAGTACAATGCTTAAATGCGGATAGACTTTGATCAACTACAACTTTAGGTCTTTTTCAAATTGAACACATTCTAGTTTTTCTCCTCCCATAAAATACTATCTGCCATGTTTCTGCCCATTTCTGGAATTTGTATAAATCATCAATCTTTACCAATTATGAACCCACTCTAAAATAACTCCTGTAATTCCTACTGAATGCTTTTTGAAAGTCCAAATATATAATATCATAAGCCTGCTTCAAGTGAAAACACTTTGTACCTTCGTAGCTCCAGGAAGTTTGTTAGGCATGACTTGCCTCTAAAAAATACATGTTGGCTATCCCTTAAAATGCTATTTTTTTTCTGGAATAATCCCGACTTGTCCCTAATAATACATTACAGTATTTTACATGAGATGCAGGTTAAACAGGCAGGTTTATAGTTCCCTGGGTCAGTAGTCCCCCTTCTTATATATTGGAATTATACTATTACGCTTCCAGTCATCTGCTATTTCTCCAGTGTTTAGGGATTGCATAAAAATATCTGTCATTCGTTTATATATAATCTCCCCTAAATTCTTTGCTTTATTTTCCTTATGTTTTTGTATTTTTTCTAGTACTTCTCCATCCCATATCTCCTCCAAAACATTCTGTACATAAGCTGTACTTTTAGGCATATTTATAACCTCTTCTCTGCTAAAGCTCTCAACAAAGTAACTGTTTATTGTGTTAGCAATATCCTTGTTATTATAAAGCAAAGCTCCTTCCTTAATACACTTCAATAACTTTCCTAACTTTATGCTTTTTGCATTTTGAGAAAAGTGCCTTTTAGCTGCCCTTATTTACTTTTTAACCTTGGGAAGCATATTACAATAATTGACCTTGTTTCTTTCCGAATTGTTTTTTAATATCCTCTGTACAGTCTCTTGTTTTGTCTCAAAATCTCCCGTAAAGATTTAGTCATCCACTGTGGATCCACTTTTTCCATCTTGTTTTTCCTTACTTTTGGGATGAATTTACACCGCATCAACAATAACCCTTTTAAATTTAGGCCTTTTTTCGTTCACAGTTTTGCAATATAGAAGTTTGACCTTATCTATATTACTTAAATTCTCTCTCATTTTATTATAGTCTGAAGTCAAGAGGAGGCGGTCTTAACTAAATATCAAAATGATCATCAAATTCTGTCATGATTATTACAAAAAAACAGATCCGGTATTGATTTCTCTCTCTCGTAGGCTGAGTAAATGACTACATGAAAAAACAGTCATTAACCACATCTAGAAACTTCACATTTATCCTGACCTGACACTACTTCCCAATTAACAGAGGGGTAATTGAAGTTGACCATTATTAATTTCTCTCCTTCCTGACAGGTTTGTTTTATGTTTCCATAGAGCATAGTATTTACAGTAGGCTCCATTTTTATTCATACCCTTGATAAAGATGAACAAAAGAGATCATATAAAATAAACTATATAAGTAATGAGGTTTATTTTATTAAATGGGGCCCGCGGGCCGTAGTTTGGCCACCCCTGGACTATACTGTCCACTCCTCTAAGAGTAGGGGTGTTTTACGTCACATGACTAGCTATCCACCAATCAAAATCGGCGGTCCCACTTGCATTATCAGGCGGTGTCTGGTACCTTGTGTTAATGTGATAACCTGCGTGCGTTGCTGCCTGCTGGTCCACAGTTTCGGTGTTTCTACGCTCCAAAGTGGATAATTACAATTAAAAGTATTATACATAAAATATACCGATAATGGCAACAGTAACATTGAATACCGGAGCAAAAATGCCACTTGTGGGTCTCGGGACTTGGAAGGTTGGTCTGGTTAGATAACTAAACTAATGATGTAACTTACTGTTAGCGCTGCCTATTATAGCAACCGTGTAAATATGAGGGAAAGGACGTTAGTTAGCTAGCTAACAATAAATAACCGACGCTTTGCTAGCTGTTTGCTTTATTCCTTGTGTACATTCATTGCTTCCTTGCCAGGTAAATGTCGGTGAGCTAGTGCGTTCTGCTGTCGTACTATGTAGTGACGTTACGTTAGCTCCTGTAGCGCTCCAACTCGCTGTCTCGCTCACGAACGATAACGTTCGTTTATTGAAAATGATTCTGATAAAACGGCATGGAATTTCTCGTTATAAAATCATAACGAGAAACACATTTGTTCTCTTGAACAAAATATGGACACCATTGACCTGTACTGCATCATGTGGTATTTAACATTACTTATTTAACATTACTACATTAAAATTCAAATTAGAGTTGTTTGGGACGCGCACTGAGTCAGAGGGTAAAACATGATTTTTTAAAACTCTCTCAGCATGTTTATTTTATATGCTAACGTGTTAGGTCTGACCAAGGCATTGCGTCGTTTTGACACGGTACACTGTTAAGAGTATGATGTCCTCTTTCTGTCTGCAAGTCGCACAAAGGTGAAGTGGCTGAGGCAGTGAAAGCAGCCATCGCAGCAGGATACCGTCTCTTTGACGGAGCCCACGTCTACGAGAACGAGACGGAAGTGGGAGAAGGCATTCATGCCATGATCAACAAAGGCACCGTGAAGAGAGAGGACCTGTTCGTGGTCAGCAAGGTGCAAATACAGATTACGTGCCTGCAGTGACTAGGTTTAGATAACTGTTGATTGCCATTCCTTGCTGATGCATACCTTTATGAAAACATTACAGTGCAACTGGCCAAGTGTTAGGTGTACTAGGCAGTTGGTGGCTCTTGTCATGAAGGCTGTGGGTTCAAAGCCCTTGTGGAACACCACTCGTTCCACTCTGAGTAGGGGCCTTGGTCCAACCTCTTGTTGCATGCGAATCTGCTTTTGGTATATGTACCACAACACAGTCAAACCTATTTAAAGGCACTGCTAACAGGGTCTCTTTGCAGCTTTGGTGCACCTTCCATGATAAGTCCATGGTGAAGGGTGCCTGCCAGAAGACCCTGAGCGAACTGAAGCTGGACTACCTGGACCTCTACCTGGTTCACTGGCCAATGGGCTTTAAGGTAAGGCTATTACACTCCAGGACTCCATGTGGCCAGCCACATTCAGAGGGACTGCTTACTGTTTCAATCAAAGGGCCATTTGCTTAAAAACTGGAGAAATGTGATTGAAGTTGCTATACACAAGATTGCCTGTGGAGACCCATATGCCTTCTAGTCAGACAAATGTCATTGACATACTCCTGTTGTGAACAGAGAAACTATGAGACCAAATTAAAGAGCACCTCTCTGAATGTTCAAAACCTATCTGTTTCCTCAGTTTAATAAGCTTAACCACAGTAATGTTGTTATCTTGTTCATTTCTTACTGCTCCCATGTTCGATATTAACTCTTAATTCTCGTAATAATTGTGTTGCTGATCCGTTGTAGGCCGGGACAGAGCTCTTTCCTCTGGACAGCGAGGGGTTAACGGTGTCAGATGGCACCAGCTTCCTGGACACCTGGGAGGTGAGTGAGGGGTGAATCAATAGCAAGGATAACACTTTTAAGAAGTCTTTTTAAAAAATCTTTAAGAAGTTAATTCATGGGTTACTTTGAGGAAAATGGTGGTAGAATACAATGCTGTTATATTTCCCAGGGCATGGAGGAGCTGGTAGATGCAGGGATGGTCAAAGCCATTGGAATCTCCAACTTCAACCATGAGCAGATTGAGGCTGTACTGAACAAGCCAGGCCTCAAGTACAAGCCTGCCAACAACCAGGTAGAGAGGGATAATGTTTTCTGCTTTTCTAAAGAATTTGTTTCTCATTTTCTCCAATTTTCTCCCAATTTAGTAGCCAATTACACACTCTAGTTTTTCATGTCAATCCCCCTCTCGTATAGTGAGTTTGCTGCCGTAGCCCTGTGACCGGTAGTGACGAAGGCGAAGTATCGTCTCCTCCGAGACGGCACTCGGCAGGCTGTCGACCGTTTCTCCGGTATTACAGAGCCCTGTACGCAGCAAACTTCCTGTCGGCTTCCCTCCCCCCTCCCTGGGGCGGACAGCCAATTGCCGCCCCCGGTGGCACTCCCGGCCAGAGCCGACACTGGCGCGGCCGGTGGAATCAAACCCTGGTCGCAGCGGCCAGCGTCGAACGTTGTAACCACTAGACCACCCGGGAGGCCTTGTTTTCTTCTTTTAAGATGACAAAATGTGATGGGTTATAATTGTGAGGTGAAACTAATTAATCCAGATCTACACCTCACCTGGGTCAAATGTGTATTTGAAACACTTCAACTGTAGATGCTGGTCAATTCTGAAAACACTCCTGCAGATCCCTGAGAATTTAAGTAAACATTTGAATTACCGAAATGTACAATCATACGAGAATACTTTTGTTCTAAATATTGTTGGTGTCTAAAGGGTTAAAATATTTAAAATGGTTATTTGACCTAGATCAGATCTGGACTCACTGAAGGGAAAAGAAAGGGCTCAACCAGGTAGCCCCACTGTGCAAAGTAACACATCCCCATCTAAGAATATCATCAGACCTCACAAGTGCTATTGTTTATGTCTTTTACCCATTTATACCGTATTTTGAGGGAGTCAAACATTAACAAATATTGTTAATGGACCTGAACACCCAGAAGACCTGAACATCCTCTCCTTACCAGAAGCCTAAATTCTATTACCTACCTCAGAGGCACAAGTGTTTTATTGACAGTGACAGACCAGTGCTGATAAAAGCCATCTTGCCCCTCAAGCAGCACAATATTGCTGTGATGTGTTTAATCCTGATCTGTTTTAGGTTCTAAAACAACAATGGCCATTGGCCATGGCTATCAGATTAGTGTTTTTCTTCCCTCCACACACCACATATATATTATTATGCAGCTTTTCTTATCAGTGATATCACAGCGTAGCCACATTAGAGGTTCAGCTATAATCAGATCTTTTAAATCAGGTCTTAAGACCTGCTCTCATGTTCCTATTCCTCTTAGCTCAGGCTTTTAGCAGATTTTTGGGATGCTTGCATGAAGAGCGTTACATAAGCGCTTGTTGCGTTGTATTGTAATGTATTGTATTTTAATGATGGCAGCTCCCCAATAATGACAGCACAGTGATCAGAGATGTAGCAACAGAAGGAAGAGCCCACCTCATTGTGTGTGTTCTCCCTCCAGATTGAGTGCCACCCCTACCTGTCCCAGGAGAAGCTGATCAGCTACTGTCAGTCCAAAGGCATCTCTGTTACTGCGTACAGCCCTCTGGGCTCCCCAGACAGACCAAGGTGAGTCCAGACGCTATATTGGACAACCAGTCAAGACCAAGATAATGGTGTGAAGCTACTTTGAGTATGTCTTTGATTTAATTGGTGTAAGGACAGTTGCGATTAAGCAGAGTTTCATATTGCGCAATTTTAGCTCCGATTTAGTCTTGTATTACATTTTAGTCTTGTCATTTCTCTCCAGGGCTCTTGTAAAGCAGTGTGTGCACACTGAAATCATACGGCTTAAAACTTTAACTTGTGTTGTGTGTCATACCGTGCGAGTGCCAATAATTGCTCAAGTGAGCGCCTTCCAAGCCACTCATGGATATGAAACCGTTTTGAAATTCTCCTAAGGTGCCAAGTTTCACCTTTTGAGAGTTGGGATAAACGACCAACTTCCACTGAAAAATAACCCTTCGGTGATGTGTGTAAATAAACACTCAAATAATATGAGTGTTCATTCAAAAGTGTAAACAGTTATCAGGGCTCCACACTGCGATGTGACCAGAAACGTTTGACAGTGTGACCAAACAAATCGGTCGGTCACACACCTGCGTCTATGCAGCGCCTGCCTGCACTAGCCTAATGTCCATGGACAAACGGTACAGGGATCGGATTTCAACATACCTACGACTCCACCTTCAGGCTGAATTCAGCAACTGACCTCATTTACCCCAGTCACTGCACTACTGATTTCATTTCCATTTTTCTGTTATCCATTTAGGTAAGTAAGTGTTCCAGAAGAGTTGTAGGTAAATATCCAGTGTAGGTAAATGACTCCGAACAAACTTTTATTGTATTACAGATATAAACTACCACACAGAGTAAGGAAGAAATCCAGATGAAATAAGTCTAAAATGGAATGTTTTGCGTTTATGCTGTCCTATCCAAATGGGAAGTGTTGCTGGGAGGAGTGTAGTTGCTATACCATCTGGCAAATCTAGCTTTGTTGAAACATAATTTCCCCATGTTTGCCCATACGTATATTGAGTATTACTATATTACTACCATTTATAACCATATAGGGCACCGTATGGCTCCATCATTAAATGTTTTAGTTTCTTTTGTTCAGACAATGAGATAATAGATTGTAATTACCTGACAGTTTCGACTGACATCTGCAGTCTTCCTGTCAGTTGAAACTGTCAGGTAATTACAATCTATTATCTCATTGTCTGAACAAAAGAAACTAAAACATTTATTTGAAATAAGAAGACAAAATGAACTTGATTGAGCTGGCTCCATCATTGTCGCTAAATCCTCGGGTGGTGACATACTATGCGATTCCCCTGTTTGAAAACTTCCCACCCTCACTTACTGTAAAACCCAGTGGTGATTTTCAAAAGCAGTGTAGAGTGTATCAGGTTTTACAGTAGCTTTGCTCTTTGCTTTCCGTTCCTTCTCTTTTAGGGCCAAGCCGGAGGACCCCTCCCTGCTGAATGATCCGAACATCAAGGCCATAGCCAAGAAGCACAACAAGACCACGGCACAGGTAGAGCGCAGCGGTGGTGAAGTGTGACCTGGGGGCTCAGGAACATCCTCAGACCTTTGACCTCTTTCACTGCCTCCTGCATCAGGTCGTGCTCCGCTTCCAGGTCCAGAGGAACGTGGTCGTCATTCCGAAATCCGTCAACCCCCAGCGCATCCAGGAGAACTTTCAGGTAGATTTACCTCAGATGGGTACAGTGCCCCTTTAAAGTCTATACCCCGTTCTCAAAGATGTCACCCTTTCTTGCCTTACAGCCTGAAATTACAACATATTAAATCAGACTTTTTCCACCTTTATTTCCACATTTTACCCTACAACTTTTCAAACATTTCTGAACATTAATTAACAATTCAGTTTCCAGCTTGATCATTTTATTGAAAAGGGATCTGTGTGTGCCCTAGGGTGCGTAAAAAAACCCATTACATTGTATTGATTCACTGTGCGCGACCCCTAAACATTGATATATTGAACTGCCAGGTTTTCTCATTAAGTGGATCAAAATTGCAAGCGAGCGAACGCGTGTGACAACTTCATGTTTTTTTGACGCACCCTAGTGTGCCCACATACCTTGTGAAGCTGCTTGACACTGTACTTGTTAAAAAATGCCATACAAATATACTTGAATTGAATTCTCTGTTGAATTCAAGTATTCCTAAATGTTGGTCATAATTCATTAAATTGGTGCCCTGAGCATGAGCTGACCATCTAGTGTTCGGTAGTATTTGTAATGTCACATTGTCGCCCTGAACATGCTGTAGGCATGACTAGCACAGCCATCATTCCGCTCAGTCTCCCCCTCCTCCACACCCCCTGCCCATACATGGACTATAATGTTAGCATGAATGTCATCTGGCCATGATTCATTTTGAGACCTCTAGTTTGCCCTGACTAAAATATGGGGAAAGTTTCGTGTGTTTTCGCTTCCTCTCATCTTCAGCAATTTTCATTCTTTGTAACTTCCTTTTTTGAGTACTGCTTTATTGCCACTTGACATTTCCCTGACTACACAATCACCCTATTTTCCCTCTTCAAACCAGTTCAGTAAATGCATTTTTGTACACCTTGGAGGCAGGGGCCTAGGCTAAATTCCTCATAGCCGATTGGGATCATTTTGTGGATTGGCAGTAGAAAGGGGATCCTCTGCTCTGTAATGGGAGGAGGATCTCTGGTAAGATGTTCTATCATCACTGCAGGTTCTTGATTTTGAACTAAGTGAGGAGGAAATGAAGACCATCCTCGGCTTCAACAGGAACTGGAGATCCTGTCCCTTGCTGTGGTGAGTCAGGGCACATGCTTCGCAGGCTTGTGAAGAAATTAAATATTTTACTTACACTTGCCTTAACACGTTGCAGAAATCATTTTAAGGAATTGCAATGATTGTCTAGTCTGGAGTGAAAGCGTAAATTCTTCTCAGAGGGTGATATTTTCCTGTATTTTCTCTCCCAGGAGTGTGAAGCACAAGGACTATCCCTTCAGTGCAGAATTCTGAGGGCACCAATGAGGGCATCAAACTTGCTACCGTTGGGACAGTCGGTCTGGGCATCTGCTCTCCCTGTGTTGCGTCATTGTGCATTTTACCTATACTTTCCATTGACATTTTAGGAACTTAGCACTTATCCAGAGCAACTTACAATGAGTGCGTCTAAACAGGGCAAGAACAATCACAGCTAGAGCAAGAGACATCACTGTAGACAGCTGCACACCGTACCTATAACACGGAAAAAAGTTAGTATTTCTTTTCTTTTTCTGTTTTGATTAGACATGCATACAGTGGTCATGGCAGTGAGTTTAATTATATATCTCACTCTTGTCCACACACTTAATTGTGAGTGTCCCAGATTTTAGGCACCAGATGTAATCAGATATCATGTAGTTAAGTGCACGAAGGACACTTAGTTAAGAAAGGCTTGTATCCAATAGCTTGGCTCAAAAATGGGGCGAGGGATGGGGAAATCAACCCACCTCCCCCCCAGGGGAGCCAGCATTCTTTTATGAGGTCTCGGGGGACATTATTTAAAGTGATACATTTTGCATTAAAGGTCCTAAACAGTCAGTGATGTTTTTCATGAAATAGGATGATGTTTGGGTGACACCAGATGATATGTGTGGATACACCAACAAAGCTGGGTTAGGCTCCTCTGTGTAAAAAAATTAATTATATATATAATTTTTTTTTCAATCATAAAATAAATTGTGTTGTTTACTAGCCAGCAAATGTAGCTAGCTACACAAATTCAAATGTGATGGACAGTAGTAGTCATTAGCTAACATGGTAGAATCTCATTGTGTCATGCTTGCATGTCAAAAAACAAGTGTGTTCTTACACATTATACCAAAAAAAGAAGAGGAGTGGGAGAAAGGGCTGCAATTTATTGAAGGTTCGGTGCACACTCCGAGTCTTTCATTTCAAAAACACAGGACTGGTTACTGACATGGGTCAATTGGAGGGTCAAAAAAGGTGAGCTCGTGAATATTGGCTCCCTGCCCACTCAGCCAGCCTTACAACCTTGCTCATAGTCAAAGATGAGAGATGAGGCAGATATCTCCAATTCTGAGCATTTAATAAAGCATTAAGGATGATTCCTTTGGCACATGTAAGGTAAATTACACGTGAAATACAATGACTGTGCGGGGCCTTTAAAAGCAAGCGGTAGAATCAATATGGTATGGGATTTAGCTATAGGTCTATAGCTTTAATGAAATGTAGTCTAATTGCTGACCTGCTCTATGTTGATGTCCTTGTTTTGGGTTTGTGTATGCAAACAGGTTTTTTGCATAAAGTTGAGATTTTATTGCTTTTTGGGTTGGGAGGGGGAGTTCATGAACTCCAATTTAGCACAATTTATCAGTGCTTTTCCATAGACGTGACCATAAGTCATACTTGGTCATCAGTTACAGGCCAAAGTTTAATTAAGCAGACACATTTGATAAACTAAATAACTGCATGGATATTTTACTCATTTGTATTATGTATTCATTGATACATCGTGTGGCCCTCTTGGAATTGAGCTTGACACTCCTGCTCTAATGCGTTGTGTACTGTGAAATTATTATTCTTACATACTTGAAGGTCAATATACATGCTGTTCACATTTGTGAATGTGAAGGGCCTTGTTCCTCAACAAATTAGCATTTCACAACGCACTGACGTTTTTAGATTGAATGCCCAATAAGGGCCAATGTGGCACATTTTGAAAATCAATCTTGTTTTGAATCAATCTTTATTGTAACACTCTCATAACTGCAATTTCCTGACAAACTCCGATTCAGTAGGCCACAGGAAATTGCTTTCCCCAGGGAAGACCCAGCTATCCTGTGAACACACTCCCTCCCAGCCAGAAAGACAATGGGGACACAAAGCATTTGTCAGTGACTTGAGAATTGATCAAACTTGATGTGTGTACTGCTGTTGTGGAAGCTCTGCACCCTTTTCTCCTCAGTTTCATCTTCACTACAGTATGTATTTTAAGAATAAAGCTTGTTGGCCTCTGTGTTCTGCTGGCTGTAATGTACTGTGTCTGTGCTGTTGTGCATAAATGGTACCTTTGCTTGAAATGAAAAGAAAATGCTCTTGCAGCATGTTGAGTGTCGTGGGCCAGCAGATTTCGTAAGGCTGCGTAGGGCCAAATGCGGAGTCCTGACACGTCTCCACCATGCACTGTCTGATGCGTGGGAGTCGCATCTGCTCTGAAATCTGCCACACCTCCACTTCAAGAGGAGCTTGCTGTGCCAGTACCATAAGCAATACATGGGCTCCCAACTTTAATTTTTAATCCATGTATTGTTTTGGTCTTCATTTGTGAAATATTACTCTGATCACTTGACCTTTTGGGGTAGACTCACTCTAAACTACTTATTTTACCTAATTTTCCCATAGGTTATACTCAGTGATTGGGCTGCTTAGACTTTTTATTTTACTAGAAATATCTAGAATTAGTTTCAAAATGTCAAACTGTTTGGTATAGGAAGAGTGCAATAGCAAAACCTATGAATGTTTATGTTTAAATGCAAAATGTAATATGATGCATCAATTGCCAAATGTATATTATATGTGATCATAACCTTTGGTATGACTGCTTTGGATGTGTTAACACAGATGCAGGGCATTGTATTAAGTAGAAGTTTATTGTGGTAAGATATAAAATCACACCATTTTCTTTTCCATCCTTGCAAAATCTCACAATGACGTGCATGTTATTACTGTACATATATGTTAATAAACATTTGGAAAATATGGTTTAGACAAATCCTCTTAAGTATAAATGAATAGAAGCTTTACAGAATACTTTGTATATGTTGATAAATCTGGCTTGCCGTATAGTACGTTCGACACGGTACTAAGATTGAAACACTCAATTATTCATGTTGGTGGACACAAAAGTGCACAGAGCAGTGACAAATACGCGGCATGTGGTTCACGTTACTACTACTCTACTACCTTCTGTCGACGTCAGTGCAGTACCAGGAGACACACTTGGGCTGACGATGGCAATTCAATCATTTCACAATGGTCACCCTCCCGCCCTCCCTGTAGCCAAGCGGAGGGTTCAGTATTCCGCATGCAAAGGGAAGTCTTTGTGTTCCGATCCCCTGCAACAAAAATGAGGTGCATGAGACTGGGAGTGGAGATGTTAATGGATTCTTAAGTTATTGGGTAAAAAAATTTCGACATGAATTCGAGAGATACGATTATTGGCCCATTCCCTGCCGGCCACACTCACCACTCCATGTGACAGGCTCTCCAGTTTCTGTTGAACCTCTTGATGGTCGCCATGTCATCCTTGCTAAGCTCAAAGTCAAACACCTGCAAATACAGTAGACTGCTTACAGATAGGAACTTTTTTCTCTCCCTCTCCTACCTCCTCAACATCTACAACAACACATCATTAAGAAATGTGTTGGGGGGTCTTGTTAAGGAATGAGTGCCCCTTTCTGATTCTGAAACAAATAGGCTAATAAGGAGAGCTTGAATGCCCCTCCCCCCTCCAAATGTGTCTCTGCCACTGAAGTGTCAGGTAAAGTTGTTACCTGGAAGTTCTCCTTTATTCGGTGAGGTGAGGCAGACTTGGGAATGACAATCACATTCCTCTCGATGTGGAAGCGGATCAGGACCTGTTGTGGGGAAAAGCCAGAGCAGAAGATCATGTGACTAAACTGACTACCCTATCCAAACTGCCTGTAATTTCGACCATTTGATTTTGGGTTAGAGGTGAGATTCCAGAACCACAGGAAACAGGTTTTGTTCAAGCAAATTTGGTGGTGCTTGTAATTGTTGCTCTTCTACAATTGGCTTGTTTTGATTGGTTATAGTTTTAATATGAACTAATCAGTAAGTCGCTCTGGTTAATTGTATCTACTAAATTATTATTATTAACAATAATAATAATAATAATTAATAATTATGTATACAGAAGTCTTTCTGTAAGGATGAAATTATTCTGTAAAATCATAATATATTTCCAGTGGCCAGGCTCAGACTATAAGTTGCTTCTGCCCTGAAGTGAACACTATATGTCTGTGTGAACCCCAGCAGTACATCATTAGCACAGGTACAGTTACCTGTGCTGGGGTTTTCTTGTACTTCTCAGCAATGGCCTTGATATTTGGATCCTCCAGCAGAGACGGATCTCCTGGTTTTGCCCTGAGGAAATAGACTGTATGTTTTCTTGCCATTTAAATATGTAACCACAGGCCTGAATGCATCTCCACAGGGCAGGGTACATACCTCAGAGTGTCTGCACTCACCATGGTCTGTCTGGGGAGCCCAGAGGGCTGTACGCAGTAACAGAGATGCCTTTGGACTGACAGTAGCTGATCAGCTTCTCCTGAGTCAGGTAGGGGTGGCACTCAATCTGGAGGGAGAACACACACAATGAGGGGAGCTCTCTGTTACTACAACTCTGATCACTGTGCTGTCAATATTGGGGAACTGCCGTCATTACTAAAGACCCCAAAACACATACTGTGTGCATATGTGTGTGTGTATACTATATATATATATATATATATATATATATATATGTATATATAGTGTATATCTCATTTCTATATATCATTTATACATAAACTCCTTAGTCATTTCACGGGGAAGATCAGAGAATACACAAATGAAATGACACAAAAGGTTGTTGACCTTCATAAATCAGGCAATGGCTATAAAAAAATAGCTTCACGCCTGAAAATATCAATTTTCACTATTAGGGCAATAATTAAGTTGTTTAAAACAACTGGATGAACCTGCCTGGAAGAAGACGCAGTGTAATTTGCCTCCCCACACAGTGAGGAGGATGGTTCAAGAGGCAAACATTTATCCAAGGATACCAGTTGGAGAATTGCATAAGTTGGTTTCATCTTAGGGTTGCCAAGTCCCCAAAATTACAATTAGACACCACCTCCATGCCAATAAGCTATTTGGAAGGCTTGCCTCTGCTGTTTTCAAACCACAAACGTAAGTTCCTGGAGTTTGTTAAATGTCGCTGGAACTTTGAGTGGAACTGGGTTCTATAGTCAGATGAGACAAAAATATAACTTTTTGGCAACAAACACATCGCTTTTGCAATGACCATCTCAGTTCTCTGACCTAAACCCCATTGAAAACATGTGGGGTGAGCTGAAGAGGAGAGTCCACAAGCGAGGACCAAGGACTCTGAAAGATCTGGAGGAATTCTGTATGGAGGAATGGTCTTAGATCCCCTGAACTCATAATCATATATTTCTAATCTTCCTTTTGTATATTTTTGGGTCTGAATGCTCCATCACACACACAATGGGGAGCAAGTTGAAAACAGGAAAGAAAAATTCCAGGAAAATCTGATTGTTTAAGAGAAATGGACAGTTACACCCCTGAGATAGCATTAGGACAATGAACCATTATCACATGATAATACTGCCACTGGAAAACAGGTGGCAGAATTACAGAGGTCCTGTCCAGATAATGAGGCTAAGGTCCCTGGGTCCTGAGAAACTGTATCTTTTTCGCTTCAGACTCTACCTGGTGGTTGGCAGGCTTGTACTTGAGGCCTGGCTTGTTCAGTACAGCCTCAATCTGCTCATGGTTGAAGTTGGAGATTCCAATGGCTTTGACCATCCCTGCATCTACCAGCTCCTCCATACCCTGTTCCACAATGGCATTCAGTGATGTCATACGTTGCAATAAACAACATGAATGAGTTTCAGTATTTAAGCATCAGAGACATCAAAGACGTCGATGAAAATCTGAGACGAAGAACTAAAACATAACTATCAAATGGCAGTTTCTTGTTTTTATATTTATTTATAGATTTCATTCAAAAAACTATTTGATTGAGAAAGATATCAGATGATTTTCTTTACCTCCCAGGTGTCTAAGAAGTTGGTGTTGTCAGCTAAGACTTTTCCATCATCACCCGTAGGAAACAGTTCATCTCCAGCCTGCAGTGACAAATTAAAATTGTATTTTAAGTCCAAATCCACACTCCAAAAACTCAAAATTGAAAAGTTACAGTTACAAAAATTTAATAAAACAAATTCAAAAGGCCAAAACATCCAAGAGAGTCCGTTTTTCCTTCCATCAGCCCAGAGCCTTTGTAAGCACTTTGGCCACCACCACACACAAAGGGTTGCTCCACCCTGTTTTTTGTTTTTTTTACATTTGTTTTGGATTTGTTCAGTTTTTATCCCAATTTAGTAGCCAGTTCAATTCGCCCTCCCCTCACAAGCCCGCCAACTGTCCTCCGGGTCAAGCTATTATCCCTGAGGCCGGCCATGATCTGCCTCCTCCGAGATGGAACTTTGCCCACCTGCTCTTTAGGAACGCCCTTACTGCTCCTCGGCAAGCTTGTGCTGACTTTCCCTCCTCCCACCCCTTGGGGCGGACAACCAAATGCCGCCCCCAATCGGGGAGTCGGACTGACACAGTCGGGTTTTGAACCGTTACCACAATAGGTAGCTCACACACTCAAAGTGACAGTCAATGTGGGTAAGTTAGGCCGCTATGCTATTTGAGGCCCACCTCCTTTATGAGTAGATCAAAACAAGTCTCCTTAGTTCTCCCCCGAGAGTGTAGGTTTTCAAATTAAATTAGATTTTTATCAACTGAATTAGTTGCATATCCCTAAACATTCTGTCTCCACCCAAACAGAAGACACAAACACATTTATATTTTCAATTGCTCTTACAACAAGATTAGAGAGAACAAGCCTCTCCCCATTTCTCTCTGCCATCTATCACTTATGTACAGTTTATTTGGTCGAAAAAACACAATATAACATTGATGAAAAGTAACAAAAACGAATTGTGTTTTTAAAACAAGGCCTCCCTTAGAATGCATAACTGAAGCAATTCACTTTGGTAGACACAATGGGATGTATTCATAGTATAAATGTCTGAAATCATATATAGTGTTCCTTTTTTAAAGCACAGCACCTACATTTCTCATAGGGGCGACCAAAGGAGAATTTCACCGGGAAAACAAATTCCCGCTACAGCCAAACTACAGCAGCTGTCCTAGTGGTGCTTGTTACTGACACAATGGTCGGATTACCGGGAACCCCATGGGGAAGTGCATGAGGTAGAGGTCCAGGTAGTCCAGTCTCAGGTCACTCAGGGTCTTCTGGCAGGCAGCCTTCACCATGGACTTTTCATGGAAGGTGCACCAAAGCTGCATAGAAAAACAGTGATATGACCTTATGCACTGACAAATGCAAGATGTTCATGCATTAATGCAATCAACCCAGTGAGGTAAAACAGAACAAAGCTCCCCAAATCTCCAGACTCAGTCCTGGGGACCCAATATGTATGCTGTTTTTCATTCCAACCATAATTGCAACCATAATTGCATAATTGTAACAAGTTGTTCATTGTTCTTAATTAGACACTTTTAATTTATATTAAAGCATGATTTACTCTGTTAAGGTCACACTTATGTCAGAAATAGCTATGCATGCCATGAACAATAAATGTCCCATATTCACATCCCAGGACGTTACATAAGTCAGATAAACTAATGCTCTCATTTTCTGTAATGAGGTGTATGACATTTCATTTAGAAAGAGGTTACCTTTTTTAACTGATTCAATTATAGACTGAGAGGTGAAATCAGTGGGAGAAAGTGTGGACACCTGAAATAAAATCATATGTGGAAAATACTGAGTTCATTGATAGAGCAATTGACAATGAGCATTGTGTAAAACCTGCATTGTGTTAAAACAAGTTTGAGGGAAACAAATTATGGTAGAACTTGCATTAATTGATCATGAGATTGGCTGTAACAAAAACCAGCATACACAGGGGGTCCCCAGGAGGGAGCTTGAGAACCACTGCCCTATAAGATCCAGTCATGTGCATGCCACAGACAACAAGAGCATTAAAATAGTGTTCAGTGTGTAACATGGAACTGGGGAAAGCTTTGCACAGATAATCTGTTATGTCATGAGCTTTACCCTGAAATGTGAGCAGGAAACACATGGCACATGATGCAGATAGATCAACAATCTGCTATAGAAATATACTTTTTTTTTTTTGGGGGCGCTCCGATAGCATAGTGGTCTAATGCACCCAATTGGCTAGTCCTTTACGAGTGTGAGCTGCCTGTCATGGTGGCAGTTCGAAGCCCTGGTGAGGAGCTTTTGGCTGTCCGCCCCAGGGGGAGGGTGAGCCAGCACGAGTTCGCTGAGCAAAGTGTAAGGGTGACTCCAGAACGTAGGTGGGCAAATTCTGTCTCGAAGGAGGTGGGGTTTGCTGCCCTCGGAGAATTCGCTTGCCTCATAGAGGTGAGCGGCGAACTCGTGTGGGGTGGGCAAATCAAACTAAATAGAGGGTATAATTGGCCACTAAATTGGGAGAAAAACAGGAAAAAATCTGAAACAAATAATAATAAAAAAATCATAAATAAATATATATATATATACTTTTTAATCAATGACCCCTAACAAAGAGGCCATTGTATAATATAGCCACCACTCCACAATGACCCCAGAGGCTTTTTCCTTCAGTGGACTTTACCTTGCTGACGATGAAGAGGTCCTCTCTTTTCACAAGACCTTCCTTTATTACATCACAAATGCCATCCCCAACTTCACTTTCATTCTGGTAGAAATAAGCTCCGTCGATGTGACGGTACCCCACAGCGATGGCTGCTTTCAATGCCTCAGCCACCTGTCCAGGAGAGGCCTAGAGGCAGAGATGGAGGAGGAGGCAGTGAAAGTAAAAGACTGGCAGAGTGGAGAGAGAAACATAACTGTCTGAACACTTGAATGGGTGGCACTTTTTTATTCTTCACTTCTTGTTTCAATCATACTTAAAACCATTACTTTGATTGCACTGAGCTGAGTTGAACCATTCTAGGCCTGGCATGGACTAATTTATGAAAATAATCATATAGTATTGACACCAAAAATTGAACATACAAATATATAACAATGTGCAGAACTTAACAGTATTTAAAGATGCCATAATTAATATTTCCACTTGAATTTAAGATGCCCATAATCTCTCAAACAGAATAGAACAATATAATCAGAATACCCAACCTGTGCAGTAAGCATAATCTACATATTAGCTACATAGATTCAAGCCTCATGATGAAATGCACTTAAAACATTACTGATAGTAATAATTTGCACATCTGTAGCATATAAACTAGGGCTGTCAAGCGATAAAAATATGTAATCGCGATTAATCGCAAGATTGTATGTAGTTAATTGCAAAATTATTGCACATTTTTAATCTGTTCAAAATGTACCTTAAAGGGATATTTTTCAAGTGTTTAATACTCTAATCAACATGGGAGTGGACAAATATGCTTGCTTTATGCAAATGTATGTTTATTGGCTCTGTGGCTCAGTTGGTAGAGCATGGTGTTGGCAACGCTTAGGTTGTGGGTTCAATCCCCACTGGGGCCACATACTGAAAATGTATGCATTCACTACTGTTAAGTCGCTAAGCATCTGCTAAATGGCATATATTATATATTATTATTATTGGAAATCAATTAACAACCCAAAAACAATGACAAATATTGTCCAGAAACCCTCAAAGGTACTGCATTTATCATAAACATGGCAAACTCATAACTCATTATCAAATCATAACATGGCAAACTCAAGCCCAACAGGCAACAACAGATGGGCATATTGACCTGTTAAATTGAATTTAACATTACTTAGTAATATGAGTACTCCAACTTTACACTTATAAAGGTTCACTAAAACATCCCCTGTTTTTTTAAGCATTACAAAACTATGGACCTCAACGCATCGCAACAACAGACACATTGTACAACAGGTACATTGGTCTGCTAAATTGTTTTAAACTGTTTGTCTAATTGCATAAAGTGCTCGGCGCACGCTTCAGCAAAATGCCTCTCCTCTGTCTTCATAACAGTCAAAGCATGCGACCGAAGTTGCCACTGCTGGTCAAAATAATGCGCTGTTACCCCGAGGTAACTGTGATTGCTGAGTGAAGTCCAATAGTCTCCGGTGAGCACAACCAACGTAGTCTGTCCCAACTCCTCCGCTACTTCTTCATACAAGTAGTGTATCTTCGATACAGTGGTGGCTCTCGAAGGCAATTCATAAGTGCAGTCGTTGGATGCGATCAGAATTATTTCACGCAGACACTCGTCCTCCACAATGTTAATTGGCCTGCAAGCTGTAGGCACCCATTTAGCTATTGCTGTTGAAAGCAATATTTTTTACGCCCTGGTTACACCAGGTGCTCACTCTGACTATCGCAGAGAATCACTGCGCAGAGTCAACCCACGAAAGGCAGCTGGCCCGGACAGCATACCGGGACGGGTCCTCAGAGAATGCTCTGACCAGCTGGCTGATTTCTTCACCACAATATTCAACCTTTCACTGACCATGCTTCAAGACCACCTCTATCATCCCCGTCCCCAAGAAATCATCACCAACATGTCTGAATGACTACCGACCCATAGCACTCACCCCCATTGCCATGAAGTGCTTTGAGAGACTGGTTCTGGCCCACATCAAAGTCTCTATCCCCCCCACACTCGACCCACATCAGTTCGCGTACCGTCCCAAAAGGTCCACAGAGGACGCCATTGCTTCTGCTCTGCACTTTGCCCTGACCCACCTGGAACTTAATAACTCATACATCCGGATGCTGTTCATAGATTACATCTCCGCCTTCAACACTATCATCCCCTTAAAGCTGACCTCCAAACTCCTCTCCATTGGCCTAACCCCCACCCTCTGTAACTGGACCTCAGTCTGTTAGGTTAGGTAACCATACCTCCTCCACCCTGACCCTCAGCACAGGTGCCCCCCAAGGCTGTGTTCTGAGCCCTCCTCTACTCCCTCTTTACATATGACTGCCTGCCAATCCACCCTACAAACCTCATAGTAAAGTTTGCTGACACACAGTTGTAGGCCGAATAATCAACAACAACGAGACGGCCTACAGGGACGAGATTCAGCACCTAACATCATGGTGCACCTCCAACAATCTCGTCCTTAATGTGCAAAAGACGAAGGAGCTGATCGTGGACTTCAGGAGATCCAAAAGCTGCAGCCACTCCCCCATATACATCAACGGGGCCGAGGTGGAACGTGTCCCCAGTTTTAAATTTCTTGGAGTCCACATCAGCGAGGACCTCTCCTGGACATCAAACACCCATTACCTTGTGAAGAAGGCCCAACAACGCCTGCATTTCCTGAGGAGGCTGAGGTGCGCCCGCCTACCCCCCCATATAATCACCAACTTCTACGGTAACTGTACATCAGCAGACCGGAAAGCTCTGCAGCGGGTCGTCAAGACGGCCCAACGCATCACTGGTACCCAGCTCCCAGCCATAAATGACATTTATCATAAACATTGCCTGCGCAGAGGTCTCAACATCAGCAGAGATCCCACCCACCCCAACCACGGACTGTTCTCCCTCCTGCGCTCTGGGAGGCGCTATAGGAGCCTCAGAGCCTGTACTTCCAGGCTCAGAAACAGCTGCTCCGCCCAAGCTGTCACCCTCCTGAACCTGGCCACCCACTGACCTTTTGCACTGTCATGTCAATGTTACATGCCTTTTTGCACTGTCATGCCAATGTTACATGCCTTTTTGCACTATCATGTCAATGTTACATGCCTCTTTGCACTATCATGTCAATGTTACATGCCTCTTTGCACTATCATGTCAATGTTACATGCCTCTTTGCACTATCATGTCAATGTTACATGCCTCTTTGCACTATCATGTCAATGTTACATGCCTCTTTGCACTTTGTATGCCCTTTTGCACTATGTTTATTATGTTTGTCATGTGTATTATGTGTATTTTGCACTGTTGGTGAAGCTGCAGCCCTCTTTTCATTTTACTATGTGCTTGCACATTGTTTTAATGACAATAAATTGAACTGAATTGAAAGCTTGCTGCTTGTAGAGTTGTCCAGGTGTTTCCCTCGCGCAAGCAAGATGTTTCGGGGCTAACGTGGCTGTCTGCATTAGCTGTGTGCTTGGCTAGCAAATGGTATTTGAGACGAGATGTAGGCTACTCCGGTGGTAACTGAATTCACATCGACAGTAACTGCAAATAACTTTGGTCTTGTCGACAGACTCATCTGGCAGGGCTTTGTAGCTGAACTTGCTATTCAAAATACCCTTTTCTTTATCCATTGCTGCTTGCTATCGCCATCCGTTAATGCTAGCTGGTTCCTAAACTACGGGTCGGGCAAACGGTCTTCATAACAGAACGTGCGTTAATGCGGCAACAAACATTAATGCCGTTAAAATGAATTTGCGTTAACGCGTTATTATCGCGTTAACTTTGACAGCCCTAATATGAACATTAAGTAAAATCAAACTCAACAGCAGCTTTTGATCAGAGTTCCAACAACAGCTTTCTGCTATAATAAATATACATGAACTATGAAAACCTACTCTTACCCTCCATGTTCCCAGGCCGACAATGGGCATGTCTGCACCGGTGTTGAGCTTAACCGAAGTTGGCATAGTTGACAAGCCCCAATGACGTTGTTGTGTTTCCGTGTCTTTTTGATCGGTTGCATGAGATGGTCAAACTCACAGTCTCTTCTAGAGAAATGGGTAAGCTGCCGAGAATGCTGATTGGGGGATGGAGGGGGAGGGGTTTTGGTCAAGATTTTGATTGGTTGGGTCTTTTTCCTATTTTGTGTGCCAAAACATGCCCAGCAGTCCACCCTGGGGCCAGAAAGGGGGGGCGGAGGAACTTTTGTTCAATTTTTGATCTACTTCTCTCTGAACTTGGACAGGACCTGAGGCACCCGCCTATACGGCTGCACGACTGGTGTTCAACCTTCCGAAATTCTCACACGTCACTCCACTCCTCACCACTCTTCACTGGCTCATGTTGGCAACACTTAGGTTGTGGGTTCAATTCCCACTGGGACCACATATACTGAAAAATGTATGCATTCACTACTGTGTAAGTTGCTTTGGATAAAAGCGTCTGCTAAATGGCATATATATATTTTTACATCAACAAGGCTGTTCTCAGCAAGCAATAGCCCACCTAACCGGATTTTCAAGACATGCTGTTCAAGCTGTCATAAAGAAATTTGAAGAAGCAAATCTCTCTCTCTCTGGACACACCTCTCACCCGTTCACAATGTTTGAATGCAAAATGTACTATGATGCATTAATTGCCAAACTTTGTATTATATTATGTCATCATAACCTTTCATATGACTTTATGCTTTGGATGTGTCAGCTAAGGCTTTCCCATCATCACCCTTCGGCATTAGTTCATCTCCAGTCTGCAGTTACACATTTTCTAATGACAGAATGTTTCCTAATGAGGAACAGTTACAGATTAATTTTATTAATATTGTCATTTCGTTTGAGGTGGTCAACATGCGTGTCACTATTATATGCCATAGTTCCATAAAGTAGGTAGACTTATCCCATCTCTAGACTCCTGACCCACATTTCCTAAGCTACATTTAGCAAAACTGCACACTCCTCAAATGATTCAAGATCCCAAACATGATGATTTAGAAAAATCTAATTATTCTGGTTGAAAACACCACCAACACATGGTTCCCTATATTCCACAAATGTTGCATAGAGGACTTAATCTGTTCTGTACCTACACTGAGGCCATAACATGTGTATTATTATTATTATTGTGTATTATTGCCTGTTCTATTGTTTAGCTGCTTTGGTGCACTATTAAAAGATGTGTTAAATCAGCTTACCCAGGGTATCGTTTACAAACCACCAATGTCAATTTAGACAACTGATTTAGCTGTGAATGGATGCCACCCTCATCCAAACAATTGTGAGGGTAAGCCAGGTGATTATATATGGTATTCTATGCCAGATATTTCTCATGGAAACAAGTGCCTACCAGAGCACTTTTCATGGAAAAGATCAGACATTAGTTCCATCTGATAGCATCTAAGCAATTGCTTAAACAAATGTATTGTTGTTTAGACAGTTAAGGACACTAACCTGCCTTGCACTATAGGTAATTGCCAAAATAAAATAAACACTTGAGTAAATGAAGGGTTCTGGCAGCTGCGTTATGGTGTGGGGTGGATTTTCCTGGTGTGGTTTAGGTCCACTCAACCCCTTAGAACAGGGGTGGGCAATCTTACCCTGTGTGGGCCGGTGTGGGTGCAGGCTTTTGTTCCAGCCGAGCAGTAGCTCACCTGATTTGACTAATCAGCTAATCAAAGTCTTCAATCAGGGCTTTGATTAGTGGAATCAGGTGTGTCACTGTTCAGTTGGAACAAAAGCCTGCACCCACACCGGCCCACACAGGGTAAGACTGCCCACCCCTGCCTTAGAAGGTAAAGTAAACATCAATAAATACATCAATAAAGTCATTCTGAGTGTTCACCTTCAGCCTATGGTGAAGCATTTCTATCCTGATGGGAGTGGTCTCTTCCAGGATGACAATGCCCATCCTCAGTACATGAGTGGTCACTGAATGGTTTGATGAATGAAAATAATGTAAACCATATGCCATGACCATCTCAGTTACCAGAGCAGATTTTTATTTGTATTGTTTTATTTTATCTCTCTTATTTTTATTGAATGGTTATCAGTCATAATTGCTAATTTTATTGTATTTTCTCCACTGTCTATCCAAGTGCTTATAAGACAAAAAACAAAAAACAGAATTAAATATATAATTTTTTTAAATCCATCTGCTGCAGCTAAACTACTACAGTATGGAGGACAGTGGTTCTGGTTACTGTCACAGTGGTCGGATTACCTGGATCCCCGTGGGGAAGTGAATGAGGTAGAGGTAGCTTTGAGTTTCGATGACAAAATCTTGTCTGGTTTACACATCCTTGGTAACATTGTGATCATTGTGATTATTCATATTTATATTGTATTAAATAGCTGCATGTCTTACATAGATCCATTATAATCAAATAATAAATACTATAATAAATAGATACTACATTGAAGCCTGCAGTGTGTGTTGGATAGAAGTGTCAAAAATTTACAATTTTTATGAGACGGGGATCTGACTTACTTAACAGTGGTCCCCAAACTCAGTCCCGGGGAACCACTGTACATGCTGATTTTTGTTCCAACCATAGCTGCACCCTCTGAATTGTAACTAGTTGTTCACTGGCCACATTATGTCAGAAATAGCACTGCATGCCATGAACAATGAATGTCCCATATTCACATCCCAGGACGTTACATAAATCAGATCTAATGGTTTCATTTTCTGTAATGTGGTATATGACATTTCATTTAGAAAGCGGCTACCTTTTTTAATTGATTCAATTATTGACTGGGAGGTGAAATCAGTGGGGAGGCTAACACTTGTAACAACTGAAAACAGATTCCAATTCACAAACACAAAGTGGGATAGCAATATATCCATCTTGTGATCTGGTGACTCCAGCTGCAGCACTGACAGAGCAACCTTATCCACACAAGAGGATCCCCTCCAAAATCAGACAGAATAATGCTGAAGAATGATACCAATGTTGCAGCATAGCTTGTAATACTGATTGGCAATGATAATAATGATGATTAGCCATAAAGGAACACCTATAATAATACAAATCAGTAATGATAATAATTTAAAAAAACTATTCATTTGTGTTAACAGACATTAGCTTTTGAAATTACATTTCCCCTTTTAATGCTAATTAGTTTACCTGGAGAAATATGGAGGAAACATGATTCATATGGTTTAGAAAGGAATGTCAAAGGTATAAAGAAATGTATAAATGAAATGCTATAAATGGAAATAATGCTCATTCACCATACGCTCATTATACAATAATATGTTATTTAGCAGACGCTTTTATCCAAAGCGACTTACAGTAGTGAATGCATACATTTTTCAGTATATGTGGCCCCAGTTGGGAATGAACCCATAACCTAAGCATTGCTAACGCTGTGCTCTACCAACATTGTTATGTTTGCTCATAGAATACCTGTTTGGCATCCAGCGGTTTGTGGCAATATAACCTCTGTTGTAACGTGTGGATAGAATATCAGAACCTGACCTGACCTTTGAACAACCTTGCTCTTAAATGATTTCTCCATCTACATGTCCAATACATCAATATCACAAACACTTTGTAAGCAATACTCTGTTCTGTTCTATTGTATGAGGTATGCAGTTTTCCTGAGACAAACAATGGAAGAGAAAATGAGCCATCAACTGTTAATATTTAGCACAAAAAAATGCTTTTATTACCATTGCCATTTGCCTTGAGTACATATTTACCTCCGGTACATTATTTTGTAAATTGATATCTACACACATCCAGCTCCTTCAGAACATAATCAAAATCCTTAACCTGCGTAGTAAGCATAATCTACATTTTAGTTGCATACATTCAAGTCTCATGATGAAATGCACTTAAAACATCACTAATAGCAATCATTTGCACATCTGGAGCACATAGACATCGACAGCAATGTAGTGACAACAGCTGTAAGCAGCAGCTTTAAGGCATTAAGAATAAGGTTTAGAGTTACTTTTTTATTTGACATTTTAGAGTATTTTGTGTTCACCAGTGGCAAGAAATCCCAATTAAATCAATTTTGATTCCATGAAGTAGGAAAAGAAATGTGTAAAATGCCAAAGGAGGTGAATACTTTTTATACCCACTGTATATATAATAACCTTTCTCTTCCCTTTGTATAACAGGTTTTGTGGCATGACCATTGGCAATGTCAAAGATTAGACAGTAATTTACTGTTCTAAAGCTCTAGCGATGATCTCTAGCCATATTAATGCACTCTTGTAAGCCCATTTGGATAAAAGCATCTGCCAAATAACTAAATTGTAAATTGTAGGACCGGGCTGATATTTAAATAGGCGGAATCCTGAGAAGCTCCTAAGTTCTTACATCCATTGAACTACATAGCAAGAGGCTTCTTCTGCCATGAAGGTTTTTTTATCGATGATGTTTATGATCCTTTTCATCACACTTTTAATTTCAAGATTGGAAACATTTTGACAGGCAGTCTTATAGGGATTTTGTTGTCATTTGTTGGATATTTGTTGAGTGTGATTTGAAATGTTTTTGGTCTGTGTTTACTGACTGTACATTATCTGAAGTCCCATTCAAATAATGTACAGTCAGTAAACACAGACCAAAAACATTTCAAATCACACTCAACAAATATCCAACAAATGACAACAAAATCCCTTTGAGACTGCCTTTCAAAATGTGTGGCAAGCTGTTATTGTTAAGCTGTAGTTAGAATGATACGCCTAATACCAGCGTCGGGCAGGCTACACCTCTTTTCCCTCAAGTATGTATTTTTTTCCAGCAAGTGCGTCAAAGACCATTACTGTAGTAGGACGCCTACCCTAGTAAGATGATGCCATACTCTTTAACACAGGAGTGTCAAACTCATTCCATCGAGGGCCGAGTGTGTGCAGGTTTCTGTTGTAACCAATGCATTACACCAGGTGTATGCAAGTTTAACGTAACATACTCTAACGCAGGGGTGCCCAAGTTCGGCCCTGGAGATCTACTGGGTGTCCAGGCTTTTGTATCAGCCCAGCACTAACACACCTGATTCCATTAATCACTTCAGTAACACACCTGATTCCACTAATCAACTGCTCGTCAAGGCAAT
Organism: Aldrovandia affinis; assembly: GCA_029706075.1. NCBI lineage: Eukaryota > Metazoa > Chordata > Actinopteri > Notacanthiformes > Halosauridae > Aldrovandia > Aldrovandia affinis. Next base: position 796,577 of record JAINUG010000148.1, read on the forward strand.
GAATGTTCGAATCAGGTGTGTTAGTGAAGGGCTGGAACAAAAGCCTGCACGGCCAGTAGATCTCCAGGACCGAATTTGAGCACCCCTGCTCTAACGACTCTACTATCGAATGAACATGGGCGCCACAAGAGGGCGCAATATTTAAACTACATCGAAGTCCCTCTTTGAGTGCGCTTCCTTAGTACCATGACATAGAGGGAAAGCTACTGATACAACTCGGAGCTAGCTCGTCGTCCATAGGTGGATATAACTCACTGCGTAGTGCAAGTATGCTGCAGTTTCTGGTGAGTAAGTAAGAAAAGAAAGGAACCTTAAGTTTTACATACATTGGTCATTCTGTCTTATTTCAGCAGGTTACAGCTAAGAAGTTAGCTAGCAGACTATCATCGTTGTACAAATCTGGTTTCTTAGCTAACGTTAAGTTAAGACTAACACAGTCACTATTCACACATTTCATTTAGTTGCTAGCTAGCAAGGTAACGTGTTAGCGACCGTGCTTCTGACAATTCACCGTAACATTAACTACAGTAACCTTACTTGACGTACTGTTCATTATCTAATGTACCATGCTAGTTAAAACAATATTTTGTGGTTTGTTGGAAGACAGGTTGGGTGTAAGGCAGTGTTGCCTGCCAAGTCTTCAGATCATGAGTTCTTCAGGACAGATTTCCCTCCCCAAGCAAAAGTCCCTTAATTGTAGGTCAAACTTTGGTCATACTCGGAATGTTATTGCCCTTATTATTTCAGGTTTAGCCCACTTCTGGGCTCTCTGTTAAGTGAGAAATACACAAATGTTTATGTTAGCTTGCGAGGTGGATGGCTATCTAAAGCGTTAAAAAATCTCTTCGGTATGAATATGCTCAGATCTGATTAGGCCTGCACTACTGAATGTGCACCCGGTTTGACCACAATCACTCTTAAATTGAGCACTTTGTTGTTTTAATCACTCCATTCATATCGTAAATGGAGCGCATTGTTGTCTCAGGACCGTATGAATGGGGTGAGTTTTGAGGGCTTTAAATAGTGATTCAAACCCACTCGTCGTTGCGTCGGTTTATGTCAAAACTGCTTGAAACAGGGGCACTAATTTTGTCTGTTAAAAATCATAATCCCAAACGGTGATGCAAGTCACTTCTAATAGGTTTTCTATTTTATTTTCCGTTTTACCCATAAAACGAATTCCGTCTGAAAGTAGATGTATTTTGTTGTTTTGGTGAGGCCTTTCAGTGGTGTTAAATTACATCACCGTTTGGGATTATGATTTTTAACAGACAAAAACGGTACCCCTATTTCATGTGTTTCAATGACAAAACACAGGCTTTTTTGTTATTTCTATGCTCTTAATTGATTTGTTAAAGCAATTGATTAGTGTTAACTCGCCTCACATGGTTTCTCGGGTCTAAATTGGTTGCTGATTTTTAAGGTGAAAACAAAAACTAGTATCAAATCAAGTTTATTTGTATAGCGCTTTTCACAACAGAATTGTCACAAAACGCTTAACAGAGGGGGAACCCAGGCCTAGACCCCCCCAAAAGCAAGCCTAACGGCAACAGTGGCAAGGAAAAACTCCCTAGGTAGGGAGAAACCTTGGGAGGAACCAGACTAAAAAGGGGGGGAGCCCATCCTCTTCTGGCCGGCACAGGGTATGTCCAAAAAAGACCATGTCATGGTCAGTCCAAGGTTAGTCTGAGTTAGGTCGTCGGGGGGGGGGCTAAACCACGCGGAGAGGGTCCAGATCCAGGAACTGGGGTTGGCGTGGGGGTGAGGGTTGATGGGGGCAGCTCACACTTCTCGCAGGATCTAGGGCTCGGGGCAGGTGCCCCGAGTCAGAGGCCGAGGCAGAGAAGAGAACATGCAGTCAGAAAAAAAAGCAGTGCTATAGCCAGTAGCATTATGTAGGAGCAGGGGAACACAAGCATAGGAAATATACAGATAGCCCCAACAGGTGTAAGCTATGGCAGCATACCTATTAGGAGAGGGACAGAGAAAACACACAGCCATGTGAGAGTTCCAAACAATCCACACCTGATCAAGGATAACCAGCATAACAGTGGTGGTAACACATTGAGGAGGTGACAGTATGGAAAGTTTCTCACTCCATAAGACACTAAGGCACGGCCTTCTCCATCTCTCCACCTAGACTATGTTTGGCAGTAAGCTAGGCTGAAAAGATATGTTTTTAATCTACACTTAAAAATTGAAACTGTGTCCGAATCCCTAACATGCCTTGGTAAACCGTTCCACAACAGAGGAGCTCTAAAAGAGAAGGCTCTACCACCAGCTGTGCTCTTCAAAATTCTAGGAGTAATAGATGACCGGCTTCTTGTGAACGAAGCAGTCGTGGTCGGCTTATAGGGGGCAATCATTTCGGTCAGATATAAAGGTGCAAGTCCGTTTACTGCTTTAAAAGTTAGCAACAGTACTTTATAATCAGCCCGATATTTAATAGGAAGCCAATGTAGTGATGCTAACACTGGAGTAATGTGCTCATACTTTTTGGATCTAGTCAAAATACGTGCCGCTGTATTCTGTACTAGTTGAAGACTCTTTAGAGAGCTACTAGAGGAGCCGGATAATAAGGCATTACAATAGTCTAGCCTCGATGCAACAAAAGCATGCATCAAGGTTTTAGCATCCTCTAATGACAGAAAGTGCCGAATTTTAGCTATGTTTCTTAGGTGAAAGAAAGCTACTCTGGAAGTGTTTTTAATATGAGTGTCAAATGTAAGGTCCTGATCAATAATAAAACCAAGGTTCTTAACCATAATACTTGATGTAACTATGCAATCACCTGCATTTAACTGCAGATCCAACTTGTTCCTTAATTTTTTGGGGCCCAAAACCATCATCTCTGTTTTATCTGAATTTAAAAGCAGGAAATGTACTGTCATCCAGTTCTTTATATCAGAGATACAAGCCTCTAATTGAGTGAGTTTAAGTGTTTCACCTGGTTTCATTGATATGTACAGCTGTGTATCATCGGCATAGCAATGGAAATTTACACCATGTTTACGAATAACATTACCGAGTGGTAGCAAGTATAATGAGAACAGTAATGGTCCCAGCACTGAGCCTTGTGGAATACCATATTTAACCTGAGAGTAGTCAGAGAACTCTTGATCTAATTGCACAAATTGAAACCGGTCTAATAAGTATGATTTAAACCATGAGAGTGCCCGTCCACGCAAACCAACCAGGTTTTCTAGCCTATGAAGGAGAATCTGGTGGTCAATAGTGTCAAAAGCAGCACTTATGTCAAGGAGCACTAGAATAGAAACACAACCAGTGTCCAATGCTAACAGTAAGTCATTTACAACTTTAATAAGTGCTGTCTCAGTGCTATAGTAGTCCCTGTGGCTCTCCAGGACCAGGGTTGCCGATCTCTGGGGTCGTATGTATCAAGCCACTCAAACCCTAACTTAAGTGTAATAACTGGTGACTTTTACTCCTACACTCAAACTTAATAATAAAGGTGATTTATCACATTTCGGTTGACTTAAAAGTACTCTTAAACTGTCAGGTATTTAAGAGACCTCTGGAGCCCTCTTAACTCGGCACAGTTGCGAAGACTGAGACGTGCGTGCACCTTCCAAGACAGGAAGAATATTTTATAAATGTTTGATGATGCATAGTTAATCAAACATTATCACTTAGATTGTTAGGGGATCATCTTTGTCACTGATCTTGTGCGGGATGTAATATCGCCAGCAACTTTGAGAAGTAGCGCAGTTACAGCAGAGATGCAAGTTATTTTAATACTGTGCTTCCTAGCCATGGGGAAAATGCAATTATGTAATGCTGATGATTTGAGACCATCACAATCCCCCATCAGCAGGGTAGTGGCAAAAACTGTGACAGCCCTTGCAGCACCTGACATAGTTCTGAGGTTTGTGGAATTACCTCTGCCACTGCGCTTAAAGCTTTGGGCACAGTACCTTCACCTGAATATAAAGTATAACTACAATAAAATAATAGTAGCTCAATACTCAAAATAATTGTAATAACTGTTGTTGTTCATCAGCAATATTGCGATATGAAACATGTCTCATAAATAAAGAAGACTACGAGCCAGTGCCAGATGTTGCCTTATTGAAAGCGGAGATTTTCCTGACGTGCTTTGGATAGAACATTGTACCATTTTTTTCCCCGCTTTCCTCCCGGCTCCCAATGTCGGAGGCTAAGCTTGCATTAATGTTGTCTGCGATCCGCCTCTTTGTTATGACGACTTGTAAGTGTGGGGCTAAATTTTCCTTTTATTATTTCCTTTTCTGCATCTATATCCCCTACCAACATCACCGTTTCCTCCACAGTCCCATTCGGTTTTCTTTTTAAATTCATTTTGCGTAGCCTAACATTAGCCAACAAGGCATCTTTTATAATGAGGGTCTGTTTAACTTCATTGGAAACTTGTGTTGACCATCAAAGAATACAGATTTTACAAAAGCAGATTGGTTCTTCCGCTTTGCAATTTCAGCGATTGATTGCCTCATTCTACCAGATTACTATAATCTTTTTTGCGGCACTCGTGATTGTTGCAAAAACACACTTAAGAGCTACTCTTGAGAATATTTTTAGACTTCCCTATGAGAAAGTGTGAGCTGCTTGATAACTACATTTTACCGACCGCTTTAAGCTTCAAAGTAAGCTATTAGGAGATGTCGTAAGTGTAACTCTTAAGATATTTGATACATACTGGCCCTGGTCTAGTCTAGTGGGGGAAATTGTAACTAATTTAGTTATGACAGACACACCTGTATAAATAGGTTCGGTATGCATGCCATGAGTTTGCTCCTAACTACTGATTGGTAATTAGCATACAGCAAAGAATTAGTCACCAAGTATGGTTTGGTTGTAAAATATGGATGGTTCTGAAGTCGAAAATCATGCTTTATTGATTTTGTAATCTGGCTTTCAGGTTGGGTTCGCGCTGGGAAATGTGGTCGGGATGTACCTTGCACAGAACTATGACGTAAGTAGTTACTGTCCAATGAATTAATTCCTTCTGTTAATGGTTTGGCTGCATCAGGATTTTCATCAGTTTCATTTCATAAGGAAATCTCTTATTTTGATTAACAGACAGACTGCACCTGGGACTGTGTAACAGATCCCATTAATATTGCTGTGGTGTGACTATATATAAATTATTTAAAATACAGTTATGTCAACATTATAGAAATGCTTAATTTTCCTGCCTGTATATTAGTCAAGTCTTTGTGACTTGGAATTGGAAATCTCTCAGAATTTCTACTTTGGACAGAGGTTGCTGTTTGTTTCCTAACATAATATTCAATCTTAGGTCCCCAATATTTCAAAGAAGCTTGAAACCTTCAAAAAGGATGTTGAAGCAAGAAAAAACCCACCAGAGTGATGGAGGGAAGAGAGAACTGGAAAGACTTTCACTCAAGCACATACCAAAATGGGGGTGGGAGGACATAAGTTACAATAAAAGAGGATACCTTTAACAGTGGCAGGATATACATTTTTTTGTCTAATGTTCGACCAACCGAGTCTATGCAAAAGTACAACTTCAATAAGAACAAGTCACTAAAGAACACTGAGCTCTAATCAGTATGTATGGACCATTTCTTACAGCCCAATCATGCATCTTTTGTGTGTTCTGCAAAAGATTACTTTGCGTGACGATGAATGAGAGGAAACGGCAATTGAAAATTGGGTATGAAAGGGATTTTTGATATTTGTGCTCACTGTTATCAGAGAAAGTGTGTAAATGTGATGAAAAGCAGCGTTTTTTAAATATTAGCATTTGCACTGTTTTATCAGTTGATATTGTACTGCTTGGAAGAGGAGCCGATGCTTGAAATTACTGCCAAAACCTTTTTTTGAACCTTTTATTTGAAAAACTCCTTGTTCCTGTCACCTTATTTGATATTATTGGTGTAATAAAGCAATTTAAATTATTGCCATGCATCTGTGTTATCTTAAGTGCTACAAACAAAATCATTTTACATTTTTACATTTGACATTTTAAGCATTTAGCAGACGCTCTTATCCAGAGCGACTTACAAGATGTGCATTAATACATGGTAGGAACAATCATAGTTAGCACACGAGATCAGTGCAGGAATACAGCAATAGACATAATTGCAGGCATCTGCGTACCATACCTGAAACACCGGGAAGGAAAAGGTTAGTGTGTTTTTTTCTTTTTTAGGAGTATAGTGTTGAACAAGTAAACAGTGGTGAAGACAATTTAGCTAGATGGACAGAGTTCAGTGGTAGTGGAGTCTGGAGCAGGGTGTGAACTGTGATCTTGTTTCGGGACTCGCCTATTTGTTTTACCCACAGGGAAGCTTTCTGTGTTCGTGGCGAGAGTTTGTGCCCGCATTCCCTACCCCCTACCCCCTCCCCTGAGGCAGACAGCCAATCGCCACCCCCGAATGGGGCTCCCAGCCAGAGCCGGGCTGGCACAGCCAGGGAAATCAAACTCTGGCTGCAGTGGGCAACCTGCACCCTGGAGAGTGCCTTCACCGGTTGTGCCTTCGGGGCCCCAAATGTCTGTTTGAAGTTGAGTAAAAGCATGGGATAAACTCAGTACAATATAAAGCAACCAGTGAACATTAACTGCACAATTATCACTGGCTTTAAAAACGGCAATGCACTTCCTCACAGCATATGGATTTGGTGAGGGTCTGTGTTTGAATGTGTCCCCCATGTGTACACCTTGGCATTGATGGAATGTTTGGCTAGAATGCCTTTGGGTGAATCTTGGGAACAGTGACCTCGTGTTATTATCACCTACAGAACCCTGCTGCTGAACCAGTCACAGGGTATGCTGATTGTTGTTACTCAACATTTAATTGATCAATTAAAGCAGTTGATTACACAATTAACTCGTCTCACCTGGTTTCTTGGCTCTGAATTGGTTGCTGATTTAGGGTGAACACAAAAACCAGCAGACCCTGCAGCTCTCCAGGACCAGGGTTCCCTACACCTGCTATATAGTACTCTATCACACTTTGGAAAAGTATATAATTTGGCTGAATAGGTTTTTATAGTGTAAATAAGTTGACTAGTGTTGAATATTCATCTGGAATTAATCTGGTGTTATTTGTGGCGTATTTACTGCATGTCATTGACAAATCGTCACCAATAGTTGCCCACTTTTTTTCTGTCAACTCGCTTTAGTGTTACTGGCTCCACCATCAGCTCCACCACCTTCAAGTCAGGCATGAGCCGTCGCACGCCGCATAGCACAGGTGTCAAACTCATTCCATCGAGGGCCGAGTGTATGCAGGTTTTTGTTGCAACCAATGCACTACACCAGGTGATTTCACTAATTAGCTCACTTCTTCAACCAAGGGAGGGACCTAATTGAAATCACCTGGTGTAGTGCATTGGTTACAACAAAAACCTGCATACACTCGGCCCTCGATGGAATGAGTTTGACACCCCTGCCGTATAGAGTAGGCTACAAGTTAAATCTGAAGACAAGCTGTGAAATGTGAATATTTTATCAATGGCCTCAATGTTTGACATTCATTTAGGTAAAAATATACAGCCTAATATAAATAAATAGAAAAGATTCTGCATCATAGTTTGTTCATTTGGAGCATGTTAGACCACAGCATGTTGTAAAAGCATTGTAAAACAAAGCTTTAGCGCTTGCACTCGTCCGCATTCGGTTGTTCTTAATTATTTTGAGAAGTACTGTACAGAGAACGTATTAATTGATTAAAAACAAATGGGGCATGTGAGATTGTCTATTCATTCTTCTGCCATTGCGGTTTACAGCACAACGTAACAAAGTTTTAAGTTTGACGAGAATGGATAATACATTATTCTTAAACATAAGTTTGCATTTTCTTAAGAGTTTAATTAAAACGGACTTGTACTTTTGTAGAATATAAATGTAATCCACCAGAGGCCGCTGTCTTTTTTTTTCTTACCAATTTACATGGAATCACTTCCTGGATTTCAGTGACGTTGAAGGAAGATATGCTAGCTAGCTATTTGCTTTGCTATGCACTAGAGAAAAATATTTCTACCAGATCAGATCATGCAACAGTATTGGTGACCTAAGTAGGGGTAGTTTGTAAGTAAGAACTAACGTTACTTTGCTTGAAAGCTAAGTATGTCAGCAATTTTGGCACGGAATTCTAGCTAATATTAGCTAGCCACTTGCTTGCTAGCTAGCACACACGTTGTATCATGTCACCTTGACAGCAGGCGTAAGGTACCGATACACTTTCTTTGACCATGGTATTGTGCAAACGAGGGGAAGGATAATCTATATTGGCTATGGTATAATTAATGAGAGTACCCGTTGATTATCTAACACGATTGTGCTTTATATTGTATTCAGTGACACGGAGGAGTTGAGAAAATGACAGCTCCGAATTCTGATGAGAGGCGAGCATGCTGGGGAGCAAGGGATGAGTTATGGAAATGCCTCGATGACAACCAAGACAATGCTGCTCCGTGTGAGAAATTCCGCAAAGGTTTCGAGGCAAACTGTCCTGCTCAGTGGGTGAGTCCGCAGTACAAACTGTTTTCGGTAACGCTAGTGAAGGGTACCCGACCTTATATGCCCCTGCCACTGCTGTAATAGCTAACGTTACACTGCTGCAACGTCACTCTCAGCATTCCGAGTTGTGCACTGTCCTCTCCTGAACTTAAGGTTCAGCGCTGTGTAGTTCATATTCGCTGGTCTGATACATCAGGACTACTAGCAGTGTTCTTCCATAGCTACTTGTGTCTTGGTCTTTTGTAAAACGTTGCTTTTACACTACCAAGGCAAACATTTTTGACTATCAATCATCTTCATAAAAGCTTTATCGCCTCGCCCAATACCTTTGACACTGCATCGCATGCTTTTTGTGCGCTAAATTGCTCACCAGCCTCCAGATAGGTGGACAGTTAAGGGTGAAATGCGCCGGGGTTCACAGATTGTAACCCCACCATTTCGTACGTAGTTTAGCGAGTAATGTGTTATGTAAGATATAAACAACAACATGCCGTGCATATACAAAAATATGTGGCACGACAGGGGTGGTGATCAGGCCGAGGCTGAGAGCTTGAGTGGTTATTTTGAAACAACTGACTTGCTCGCTGTACATTATCTCACATATATCATAACAATGGTCATTATACCATGTCATGCTTAAGTGCCATACACATTATTTTTTGAATCCACTTCTGAAAAGCGACCATCAATCTCACCTTTGTGATGGCAGGTGAAGTACTTTGTCAAAAGAAGAGACTTCTTGAAGTACAAGGAGAAGATTCAGTCAGAGGGATTTGAGCCTTCTGATCAGTCATCGAAATTATAGCTGCTGCTTATGACGGGAAGTCCTGAGGCCACGTCAGAGAAGGGACCTCCCCACCTGTCTGTGAATTTTGAATGATTCTGTTGAAATTATGTGGACTGATTCCAGTGCCTTTGACAGGTTACTGAGAAGTGTGTGAACCCTCCTGTATGATTTTGGTATATACAACACAAACGTGAATCTGTATCCATTAACTATTTGTTATTATGTGGACTCTGGATGGAGATTTGCTGATTTTTACATGCAGCAGAATCATTTCTCAACAGATTTGTAAATAGATTAAATAGCTTTGTATGATTTATTTTATTGCTATTTTGTCATAAATGCTTTGCAGATTCACTTAAGAGGCTATTCTCTGAGCACTCAATATCAGTCAGTCAACATAATATAAAGATCATTAAATCTAGGCAGCATTGACCCAGGAAGCAAACCCATTGTGTTTGATGCACAGTCTTACATTAGACAATTATTCAACATAGAGGACTGTTGTGTGCCACTAGGGATGCATTCTGCCCAGTAATAAACCATTTTTGATGAGAAAAGCAAAACACAAAGGTTATGCACTGGCCACAGTTAAATACAATTTTGGATGATGAATAAAAGAAGGAAACAAAACTGATGTTTTTTTGAGCACCTTTATTATTTTGTCATTATTGTAACACGTGTAACCTCTGTTGGCTGTTGCTATGTGTATGTTACAAATTTGTTAAATTGTCACTGATTCAGACATTCAAGAAAGTCACTATACATTACAAAAACATGAAAAGGCACATTCCAGAACTTAGTATCTTTTTGTATATTTACACAGATTTGTGTACAAATTGTCAAACTAGCAGAAAGATTTAAATTCTGTGCAGAGAAGACATAAGGTGTAAAACACACTTAATAAATAGCACAGTATCAAAGATTCCATTTTAGTGGTTTCGGTTACATCTTTGTTATTATAGCAAAACAAAAAAAGTACAAAAAAGAAGCACACAGTTAGAATTACAGTTAATTTTGGGTAAAAATATATAAGGAAAACAAATCTTGATAATTATATACATGTCATAGGCATTTGAGAAGAATCGCAGATATCGTTTACTCCTTATAGTTTACTTTGTCTTTACCCTGCATCTGTAATTACGTTGGATGTGCACATTCCCTGGGAGATGCGAGTCCTATCCAATTTTGAATCTGCTGTAGGAGATGTGGCTTCTGTGCAGTTGTCTTTCTCCTCTTCCTCTCCCATTACAAGGTCAGTTTATGATTAATTTCCACTGGGACCCTCACCTACTCCTTTCTGTCGCCACCTTGTGGCTACAAACTGTTAGTGACGTTTCTCATTATTGCCCAGTCTGGAAACTCCGTCAGGTGGAACAGGGGGAACCCCCACGTCATGATGGCCAGCATGACTACTAGAACCCCAATCAGGTTCACCCCAAAACCCGCCTTTACCTGCAGAGGGAATGGACAGCACATTACAGGGGGTCAGGGGCTAGAATGCCTGGTAGAATTATGTTCATGAAAATGCCATGACTTTCTTTTACACTGATATTCAGTTGCTCACCAGGTGTGAGCAATGCTGTGTCGATGTGTGCTAACTTTTCAAATGCAGCACTGTAGATAAGCTTACCATGTCACTTATCTGAACATGTCCATAGCTGAAAACGATGGCGTTGGGGGGGTTGCCCACGGGCAGCATGACCCCAAAGGACACACACATTGTGGCAGGGATGAGGGTGTGCAGGGGGTTAATCTGCAGGGTCTCTGACTGAAAACCATACAGGGGCAAGGTCACTTTAGTGAGGTGAGGTCACACCTGGTTCTGTCCCAGTCTCAGTTTGCAGTGTCATTGTAGAACAGTAGAAACATTGTGCAGTTATTCATTCGGGATTAAGAGCATGTCATTCTAGGGCAGAGGTGTTCATGCTAGAATATGAAAAAGTCCAAAGAAGGGCAACTAAACTGATATCTGGTATGAAAGGTAAAAGTTATGATGATAGACTTAAGGCACTCAATCTATTTAAACTTAGCAAACGGAGACTTAGGGGGGATTTGATTGAGGTTTTTAAATTCCTAAAAGGGATTAACAAAGTAAAATACCAAAGATTTTTTAAGATAAGTGGGGTCAGCAGGACAAGAGGCCACAGGTGGAAATTAGTTAAAGGAAAATTCCGCACAGATATTAGGACGGTTTTCTTTACACAGAGTTGTCAATGCCTGGAACAGCTTGCCAGGTCGGGTAGTAGAGGCAGAAACGCTTGGGCTATTCAAGTCCGGGCTAGATGTAGTACTAGATACTCTTTAGATTAGGACATGATGAGCCTAGATGGGCCAAATGGCCCGTTCTCATCATTATGTTTTCTTATGTTCTTAATATTCTGTATGGGGAAATAGTGCTTGTTGAATAGGGTTTTTCAAGGCTACAGACCATCACAACACATAGGAATCTTAGTCAGTGATTGTACTACATTATTATTAATAATACTACTTATTATTTATTTGCATTTCTACAAATGATCCATTTATGCAGCAGGATATTTATTGAGGGTGCAACAGCAGTTCCCACCCCAGGGAATCAAACCTGCAACCTTTGTGTTACAAGCCTAGCTCATTTAGCGCTCCCACACAGGCCTCTTACCAGTGCTGAGAGGATGGGCAGGAAGACAGTGAGTGTGGCAGGGTTGCTGGCGAACTCGGTGACGGCGGACACAAGCAGACAGGCCAGCAGCGTGACGGCCCATGGGGGCAGGCCGCTCATTGGCTCCAGCTGCTGTCCGATCCACACAGACAGCCCTGATACCTGCAGGGGGGAGAGATTGGAGGTTTATGTCCCAGTTATTATAACTTTCTTATGTTCTTTAACGAGGTACAGTAGTGCTTGAATTTCAGTTCCCGTAAAAATATTTAATTGAAGGGGAGAAAAGCAATTGGCATTCAAAAGTGCATAAGATGATGGTCACGCTCAGAGAAAGCACAACGTAGTTTTCGTTTGTGTCCCTCTTTTACGTAATCATGAGGCTTTACTTAAAATGAGAAGAGCTTTACCTTACACCCGGCTGCCAGGGCGTAGCCTCCACCCACCAGGATAACGATCTCCCAGGGCATCAGTTTCTGGAAGTCCTTCCATGTGATCATGGGGGCGAGAGGGTCAGGATCTCTCTCCGTCACTGAGCTCTCGTCTGCTTGCACAGAGCACAGAGTAGTTACTTGACCAAACCAGCAGAGGGCAGTGATAAGAAGAGAAAAAAATAAGCTGATCCTGGGAATATAATATATAATAATAACATATGCCATTTAGCAGACGCCTTTATCCAAAGCGACTTACAGTAGTGAATGCATACATTTTTCAGTACATGTGGTCCCAGTGGGAATTGAACCCACAACCTAAGCGTTGCAAACGCCATGCTCTACCTACTGAGTCACACAGAACCTGGTGGAGAGTGTGCTTTCCTTTAACATGACAAGATTGTATGGGAATTTAATCATAAAGAATAGACGCAAACACTATTAGTGTTGTTGCTCAGTGGTGATTTTTAAATCTTCCTTCGAGTGTCTCCTTCCCGTGGACACAATTGTAATGAGTCCCAGCTGTGTTGGAAACGCGTGTATGTGCGAGACCCTCCGGACCAGTGCATCGCCATGCGGTTGCGCAATGTCTGACCTTTGGCTGCGGAGGCTGACGGCCAGGGCCTGCGGGCGGGGATGAGGAAGAGCAGGAAGCCCAGAAGTACGGACACGGTGGCGTCGGTCCGGTAGCCCTTCCTGAGGACACACAGAGCCAGACAGACCATCTGAGCAAAATGCCTGCAGTGAGATGTCGCACTCCCAGCCCTATACGTTTCATTAAACATTTTACATTTGGCATTTTTAGCCATTCTCCAGAGCGACTTACACAGTTCACATTTCTTTACATACAATCCATTTATACAGCTGGATATTTTACTGAAGCAATTCAGGTTAAGTACCTTGCTCAAGGGTACAACAGCAGTGCCCCACCTGGGAAATGAACCTGCAACCTCTGAGTTACAAGCCCAGCTCCCTAACCATTACACTACACTGCCAGCCATAAACCACAAATGCTCAGTGCGACCTACTTCTCAAACAACGAGGTCCAGCCCGGCACAAACCCGGGTTCCCGGGTGAACCACAGCAGAGTCATCAGCACGAAAAAGATGCCCGTCACCACCTCAGGGTAGCTGTTCCCCCAGGGACAGAGAAGGGACGGGGTGAAGAGTGGGGGTAATACAGGTTTAAATATATCTTAGTACACAGGCTTTTAACCATCAAGGACAATTTAGCATCTTTCTTCTGCGATGATACATTTATCTTAATAACCTTCGAGTGGCTAGTTATATGCTACTATTGATTACATTCTTTATAAACTTAGCAGACAGTCCTGTCCACACCAAACACACCTTATAATTTTTCCAATTTATACTGCTGGATATGTTACTGAACCAATTCAGGCTTGAGAACCTTGCTGAAGAGTGTAATGGCAGCTCCCCACCCTGGGATTGAACCTGCAACCCTCCAGGCTCCAGACCCAGTTCCCGCCCTACTCCCCAGTTTATCCACTGTCACAAGGCCCGTGTCGGTAAAAGCAGTCGAGGCCCCTCCCGACGCCCCTCACAACCGACCTGATGGGCCCCAGCTTCACATACTCCTCCTGGATCCGTATCTCCGAAAGCTCCTCCCTCCGGGTCTTGCGCTTCTTGCTCAGGGAGCAGGTCTCTCTGAAACTGATGCACAGGTGGGGTTTCCCCATGCAGGTTAGTGCCCATGAACGTTTTCCCTAGTTGCAGGCTCCTAGCACATTGATTGGTTAAATTCCGTTTGAAGTGACCTATGAGTATTTAGAGTTTTGCAACATTTGAGTTGTTTATTTATTTGTTCCTTGTTTTTTTGTTTTTCCTGATCGAAGATTAGTGTGACACAACATTTCCTCACATTATGAATGATCTTCCCTGGCACAGCGTGAACTGCACTTACTTGCAGCCCAGGAATAAACAGTGGAGCCACACCCATGTCAGCACCAGCATGATGATGGAGATGGGCAAGCTGAAGATGAACCAGGTGCCAAAGTTGATGACCTTTGCATCAGGGTACCGACTGCAAAGGCAAGGGGTAAGGGGAGGGGGGGGAGGGGAGGTGGAGGGATAGGAACATACAATAGGAATTTGAGTAGGATAGAAGGAAACAGACACACCATGCTTATGATTTCGAAATTATTTTGGAATGCCAAATCGCAATTGTAAGCCCTTCCCTCTTCTGCAGTATCCTCTGTCAGTTCGGGAGAGCACAGACTAGCGCCAAAATATTATTTCTTTGCTGCCATTCAGTCCTCTCATTTGTTGCGCAGCGTGGGGCATGTCACTGCGCCGAGAACCCTGCTCTAGTAGGATACGCCACCTGAGAAACCTCCCCCTTTCTGCTCTTGCCACTTATATATAACCTCAACATCAGGGCTGGAGGGCATCAAAGTGCCTAACAGTCAGATTGCCTTCCTGTGCAATTCATTCATTGAGTCAGTGGTGCTTATCTGTCTCTATTAACGCGTCGGTGATGCAACCTTTCTTTCAAAGTGTCACGCACGCAAAAAAAGGGGACAAAAACAAATGCGCAAAAAGGGGAAGAATGTAAGAAAGAGCATTGATCAGCACGGCGTTGTTGCCTGCGTCAGCGCTAAAGGAGAGAGCTACACAGATAAGCACACGGACCCAGCCAGCCAGGGCAGAGGAGGGACACGGGCTGATGACTGGACAGGCCTCCGAATCAATGCGCCGCCTTCTCGCAGAGAGCGGAGAGTTCACGGTTAATCCCTGAGGACTCTGGGGAAAATCGACGGACAGAGAGGAAGATGCTGCGGACTTCCCCGTAGGAATCTCTAAAGCAGGGAGAAAAAGACATACCGTGGTCACGAGTGCCTTCGTAAGCTGCGTATACTAAACTGCATATAACACAAATCACAAACGCCAGCTCATTTGAGCAATATCTTTGCACGGAGGACAAGATCCCATGGTGTGAGGGTTTTTTGGGGGTACACAGCTGTTCCTTTTAACACAGCTGCAACCCTTTGCTGAAATACCTCTCAGTTCCTTGTTTCCAGGAAGGCCCCTGAACTCTACTCCGTGGACCAGCATGTGTGGGTTCACAAAGTTCAGCCTCCTCTTCCCATGCAGGGAGAAGGGGCAGGGGGCATGGGGGAAGGGGGCGGACGAACGGACTGTTTGTACATGTTCTGAGATGAACACACAGCACTAGACCTTCTGTCACAATCTATCTATACACAGTACACATGCATGAACACAAGCATACATACACATCCATGTATGTATAATGCATCTTTTCCTCATCTTTCCATTGCCGTGAGTCACCTGGTTCACTCCCAGCAAATAGGGGGCAATGTGTATTTGATTTATATACCAAGGTGCCAGATGGAGGCAACCGCACGTCTAAAAAAAGGTTAGGGTTAACGGGCCTGGGCTTGTTTTAGCTCGAGAGGACAGTCAATCATCCAAAGAGCTGATTCAGAGAACCATCACGCTGTGGACCAACCCACTGACCTGCAGCATGGTGTTTTCTGAGTTCAACCGGCTGCATCAGATGAGGCGGTGTTTACGGACAGCGCTGGGCGGAATTTGGTAAGGCAGAGAGAGGGAGAGATAGAGGGCAACCTTTGTCCTACACTCTTCTCTGTGGACAAGCACAGTTTTTTCCTCAACTCAACAAAATGGCTATTTTCTTTCTTTCTTGCTTGCGCTACGGCTGTATGCGATGCGCTCAAGTGACATCGGAGCCTTTACCTTTTGGTTGTTGTATTCGCATGAAATCTAAGCCCTTGCCTGTAGTCGTATATTCATGTGACATCTGCGTCAGTCCGGCACGCACTCAGCCCAAACGCGAGTGACCCGTTCGTCCGCTGGTTTCCTTTCCACATGCTTTTTCTCCTACTCACCTGTAGCCGTTTTCCCTTCCTACCCTCCTGAAGTTCATACAGTGAATAATTCAGTTCCTGACTTGAATTTATGTATGATGATTTAGCAGGTTAGCGCCAAACCAGTTGAATCAGGACAAGCCGTAGATTGTGAGCCGGGCACCTGCTGACGTGGACAGCTTGGAGCAGGTTAGCGTCCTACCTGTTGGATTAGGTAAACCCCACAGAGGGTGTTTCTGATCCATGCTGTGGTGGGTTAGGGTCCTACCTGTTGAACTGCTCAGCGAAGATGAGGTTGCTGGAGGTGCCGGTGATGGTGATGAGGCCTCCAATGGTGGCCGCGTACGTGATGCTGAGGGAGAGGCACTTGCAGATCATGTGGTCCCTCTTGGTTGGGTACCGAGGGTCCTTCTTCTCTGCCTCCGGTCTCTGGGGCTCCGGGATGCTGATCGCTGTCTGAGAGGGACATGGCAACCTGCTGGAGTTAACCGTGACCGCATGCGAACCGTGACCGTGTGTGAAACGTTCATATTTGTTGCAGCTTGTGGAACATCTGGGCATGGGCGGAGATTGCAGCGGGAAAAAGGTGCTCACTGGGGTGGTGAAAACCAGGAGAGTGACCATGTATGCAAAGAAATATACATTTCCTGGAGTTAGTTTAGGTGTACTCATTGAATTTAGAACAAACAATGTAAAACCGCTCATAAGGCCTGAGCAAAGGAAGAATCGCTACGGCCATTTGTTTGTGCAGATATGCAGTATCTATTATTTTTGTCATTTTGAGGCGTTTATACTATTTGTTCTAAACTCAATGAGCATGTGTGAACTACCTCCAATAGATGTTTATTTATTCGTATGCATTTTTTCACTCTCCTGCTTTTGACTGCATATCTAGTCATTACCTGTGTCAGGTGTCCGTTGCTCTGCGCAGGACTGTTGTCATCTTGACCGGGCTTCTGGGCCAGCCCGTTGGGCTCCTGAGAGATGAGGAAAAGTGACACCTACTCAGAGAAATGCCTCAGCCCTGGAGATCAAGAAGATGACAGGTGACCCTTGCAGTTGATCCATACGCCAATAAAGAGCTGTGCCCTGAAGTGACTCACCAGTGCGTTGCAGTGTGCTCACTCAGACACCATGACGTGCCTTTTGGATAAGACGTTAAACCAAGGTCCTGACTCACCATGGTTTTTAAAGATTTCATTGGACTTATCGCAAAGAGTGGGTGAGGGGGGGGGGAGGGGAGGGAGGGGGGCTGTCCCTGGTGTCAATTCCCAACCTGGCCTCCTAATGACCCCCTAATTCAATTGGCTTAGAAATGCACTGCCTGTCCTCCTCAGCTAATGTGTGTTGAGGGTTCTGGCATGTGACACTTGCTGTGCCCCCCGCCCGTGCTTCACTAAATAGTTTTGAGGTCATAAGCTGAAAGGCGCCATATAAATGCAAGCCATCATCGTGGTCCGTGCGACAGTCAGGCTAATGACACAGCGTCATAGGAACCCTGGCTGAATGAGCGGAGCTGGCAGCTCTGGCGTGTCCACACCCAAAGCCCCCAGGATAAACATCCACTGTACTCGAGGGCAGCAGTGTGCGTACGTTAGCCCTCAGTTCTTACCTCAGACAGGGTGCAGAGCTCCTGTTTGTGACAGCTGCTGAGACAAAACACAGGAACATCGGCTCAGTAACATTTAGTACAGTCACGCTAAAGGGGGGCAGCTATTGAAAGGGTAACATGTTATAAGTATCTTGGTATATGGATGGACGATAAGTTGGCTTATGTACATATAGACAAGCTTTTAAAGAAACTTAGGCCTGTTTCCCCTCTGAAGTTAGAAATAAACTTGTTCAAGCCACCTTTTTAACTGTGATTGACTGGGGATTTGTTGTACATGCATGCAGCATCATCTCTGCCACGAAAACTAGATTCTGTCTACCATGCAGCGTTGCCCTTTATCACAAATGCCAGATCATCCACCCATCACTGTAGTTTACATGAAATGGTGGAATGGCCTTCTCTAGCTACACGTAGACAGTTACATTTGTGTGTTTTTATCTACAAGGCAATCCTGTGTGAATTGGCCAGTTACCTTTGTAGCCTCCTTAACTTTGCAGTTAGTACTTACCAAACATGGTCTAGCAGGCTGCTGCTTTTAAAAGTCCCCAGGGTTGTTTCCACGTTAGGAAAAACTGCCTTTTCATATTGTGCACCCACAACATGGAACACCTTACAAAAGGTTCTCCAGTTAGAGGTGCTGGTACCACTTAGGGAGTTCAAGACCCTGGTTGCAGATGTCCTTAAAGAGGAGTGTAGATGTTTCCCATAGGCTAGATTCTTTAAGTATATATATAGGTGTCTTGGAAGATGTTTTAATGTATTGTATTGTCATATGTGTGTCAATGTAACTCTTAAATGCTGTTCTGCTGCCTTTCTTGGCCAGGTCTCCTTTGAAAAAGAGATTGTATCTCAATGGGCTTTTTCCTGGTTAAATAAAGGTTAAATAAAATATAAAAAATAAATTTCCAGCAGGCACTCCCTGATGAATTGTGTATGTTTACGTGTTGTGCTTGCATATGATGAATCCAGAAAGAATGGTGCGACTGGACTAATTTGTTTTTTAAATAAACAGTTCCATCTGGAGCCACGTGCATTTGTGCATTCTGTCTCGTGTCTGGGTTCCCTATCAATGAAGGTGACTGATGTGTTTATGTGTTAATGTGAAGAAATACTTGCCATTGGAGCAGTGGTCCTCAACCGTAGTCCCGGACAGCCACAGGGTCTGCTGACTTTCATTGTTACTCAGCACTTACTAGGCTAATCAAAGCAGTTAATTACACAAATATCTCACATCACCTGGTTTCTTGGGTGCGTTTCTTACGGTGAAAACATAAACCAGCAGACCCTGTGGCTCTCTAGGGCCAGCATTGAGGAACTGTGCATTAGAGTGGTAATGATATTTTCAACAGTAAGACGGTAGCATAACCGAGTGGAGATTGGCGTCGCTTGCGGTACCTTTCTCTGCGATACAGCAGCTCAAGCTGGTTCTTGTCCAGATTCTCTTCCTTGTCTGGAAAGAAGAATTCCACGATCATTTTCGCTCTCATAATGATACTGTAATGGTGTTCATTTTAGTTCTAAGTGTCAGCATCTCCTGACTTAACTCACGAACCGTTTGTTTGGTCATGCTTATCTAGCATAGCTTAACTATTGCTGAGTGACAGTGTATTTATGTGCGGGCAGTGACGGGGGCAGCCCTACCTCTGTCATCGTCGGGGGCCTCGATGGTGTCAGAGTCTTCCTGGGCGTCGGCCACCCCAGTGCTGATTAGCTGCTGCAGTACGGCCTCGGCGATGGGCATCACCATGGCGGTGGTGGACGTGTTGCTCAGCCACATGGAGAGGAACACAGTGCAGCACATGAACCCGAGCACCAGCCTGATGGAGACAGGGGCCAACATGAGGAGGAGCAATCATAGGACAGCAGCTATGCATGTGATTTTAGGTGTTCTTTTAGGTGTTCTTGTTTAGTTTTTTTATGTATCTGACACATTTTTAAAAGAAAGAAAATTGTAACCTCATCTTTTTCCTCAATCTGGAATTGTCAATTGTTGCTGCAATGAAACCCGCACTCTGCGCAAGGGTCCCTGTAGCTGAACCGTGTGATTCCACCAAAGCAACAGGCACTATTTACCACACCACAGGTCACACAGAATTGCAGGAGAGCTACAGTAGCACCAACAAAATAGGGCTTGAGTCTGCAAAGTCTCGACTATTGAGCCCTGCCTGTGTTCTTGGTGGCATGACTGAGGTACTCAGGACACATTATATCACAATATAGGTTTTCTGAGTAGGAGTGCAAGGGGAAGAAGGAACAGCAATTCAGTACAACAGATGTGTGTGTGTGTGTGCGCATGTTTTCAGGTGATACTGACATGCCCGGCTTTGCGCCTGCGATCATGACCATGCGCAGGGCGATGCGCTTGTGAAGGTTCCATTTCTCGATGGAGGCAGCCAGGCAGATCACACCAATCAGCAGCAGCGTGGTGTCCTTGCAGTACTCGGCAGCCACCTGGCATGCAGACGGCAAGAACATACACAGCACTTTTAAAGATGAGTATTTACAGAAATATATCAGTTTTATGTTGGACAGATTTATTTAGTATTTTTGTTTTGGTCATTATCATTCAATATGCTTTGCATATACTAGACTTGCAAAACAATATTCTCAATTTGGGGGGTCCCTTACTTGACCCCCTTAATAAAGAATGAACTTGTATATTTAATGTGCTGTACACT
Organism: Aldrovandia affinis; assembly: GCA_029706075.1. Taxonomy (NCBI): domain Eukaryota; kingdom Metazoa; phylum Chordata; class Actinopteri; order Notacanthiformes; family Halosauridae; genus Aldrovandia; species Aldrovandia affinis. The sequence continues at coordinate 817,073 of JAINUG010000148.1, forward strand.
TTAAGGGAAATAATTTTTACTTTTATCATTTGCTTACACATTACAGGCAAAGCATTTAGGTGCCATTGGTTATTAATATTCAAGGCTCAGTGCAGTCAGATGAATCTGTTGACAGTAAATCCAGGCTTTATTCACTTCCTGAAACTCAGGACCCAGGCCATGTGACTGAAAAATCTATCCCGCCATGTGATTCAGCTGCTCCACAGGAGCTAGGCAGGAGAGCACATGGCAGGGACCCATTCAAAAGAATTAAAGCAATCGGAGAGAAAGGTGTGGAAAGCATGTGGTATACATGCCACAATAAGCACAACAGCGTGTGCAGTTGTGCAAGGGGCATGTTTACAAAATACGATTACGAAAAAGGTCATGGAAATGAGGCACTTTGTACAGCGGGTTCAGTGGGATATTTTTGAATCACATGTACACGGCTATGTTTTTTTCCCCTTACAGAGCGTTTAAGACTTCAGGGAAAGTTTATTTATTATCACTATCCATTCTATTCAACTATTTTTCTCTTTTGTAAAGTGATGGAAAATGTACTGTTATGTATAGAGGTGAAGAGGAAAAGGTGTCTGCAGAAAATGTATAAACGTCTCTAGACGATTAGCAACACTCAGTAATTATTATTCGCGATGGCTCATGAATTTCACAAAATATCCGAGCAAAGATATCAAATGAATGAGTCGGAAAGGGAGAGGTGGCTGGCAGTTTGAACCCCAGTTCAGTAATTGTCATTCATTGTGTGTGCAATACCCGGTTGACCAGAGAGCATTTTACTGATTGTAATTTATGGTCAGTCTCCATCCCTCCGTATAGGCCAAAGGTTTTGTAAAACACAAACAACGGAAAGACCTAGCAACACATTCGGCCATTCTGCAACGGCGAGTGAAAGCAGAGAGTGTATGCTTGGCACGCTTTATGCCCTGGCAAAAAGCTGGTCTGGTTGGTGCTTGTTAACTGCCGCCTCTAAAAGTTACCAGCACAATTTGCACTAGATGCATGTGCATCTGCAAAAAATATAATTACACGTGGGATAGGTTTGGAGTCATTTTTTAAAGATTTTGTTTCAGACTTTTGACACATTTTCTCCCAATTTAGTAGCCAATTGCATCCTCTTTTCATGTCAACTACCCCCCCCTTGTATTGTGAGTTCGCTGCCGTAGTCCTGAGACTGGCAGTGCCAAAGGCAATGTACCGCCTCTTCCGAGCTGGAACTTGCCAAGCCGTCAACTGTAACTCCGGTACACATAGAGCCACTCTTATACGCAGAGTCGGGGTGGGGTGGACAGCCAATTGTGATCCCCTAGCGGCACCCCCGACCAGAGCCGAACTGGCGCAGCCGGGGAATCTAACCCCGGTCGCAGTGGGTGTCCTACTGTCTCTGATTGTGGAACAGATGTTCAGAGTAGCAGGGTTTGTTTGGTGATTTGACACGTGCAACAAACATGCATGTTGAGTGCAACCTTTTAAAATGCCTTTAAAAACACATGCATAAAAACAGCAGCCTGGTCCCTAGTACAAAGTATGAGAGATCCCTAAAATCCCTCTCTGACCTGCAAATGACCCCTGTGATACCCTGTGACCTGATACTATGGCGACTGTGTCAGAGACAGCCTCTCTGATAGGGTCCCTCATAAGAACACTCAGACCCATGCACACACAAATAAGCTTAACCTTCACAACACAAGACATTAAACTCATACTCACTCTCATAAGCACACTCTTACATTCCTTTCACTGTATCTCTTTGCATAAGCAGTTACACTACATCACCTGACTGCCCATACATATGAATGAAGCTAAAGAAAAATCTCACACAGGTCTTAGACAGGAAATCTGCTCTATTCAAATGTAATGGAACCGATTGACTAAGATCGCTTAGTCCAAGTCTAATCCCCTTGCCCGAAACCCAAACAGCTTAATGACTTCCTTTATATGAAATAATGTGTTGTAGCAGGGTGGCAGGGGTGGCCACCATGCCAGGTGGTGAGTGGATGGAAGACCAAACAAAAAAACACTTTGTTCCAATAGGCCAACGGCCACTTTATTACTATTTTCAAACAATTCAAACAAAACACAAAGATAATCCATTTAACTCCAAACTGATTCAAGAGGGAAACAGCAACTAAAAAAACCCAGCACTTCTGCCTCCATGCCCCAAAACCTCTCCCTCAGGCATGGCAGGCTGTGCTTTTATAATGGCCTAACAAAGGCAATGGCTCAGCTGAGTTGATTGCTCATTAACCTCAGGTGAGCCTGCCTGTAAGTGAGGCCGCTGCTGTCCAAGGCCCTGTAGTCCTCTCCAGGCTGTGGGAGGGAACAGGAACACCTGACAGCAGCCAAAAGGGAGGTGCCCCTCTCTACTCCTCCCTCCACCTCTCCCAGTGTCACATGTATTCTACATTGTATTCTGCATTCTATATCCTAATTCTGTTGAGTTCCTCTGTGTTCAGTGTTGATCTCGTGTGATATCATTGTGTGTTAATTCAAATCTATTAAATGATGATCTATCATACACTACTGTACTGGACTGCTAAAGGCAATTGAGGGCAAATTAACACCATGACCTCAAAAAAGGACCTATTTCTGCCAGTAAGACACATGCTATAATACACATGTATATAATGGGAATGAACAAAAGAGAACTGCAGTGTGAAATGGTTATATTTTTGGGCCTGATATTTATTCAGTTCAATGCCATAATAGTCTGAACCTTATTCTTTGTCTCTACACTCCACCTTCTGCAAAATGAAAGCAAATGCATTCCACCTGTTGCAAAATAGTCAATTCATTACAACGCTGTTCCACATGGCTCCAGCAATAGCATACTGAAGACAAAGAGAGAAAGGTTAGCTTACCTCACTGGACTTGAGGACCCCAAACAGAGGGTACAGGAAAGCTGGCACCAAAGCTGCAGCACCCAGGGGCACAGCCTCCGATACCCAGTACACCGCCGTCACTATCAGCACATACGCACATGATGCTTCCTGCAGGGGGCAACAAAAAGCACCACAGAGTGTGGGTGGCGCGGAGGATATGAAAGGTTGGCATCGCACCATGCAGAAGCGAAAGTTGAAAGATTCCGTTTGTGGTGAACATTAAGAGCAATAATTTAATCTGAGGCATCTTGTGAACTGCTAAAATTAACCCCAAAGGTGTAGTTCTGACAACCACAACATAATCACAAAACAATGTTGTGGTTAGCATACTCTGCCAACCGTCAACCACAACATTATACAAGTTATGAATGGGATCAATAATAAAGCCATTTATCACCCAAACTGTGGTTGTACTAGTTCAAAATAGGAGCACATTATGCATTGTAGTGGTACTAAATGTTGTTCAATTCAAACGTCAAATATTGTTTTCAATGAACAGCATAAGAGAAAATAAGTAAACTGATAGTCGAATATTTTAAATCATGCCTCCCTCCTAGATTTCCTCCTGGCAAAATCCATTATAATGTAATCAAAAAGCCAATTTATCTGCTTATCTATTTAGCTGCTTCTGACGCATTGCAGATTTACTGAAAGTTCATTTTTCACTTTTGCCATTACAGTGAAAAAAGCGTTCTCCTCACAATTGGCAATGCCAGAAAAAAGTATAGTATCATGTTTAAATCTTTGTAAAGTTAACTAAATGTTTGTGACTGTTTGCAAGTTTTTAAGTGGATAAAATATGGTGTACTTTACTTATAATTGAATGTACATCTGACAATGTTTAGGCCTATTTAATTGCCTTAGCTTTCTTGTTAGGTAGCTAGCTAATGTTGGCTTACTAAAGGCCAATCTGCACCACAGACATTGCAGCAACAGAGCTGCAAAGCAGCACAGCAATCCACACTAATTAAACGGCAGTGGATTGGGTAATATACACCAGAAGCGAAAGCAGCATGTGACGGGTGCATTGCTGGAGCAGCATAGTGTCTTTTCATGTCTGTTCTTTTTGTTCTGCTTGCTTTGCAGCTAAAATGCTTGGTATCCATGATTTGATTTATACATGCATTTATGCATTAATAACGCTGTTGGTTTAATGAAAACATAGTGTTAGCTACAATGTCTAATATCTGAAAAAATGACAACATAATGTTAGCTAGCTAGCCAACAAACTAAATTGTGTAATGTTATATAGCCAAGTTCAAAAGTAGCTAGCTAGCTAATAAATCTTGCGTTATATGTTTAGCAAACATTAATGAGTCAGATAAGGAAACATCTGGGCAGAAGCTACAGTACCAATTTCATAGTTTTGCTTTCTCTGCTTTCCATTTTATTTTCAGACACCCACTCTCATATCACTTTCCATGTACTTTCCAACTACACGTGTTCTGCAACAACGATTCAAAATTGACATTGCCTAAATATTAAGTTTAAAATCTATTAAGGGCAGGTTTATGTAAAATATTTTGTGGGAATTGTGTAGATTGTTAATAATCAATAAAGTAAGCAATGTTTTTGGGAAAACTACTTGGTAATAAAGCCACTTCTGTTAAATACAAGTTGTATATTATTCAATGGATATGTTTACATTTTTAAATAATGGTTAGTAACTGTCATAGTGCAAAGACATTGATTATAAAGACACATCGACTTGTGATGGAATAGCAATGTTGATTAACAAGAAGCTTTTTTACTACTTGGCTCAAAAAAGAAAAGAAAAAAAGAATTTAGGTATTTTGAAAAATGGTCTCTCGCGGAGGAAGGGGCCCCACATGTCCACCTATAAGATTAAGCAGATTGAGATTAAATCTGCTTTTTAAAAGTGTATCTGTTGTGGGCCTGTGTAATAGTCTAGTTGTAATGGGCACATGTAATTATATATCTGCTGTGGCTCCTGTGTAATAGCCTATTTGCTGTGGGCCAGTGTAATAACGTATTCTGTGTGCCTGTATAATAGTGTACCCAGTGTGGGCCTATATAATAATGTATCTACTGTGGGCCTGTGTGATAATGTATCTACTGTGGGCCTGTGTAATAATATATCTACTGTGGGCCTGTGTGATAATATATCTACTGTGGGCCTGTGTGATAATGTATCTACTGTGGGCCTGTGTAATAATGTATCTACTGTGGGCCTATATAATAATGTATCTAGCTGCTGTGTACATGTGTAATAGCTTGGGTCTTATAGAGCTGTCACAAGCTCCACAGGGTGCCTCTCACGGCTGCACACAACAGACAGAAGTGTAACCCCTAGCATGGGCTCCTTCTGGTTCAATACACTAGTCAGGTGAATTCATCAGGCTTTTGGAGTTGCGTAACAGATTAAGATTAATGTGTGGCTCAGTTGGTAGAGCACAGCCTTGGCAACGCTTAGGTTGTGGGTTCAATTCCCACTGGGAACATATACTGGAAAAAGAAAAAGTATACATTCACTACTGTAAGTCACTTTGGATAAAAGTGTCTGCTAAATGGCATATATTATTATTGATTAAAACATCTGGCCTCCTTATAATTAGGAAACCATAAAAAAGGATCAGCTGGATTAAAAAAAATAAAAACATAGGATTGAAATACAAAAGCTGGTTGATGTCTTTGTTATGATGAAACCTGAAATCTCACATCATATTCAGCTGTACTGTACTGAGACAAAAGTGTAAAAAGAAATAAAAATAAGCATTGCTTGGTTTGGAGAAAACTGGAGTAGAGGATCAGGGACAAAGAGGAAGTGTAATCTGTGTGAAACCGGATTTTATGACTAAACTGCTTATGGAAAATCAACAAGACAGAATGTAGTACCAACAGTTACAGTCCCCTGGTGGATCACAAATCTCCTCTAAATTTCACGACATTGATGGTTGAGATGTTTTAGACAAATCGGCTAATTGAAAAATCTATTTTATTGAAATAGCGCAAGGCAATGTAGGCTGTAATGTTTCTGCTAACTTCAAAATGATGGCTCTCGACATTTGGAAGTGTGTTGTTCTGTAGGAACCGTCATTCTGTAATAGCAAAATTCCTAAGTAGAGAGAAGATAATATTTTACAGTTAGGATGTTTCTGTAATACGCCCAATGGTCTATATCCTTTGACTACATATAGAAAGATAACCTTTCCATCAAAAGATATAAAATTCATTCCGCTTCCATTTAAAATCCCCAAGCTAAATGGAACATCAGAAAACAGTGATGTGTGAAGAAATATTTTTTTGTTTAGGGCTAGAGTACCATGCAAGGACACCAACAGCCACTTTGGTTCTTATGGCACAGACGCAATCAGGCCCAAGCGTCTCCTATCTGTTTCTAAAAGGGAACCATCTCCATTGGTCCCCAGCAGAGTCACAGAGGCCAAAATGCCACAGGGCAAAACGAGCTATCAAAATGAATAATGAAGGGTATTTATGTGCCCACAGGGACATGCCCGGGCCTGAACACCATGTGGCCAGGACACCCCCCTCTGTCCACTAAAACCCTGCACCAGACCATGCCTTTCCCACGTTAACAGGCACTGCTCTCATTATTTTCCGACATTTCATTGTTCCCCTTCAAAATTTTAATTTTGCACTAATGTGATCAACTGCAGAGTGATTAGCCTTAATACATTATAATTTAAGGCAGATTAACTAGAGTGAATGCCCTTAATATAGCATGCAGCAGATTATCTGGTGAATGGCACACGGTGTTTCAAGGGTTTTGTTCTCTTGGAGTTGGTCTCCTAATGAAGAGGGCATTTGGGGTTTATAATACACTGATGTCTTTTAAAGGGCATCTGAGGTCAATCTGTGAAGAAAAAAACCAAAAAAAAAAAAACCCAGTGTTTAGTAGTTCAAATTTCCAAATCTGTACAGGGTGGGCCATTTGATTCCTGTGTGTTTATCACATCCAACTGAACCTGGGTCCCCAAAACTATGGCCATGTCCTTTAAAATATTCTCACCAGTCTGGGGCTAGTTCTGGGGAAAAAAAAATAATGTTCCTGCCAAAAATAATCAAGCCAAGTCTATATTCACACACTGAATGAGTGATTAGTGGGGATGCTGAAGACAGCTTGAAGAGATCGTTACTTTGACTTTATATGGAAAGAGGAAAGCGTTCAAGCTCATGGCTTAAAATGCCAAACAATTAGAATGCGTAACAAATTGGTGCGCTACCTGTTCCCCAATATTTTATAGAGCATGCTAAACAAACATAACTCTTGTACTTGTGGCTAACTGAGTTAATAAGCTATATGCACTGAACCTCAGCCAGTTTAGTCAGTGAAAAGCCTGTAAATTCCAGAGGTTCCAGATAATTATTTCAACCTCTGGCCCATTAAGTTAGTATTCAAATGCTTAACTGACTTTTTACTGAACTGTTTTCTGACAGTTTTTCACCCAAAATTTGGAATGCCCAATTGCAACTTGTAGTACCATCCCACCGCTGCAATTTGCAACCAGCATGGGCATCCTCTGAAATGCCTGCAGTAAGCTAACCACCTCTTTTCCACAATGCAATCCACCAGCTAAGCAGCAGCTACGGTGTAGAGCGGTGGGCCAGGGGTTCCTGCCAACAAAAGCCCTCCCTCCCTGGACAATGCTACTGCTAATTACACGCATGTAGTCCCACAGGGTGACACATAATGTAACTAACCTTTTCCTTCCTAGTGTTACAGGTATGGTACGCAGCTGCAATTATGTCTATCACTGTGTTACTGCACTGATCTCTTGCGCGAACTATGATTGTTCCTACCATGTATTTATGCACATCTTGTAAGTCGCTCTGGATAAGAGCGTCTGCTAAATGCTTAAAATGTAAAATGTAAAAATGGAATAGTGTAGTGTGGATTAGAGACACTTTATAAACACGGACATGGACAAGCATGGTAATTTAAATAAGGATCACATGTTAGTAGCTGATCCATTCTTACTTGACTTACATTACCTCTGTACATTTCATGAATTGTGGTTATAAAATATGGCATTAAGTTAAAACAGATCACTGATCTGTTTGTTATAATGAAAATCATTATTAATATAACCCAATCTTGTCATAATGTCAAATGATTTGTATGAGAAGTTCACAAAGGTACTGTAGGGCTACAGCATTAGACACAATGAAGGGAATAGGAATCATGTTAATCATGAAAAACAAGCCAAAACAGTTTCAGGACAATTATCAGTTTAAGGATGAACAATCTGCCCTCCCTGTATATGGCTCACTGGCTGCCATTGCTATCAAGCCCAGGCCAGGTAAGGCAGTAAGGAGCAACTGACCTGATCTGGACATGCAACTTGAGCTGTGGGACTTGACATAATGCCCATCCATAGGGAGACATTCAGGTCAGCATATCCATCATCTCCTGTCATTTTGCAATTGAAAACATAATTTGTCTTGACGAAATTAAGCTAGATACGGGAGGATTCATTCTTTGTGCACTTAAAAATGTACAGGAAATCAAGCTATGGTTAGGGTTAGGGTTAGGGTGCAGAAAGAATGAATCCTCCAGTATAGGTGTATACTCTAAGAAAATGGAACACTAATACTGATGCCAATAGCGTGAGGCTACACATGAAGTGTCTGAGATGCCCAGGTAACATTTGTGGAGCGCTCCTACTTCTTTTTTTATTATTATTAGGAATGTACTAGAATCCATTTCAAAGTGTGAATGTTGATTGCTAGCAGGACGTTTGGTAATCCACAAGAATGCTTCAGTCAGAGCCAAAATTCACCTGAGCAGATTGACACACACACACACACACACACACACACTTCTTGCTGGCTGTGCGACACAATAAACCACAAAGGGACCCCATGCAAGGCATGCTTTCCTTTTCCTAATGCATCTTGCTCAAACTGTGGGAATCCATCATTATGGATATGTGTTATCTTAGATAAAAATCACATTATAAGGAAAAATCTAAATAGATTCAAAGGGTGAGGGGTAGGGGGAATCTTTATTTATTTTGACCTCGTAAGGGAAAATGTATGAACTATTCTAATATTCTACTGTTCTTAGAATTATACAGACATTCGCCCCAAGGGTGGCAAGGGCACATTGTAATCTGCTGAACCCAACAGGGATTATAATTTAAAACAAATTGCCAGACTAGGATCCAATTCATGAAATTCTTCTGGAGCAAAAATAAAGACGCATTTAAATCTTGTCTACTTATTTTCTTTTTTTAACTGTGAATGCTCACACAATGGTTGACAGTTTCATGGTTTGGGAGTGGATGGGGAAAGTGAAGTCCTATTATGACTGCAATATATATTGCTGTACAGAGTATTCTGGCAAGCACTTAATGGCAAATTACAAGTACAACAGCACATAGAACAGGATGAGACTCAAATAATGTGTTTACTAACTACTCATTGCATGTGTTAACATACCCAGTATAGCTGAAAACAGACTCAATATAAACCTTAGCTTTTGGCTTGTTAAGAGACGGAGGATTATATTTAATTAAAAGACAAATTCCATATTTAATGAAGGGATTGGTTATATAACTGACAGCTCAAAAACAAAAGCACAGAGGTAACTCCAGGGATCCGAGGCCAGAGCCATTCATTGCTCACACGCAGTAATCAACAGTGTCCGGAACATGCCCAATGAAGAATCAGTCTTTGTAAGATTTGTAAAAACTTTGACCTACCTGTCAAACCTGACTAAGTCTGAGACATCCAGAGTTACGGTTCTGAGCAACAGCTGCATTAATGTGCCAAAAACACTAAACAGATTTGTAACGTTTTGACTAGTTCCTGCCACAGTTATGGGTTCAAGCTGGGAGTCATATCACATAAGCCTTGTGTAGTGCAAGCTCATTGAACGTTGAAGTGTAAGCCCTATCAAATTCACTCATGTACTGTACATTAATTCATTAATACTTATTAGTTACTACCTCATAGTAACCTGTTCATCTAATGATGAGAATGTTGGTTTCGGGGGTTTACAGTTTGCTATATTGTAAACTGTTTGATCAATTCTACATTGTGCTCAGTGTCCCTGCTGAAAAAGAAGATAACAAAATACAATTTGGGAGCTTTTCCAAACAGTGACATTTCTATGTTTCCAATCTTACGTCGCTTTTCATCAGTTTTCACCAACCTCAGTTTGGATGATACTGCAAAACCTGCAAGTGTGCTATCTCTTAAAAAGCAAACAACAAGACCTTGACAATTGTTTTTAAATTTAAGGAAAAAACAGAAGCAATTTCCCTGAAGGCTCAGCAGATTTTCAGAGGTCAAAGTTCATCTCAATCTCACCAGGTTCCCCTTGATTTATTGATCATCACATGATAGGTCTTTTGAAATTTCTGTAGGTACAGGGAACTGGTCACACTGTTTGGTAAGGTCGTAAAACACGTTTCCAAACGACGCAGTTGAACAGACTTGCATTACAAAATGAAACAGTAGCATACATCATTAACCCCTTCATGCTAAAACCTAAGTGCCCCATTGTGCCATTGTTTTACAATATGACAGCATTGAAAAACTGGAAGCATTATCGACCGACTATTGAACTGGCAGAGGGTATTTTTTTAGCACGGTAGGTGTTTAGTGAAAAGGCGGTACTGATTTCCAGAACCAAACTGTTATGTAATGAATAGTGCTGCAGTTATTTTTCTTAGGGACATAATTATGCCAATAATTGGAACGTTTCTTGAACACTACTAGTGCATAAAGTGGACACATTCACATAACCACTATTTATACATAATTTATACATTTATACAACATCTATTACAGGTCCACGAGACGTCTTTTTAAACTTACGTTTTGCGCATGGTATTATTTAACTTGATTGAATTTTACATGCAAATGGATAGCTCAAAAACTGCGAGTTTGTTTTTACATCAAGATGCCAAGGGTTCCAGAATACGTACTGTAATCTGCTGGATAGTTGCGCAGTGGCTTCATTTGACAGTCAACGCGCACTGCAAGCGCTAAAGCCATGGCGAGACAAGAGCGAATTCAGATGAGTTACTTACACTGGTTGGGTGGATAAGTGGTAACGGGAGTAGAGAAAGTGGGATCAGGACAACCAAAATCAGCTTCCGAGCCGTCCAAACTTTTTCCAAAACGTCCATTCTTTCGGATTTCAGCCACATCGATTTGCCCTCTGTTTTTTCACCCAGCCAAATTGCTCAATCCAGATGTCGCTCTGTAACGACTCGATTTTCAGTTTTGTTATTTATCTTGTTCTCCCAGTATGAATGTGTGTTTTGTGGTAATTTTGTTTAATTTCGTTTATGTATTTCTCTCTACAATAGATTGTTTCCCTTTGTAAAATTTCGAATTTTCTTAATAAAGCCGAAAATGCATCTGTCACGCAATTTTTCTTGTTGCGTTTTTATTTCTATTTGGTTTTGGGCATTTGAAGTGCAGTGCAGTAGCTTGCTTTTGTCTTCTTTGGGTCTGTATATGTCCTAGATGTGCTGAACGTGATCCCACTGCCGGCTGTCCGTTGGCCCCTTTACTCCGCCTGAGTCTCTGGTTAACCCTCCTTTATAACTAGACAGAGGTCTCCCTTATTGACAAAGTAGATAATTCATTATTGACCTATTGCTTTTTTAATCTATCAATCAACCTATATTTGCATACATTTAGGCAGTAATTTAATATAATCAGTATATTCTATATTTAAACTTGTGTGCGCCTGAATGGTTTAACGCAATGGTTTTCCGTTTTGGTATTAAAATAAGCCGTCCCAGTACTTATAATTTATGAACCTTGAAGCATGTCGACTAACTAGCTAAGCTTTTGTAATTCCACCCCTCCACTTATTCCTTGGCCAATCAGGGTCCAGTCATTTTGGTTATGGATGTATGATCCAATAACCCCTTAGCCGGTAACATGTGTCCATTGAAAAAGTTTGAAGAATTCATTTTTGTAACCATGAAATAGTAGAACAATATATAGAGTTTAACAATAGCATCCCAAATTGGTGGTAGTAATAGTTAATGTTATAGTTGTTCTTATAATACAACAAATATTTACCATTACAATATTGTCTTACTAAGATCAACACTTATTTTTAACATAAGAGTGCCAACATAGATTATGACCATGCTCAAACTTCTGTGGCGTCAAAAAGCTGTGATTATGGTCGTGTTCCGCCATCTAGTGGAGTAATGCAATACGGTTGGATCAAAATCCAACGAAGACTTTATATTCTAATTGAACAATGTCGTATCTTAAAATAATGTACATAATACGTGTTTTTTTCTAAAAACGCTTTAGGCACAAGCTGATGCCTTATGTATTAACCTTTCATGGATGTATTAAAGACAACATTTTCCCCCCACAATGTGAAAAATTAGTAAGTACATTTTTTGAACTGTGAATTGCGTTATGGGTTTATTTGATAATCGTCGATTTGTTTCTTAAATGCTTAAAAGGAAAATGATAGGATACCAACCGATTTGCATTGGAGGTACTCAAGGAAATGTATAGAGTGCATTGGCAGTGTACTGCCATAGAGGGCTCTTGGTCAACTTTGAGTTAATAGCTCAGCTGTGTGTGTGTGTGTGTATGTGTGTCTTTGTGTTTGTGTGTGGAGGGGGTGGAGTGAGTTAAAATATACAAATAAATACAAATGACACAATTTGATAGTTTAAAAATAACCTTGAGCAGTAAAGCTATGTCACAAGATACCGAAGACAGAGAACAAAACGTTTACAGACTTTACTGCTATTCATGTTGTGTAACACAGGTTCATTCCCTTCCATTTATTCTTGAAACACCCATAGTTCATCTGAGAAATGGCTGTGTGTGTGTGTGTGTATGAGGGAGAGAGAGAGAGAGAGTACACATGTATATGTGTGTGGAGAGTAAAATGGATGCAATATGGAGGAGATTCTATAAAAGGATTAGATATTTTGTAAAATAAACACCTTCAGATTGGCTGTCCTTTGATATTACTATGTGCAATTAGTCACTCAGTATTGGTCATTACTTGCATATTGTCTTTTGGCCAGAAAGGAGTGCATGTAGTATAAGTATATGTGAAACAGGGTTATCTGAGGCACTGATAAGCAGAATAGAAGCAGTCATGTGCTGTCAGCCCCTATAACTCATTTGAGTCTGTATCTTTGTTTCTCTCTGTGGAAATTGCTGTCAATGCCTGTCCCCTCTTCTGCCTTGGTTATATCCTCCGAGAAAAATGCACAGTAATGGGAGACTAACATTACATAAGCACTCACAGTTACCTAATTCCCTCTAAACCTCTTTCAATCCTAATAGGGTTTTGAACTATGGCATCAGTGGTCAAAGATCCAAACATAGTGTTGTACCAGTGGGACTTCATAAACTGGTATAAGGGGGGTTCTTATAGTTTTGACAAAATCTGGACAAAATTCACATTAGAAAGGTTAACACTTTGAAAAATATCAAACGCAAGGAGCAATGTAGATTCGTTGTAACGCTATTTTTAAACATCGCTACAGTTAAACATCAAATGTCCGTAATTGAATCCCATAAAAGGAATGCTGAACATTTTAAAGTAAAGGCAGACGATCTACACCAACAGGTTGTACTGTAGAACAGGGAAACATTGTACAGTCTCTTAAACAGACCAAAGAACCCCAGACTACAGGACTTTATCCTATCTTGTCCAATTGCATTCAGCCTCCTGAATACTACTCCGGATGTCCCGATCACACCCGTTATATTACGAAAGGATGTTCTGATCCGGCTGAACAAGACTCTGAGGACGACCAGCTATGCTTGCCCCATCCAGCCCCGCCTCCTGAGGCAGCGGGGACAGAAGCACACGGGGCAGTTGGTGGGATACCTTCAGCAGTTAAACTAATAAAAGGTGGTCATATTCTCAGATGAACCCAAGCGGCAAGAACAGCTCCTCCCCCACGAGAAAGGTACTGGTTCCTGCTGCAGAAGGTGATTGTGGTCGTTCACAGGTGTACCGTCTCTGGACACCTGCAGACATGAAGGTTCTGATGGACGGGCTCTCTCATCCTAAATCAGGAGTTGAGGTAACCATCAAAGACTTCACTAGAATCAGTGAGTGTTACCGCTGCTGCACGCAAGATATAGCTAGCCTCCTCCAAACATTCTTAATGCCAGGCGAATGGAAAACCGTTGTTTCACACCTAGAACCAGCCGGTCCACTTAGGTTTGAGAACACTGAGGAGGAGGACAAACAGGAGCTTCAACGCTTACATGCTGCTGTTTCTAAGGCTTTTCCTTGTGTTATTGATCAGGCAAAAATTCACAAAGTAGCTCAGGGACCTGAGGAACCTTGCTGTGACTATCTTGACAAATTCGAAAGCAGATTTCAGGGCATATTCAGGACTAGTTGAAGAGCCTGGAATGGACGCCCACTCTCCGTTAAAAATATCTCAGTGTCTCTTGGGCATGCTTCCTAAACTAGCTAACCTTATTAGAGTTACTAACCCCGAAATAGAAACTAGAACATGGGCTGAGTTTTGGTCCACAGCTATCAGACTGGATAGAATAAAGCAGCAATGTAACACTACTCAAGGTGGTTTACTGTATGCTAATGACATGGGTTCACAGATTCAACCTAATACTCAGTAGAAACCTAAGCAGGTGGAAATGAGATGTTGCTATTACTGCAAAAGCCCGGTCACCTCATCAAATGTGTTGTAAGCGACTGCGTGACCTAGCCACGCAAACCAACCACAAAGCAGAACAAAAAGCTAAAAGTGACTAGGACAACCAGGAGGAAAAGTCGGCCATTGTTAAATTTGTACATAATTCTGAAGTTCAGACTTATGGTAGCATAATGCTTCCCCTAATTCTAATTATTAACAGTGTTTCATGAGTTCTTGGTAGACACTGGTGCAGCTATTTCCCTTATCACATTTGTAGATGCTTCTCGCTGTAAGTTAACACCTCTTCTGACATGTACAAATGTGTCGGGTATGATTTCAGCACATCCCTTTTCCACCCCTGTAGAAGCACAACTGTAATTCAACATTCCCAGATAATCCACATGTCTAGTAACCCCCATAAGAGCTACAGTTTGGGATTTTTATCCAAGCTAAATGTCTAGACAGGCATCAACATAAGGGTCATGTGGGCCCCCGAAGGCCATGAGGTTAACTTCAAAGGGCCCAGGGTGGGGGGTGGGGGGGCCTCATTTGGGGCATCTTTGGCTTGGGTTTGTAACCATTTTCCTGTTCATTGATTCATCCTGACACATCCTACAACGCAAATAACCCCATACAGTTTAGGGAGCAGGTTGGTCCAACTATTATCGGGAAGTCACATGATTTCAAAACCAAAACCAAAACTACATTCATTGAAGCAGGGGCCTCTGCCAATGACAGTTCTCATGAATGGGTGGTGGAAAGGGATCTGTGCTGTGTACATGTCTGAGTGTAGGAGAACCAAACACAATGCAAAAGGCCAAGACCAAGAATAAACAAAAGAGACTTCTATCCACATATACCCACAAATAGGTATTCTGAGAGGGAAAAAAGTGAGGGAATGTTGTATACCTTAATATACAAATACCAGCACAACCCCTGCCTTCCCTACCTGAGTACCCAGGGACAGGCAGTATGTGTAAAAGTCAACATTGGGGGGACATTTAAAAAAAAAAATCAGCAGGCTATATATTGCTTATTAACTGCAATAAGAAATAAGGTATTTAATTGGTTAGGCATGGATATTTTGCAGATGATTTCCGCTATGATCCACCTCCTCCGAGATTGTTTGTACACCCTTCCCTCAAGTTCCCAAATGCCAGGGCCGGTCTAGCACATTAATCGAAACCAGAGTCAGATAGTGTCTTTTGTCTCCTGTTGGGGAGGATTTATTGACTATCTACTACCTTGTCTCAAATCCCCGCAGATACTACCATTTACTCAGTCAAATGTTTAACCCTCTCTCGTGTTTCTGCCATAGCTCAGGCCACAACTACGTGTGGTATGTGAAGTCTGTGCCTTCCTGGGAATGGCAGAATTCTGCTGACAGTGGGCGCCAGGGTTCAGCACCGTCGCTGCTCCTCTGACAGCTCTGCTCACTGGAATGCCAGGCCCCTTTGATGACGTAGTATGGGCAGAGGAATGTGAACAGTCTTTTCTGACACTGAACAAAGCCTTGTGTTCTGCTCCTGCTCTTGGTTTAGCTGACGATTCCAAACCTTTTGGTCTTTTTTTGCTTGTGAAAAAGATGGGTACTATTTGTTTGTATTACCACAGCTACATGCTGACAAGGACAGGCCTGTGGGGTATTTCAGTTCTAAACTTGATCCTGTGGCAGCAGCTATGCACACATGCCTCAGGGCAGTTGTAGCTACATCCTTAGCTCTAGATGCATCCTCTAATATTGTCCACTAACCGTGCATGCTCCTCATTCTTTGTTTGCCATACTGACAGCAGGGAAAACTAACCAAGTAACCTCTTCTAGATTCACCGGTTAGGAAATTAAATTACTCTCCAGTGACATTAATTATGTCAAATGTGCTAAGCTCAATCCTGCCACTCTACTGCCAGTACCTGGTGATGAAATTGATCACTGCTTTTTGGAGGTTATTGAAACTTCGTATCTACCACGGCCCGATTTAAAAGACACTCCACCGCCTAATTCTGACCTGGTCTACTACACTGATGGTTCTGCATACCTCTCAGATGACAGGAAGCCTGTAGCAGGCTACGCTGTTGTATCTGACCATGAAGTAGTTGAATCTGGCCTTTTGCCATCTAACTATTCCGCCCAGATGGCTGAAATTGTTGCCCTGACGCGCGCTTTAACACTGGCCAAAGATAAAACTGTTACTGTGCACACTGATTCACATTACGCTTTCGTAGTAGCTCATGATTATGGCACGTTGTGCAGAGACAGAGGGGATTTATGACATCTGCTGGCACTCCTATTAAACATGGTCCATTGGTAAATGCATTACTTGATGCTGTGATGCTCCCAAAAGCAGTTGCTATTTGTAAATGTGCTGCCCACTCTACTATGACTGATGACATTTCTAAGGGAAATGCCTGTGCCGATGCTGCTGCTAAAGCAGCGGCGACTGTGTCATACCCTCCTCCCACTCCTACTCATGCTGCTGTTGTATATACTGATGGCGACATTGTTGGCATGCAAGGCTAATGTTTCCAAGAAGGATAAATGGAATTGGATGTCAAATCATTGTAAATTGTGTAATGACGGAGTCTGGTGCCACCAGTCAGGCCGCCCAGTGGCCCCAGGCTCACTGCAGCCCTATCTTGCACACATGTATCACGGCATGTCACATGTGTCCAAGGGGGATGATGAGTCAGTGCAGAGCTGAATGGTTTTGCTCAAAATTCGGTCCTATTTGTGACAAGCTGATTACCAACTGTTCAATATGCATAAAGCATAGCATCACAGCCCTACCAAAACCACTGGCATGGGAGCTGCACCCCCACCTTGGGGGCTCTTTGTTCAGCTTCAAACTGACTTTGTTCAATTTCCGCCGCCAAAAGGATTTAAATATGCTGTTGTTATTGTAGATATGTTTTCTAAATGGGTTGAATAATGTATTCAAAACCAGGTGAAATGATGCTACCACTGTCGCTAACATGCTTCACAAAGAGAAGAGGGTGATGGAAGAAGTGTGTAAGATTTTGAACATTAAAAGATGCTTACATTGCCCCTACCACCCCCAATCATCTGGGGTGACTGAGAGAACAAACAAAACTACTGACCGATTGTCAGGCCTTAACTGCGAGCTTAAGTGTTTCTATTAAACAGGCCCCTGAAATCCCTGGAGCCCGGTGACTAGGTCCCTGGTCAGATGGTTAATCAGAAAGGCTGCCCTCGAACCTCACTGGGAGGGGCCCTACCAGGTGCTGCTCACTGCCAACTGCGCTGTCCAACTCCAAGGGCGGACCTCCTGGATCCATGTCTCCCACACCCGAAAGGTGCCTGTGCCCGATAGTGTAATAATATAATATGTAATATATGCCATTTAGCAGACGCTTTTATCCAAAGCGACTTACAGTAGTGAATGCATACATTTTTTTCAGTATATGTGGTCCCAGAGGGGATTGAACCTGCAACTTAAGCGTTGCCAACGCCATGCTCTACCTACTGAGCCACATGGTTCTGTGGCATGCCCATTCATCCTCCTCCTGGTGGCGATGCTAACTGTGCAGATAACAGACCTGCTGCACGGGGGGAGAAACTTCCAGTCGGAAGTGATCCCGCCTCCAAGGGGAGTGGACCTGCCAACCTGAACAGACCAGATGACAACTCCGGACCTGAATCTCCTCCCAAGGGGGGGAGCACCACCACACACAATCCTGAATCTATTCCTAAGGGAAGGAGCACCGCACCTGAGAGGAGTTAGACGCAGATGAATGGCTCCAGACCTGATCCTCCTCGTAGGAGGAGGAGCCTCATATCTCAGAGAACAAAGAGACAGACATCCTCTGAGATTATGTTGCACTCCTCCTCTCAGCACACCCTGGCTGACTCTTCAGCTGAGAAAGGGATATTTATACTACTCCTGTGGTATTCCATTCCACCTGCGCACGAGCCTGCTGTTGTTAGTGCAAAATAGATCTAAGACAGCACAACTGACTTTTCTGTTTGTAAAGGCAGCGACCTTCAAGACAACCTGCTATTGTGCAGTTGAGAGTGATGGGGGTGATGGTAACTATGGCACTCATTTCACATGTGCAGCACACACCAGCTCACACTCTGTCACAGACTCTGATGAGGGCGGGTGATTTCTGTTTATCACAACCATGTCAAAGTTGACTGAAGATGTTGATATCTGGTGTGTGTTACCAGCAAACTGAACTTCTAATGACTTTACACATGCGGTCATTACACACAGATATTTCTTGACATGTTTACCAACACCAATCAAACCACAAAGTGATTGTCCTGAGATTACCCCTTCCTCCTCCTTTGGGTTTACTTCCTGTGAGTCACGTGAAAATGTTCCTTTACAACTCTGTAAATATACCCATGACATTATCAAGCTCAACTGATTTTGGTAATTGGTTACACAAATGTGGAGAATTGACAGGTTTGTAGACATGGACTAAGGAATTGGGTAGCAGTTCAGGGGGGACATAGAATACCTCCTGGGGTCAAAAGGTCAAGGGAGACACTTTTGGGAACATTACTGTCTTTTTTGGCTGTGGAAATTCAATTGTTAACACCATTGAACTAGGGGTTGACATGGAAAGGCGACAGCATTTGAGTGTACTGGCGACAGGTTTAATCCAGGGAGGGACAGCTGGGAACTTGTGTTAACTTAACACCACTTGTGTTGAGAGCCAAACCCACATTTATTGTTCTGAGTCTCCCACTGATGTTGTTGCCATTGATTCCCTGATTACGGAAGCTTCATGGGTGTGGCAACTTAAGTCAAGTTTGATCCCTTCAAGGAATGGAACTTATTGTGCTGTGTCAGTCTCAGGGAAGTTGTCCAGCCCATCAGTTACTTGCCCTATTCCACATAATTTCTGTGTGTCACCACAACAAATTTTGTTTATTGACAATTGTGTTACCTAGTCTGTACAATGATAGTTACCTCCAAAAAATAAAGTCTGACGTAATGGAGGTTTTACAGTCACACGTGAACAAGTACGGAAACAGGTTGAAATCTCTTGCTGTTCTACATGAGAAACAGAAATGGGAGATCGTAGCAGCAGAGGGGCATTTCCATGAACAGGTTAAGTCTGCACAAAATGCACATGCAGCCATTGTGGCTGAACAACGATTTGACTCCATCTTCTCTTGGTCCGACGCTTTCCTGGTGAATGGGTTAAAAATTGCCTGCTTTGTGCCATGGTGCTCCATTCCTGTCATGTGGATTGCCAGACTTATCTCAGTTCAGACTTCCCAGTTGATCCTGTTCGGGCCAATGTAACTGGCAATATCTTTCTCATTGTCAGCGTAATCTGTCTCTGAGACTGCTGTTATACATGAATCACTGTTTTTTTGGGTATAAAGATCAGCCTTATGCCCAATGATGAGAATGACTTTGCCACGGCAAAGCCCTCTCTCCTTGCAATTGCAATAAACTTCTAGAAAACTTGACTCTTTGTCCGCATGCTTCTTTACACTTAGGTTTTGTTGGGGTTGCAGACTGATTGATTATTGGACCGTCTTAACAGGGTATGACTCTCAACAGCCAGCCATCAGCCAAAGGCCTAGCCAGGTAATATCTTATTGTGATCTTTGATCTGTTTAGGAGATAGTGTGTCTGTGTATGTGGTTAAGATGGATAGTATTGGTATAACACCATTTTCCAAAAAAGACAAGACACAAATGCTACTACACATACTTATAATAATAATAATAATAATCATAATAATAATAATAATAATGTATAATAATAATAAAGTGTGTGTGCATATGTGTGCGCGTGCATGCGTATGTGTGTGTATGTGTGTGTGTGAGATGGCTTTCAAACTGGGCCAGGATGGCGCTGTGTGAGTGGGGTGTGACACCTGAGGATTTCTGGCCCCTTCTTGTCTGGGGAATGGAGGAAGGCTGCCATTACATTTATTGTTTTGTGTAACATGGAGTCAGGAGTATTTTTTGGAATATGCTCCACGGGTGTGTGGTTATTAAGGCATGTAGGTCTTTATCAGTTCCCGATCTGGGATATTTTTCTTTTTTATATCTGGTTATTAAAGGACATTTGGAATGTTTGGCCTAGCTATGATTGTTTTGGTTTGACATCACCCCTGCGCTGAGTCAACATTGCCCTCCATGCTCTGCTTTTATTGAAGGTTTTTTTAGGACATGTGTCTGTGACATTGCACTTTTAAAAAAATCCCTGTGAGCATTTTGTGCGGGACAGTACATCAGACTTTCATTATTTTAAGCTGCTCTTTATCAAGAGAGAGATGAATTATGTAAGAGGCTCAGATGGGCCCCTCGGCAGGGGTGTGAGGCATGTGAGAGGGGGGATACAGGAGAAGCTCTGGGGCATTGCTGAGCGGGACAAGCGTGGTGTAATCGTTCTGACAGCTCCCTTCCCGAAGAGACACTGATGCCCAGGCTTTGGCAGAGAGAGCAAGGTCCGTCATCAAAAAGCTTCCCCCCTCCCCTCTTGCCTCCCGGCACCACCTCCCAGCCCCAACCGAGCGGCACTCGGTTGTGATCCAGACCCTGGGGTTTAGATTACTTCTGCCCATCGGACATTAGAGACCCAGTTCATATTTGGAGATGGTGTGTGTGGGAAGGTCATATAGTTGGAATGCAATATCGGTCTGAAAATAAAATCCAATACTTTGTAAAAGGCTCCCATGTCTGGTTGGTCTGTCAGCATCCCTAAAGCTGCTTTATTTCAACCCCCACCCCCCTTTTTTAAAGTAAATCACGGTAGCTCGCAGGATACAGCAGGAAGGAATTGCTGTTATTGTCAACGTTTAAAAATACACCAGTATCGCATCCATATTAGGGCACGGCCATACAACTCGGTATGTTTGATGGCAGCATTGATCACGCATGCTCCTCTGTGTGCAAAGACCCCCAGTCTCCGATGGCCTGATGATGCCTGAATTGCGTGCGTGTGAACGGCTTTGCGTGCTCGCATGTTGTCATGCTGACGCACTGTATCCACACTACTGTACGGCTGCTACACGATCTCTGCCACATGTGCGTTTATGCTCCACGCAGATCGCACTGCGCTGTTCAGCCCCGAGCTGCTGTGACGTTTTATATAATTCTGTAGGCTATAGTATTTTCTCCGGTATCCCCGTAAAACGATAATTTTGGGATTATCACTGTGGAGAACGCGTTTTAGGCTGTTTATCAAACTGCCTTTTTTAAACAACGTATTATTATATAACAGCTGGCACCTATATGTTATATACACGGAAGAGATACATACATTATAAGTAATATGTAGGCCTATGTATGTCATTAAATATGTCATTAAATATTTTAATGGTGAAAATCTCCATTCTCACGTGAAGAACTGTTTCACTATAAATAGGCAAATTTGCCCTCTCAGTGTATAGTTTAGAAGGCCACCTTAAAATGGAGCTAACAGAAGAACCCAAGCAAACAAGGTGTACAAGCCTGGGTTCCTATCAAGTGCGGTCGAATAGCCTACATCTAACACGCACACGTCGGGGCACGTGAATATTTTTATAACTCGATTGCAGTATTGTAATGTTAATCTGTAGAACCCGTCACCTACTGTTTCCCGGTCCCGATGTCAGTGCTGAATAATTTATACGCACTTCTAAAATAAGATCCAAAGGCTGGGTCGTGTCTTCGTGTCAATACAGTGCAGAGATTGGAGTCGCAGAACGGCGCTTTTAGTGCCTTTTTAAAAACCCATTTCGGAAAAAAGGCAAGGCACGGGCTGTTCCCTTTCTCTCTAGTTGTATTCAACAGACTTAAAGAGTGTGGTCTGGAAACTATTATATCAGCTTCTTAATCTTATCAAGAGGCTGATTTGGACTTTGAAATTGTGACCAGTTACACAGTTACATAGTACATTTAGTGGAAAGAGTAGCCTATGCCTGAGTTGCAACCTACATTTTACATTACATTTTACCTAAAATCATAACCTAAAATGAATGTTGGTGCGAAGTCTATCCGACACACATGTTGACGTCCTTTTATGCATATTCAATATCAGAATAATTTGGTACTGATTATCATGGATACCCCTTTGAAAATTATTTTATACATGTAACTACTTTAAAGATAACCTCAATCTCCGATTTAAAACAATTTTACTGAGATTATACAAATTGATTTTTTACTCATTGTTAATAGTATGTTACGATTTGTATTTGTTTTTTTTGCTGTGTTTTAAATTATCTTATGGAAACACTAGAGCTTTCATATTAGCACCACAACGCCCCGGCGGATCCAATTTTAATCCAAGCCCTGACCTCCCACTCAATGTACAGTTTATGCGTGTTACTCACTCGCGCACACACCGACGCACGCACACACACACACACACACACGCAGTATGCTATCGCATGCACTTACACGCGCTCTTCCCTGCCTCGCAAGAAAAAACATCCATCCGTGAGTTCGGGATTTAAGAGCACATAAATTACTTGCTACACGAGCGTGTTGGTGTTACGTAAGACTTCTTGTCCGCTACAGCCGCGAATAACAGTGGCAGCGGCGGAGTTGCAGAACGCCAGCTGGGACGACTACTTACAGTGAGGGGAGAGAAGAAAAGCCAGAGAGTGCTGGTGGAAAACTGCAGAAATTTCACTGCTTGTTTTGGACGTGAATTGAAGCAGAGGGTCAACGGGGGGGGGGGGCTGGAGATTTTGCGAGAAGAAGAAGAAGGAAGAACCAACCCTCCTTATCCCCGGTGCGATTCGCCCCGCTCAAACTGACTGCGAGGGGCCACCGTTCAAAAATAAAAGGATCTGGGCATGCAGGATTGAAGGCTATTTTCACAACACAGGACTCTCCCACCCTGCTCTCCACAACAGCTGTGGCCCCATGACTGTGGGAGTGGGGCCGTGGAGCATGAGCCCACTGTGGCCCCTTCTGTGGACTGTGTGGGGACTGAGCATGAGGGTCACCACAGTCTGGGGGTCATCAGTCAGCCCCATCCTCCTCAAGACAACCACTGTCCCATCTGCAGAAGATTTGCCCAATGTCACAGACGCAACAACCAGCAACTACACAGGTGAGGAGAAACACCAGTCTCTGCTTCTGAGTGCTGTTTTTGTTGTTCGTCCTGACATGAATGCATAGCAGTGGGACAGTTAGTATCTTGTACTGTACACTCTCTGTGCATACCTACATGCAGCATGCCTACACAGCGGCCGTGCAGCTCAGGATTAAGGCCAGTGGTGTAAGAGTTGACGTTGTGGCACATGCTATATGATTAACAGGAACTGCATTGGATAGTGGGGTGCGTGGTGCATGAGTTATGCATAAATTACTCTATTGTTTGTGTTGTTGTATTGTCAGTATGGAAGTGGATTTGGATTGCCAGTCAGTGACACACCGGAGATAAACACACATACAATACACACACGACAAACCAGAGCACACTCACGTGTCCGCATGCACGCGCGACACGCGCAGAGAGAAACAAAACAATACAAATCTCCTTAAAGGTTTAGAAAACACACACTTGTTTCATAATAGCAGAACGTGGTGTGAGAATTAATGCACTGAACGGACCCTTGGACTTTGACTGATATTCTTCGCATGGTCCACGGCTACACTGGGCACTTTGTCAGAGACTGCACACAGCGGGAAATGCTATGTTCAATTCACATTTAATTCACCATCTATTTTCTAATGCTCGAAAGCTAATGTCAATATTTAAATATTTATGGTTTCACTGGAATGGTTATTACCTGGCGGTTGTTTATGAATGAAATATTTTAAATGGTGCCACCATCCATGAAACAGAGTATGCACTGTTTCAATGTGTAGAATCACAAATGCAGAGTGTTAGTCCTTCCATCTGTCTTTTCCTATATTTATGTATTCCGTTATAGGCCCAGATCAAAAATCACAGTGCAGTTTTTCCTTGAACTTTGGATAATAGGTTTAACAATTGTATGTACTACATGTGACCTATTTATTTCAGCAACTAGCAAAGTCACAAAGTATCCCTTGGTTGAATTCATTGCTCACTGTTGAAGACAGAGTGGATTGTTCGATTGAACAGAGGACATTCAGCCTTTCAGAGGGGGATCAGTCATTAGAGACAGAGAGCTTATTGTAGTGTTCAGAACTTTTGACAATCACAGTGCTGCCACATGATTTCAGCTGCTGTCGTGGATGTCTTTATTTTATTCATGCTTACAGCTCCAGCAGGAAGTACTGCATTAATAATACACCAGCCCGCACATTTAGCCTGAAATATACCTGTGCTAGCTGTGAGTGATTTGTACCCCTCAGACACAACGACTACACAGCTGAGCTGGTGAACTACAGAGAAAAGAAACAGTGGCTAGATATACTGTATGTAATAGAATATATTTCAGAAGATATGTATGCAGTCAGCACCACAAGAGGGTAAACATATCAATGCTGTGTTAACAGTATGTAGCTTAGGTGCATGCAATTTGGAGTAGAGGCTGTTGCAGTGATGGGGTGATTTATACGAATACAACAGGGCTTTCCAAATTTGGAAAGAAAATGGGGGATAAAAATTGTTTGAAAAGGATGCTATTAGATTTTCACTAAAACATGGACACTTAGAATATTGTCTTCGGGCTTACAGAATTCAAAAGGTGTGTTTCCACAAAGGAAGTGATTCACTTTTACCTGCACCTCTCAGAAATGATTATTCTTTTTCAATCTCAAGATTCTGATGGAGAATCAGCTTCACTTCAGATTCGGTTTGCTGACCTCCTGCCCATGTGTACACAATGGCCGCCTTCATGTTGCGTGAAGATAAAGACATGAGAACACAGGAATGTTTGAGGACGAGAACAGGCAATTCGACCCATCTAGGCCCCTCTAAGCTCCTTTGCTTACTAAAGCTGTTATCTGTTAGTGTCATTGCTGTTAGTGTAATAGCAGATTCGATGGCTAAGGATTCATCTACATCTACAAGTGTCAAGGTTTAAACTGAAACTGCACATTTTGCCATTTGTCCAAACTTTCAAAGGATTGATACAGATTGCATGGACCGTCCTGTCAACACAGCCCATCTGTGACAGGGCTCATGGCTAGTCCTTCTAGATGACGTAAAACAACCTAGGTTGAGTGCAGTGATTAAATGCTCAGTATCGTAGTGAAGTACCCAGCCTTTGGGCATCATCTTAATTAAATGGTTTAATGAGAGAGTACTTTATCTCCAGTGGCTATTCATCTCCCTACACCATCTATTCAAGGACTCTACCCGCCCCCTCTTTCAGTGCACTGGGCTAGTGTCTCCTTCAGGGGATGTAACCAGGTAAAAGGGATTACTTAATTGCTTATGTCACAGAGCAGCAGCTGAGGAGCACAGGAATAACCATTACCGCTTGGCCCTGACGAAGCACTCACGCGCATTAACACTCCCACAGTGACGTGCTTTACCAGGGAACAGGGTCACAGCCCACACCAGAATAAACAGGCGCAGGTGAGTGGCTTCACTTGAAGAACATTATGGAGGACCTAAATAAAACTGTGACTGACTCCAATTATTGATTTCATGTCTTGACAATTGGTTTTAAATTACTTCCTTTTGGATCAACACACCAGGCGCCTTTGGGCTTCTCCTTCTTGTTTTGTTTGTTTAACACAGCCTATATTTACAAGTATCGTTCAGCTGAAGGCACATTGCACATTGAATATCCCTTATGGATTGTGAAAAAGCCTTTTGCCTTTTTTTTGTCCCTTGTACTGGGCCAAGGTGCAAAGAACTCTGGGAAAGACAAGCACATGAAATAAACTATTTTATTCAGTGAATTGCTTGACATTGCCCCAAAGGCCCCTGTACTGGAGACTCACAATCAGGCATGAAAACCTTAGCCTACGCATGTGGTGAGCACAGAAAACCTGCGGCATGAACGGACATGAACAGTCATCACGGACATGAACAGAATCACTTCTGTCCGCCTCCCCCCCACAGGCTTTCCCACAGGGAGCGAAGGCGATGAATGCGAGAGGTTGTGAGTTAACATCAGGCTGCTCCTTTTACTGCGGCCCACTTGCCCACGGCTCTGGGCCCATGTGCTCGCGTGGCCGGGCGTTTTCGAAGCGGACGCTTCACGTACGATCCCCATCGCCGCCTCATCATCAGCGGTGGCTTTGCGGGGATAAATCTTTAATAGATGGCCTAATCTTTATTTAATCAGACTCCATTCTGAGAGCCTTGCTGCCAGGGCCCTGAGGGAGAGAGAGAGAGAGGGAGGGAGGGAGAGAGAGAGGGGGAGGCAAAGAGTTGTGGAGAAAAAGAATGAGATGGTTGTTCTACTGCAGAGTCAGGTTTCCCCATGTCATCAAAGTTCTTTGGCAACGCACTCCATTGCCATGCCAGTTAAGCCCTTCTGAATGAGACTGGCACCCAAGCTCAGCTCCTAGCACCAGTCTTGGTCCCTTAGACTCACGGCTCCATACCTGGATGGATCATACCCCGCAAATGAGAGGGACAAATGCGCTGAGAGCAGCGGAGCCTCACTGCAATAAACAGGAGAAAAAAGGAGATTAGCAAAGAAGAAAAAAAAAGAAACGGAAAAAGGCAGGGGACACCCATTTGCATTTGCTTTTTTTTTGGCTCAGGGGTTTTGTTTTCCAAGGCTAATGTTAGCATTATTCTACAGTACGCTCACTGTGCAAGTTGTGTGTGTATTTGTGTATGTGTGTATAAGTGTGTGAGAGTGAGAAAGGGCGGGAGAATGAGAGAGAGAGCTCAGAAAAGCTCTCTCTGTCAGTGTCAGCATCCCGCATGCTCTCCTCGTCTCTCTCGGGGCTGCTGCAGAAATCCTGCCCATCTGTCACTTCGTAAAGAGAAGAGCGGCCTGCTCTCAGCCTCTCACGTGTGACCAGCTTCCCACTACCCTTTATCTTTCAGCCCTTTGCTCTAGATGTTTTTGAAAGATTCTATATTATTCCATAGTCCAGGACTCTGTTTTGTCTATCTGTCTGGGCAGGGTTGAGCTGTGTGCCATCCTTCTGTGCTTTGCTCTAGATGGTTTTGTGGTATTGAAAGATTCAATATTTTTTTTGTGAAAGCCTCTGTTTGTGTGTCTGTCCATCCATGCAGGGCTGAGCTGTGTGTCCCTTCTTCCTCCACGCCGCGGCTCCTTCTATGTGGAGGCTGGCTCCGGGGTGTCGCTGGGGTCTGTGCTGGTGTTCTGGTGCCGGGAGGGGTACCAGCTGGTGGGCAGTGAGAAAATCACCTGCATCATCAGAGCCGGCGCTCCGCAATGGAGCAACTATCTCCCGGTCTGTGAAGGTGTGGTATCTTTAATGTTCTGCGCAGTCTGTCTCTCTCTCTCTCTCTCTCTCTCTCTCTCTCCCTCCCTCCCTCCCTTCCCTTGGATAGATGCCAGTGGTTCCCAAATGACCCGTTTAAACCACATAAAAGGTATCCCCACGGAAGAGGGCCCCAGCACAGTACAGAGAGATCCAGGCGCTCGGTGACAGAACACCCAAATCCCCCTTGCACTTTCACTTAATAAACTTTGGCTTCAGAGCTCATTTAAATCGCGAACCACCCGCTAATCCCTAATCCCTGTGTCAAAGGCAGGGTGTGGGGTGGGGGGGTGGGGTGTGTGGAGTGTGTGTGCGTGTGGGGGGGGGGGTGGTTGCTCAGGGGATGAACACACTGAGAGCGCCAAGACCTAGGAGGAAAAGATGGGTCTGAGCGGCAGTGTAGTATAATGGTTAGGGAACTGGGCTTGTAACTCAGAGGCTGCTGGTTTGACTCCCAGGTGGAGCACTGCCGTTGTACCCTTGAGCAAGGTACTTCATCTGAATTGCTTCAGTATCCAGCTGTATAAATGGATTGTATGTAAAGAAATGTAAAACTGTGTAAGTCGCTCTGGATAAGGTAATGTAATGTAATGTGGTCTGGTCAGGTGCACAATGTTCCATTACTTTTCAGAGTTTTATAAGCACGGCCGTCTCTGTGCCCCTCCCAGCTATCCCCCGGCCGGAGGACCGAGGCCTGCGTGTGGCCGTGCTGGTGTCAGTGGTGAGCGGCATCGTCATACTGGCCATGTCCATCTCCTTCATCATCTGCTGCCTGCAGGAGCGCCTGAGCAAGAAGAAAGAGCACCGACAGGACAGCAGAGCCAGGTACACACCTGTGCTCTAACTCGCCTTACCTGTACATATGAGAGAGCCAGCTTCACAGCTCCACTGTGACTCCCCTTGCCTGTACATACGGAGCCAGGTACACACCTGTCCTGCAGCTCACACTGTACAAGCAGCAGTCAAGTACGCCATTACACGATGTTAATAGCAGTGTTTATTTCTTTAGAAGACACCTTTATCACGAGGGACTTTTATATAAATAGTTTATATTTACACATTATCCGTTTACACAGCTGTATACTTAGCAACACAACATCTGATTCAGTGACTTGCTCAAGGGTGCAAATGTGACATTGGGTAGGAATCGGGGCTCGAAATACCCGACTTTACGGACACAAGCTCGATTCTTCAGCCGGCACCGCGTGCTGCCGCTGCCCCGCGGCCACACTGTAACCTGCTCACCGCGCACACACGCAGCACAGACACGGGGGCTGTCGGTTTACACCAGCCCCATACGGGACCGCGGCAGATGTTCTACCTCAGCTCACAGCACGCCCTCTCACGGGCCCCTGCACGTTTTTCACCCTTCATCGCATGCATGGTATCACTCACGTCATAGTCATTCGCTGTTTAAAACGTGCGTTAATATTTCAGTTGCCATCACGCTGATGATAATCGTAATAATGATCATGATGATGATGATGGGGATAACAGAAAAGTCACAGCGAGCGATAACAATACGAACTGGCCCTAGGGTGCCTCGTGACATGAAGGGGGTTGTGAGCTCAACTCCGGGCAAAGCAATAACGTCACGCATGGCCGAATGGTGTTTAATAATTTGTGAGTGATAGAGGAAGAGGAAGCCATATGAAATGTATTGCTGCAATTCACCAGTGGAATACATTCTCTCTTCCGCCTTTTTCCCATTTTTTTAACCCCCACGCTGTGAAAAGGCTCTCATCTTGTGGAAGTGTGCGTGCGCCTTCGTGTATGCGGAACTGTGTTCGTGGAACTACAGAATAACAAACCATGAGCTACCAGACAGTTCATGCCAACACATTTCATGAGTGGCACTTTACATGCATGCAATATTAAATAATAAATGGCACACTGAAGTATACACAAGTTTGCGTACAATATAAAAGTATACCTTTGTGACTTGCGTAACAGTTCTTTGGTGTATCTATGTACCTATGTTGTATGAATACACGCTTATTCCATTCAAAGTTACCCAGACACATCAAATTGTGTTTGCTGTGGTGTCTGTATGCCAGTGCGTGCAAATGAATGAACGGAGGTGCACAGATGAGAGCTGTGTGTATGGAAGTGCGTATTTGAATTAAAATGTGTGTAAAATATTTATTAAAATGTGTATTTGAAGATTTGTAAATGGTATGACCATGAAAATGTGTATAAATATGTGTGTATAAAGGTGGGTATTGGACATGTGTATGAATGTGCGTGTAACGGAGTTGGTTCTGCCCGCATGGAAGTTCTGAACCGAGGGATCTCGACACGACAAGAGAGCGATTTAGCTTGCTGAGCTAAAGACTCAAGTCCCTAACTCTGGGAACTAATCACACTCTTATCAACGTCACATTCTGTAGCGGACTTTCAAGTACCAGAGCCCATCCGCTACACTCTCCCCCTCGAAACTCCTGCGGCAGCAACCACGGCCCGACCGATTACCATCAGTTGTAGCATCCGGGTCACGGCACCAATGAAATGGAGTTGGTTCTGCCTGCAGCAAGTTTCGAACCCAGGGATCTCGACGCAGCAAGAGCGATTTAGCTAGATGAGCTAAAGACCAAGTCCCTAACTCTGGGAACTAATCACACTCTTATCGACGTCACATTCTGTAGCGGAAGCTCAAGTACCAGAGCTATTAAAAGGGGTATATTGTGTGCATATGAAGGTGTGTATTTGATGTGCATATTAAGGTGTTCATATGCATGTGTGTATGAAGGAGAAACAGCGCTACTCTGACCTCCCCTCTGCAGGAAGAGGGAGAAGCAGCGCTCCTCGTCTCAGAGAGGGGCGTGCTGGCTGGAGCAGGAGGACGGAGACTGGGACGCTTTCCCCCCCCCAAAGGTCTTCCACCTGTCCCACCGCTTCCCATCAGAGAGCCCACTCTACCTGGCGGGGTACAGAGGCTACGAGAACCGCGGATATCAGAGGTGGGCTTGTGATACCCTCTATACCCTTCACCTGCGGCAGGGAATAGACTGTACATGCTCTGTGGTGGCCTATCTGGTCCCTGGTTTTGTCGTGTTTTTGGTGGGTGTTCAGGTGTGGAATCTGAGCACATCGCTTGTACAGGCCAAATCATCTCAGTATTTTAATATGGTTGGTCAGGGCATCCTCAGAATGATACATTTTTCCTTTTTAAAATATTTTGTTTATATTTACATATTTCGTAAAATGTTATATAAAATAAAATTATTGTATTCAATACTTTCAAAATAAACTAGTGTCTGGTTTTCCCCGTGATCCTTGTAAACATTCAGATTTTGTACTAAGTACCTACATATCTATATAGATTTATGACGAATAACAATTTTGCTCTGCTGGGTAACTCATGCTGTTTAGGCACTGTTCTAGTGTGCGGATGAACCCTGTGCTCTGGTTTCGAAATCCAGACCATTCCTTTGCCAACTGTGGCCAGCAGCCACATAATTGGCGGTAGTGTTGCCCAGGGAGGGAGGGATTTGGTCGGCCAGTTTGTCCGTGTCTCATCATAAACCAGCGGCCCTTCTTTGGTCAATCGGGCGCCCAAATCTGTCTGTATAAAGCTGCACATGAAGCTCCCCCGACTTTTGTCTGTACAAGCTTAACTTGTAGACTGCAGAAGCGTTTCAGAGGAGAGCATGTGCTTGTCTATGCTCTTCCAAAGTGACAGCAGTCTTTGCAGCGAGTGAGGATATTGGGCATTCCAAATTTGGAGAAAAAGGGGAAAAAGCATAAAAAATGAATGTTTTTTTCCTTTTGCTAGTGTGTTTAAATAGTCACTTCATCGCAGTCTGTAGTGGGTGTTGGATCACGGCCTCAGTTTCACAATTTTTTTAAGTGGGGGTCCTCAGCCATTGCAGGGGGCTCTCTGACCACCCCTGGGCTAGATTACCTAACATAACTGTATATCGCAACTATAGGTAACACATTACATTACATTACATTACATTACAGGCATTTGTAACACATGTACCCCTCAAAACATTCATTGTGACAGTGCACCCAGAAACTTGTGGACGAGATAGCTTTGTTTATCTGTCTGTGTTCCCTCTTCTTCCCCAGGAGCCAGGAGAGCTTGCTGAAGGCCTCCGCCCCAGGGCTGTACTGCACCGAGAACCAGGTGTACCCTCACATGGTGCTACAGAGAGTGCCCACACCCACCGCCCCTGTCTACCTGCATCTCACCGCCCAGCCCGCCGTGTCCCCGCCCCCGCCGCAGGTCACATCTGCCTACGTGAACCCCGCCTACCACAGCAGCCCCCACGACACCCCCCGCAGGCCGTGGCCGTAGCAATCCCCACGCGCCCACCCCACCATCGCCCCCGGCTCGCCCTCTCACTCCACCGGGCGCCATTTGCACCGGCAGCCATGTTGATGGGCGAGGGCTCTCCGCGTGCAAGCCGCAGTGGAAACATGCGTCAAAGATTATGCAAAGACACGCCGGGGTGGCGCGACAATGACAATGTCACTGTCCGTGCGCATTTACATGTTTCACGCATTTAGAATGTCCCCGGTTGCTCTCCTCACAGAAATGAGTGGAAGAACCATTTTTTGACCCATTTACTGTTTTAACCCTGTCTTTTTCTGTGCGGTGGTGTTGTTGGACGTCTACCCTTCCTCTCTGTCCCCCTAGGAGACACTTTATCAGGTTATAGTTGTGTAAAGCTGATGCCAGCTCCTTGGCTTTACATGGCAACAGTGTTACTTCACAAGAAATACTTAAGTGTGTGACTGTGTGTGAGTGAGTGAGTGTGTGTGTGTGTGTGTGTATGTGAGTGAGTGAGTATGTGTGTATGTGTGTGTGTGTGTGTGTGTGTGTGTGTGTGAGAGAGAGTGAGTGTGTGTGTATGCGTGTGTGTGTGTGTGTGTGTGTGTGTGAGTGAGTGAGTGAGTGAGTGTGTGTGTGTGTGTGTGTATGTGTGTGTGAGTGAGTGAGTGTGTGTGTGTGTGTGTGTGCATGAGTGAGTGAGTGTGTGTGTGTGAGTGAGTGTGTGTGTGTGTGTGTGTGTGTGTATGTGAGTGAGTGAGTGTGTGTGTATGTGTGTGTGTGTGTGTGTGTGTGTGTGTGTGTGTGTGTGTGAGAGAGTGGTTGACTGCATCATAATGTGCAGCCAGTGTACAGGACTCTGTGCTGGCTGCCACATCAGCTGACGAGAGGGATGGAGTTAGAAACTCTGAGCTCTATGTGGGATGGCAAGCTGAGACGCAATGGCACCCTACTTGGATTTGGAGGGAAAAGCCACACCTATCCCACCACCCTATCGTGAAGTGAAAGCACGGGCTTCATGCAACCGACCTGCCATGATTGAAGAAGCCTGTCTTTAGCCTCTAAGTGTACCCATAACTACCATTTTATGAAGGAATGGTATATGAGGGCAGGCAGTTCACATACCTCTGTCACTTTTTTTTATTCTTGTATGTTGAAGATTATTAATTATGTATTAAGCACTTCTCTGTTGTCATTGACACATTTTGGTAATGTCTCTTGCCACAGAGAAATGTCAAACAGAAACAGTCACATGTGCATATGTACACAGTAAGGAGGTAATGGAATTTCAGATTGTCTAGGATTGTGTCATCTCAGAATCTGTTATGTGTGTGTTTTATAGAAATGTATAAAGTTTCCTGTAAAAACAAATATAGATTTTATTAATTCTGCCATTTGTTTGATTGTTTTTTCTGCATTGTTTATGCTTTACAGATTACAGATTAATCGCCCAACATTAAGCCTACAGATGCACGTACACACTTAACGGTGACTAGTTGTGTGCAGTGTCTGTAATGCTTAGATGGTGCCCTGCTGGTTCAGGCTTGCTGTACTGTGGATTCCAGTGAATCCCAGAGGGGGAAACTAATGCTGTAGAACTGGTATAATAATGTCCTGTCTGTAATGTCTAACAGTGCTGAACCACTACATTGAATAGGTTGGACATGTCAGGTACAGAAACAAAACTAGTCTGAATTTCAGACATTTAGTAACATTTATATACGCTCAAATAATTTTACACCAATGCGTCCATGCTTCCATGTCATATGTGATGTGTTTGTATTTTGAGGCATGAGACCTTCATGTTTTTTTGCAGTGGAAACAGCCTTAGGCAACACAGTTTCTTTTGAAAACATGAACTTGAACTTACCTGAACTTGAGCTAATGGAGTTTCTAGGCTAGTTTCTTCCAGGTTCTGAGATTACATTAATGGTCCTACGTCCTACGGTGCGTAGCGCTTGCATGTGTAGTGGATAGACATTGACACCTTGAAATGAAATCTGGCCACGGAGGGCCACAGTGTCTGCCGGCTTTGGCTGTAGCCAGTAACTCGGGTCCACCAATCATTGTCTTGACAGCACACTGTAGCTTCACTCTCCAAGTCCAAGGGTGCTATGGGTTTAGAAGGGGTTAAAGGGCCGGGTTGAGAGTAGTCTTCCTAGACAGGAGGTAAGCAGTGGCATTCAGCAGGAGCATTCCCCAACATGGGAAATATGAGCATTAGACAAATGTCCATTTGAAGCATTTGGGTTATAAATGCTCTTTTGTTTTCCTTTTGGGATGGCCACCATTTGCATTGTAAAGCTCAGATGCAGCTGGAAAATCCATCACTGTCTCTCATTTGGTTCCTGGCATCTGCGTTTCCCTTGTCCTTTGCGAGGCCTTGCAAATGTTGTCTATTTAAAATATGAACATTTGTGTGGCAGAGGTGACGTGGAGACCGGGCAAGGGGACACACAGCAGCAGTGCCGTCTCAGCTCTCCGTCCAACAGCTGTCCATTCAGCTTAGTCCACAGGTTTCACATCTGTATTGTTTGAAAAAGGAAAACAAAACAACAAAAAAGAGAAGGGTATAGGTTTTTGAGGGTGAGTACTGTACAGATTTCTTTGAAAGTTGTATGATTTTATTAGTCAGGGTGGCAGGTTGGGAAGGCACTGTGCTGATATGTCACCCAGGCTGATTTGCTCACAGTCAAAGCAAGACTGATACATTCCGTCCATTCTTGCTGGTTTGACAACTTAAAAAACTGGATAGCAGTCATAAGGAATCTGAAGTTTGTGTTGCATAAAGCTGTTGGACGAAACATGACAAGACATAACCTGGATGAGTATTTTTTATAGCTTTTGGACTGTGAAGTTAGGGACATGGTGAATTTAGTCATTAAAAAGAATATTAGATTTTTGTGATTTCACTTTTACTGTAAGTTTCTACTTCTTTTATAGAACTTGTGCTAGAGGCTGCATATATATGATTCCCTGTGTTGGCTATGTACATACAGTACATTAGCAGATGCATAATGAACGACATCAAATGTTAATTACTGTCATTTATATTTACTATTACAAGTGGGGCAAATAACAAATATATATATTTTCCTTATAGGGAAAAGAAAAGAAATATTTTCAAGTTTTCAACTATTCAAATCCAATATTCAAAAGGTTAAATAAATTAAATACAATTATTTGGTAATGATTTACATTAACTGTACCTTCATAAAGTATTCATGAAGCATTAATAGGCGCTCAAAAAAGATGACATTATAGTTTCATGAAGCATTTATGCATACTTTATAAAATGTTAACATAATTATGTTATAAGGCTGTTATGTAAATAATACATAATGCATTCATGAATATATCATAAACAATTCAAAATTAATTCATTAGATCCATACAAGTAAAAGTTTGCATGTTGTCATATAAATACGTCTGGTATAAATTTGACGTCAGATATCAGCTGAGATATACAGATGAGATATCACAATACATTCATAAATATTAAAAAAACATTATATTACAGCTTCATGAAGCAGTAACGAAGCATTCATAAGCAATCAAATGTTCAAGTTCAATTTTATTAGTCAAATGTACAAAAATACAATTAAATTCTTAATCACAGCCACCTGCATTAAAAAGACAATGCACAATACACAATGCATACAAGTGCATCTACAGTCTAAAAAATATTTGTGTAAAAGGCGCACAACCTGTGGATAAAAAACTAGCTAAACCTGGTGGTCAGAGTCTAAAAACTGGTACTGCTTACCAGACCATAGATGGGAGAATAGTGCATGACCTGGGTATGGCTTTTCAGAGGCCTTTCAGTACATCATCACTGGGAGCTGACTTCATTTTCTCCAAGGATCTGTTTCTCCAAGCAGTTGGGGAAAAGTAAGACTTGGGTATTTTTTATTTGTACGTTCATAAAAGCTTGATGAAACTATCATACATTTTTGGCCTTCCGGGTGGTGTAGCAACCAGGGTTCGATTCCGCCAGTTTCGGCTCTGGCCGGGAGTGCCACTAGGGGGCAGCAATTGCTGTCTGCCCCAGGGTGGGGGGGAGAGAGGCCGATATAAGCTCACTGCATATAGGAGTGGCCCTGTGTGCATACCGGAGCTACGGTGATGGCTTGGCGTATTCCGGCTTGGAAGAGGAGGTGCTCCGCGCATGTCAGTGCTGGTTTCAGGACTATGGCAGTGACCCTCAATATGAGGGACCAGCTTGAGAGCTCGCTGCCATAGTCCTGAAACCGGCAGTGACATGCAGCAGAGCACCACCTCCTTCGAGCCGGAACCGGCCAAGCCGTCACCGTGACTCCAGTATGCACACAGGGCCACTCCTATACGCAGTGAGCTCGTATGAGCTTCCCTCCCTCCTCCCTGGGGTGGACAGCCAATTGCTGCTCCCTAGTGGCACTAGTTTACACATCACATCACAGGCATTTAGCAGACGCTCTTATCCAGAGCGACTTACAGTTTACATTTCTTTACAATCCATTTATACAGCTGGATATTAACTGAAGCAATTCAGATTAAGTACCTTGCTCAAGGGTACAACGGCAGTGTCCCACCTGGGGATTGAACCTACAACCTTAACATTACAAGCCCAGTTCCTTAACCATTATATCACACTGCCGCCCCCTAGTGGCCAGAGCCTAAACTGGTGCGACCTGGTGGAATCGAACCCTGGTCACACCGCAGCGTTGGACGTTCTACCACTACACCACCCGGGAGGTGTTATGGATTTTTTATAGAACAACCATATAACATCATTTCGTAAACATTTTATAAAAAATTTTTTGGGTGACTGCTTATGAAAATGCTTATGGGAAAATGCTTTATGAAGGTAGGGTTAACGTAAATCATAACCAATTATTTATATTTTGCCCAGAATCAATCCTTTTTTCTTGCAACATAACCAAATAAATTCTCGCAATTAATAATTCCTTCTGGTAACGTTTGAAGTATAATGTTCTGAACCATAATCCTGGAATGGTGCCTAAAGTGCATGAATGTGCCATGAATGTTCTATTAACCATATGGCAAGTTTGGTCAGATGCTATGATTGTCAACACCATTGTAAGGCAACAAAAGACAATGCAATGGGACACCTCGGCTATAAAGATAGAGTGCAATTCCTTGTAAACCGCTCATTGTGTTCCCACATTGTAAAAGATGTGGCCATGTCTGTGGAGTGACGGTGCCATGTGTTCTTCAGGCCGTTTCCCGAGCGAGGGCTTTCACGATGGATCACACCGAGACGATGACCACTTATGAAGCCTACGAGAACCATTTGAACTCATCGCTGCTCCTCCTCAACTACAAGTCAAAGGAGTTCGACGTGGGTGAACTCATATACAAGTGTCACAACCTCTCTGCCTCGGACGTGTGGCTGGGCATCAAGATCACCTCCCTGGCTGCGGGCATGCCACTCAACATCGCCTTCTTCTGGCTGGTGATGCTGAGCAAGAATGCGCTGACCACCTACGAGGTGCTGTGCTTCAACCTCGCCTCGCTCAACATCGTCTACAGCCTCTGCCTGCCCATCGACATCTACAGCGTCTTCCAGCGGCCCTCCGAGTCGACGCTCTCCGCCGCCGAGGCCATCTCCGTGTGCAACCTCTTCAGCTGCCCCATGCTACTCGCCAGCATGTGCCTGGAGCGATACCTCTCCGTGGGCAGGCCGCAAACTCACGAACTGCTGAGCCAGTCGAAGTACCGCATCGGGTTCTCCGCCCTGGTGTGGTTGCTCATGGTGATCATGGGCTTTGTCGTGTACTTCGCCGGCGTCCTCTCCAAGGCGGAGGCGCTGGCGTCGGTGATCGGCACGCTCGTCGTGGTGGGGTTCCTGAGCCTGCTGGGCGTGGCCTGCGCCATGTTCAACAAGGGGGGCGGGCAGAGCGAGGGGGGCGGCGACGCGCCGGATCCTAAGGCGGTGCTGAAGAATGTGCTGGCCGTGCTGCTCCCGTTCACCGCGCTCTACCTGCCCTTCATGGCTCTCGACCCTTTCCTGGTGAGGCTCCACGCGCAGGGGCAGCAGGCCGACATGACGCACTGCCACATCGTGCAGGCGCTCATCGCCGTCCCCAATTTCGGGATCTTCATCGGACCTGCTCTTTACATGCCCGGTGCAGTGAAACGGGTCTGCTGCACGAAAAAAGAGCCAGACCAGACTGATTGAGAAGACGTAGAGTGACACAGAAGAATAGATGTTGTAGAACTCTCCATCCTGCACGCTTATTGAGATCTGAACGTATTTACCTTGCTGGTAATGTATAATATAATATATGCCACTTAGCAGATGCTTTTATCCAAAGCGACTTACAGTAGTGAATGCATACATGTTTCAGTATATGTGGTTCCAATGGGAAATGAACCCACAACCTAAGGGTTGTCAGCGCCATGCTCTACCTACTGAGCCACACAGAACCTGGTGGAGAGTGTGCTTTCCTTTAACATGACAAGATTGTATGGGAATTTAAGCATCAAGAATAGACACAAACTCTCTAGGATAATAATAGCCAGCAAAAGTGTTGGTTGTCAACAGAACCAGCTGATTTTAGTTTTGTTAACTAAAATGGAAAATCAGAAAAAAAGCAAAAAAGTCCATAAACAAAGTTGCAATCAGGCAGATGTTTCAGAGCTCCAAAAGCCAGCAAAATCATTTTTTTTATGTTCCTTCCGAATTCTTGTGAATGTATTTTCAGATGTTATGGTACCTATACCACTGCATATTATCCTGGTACCTGAACTTGGTATATGTATTTTACATTTCACTGTATTTTACTCTGAATTGCACCTTATGTACTGTACCATACTGACCATTTGAACTCATATTTGTTTCTCCTCAACTACAGGAACAGTTTTAGACTGGATACCATGATGAGCCAAAGGAAAGTGTCTACTTTAAGTGCATAATAATGTTATTTTATTCTATTCTACTCTTGTATATACAATTTTGATGTGTGATGGATGTAATGGACATATGTATTCATTTCAAACTTCACTGACTTAAATATTGTATTGTCATTGGCTAAATAAAAATAACTCAACTGTACCCATTTCTTTTGTTTTTGCCTTATTTCACCAAGCCATTCATCTCACTTATCTTTCGCATACATAGTCAGATACATATCTCTTACCTTGGGAGTCATGATGGGCTTGCATTGTTATTAAATTGTAGGGGTTGACTAGGGGACAGGGCTGACAACGCTTTGGCTCATGCACTGGTGTCTTGGAGTTGTGTGTTAGATGAGATTGAGGATTTCCACACACACATGCATGCAGACACACACATATCCTGTTCAATTATAGACTTGTGTCCAGCAAAAGTGTTCAACTAGTAAAGCTGTCATTAAGAACAACAATAATACAGTCATTCTTTATTAACGCATCACAGCAAATCCACCAAAACACTCAAGCCAGATTATAACATATTCACCCACCCCGCAACCTTGAGGACAGATATTTAATGATCAAGTGGCGCTTTCTCTAAATTAGAGAACGAATGCGAATACATTCCACCAGATGGCGCCATGGAGCTAGAAGCGAAATAGGCACGCGAGGAAATAAAAAATATAAAATATAAATGGAGTCAGGAAGACATGCAGTTTACTTGGTTAAAGGTAAAACATTTTTATGTTTACATTAATTGTCAAAGCAAATCTTATAATAGTTTTAATACAAAAAGCAAAGAAAGAAACAAAACCGGGTTGAATCAACGGCAAAACGCAGAGAAAGTACCTATTGTGTATGAGAAGATCCCAGAAAATAAAATCGTACTACTCTTCTCCAGGTCCAGTTTTGCATTCTGTGGGTCCCAACAACTTTGTCTAACTGCCATCATCAGGCCCCTAGACCCCAAGCCAAATAACGCTGTTTCTGCATGCAAGAACTACACATATAGTCTTCTTCCTGTGAATACTATAGATTTGCAATACAATACATTCGTTTTTTGGGGTATTTTGTGTTACAACTGGGCTGTCTTAAAGCTGTACAGAGAAACACCAATATGAGCTGTGTCCATAATGTATTACATTGTTTTATAAACCTCTGTATTTCAAATTATATGTGAATGCGTTCGGTAACTATTATAAAAATATTGATTTTTACAGAATATTTTACGATTTTGCTGGTTAGCTTCCTTTTGTAATCACGCATTAAGAGTTAACTCTCACCTACAAGTGTCCCAGAAGAATCTCTAGAAGCCTGCGTGATCAAAGGATGGAGCTGGACTGCTCAGCCTGCCCTGTCTGGAGTTAGCCCTTTCGTTCGGAGGGAGGGTTTGAGCCAATCGGAGAGGAGCTGTGCGTCAGTCAATGTACCTTTGGTTTATACGGGGACTCACAATCAATTGGCGTGAGAACGAGCGTCTTTTTAAAGTAATTAACCAAGCAATTGTTTATTCCTAAAATGGATCCGTGGTTAATATGATGTTGTTTTATTTGCAAGACGGCAACTCTGAAAGTACAGAGTGCCTCCGACTATGTATTTTTTATTTTCTCTCGTAATCTGATGACAGCGACAAGTGTCTTCGTTGCATGCCAGGTTTCATGGCCAGGACTGACATAGACGGTTTGCAGTGCAGGCGGAACAGTAAACTGGACAGTTTTCTCAGGAGGAACACGGAGTGCTGCGTGTATGAGCGCATTCGAGCCTACGAACCGTGCGTTGTCATCTCTGAGACCGTCAACAAGGTCTTCATGTATGTCATCTTGAGCGACGATGCTGTGTACTTGGCCGAGTACCCGCCGCGAACAGTTCAAGAGGCAGTCCGTTTCAGGGACGTCCTTGACATCGAGTTGGTAAGCAATTACATTTTTTTGAACAAGACAAAAGTATATTAAAATGTTACCTACTAACCTATGTTAACTACTAAGGAGCCTTATGCGGGAAAGCATGCAATGCATAGGCTACATGCAAAACATATCCAATGGTAGTAGTGGGAGATTATTATTATTTTTATTTTATTTTTTTGGGGGGGGGTAGTTTAAAATGCAAGGATTGCCATTTAATGGCATCTGTCCATTTGATATGTTTTATTTTTAATACACACATCCAAGCAGGCTTTAGATCAACAGTAGAGAACCATGGCCCAGGTGAATGCAATGTCACTTGGACACAGGCTGAAGAAGCCTGCTGAGTAGAATGGTGTGTGATGTCGAGAGACCCAAAACACCTGCTGACCCCACGAACGGCGACAGTGTTTCCACTGAGCCATCCCCCTTAAAATTGTGTAGCACATGGTCCAAACAAATTGGCCTTCAGACTACCAGAAACCATCACAATCCGTTAGACCTTGGTACTTTAGAAATTGCAAAGTGAACCTATCCCTGAACGACAAATAAGCTCTGTTGTTTTGCTGTATGGTATCCCTTATGACTGAATTGAGACACAGATAGAAGCATGGTGGCCTATTTTTGGTGTTTTGGGAGTGATGTACACCCATAATTCGGTTAAAAGATAGGACAAACTAACATTAAATTACCTTGTTTTAGCTTCATTCCACCTGTGAAAGTCACACAAGTT
Organism: Aldrovandia affinis; assembly: GCA_029706075.1. Classification (NCBI taxonomy): domain Eukaryota; kingdom Metazoa; phylum Chordata; class Actinopteri; order Notacanthiformes; family Halosauridae; genus Aldrovandia; species Aldrovandia affinis. Next base: position 858,638 of record JAINUG010000148.1, read on the forward strand.
ACACAAGCCTGCAGAGAGGTCAGTCAAAGATAGAAACCGGACAAGGACAGCCTTAATCGCCCATGCTCCTGTCTTCTTTAATCCCAATTAAACTGATTAAGGTAGGAAAGATTTGTTAAGCGCTCTCAATAGATTTCTTCAGGTCAGACAACAACAGTCATGACCACAGCAACGGTTTGAGTGGAAGTTCAATTTCCGTTATTTGGTCCATGCTCAAAATAATACTGTCAATCATTAAATGCATCTGGTGGAAACTTTAAATATTGATATTGGGCTCTTATATCTAGGAGTTCATTGAGAAAAAAAACTCTCCCTCACATGCTTTCTATTCAGTAATATAGACACTGTCCTAATTCCATCATGATTTGTCCATAAGGTTGACTTATAAATAAATTCAAGTGTAATTTCTTTCTTCACAAATACAATTTTACTCTAAGTTAATTTTGCTGATTACTTCACTCACAAAACTATGCTTGTTAAGAAAAAAACAAGCATTGACCTTTAATTGTGGGTAAAAGTTAAGGACAAATGTTGATAAAATCCAGGTCATTATTTGTGGATAGAGTAACACTGGAGAACTGTTTTTATCACCCAAAACAATTATGGATCATTATTTATCATCATATTATCATTAGGAGACACTTAGGGTCATCACATTAGTATCTGCTTTGTAAGCAAAATAATGTAGTGTGCTTCTCAGTGTCAAAGAAGTGAATTGCACCACTTAGAGACATTAGGAGTCCTAACTAATATAGTTCGAGTTTTCCAGAGCTCTGAAGTGTGTGCACTCTCTTCAATCGCATGCGTCACTGTGTGCATCCTCAATACCAGCATGATGTGCACAAAGCTCATTCATGATAGTAAACGCAAACCAAAGGAACCCTTATATTGTTGTAAAGGGTATCCCATTGGCTAGAACCCTAGACCAATTTCAGCATATATGGAGGGAGGTAGTATCGATTATGCCACTGGATCATGCCACATGATCATATTACTGGTGGCGCTGGACGGACAATAGTTTGGCTAATAGTTATTGGAGAATGACAGGAGTGGGCTTATTTTGTAGCAATGATTTACCATCACGAGGATACAAAACTTTCCTATGTGAAACATGCTCACATATCTTGTAGACCCAGGAGAATGACATATTTGCTGTTGTTGGTGTGAAGTAAACATGGGAACTCTCTCAAATTGACTTGGTTCACTACTTTTGATTGGTAGACCCCTTTACGGTGATCAGGATACCCACGTTATCAATGATCTGTCATATTTAGGAAATTCTAGACTTCACTGAAGATAAGGAGCAGCTATTTTCCTAGAGTACCCTGCCTTGAAATGGGGACAGGATTGTTTTGCCACATCCTGGTTGACGTGAATTGGCCTCCACTGCTGAAAAGATGAGATTGCACCTGATCTGTGCATTTAACACAGGTTCATATTTCCGGTACATTTAACCGCAATATTTAAAGAATGTTTAAGATGTTAAACTTGGGTGTCTATTATGTCTTGAAAGGTGAACGACTTACCGGATTTTCTCAGTGGCCGTGACCGTGAACATTCGCAGCACATCCGCGTTGTCTACGCCCCTGCAAAGCATGCTGGGAAAAGAGGCGCAAGGTTCGGAGGAGAGATCGCCGGACCATGCCCATCCCCTTCCACTTCCCCTTCCCCTTTCCATCGCAACAACAGGAACATCTCTCCATCTCTCGAAGGTGAGGCAGTCACAGACAATAGGAGGCCCATCCAACCCACTGCCATATACAAACCTGTACAAACCTGGATTTATATGAGATTAGGAACCAACGCCTGATGATTACCTGTAGTAACCAACATGCATTCATTCCCCACCTCTCATTGCACTTATGGATAGGAGTTTCCTGTATCTGGGTATTTTTCAGGATGAGCTCCAGAATGCTGTTCAAAATCAAAACCTTAAAACAGTGTATCTGTACTGTACACTCTCAGAAAAAAAGGTAGGCTACCACGTTGTACCTATTAAAGTATTAATACTTGTCACTGTGGCAGTACCCCTGTATGGTACTGAATTGTGCCTTTAGCCTGAAGAACATAATTGCACCCTTACGAGAAAAATAGTACAAGCAGTACAAGACACATTTTTGTTCCAATATGGCTGCCCATGTGAATAAGAATTCATTACACTACATTTTACATATCTGTATCTTTCCTCAATTTGTACCCTTTTCACTGGGAAAGCGTACAAAACCGTATCATGAAGGATCTTATGAGTACCTTTGAAGGTACAATGAACACAGCTGTACCCTGAGGAACAAAAGTGTACCCTCACTGTACCTTTATTTTTGAGAGCGTATGCGAACAAATACCTTGTTTCAAGGTGAAACAGCGTAATTCCCACTGCATTAGAGTGAGTGGCGTGAAGTCCAGCATGTCCCCTGATGGCCGGCAGGCCCCAATCTGCAGTCAGAGAGGCCCTGCCCTGGCCACTGAGCTCAGAGCACCAGGTTTATCACCTCTGCTGTGTCATAAACCCATGTAATCCCACTATCCCTGTTGCCTTGCTTTCATAATGCTCCCAGTCGGGGACATCTGTGCATCTACATCGCCTGCATTTCAGCCTGTCACCACTCTCAACCTCCTGATGAGTGGAGTCAGCGCTGTCAGTGCTGTCGGAGATACATGTGAACTGCACCTGCTTTTCAACATTCTATAAATGACTCTAGGACTCCTGATTGGCTCAGTTAGTAAAGGTCGTGCCAATAGCTAACTGTGATCAGGGGTTTGTAACAGCAGAACACAACTGGCCTCATCCCACTCGAGGTAGGGTGGGTTTCATTTGGCTAGGGTCCGTCTGGTTTATGTTGCATTCGGTCCTCCCAGTGATGTGCCAGGTGCCCACAGGCTACCAGTTGTTGTCAATGAGAGCTACCTGCATTCAAGTGTTTCGGAAAGGTGCTTCAGCTGCAGTGCTCCTTGTACAGGTGTAGGTGGCGCTGACTCAAAAGGCACGATTGTGGATTCTAATTTTTTTTAATTGTCTCTAGTGCCTTTAATGGAAACATTTAGGCATTGGCTCTCAGTGGCCTGTTAATTGCTCACTTTATCCTTGTCGACCTGAGGCATTCCTCTCCCTGGCTCACCTGTGGGTAACGAGGCCTGCCAGGGGACAGTGGAGGGATGACACACGTGTATCTCCACGCAGTGTGTCTAAAAGCTGCTTATACAGTTTGGGGGTGGCGGTTAGAGTCGGTGCTCATCTTTGCTGTGCGGGGGCACCAGACCGCAGTGAGGGCATGAACACCCCCGGTCGGCTCAGGGGTGACTAAGACCCCGACTCAACTGCCTCTGCTCTCCCTGAGAGTTCACTTGCACAGAAGCACAAATAACTCCACGCAGGCTAATTGACCCAAAGGCAAGGCAGTAAACCTCCAGCCACCGCAGACTGATGGCATGCTGGCAGTGGTGCCCACGTTCACATTAAACTGCCAGTAGTGGTACATGATTTAAGCTTGGCTTTCTCACCAGAGCATGAGGAATTCACACTCCCAGCCACTCAAACAGCTCATGTCTCTCTTTTTGTCTCTTTTTCTCTTTTTGATACCACCGACATTCTGTGTAAAATACCTTGTACTTTTCAACATATGTCCACGCCATGATGTTATTAAAATTGTAATAAAAAATAAAAATGTGTTTGTCAACCTGTCGCCATCCTTTATAATTCCCTTCTTTCTTTCTCTCTTTCTCTCTTTCCCTCATTTGCCCACCAGGGCTCAGCAGTGTTCTCCTGTCTACCCGGTCAGCCCCCTCCGAGTCGGCTGGATGGGGAACCGCTCCCTCCTCTCTGAGGTAAAGAATACCAGTTCTGGGTGTGAGGTTTACTGACCCCAGATCAGGGCTTACTGCCCACCAGAGCATCAGGTCCCTCCAGATAGTTCTGTTGCATTAGGAACTGCACCTCGGTTAAGGGTCTGTAGTCTGGACCCGGTCAGATTTGACAGAATTTCCTTTATTTTCATGTGAGTGCAGGTGGTGGTTTTACAACAAACCCCCAGACTGCCCTAAACAATCCTTTATTGGTGCAGAGGTCACAGCAGTAGCCTGCAATAGTAACAGGCTATTTTTGACGCTCCATTCAGAGAGTGTTATCTCTGTCTCACAGGCTGCTCAGAGGACAGAGGCGCCGTGGCAGGGGAAAAGGACTCCCTAGCCTAGCAGGAAAGGGACACTTGATGAACTGCAGCCAGAATCTGGGTCTCTAACAGTGACATCTGTGATTCAGATGCTCGGGTTGACAGAAATAGCCAGCCTGGTTTTAATGTTGCCACTTCCTTTCAAGGGAAAGTGAAATATTTCCATTGGCTCCAATACTAAGGGCTAGGTCTGTGGCTTATGCATGCACACTGGAACATCCACCCAAATGAGGTGCTTTCTTTTAGTTGTTTTTCCTCTGGCATTACATAAGCCCTTACGTCATATGGAATGTATTTGTGTCAGTGGGCGGTGATATATTGCACTTAAACTGATGCTGGGAAATATGGGTGTGCCATCCTCAGATTGAAAGTCTTAGAAGAGTATTAAGGAATAAACATGCTGCCTTCTCCCGGAGCTAGCTGTTGATGTAGGCGTCCATCTCACAGTTTGAGGTCCTTTGAGTGTTACATTAGTTGCCTAGGAACTAAAGAAATGATCCCTGCATCAGCTTTAAACAAACAACATAAAACCAGGCAGTGCCTGAATATGCTATATTACCCCTGAAAGACCCAAATAATATTGCCCTCTGAGAGTCTGATATTTTTCTATTGCTTAATTAAAAGTTGTTTGTGGGAAATGGTTTGAAGTAAGTGGGCGATAGCTGTCAAGAGTTGTATTTATCTCATTTGTGTCCTGCTGAGTGGAGATATTATTGTAATTAAATAAAAAAATGTACAATAATATTGTTCATTATTGTAATTGACTTTCTTGACCATTATTTGAATGTGATGTAGCTCAAAGTGTTTAATAACAACCTGCACTGAAGTGGTAGTATTGTTTTTTCTGTTGTTTTCACTATTTAATCTAATTCATATTGCATAAAATATGGTTGCCATGGTGTTTCAATTCATGGGCTGCAGGTCCAAGTGTGCATGGAGCATAAAAGAGTATAATTGGAAAAAATCTGAATCTCAATCATGAATCATATTCATATTTGTATTTAATCTATCTTTACTCTCTCCCTCTCTCTCTCTCACTGCCATAGCCCTCCCTCCTCCCTCCCTCTTTCACTTTCTATCACTTTCTTTCCAACCCCCTCCTCTGTCTGTCTCTCTTCCTCTCCCATTCTGCTTTCCGTTTCTGGCGCAGAGAGACAATGACTCTTTTCAATGGTTTGTTTTTACGGGGACTGCAGCCGTCTCATTATTGGTCTGTCACTTTGACTCCCAGAGAGAATTCCTGAGCCAGTTGAGGGAGACAGAGTAGGTGTCGAGGGAGGGTTTTGAAGGTGATTTTTATCCTACAGTAAGGAAGACGCAGTCCGTATATATTCAAAGACTCAAGGGAATGGAAGAGGTGCACCCGATCTGTTGTGTTTTTCCCCTGGAGATCAGAGCAGAGCAGTGCCTGTACGAAGGTGTGCCACTCCAGCCTCTTTTGTTATTGGCTGAGGTGAAAGGGCTTTTCTTTCATGTGTAAATGTCAGGTTGCAACTTGAGCTGCTTCTGGGGCAGCAAGTCAACTCAAGTGTCTCATGACTCTTTAATATAGAACAGACCAGTGGTGTATAGGATACGACATGCACAGCACGCACATACAGACACAACCCACCCCCCACACACACACACACGCTCAAGCATGCACACACGGACATGTACACACACATGCACAGCACGCACATACAGACAGACACAACACGCTCAAACATGCACACACGGACATGTACACACCCACACACACACACGCACACAGCATGCACACACGGACATGTACACACACATGCACAGCACACGCACATACAGACACAACCACCCCCCCCACACACACATGCTTAAACATGCACACACGGACATGTACACACACACGCACAGCACGCACATACAGACACAACCCCCACACACACACACGCTCAAGCATGCACACACGGACATGTACACACACACGCACAGCACGCACATACAGACACAACCCCCCCACACACACACGCTCAAACATGCACACACGGACATGTACACACACACGCTCAAACATGCACACACGGACACAGCACGCACATACACACGCGCTCAAACATACACACACGGACATGTACACACACACGCACAGCACGCACATACACAACCCCCCCCCACACACACACATACTCAAACATGCACACATGGACATGTGCACACCCACGCACAGCACGCACATACAGACACAACCCCCCCCCACACACACACACGCTCAAACATGCACACACAGACATGTACACACACACGCACAGCATGCACATACAGACACAACACCCCCACACACACACACTCAAGCATGCACACACGGACATGTTGTTATGTTTTGCAACGTTTGTTCTGTTTGTTTTTTGCATTTTATTATTTTCTCATCATTACGGTTCATTCACGTCTGTTTCCCCGTCTGTCTGTGTTCCGTGTTTTTCGATATCCACTCCTCGTCTTTGTTATTGCACTATTCGGGTGATTTTGACTTTACAAGTTTTCTGTTTTCCTATCTCGTTTACTTCCTTCTTTCTTTCTAAATACTGTATATATTAGTTAGATGTATATGGTACTAACCTACTAATCTACTAACATTAGGATTTAGATTAAGTTACTAACATTACTAATTACTAATTATCTCATGCTTCTATCTACCGCTATCATTTCTCTCTCTCGTTGTCCTATCCTTGTACGCTTCTCTCTTTTCGCTTTATCTGCACGCAGTTTCTTTCTATGCGTTCCTCCCCTTCGAACTGTGCACGTGTCTGCCTGCTCTTCCAGGTCGTGTATTTTTAGTGTGTCTATGTGCTTCCCAGTCCGTGTCTTTAGTTTCCCCTCGTTATTGTATTAGTGATCCCTATCGTTCTCACCTGTGTTCTTGCCCTTTTCTCCTCCCAGTCACACCTGATTCCTATTGTGTTTCCCTTCCCCACTTGTATTTAAGTTCTGTGTTTGCTTTCATTCATTGTCAGAACGTTGATCATTATTCACTGTGCCGATTGTTTGTAAGCCAGAGTTTATTGTATTTTCCGAGACACCCCTTCTGTTTGACTACGAGTTTTGCCTTCCGATTTTGTTTGTTTGCCTTTCTGATTATTTGGTTTTGACTTTTGTATTGCCTTTTTGACTACTCTTTTGGATTTCGATTTTGTACTTTTCCTAACTCTGACTATCGGCTTTTGAACCTTGCCTGATCATTAAACGTTCCTTTACTGCCTTATTCTGGTCTGCGTCTGGGTCCCTGTTCGGTACCTCACACATGTACACACACATGCACAGCATGCACATACAGACACAACCCCCCCCACACATACTACTCAAGCATGAACACAAGGACACATAAACACATACACAATCTCCCCCCCCCACACACACATTCAACTATGCACACACAGATACGTACACACACACAAAAACACATACACAAGCCGTACCCTCCCACACATGCACTTACAATAAACACATACAACAAGCAATACACTTAAGCATACATATAGTATTTTGTCCTGCATATTTGCAGTTTTTTGTGTGTTCCGCTGACCCAGGCCTATGCATGGAATATCAGTCATGCATTCCTGTTCACCCTACTGTGCAAAGGGTGCAATGTGCTTTTGTCAGTCTGGTGGGTTGTTTTTGGAGGGAAAATGACAGAACCAATCCGTGGCCATTGAAACATAGTGCTGTCAGTCAGCCTTCTGGAAGCTTTCTCTGAAAATGCCTTTTGACTGTGACTGTTGTTTTTGCTGTTCAGATTCTGACCGCTTCTGTACGCCCAAACAGAGCTCCGTTTAACATATTAATTGGACCGGGAGTGGGAAACGGTTGCTTTTTGATGTCTTTGATCCGCTCTCGAGTGTCAGTAGTGAGCAAATGGGCGGAGCTTAAGGGGTGAGAGGGCCCAACCTGACAGATGCAAGAGGGAGCAATCGGTTGCCACCATTCGGCTGTTGCTAGGGTACGAGACGAGGCAGTAACCACCCGGCAATAAACATCCAATTATAACATCCTGTGCGTGTGTGTGCGTGTGTGTGTGTGTGTGTGTGTGTGTGTGTGTGTGCATGTGCGTGTGTATGTTGTGTGGGAAGTGGAAGGAACAGACTGAGACAGTATGTCTGTGTGTCAGTTGAGAGAGATCTCTTTCAATAGGAGACCATGCTGTGCAGTATGGCCCCCGATGCTGTTAAATGTGTCAGGCTAATAACACCACTCGAGAACTGAGGCCTGAGTTGTTCCTCCTGGGAGTGAGTGAAACCTGCCTAAACTGGCACTTTGTAAGGCTCAAAGACACATTGACTCAAGCAGAAAAGTGATGAGAACTGCCATTAAGGCGATAAATGATATCACTGTAATGCACAGTAAATCCATAGACTTTGCCATATATGCTAAAAAACAAGGCAGTTACTTTTAGAGTAACTTTAAAATAATACAAACATTTTTATGAATTGAATTATGATTTAATTAATTATATCAAGTGTCTTTGGGTCCTTGAAAGGCTCTATAAAACGTGCTATAAAATCCAATGTATTATTATTATTATTAATAAAAATCTGTAATATGCTTTTCCCCCTGTATGTATTTTACGTTTACATTTGATACATTTAGCAGACGCTCGTATCCAGGGTGACTTAAAGTAAGGATGGATGCTGCTCTCTAAACCCCAGGATTAGAGAGCAGCATCCAAAAGAGCCTCTTCCCTCTATCAGGCCCTCTCAGTACTGCCCCCTGTTGACATACTGCATGTACTGCATTTAGTTCACTATCTGGGCCAGTGGTATTCACTCTTGCCCTTAAACTGTAGGGTGGCTGGTTTTTGTTTTCACTTCATCAACCAATTCAAACCAAAGATTTCAGGTGAGGTGAATGAACAGTGTAATCGCCTGCTTTAATTGATCAATTAAGTGTGAGGAACAACTAAAACCAGCAGATCCTGTGACTCTCTGAGTACAAGAGTAAATACCATTGATCTAGGCAAACCAGTGTGCACAATTCAAATTTTTAACATATTAAAATTTAAACTTTAGAATTCTAAACTGATTATTTTGTATTTCTGGGTTTTTATTGGGGACAGTGTAAGTCCACTTAATAATAATAATAATAATAATAATAATAATAATAATAAGACAAAGAAGAAGAAGAAGAAGGATATATCAATAATGATTGATATCTCGATAAGTGAAATGCCATATCTATATTTATTTTTGTGTGTCATAAATTGTTTTAAAAATTCACCTGAATGCAGATGTTACAGATGGGAAGTGCTGCGAAGACTGTAAATTCTGACTCGGAGAATGTCAGCATTCATTTTCTGTCATACGGCTGCTCTTATTAACCTTTTCGAATGTACATTTTGTTTTGTATGTTGTGTTGTATGTTACTCTGTAATGTAATATTACTGCTGTGCTTTTGTTACAGTGGCAGCAGGGAGGAAGAGGAGGGGGAATACACCCTCAAGCAGGCGCGGTCCGCCTCCTGCCCCAGCCCCAACCTGCACGGGCTCAGGCTGCCCCTGCTTCGGCCTTCATCTCAGCAACCCTCTCCCCTCCGCTCCCGCTCCTCTTCCTCATCCTCGCCGTCTTCCCAGTTCCCGTCCTGCGTCTCCGTCCCGGCTGTGGGCCAGGCCCCGGACCCGGGAGAGGCAGCCAGGGTCCAGGCGTCGGTCAGAAGGGCCTCCATCCTGTCCAGGCTGATGAAGCGGGTGTTGGTGGAGAGGGGCGGGGCGGAGGGAGAGGGGAAGGAGGCGGAGCTGCACCTGTATGCCGTGTCTCTGACCTCGAGGATCTACCTGCACCTGCAGAGCTCCTGGAACAGCTACATGATCGTAAGGGCCTCCCTTGCCGTGGTCAGCTCTCTCCTTTTATTTATTTATTTATTTCAGCTCTCTCCTGTGGCCAAGACAGGCAGCAAGTCTGGCTACATACAAGTGAATCAAAGGTTTAGAAAGAGAGAAAAAAAAACGCATGTGTCTGTCTTCTGGTTGTTGCAGAGGTCCACGCTCATGCTGGACCCCCTCTACAGGAAGAGATGCAGCCTGACCTCCAGTTCCCCCTCTCAGAAACAATGCCAGATCAGGTACTGTGTCACCTGCTTTTCAGCCCTCTACACCAGCAGTAGGGAACCAAAATGTGACCCTGAGGCCAGAAATGTGGCCCACTAAAGGCTGTGTGGGCCGCAACCATAGAATTTAACTGGAATTTAACTATAGCCTATCTGCATATGGTGACATAGAACTCTGAATAAAATGTTTAAATATAAAAGACTAAAGTAAGTGATGGATGTGCATGTGTGAGTTTGTGGGTACGTGTGTGCATGTGCATGCTTATGTGTGCGTGTGTATTTGAGTGTTTATGTGTCTATGATCGTGTCTGTATATGTGTGTCTATGGTCCTGTATCTATATGTGTGTCTATGGTCCTGTGTGTATATGTGTGTCTATGGTCCTGTGTGTATATGTGTGTCTATGGTCCTGTGTGTATATGTGTGTCTATGGTCCTGTGTGTATATGTGTGTCTATGTTCCTGTGTGTATATGTGTATCTATGGTCCTGTGTGTATATGTGTGTCTATGTTCCTGTATGTATATGTGTGTCTATGGTCCTGTGTGTATATGCTTTTCTATGGTCCTGTGTGTATATGTGTGTCTATGGTCCTGTATGTATTTGTGTATCTATGGTCCTGTGTGTATATGTGTGTCTATGGTCCTGTGTGTATATGTGTGTCTATGTTCCTGTGTGTATATGTGTGTCTATGGTCCTGTGTGTATATGTGTCTATGGTCCTGTATGTATATGTGTGTCTATGGTCCTGTATGTATATGTGTGTCTATGGTCCTGTGTGTATATGCTTGTCTATGGTCCTGTGTGTATATGTGTGTCTATGGTCCTGTGTGTATTTGTGTATCTATGGTCCTGTGTGTATATGTGTGTCTATGGTCCTGTGTGTATATGTGTGTCTATGGTCCTGTGTGTATATGTGTGTCTATGGTCCTGTGTGTATATGTGTGTCTATGGTCCTGTGTGTATATGTGTGTCTATGGTCCTGTGTGTATCTGTATGTATGTGTGTCTATGTTCCTATGTGTATATGTGTGTATGATAACTCATAAGGCCTGTTATTGTTCCTACAGCTGGGAGCGCACAACCTGCCTGTTCAGCCAGCTGAGCGGAGAGATCCTGCAGGAGGGCATCAGCCAGGAGTCTCTGTACCTGCTGCTACAGGAGCTGTGCACAGCTGCGCATCGCAACATCACCGTCAAGAAGCTCTTCTGGAGGGTGAGACCCAACGCCCGCTGCCTTTCCTGCCAGCACGCCGCCCTCCCCACTCTGCTCTTCGTGTGTCTTAACCTGTCTCTCTCTCTGAGCCTGTGATAATTCTTTCAAAAAGCCTGCTTGAAATTCCCTTTAGTGCTTCTATTGTATTTGCTTTATCTGCTATATATTTCCTTGACACATTGCCTATGATTTAATATTTAAAAAATTATTATTCTGTTGTATTTTTTCTGTAAAGCACTTTGAAGGCAAAATGCTATGTAAATAAACATTATTATTATTATTATTATTATTATTATTATTATTATTATTATTATTATTATATAATTATTCACTGGTGTGGGTTCATTGGTTTGTGTGCCAGTCCAGTGAGTTATGCCCCTTCCTGGTGAAGATTCTGGAGGAGGCCCAGCAGAGGTTCCAGGACCCTGCTCTAGGGGGCAGCAGAGATCACAGAGCGGACAGACTACTGTGAGTTATGGGGGTACAAGGAGGAATAGGACCAGGACTCCACATTCTCCTGTGGGGCAGTACAAAATGGATGAAAGTAGATGTGAATGAACAAAGGCAATAGTGAATGAACACTAACACAAAGCTCTTTTCAGTCCTTTTTAGAATGTATTTAAACCTGCTTTTACCAACAAGCACCTATACTCAATACTTCTCTTTGTCTGTTTTCTTCTCCTGTTAACTTGATCTAACTATAACCTCCGGGTGCTATGTGCCAGGTATTTTATCCTATGGTAAAAAGATTGAATCAATCAAGCACTAATGGAGAGAAAGAGATTGTTAAAAATTGCTTGTTTAAAAAGCTGTGCCCTTTCACAAATAGACTATGGGTTAGAGATGCAAAGCTTAGGGGTAGGCAGGAGAGTTGAGTCCAATCTAATTGCTTAATGGCTCTCTGCACTGGATAAACTGTAGTGACTCATTTCCTTATTTGTCATCATCCTCTCAGCAAGGAACAGGCACACATGCACACACACACACACACACGCACGTGTTGTTCAGACACACAGTGTAACGTGCCAGATGAAGAATATAGTATCAGCATGGATGGCAGGTGACAGAGGCTGTCTCCATGTCCCTAGGCTGTGCGCTCTGGTGGCTGAGACCCTGAACCTAATGTTCCGGGAGATGGAGGTGGAGCCAGCGCGTGTCCACCTGCTGACGGCCGAGCGGTGAGACCTTTTACCATAGTGCCCCGGCAACACAGCAACCGGCCATTGAAACCTTTACCAAGGGCTTCAGTTCTGAAGGAGGTTTAACACAGTTTCCCATTTATTTAAACTAATACTGGCTTTAAATGCTTGTCTAAAATATTGTCACCCTCTCGATGGAGTCCTAAGTGGTAATCATGAGATATCTGACACCACCTGGTGGAAGTGTTGTCCTGTGCCACTGCTCGTCAGGGGTGTGTGAGATGAACTTTTGTATTTTTAATGATTGTTATTTTCCGTGTTACGCAGGGGTGCGCTGACTGAGAAGCTGCTACTGGCCTTGGTGTGTGACCCAGAGGTTGTGCTTCAGGACCCGGTGGACGTGGTGGGGTCAGGGCCGAGGTCCCTGCAAGCGGGGGTAAGCGCCTGATCTGATGACATCACTCCTCAGAGGGGAGGAGGGAGGGGCGAGATGGCTCCTTCAGTTAGTACACAGCTCTTTTATGCCAGAGCTTCAGATCCTCATGGAAAAATCATAATATAGCATTCCAAATATAGCATTCATGGTCCATGTTACCTTCTCCTCATAATCTTCAAATCCTGTGACAATTGTAATCTTTATATGCAATAGCACGCATCCTCCGAAACACATGCAATCTTTTGACTGCTCCTTTTACCACTCTGCAATCTGCCAGCCGATCTACAGCAGGAAGTGTAATGGGGGCAACTTAAAAAAAGAGCATGAGTCCATGTCTTCCCTTCCCCTTTTTCACTAATGAAAGTACCTTTGGGGCTAATAAGAGTGCGAAATCAACCCTTAAATTCAGTCTTTTTTTTACATCCTCTATTTCACTGCCGTAATCTCTAGACCATGCAAAGTATACAAGAAGACAATAATCATTATCTTCGACGATCCATTGGCTTCTTATAATATTGTTTTCGCGTCACTCTAGAATGTTATTGACTTTAGCTTTTGGTTACAAACCAAACATCAACACACGGTCTAAATGCACGGAACAGATGTGGCACTGTGATTGCGAGCAGCTTTCCCTATTTACAGTTAGAGAGTCCTCCCTCTCTTCCCCCTCCGAGGGACCCTTCTGCCAGTGATGAATGAGCCTGTTATACGTGAGGAATGTGGTGGTAACGCCTCTTGTCATGTGACCCCAGATGCAGGGCCTGCTGGGAGAGTACTTGGACGCTGCGACCGCATTGCTCTTCGAGGTGGTGGCACTGTCTCAGCAGGTGGGTGTCGTCGCTGCTCAATGACCTCAGATCAGTGGCAGAGGCAGGGTTTAGTCTTTGGCTTTGTTACACCAGACCCTCAGGGCATCACAACGCCTGCAGCAGGAGCAGAGAACAAAAAAATGCAAGGCTCTGGAGCAGATCATCTGCCAGTGCCCACACCTTCCCTTATTTGGGCATATATAAACTGAGCTTAAATATCACATGGTAAATGAAGTCAATTCCTCTATGCCACATTTGATTATGATTTTTTATTTTCCCGTTTTTCTCCAAATTTGGAACGCCTAATTTTATTCTCAGCCACACTCCCTGCCTATTCGCATTGAAAGCATAGACAAGCATGCATACTCAGAAACACGTGATGTCAGCCACCGTGTCTTTTCACACCGGAGTCTTCAAGTCAAGATTGCGCAGACATGAGTCATAGGAAGACACTTCATGCGCATCTTTATGCGTGCACACGCCTGATTGACCAGTGGGGGTCGCTGGTGTGCTATGAGACAAGAACAACCTGGCCAATCCCTCCCTCCTTGGGCGAAGGCTACCACCAATTATGCATCGCCCTGTGGCGTGGTCTTTTTATATATAGATCTCACAACGCTCCTCACAGCCTTTTTTAAAAGTGGCGATCATCTCCAAATGCTGTGAATCTAGAATGTTCTCCTAAGCGTTGGCCTGGGAAACAGTAGTAATCCTCTCCTGGAGGCATTGTGTGGTACTACCATTGATTCTTTGACTGTGTGTTTTTGTTCCCTCAGGCTAGGTGTACCCCTAGTTTTGGGCACACACTGACAGTGGTTTGGGTACTGAAGACCCTGCAGAGTCATCATTCAGTAGTAAGCCCCCTAATAGGCGTGTTGTCCATACGTTTGACTTTTACATAGGAAGTGCAGCCATCATTCCCTACTGCATCCTGGAATTGTATACTAATATAACTGGATATTAATACTAATTGTGTATTACTATTCACCATACCGTAGGTATGTGAGCACAAGCTGGAGGCAGTCACTAAAACCCTGGATGCAAACATCAGTCTAAACAGAAATGGTTAAACAGTTGCTTTAAAATGTGTAACTTTATGAGCGATTGTATCTGTACACGAGTGTATGACTGCAGACATTTCACATTCTTCTCATTAACCAGCAATGCATACGTTTATACACATATTCATTTGGCAGATGCTTTTGTCCAATGTGACTTACGCTGCCATTATAGCAAACAACACCAAGTGACAATGACAACAAAATACAAGCACCAGAAAGAGTAAAAACTAATATTATATACTTAGTAATTTTAGTTATATTTATGATTGGACTCAGCCACTACTCAACTGAATGAAATGAGATATCACGCACCCAAATACTTGACACAATTCTCTTAATATTAATCACTATTACAATAAAAGCGAAGGAGCTAAAAAAAAAACAGATAAATAAATAAGAGCAAAAAGTGCTGTAATTGTAAACCTGAGTTCTAAGGCTGCTGTGAATGGGAGCGGTCCGAAATCTAAAAGGTCAGATGATTATGGAGCCCCTACACTGTCCGATTCCTCCCTCTGCTTCTGCGCAGCTCCCCTTCGTGAGTAACCTGGCCCGTCAGGTGATCTCCCCGCTGTCCGGGTCGCAGCTGGTTCTGAGCCCGGCCCAGTCAGTGCTGCTGTATCAGCGGTGCCGGATCCTCATGGCCTGTCTGCAGTACAACGCCGACCTGGCCCAACACATCAGGACAGAGTTCAGGGAGGAGTTCAGGTGAGAGAGGCGGCATCCACAGCTGATTGGGTCTTTTTCCCTCCACTGCCTTTTGGTGGCGACGCTGAGCCCTGGTCTTGTGCTCCTTGTTGGCAGGTATTATGTGAGGATGCCGTGGGTGGAGGAGAAGCTGCCCCCTCAGTACCCCATCAGCCAGTCCACCCTGAGGCTCATCTCTCAGCTCCAGCACCTGGCACTCAGAAACCCCCCACCTGAGTTCTGCTAATTGCTGCTGTTTGCTACAGATCTCTCTCTCTCTCTGTGTTTCTCTCTCTCTGTCTCTCTCTTCCTTTCTCTTCTTTCTCACACTTGTGCACACAGTCAGCCTATGCAGAGTCAGCCTGTGCTCGCTCTCTCTCTTGCACACATCCACACACACACACAGCCACACACACAAGCATGTGTACACACACACACACACACACACACAAATGCATGTACAAATACACATGTACCTTTCTCTTACTCTCAGAAACACACAGACGCACACACACACAGTCCTACACACTCGCAAATAGGTGCACATATGCACAGTGCACAGGGATGTAAAGGTGGCTGCCATCTCAATGTGTATCTGTCGTACTGGGGCGCCCATACATGCTGTTATGTTTCCCTATGTACAGTAAACCACCGTGATGATGCCTGCCGTACATGACATCACTGTGGGAGAGGGAACTGTGGAGATGCGACAGTCTTTCATCGTTTCCTATGTATGTGGAAGGCCTTGGGCTCAAGTCCTAGTCAGGGTCCAAACACACTTTGGCCTGTGGTCACATCTCTCAGTTGGAGGAAATCTTCCTTCTTTTCCCAAGGAAATTCACAGGTTCAGACTTGGTGTAAGTGATCCATCTCATATGTGGAGGGGTGTTGTACTGCAGTTGATTCTGGGAAATTGGTCTGGTTTGCTGGGGTGAATGCATAGATCGGACCACAGGCCTGCCAAGTCACACACATCAATAAAGTGTTTGAAGAGAGCACAGGAAAATGACACTGAACTGAACTGTATGCACTATACAATGTTGTGTCTTCTATTCAATAACTGTACAAGCTCAGGGCTGTACATGAAAGCACTTTAACCTTGACTTGAATGATGATGTCACACAAACCGTGACCACATCTATCATATGCTATGCTTCAGTTTATGTAGTAAATGCAGTTAGCTGGATGTCTAGAATGCCTTTATCTGTCAGGTCAACATGAGTGACTGGTGATTTATGAATGAAGGATGCAATGATGGAATGAGAGTGGAAGTCAGAAGAGACATCACTCCCCACTCTCTCTCCAACACAGGGCCTTGTCCCAGGTCTGTCCTCAGGTCTGGGTATCATTTTCATGGCATTAACTACAAAACAAACATTTCTGGGTCCCTGCAAAAATATTCTGTATTACCAGAGCTATCATGGAAATTACTTGAAGTTTAAAACCATGTTAAAGTGTATAGGGAATTCCATTGTGCACTTAAATTACTATTTCATTTACACTCGATTTAATCAACCGCTTTCATTTACACAAACCCAACAATAAACATTTGAATATCTTTAGCTTTTGTCATGGTGATTACTATTCCTAAAGCCTGCAGGATAGCCTGTAACCTTTCAAGGGCATAGGTAGGAACATCCCAGCATCAACAAGATTGTTATTCAGATGTTCATCTCTTCAAGAAATATATTCTGTTGCCACTACTGCATCTCATGGTTAATGTATGTTACAGAATATACCATATTGCTGCTTATTTTTGTTTCTGTTTTATGTATTTGTGCTTGTGTGTGATTTATTGTACATGCCACTCTGTGAAACAGTGGAGATCATGAGGAAAATGATAAACGTCGTTCAGGAAATCAAATAATATATGCTTTGTTCAAAATCAAATGTGATTGTCTTGTGTTTGCACTGCAAAATTCCTAAAACTGTACAATTCACAGACTTGTTACAGCATGATCATTGTTATCATTAAATGCTATTTAATAGTGCCTTTACATATCTGAAGTACACTTTACACTTTAATATAATAATCTTTATTTGTATAGCACCTTACATACAGAAATGCAGCTCAAAGTGCAAATACATAAGGTAAAATAAGAATGAACAAGGTAGTAAAACAGGAAGGGAAAAAAAGCCAGAATCCTGAAAAACAGGTAAAACAGTGATTAAAAGAAGACCTACAGAATGAGAAATGCTGCTCAATGTGCTTTACTTTACACAATCATGATAGAAGGGAGTCAACAATACGGTATACACAGCAGAGAAGGGATCAAATGTGGTATCAGAGTAATCGTACAAGAGTACAAGATAAGGCTGAAACCTAGACAACAGGAAACGTAGTGAGAAGATGGGTGGTGATGAGTTATTTAAACAGTGAGAGTGAGATGGATGTGTTGTGGAAGTGTGCTCTAGGGCTTTAGGATATCTTTGATACAGTAGACTCGTTTTTATTCACACCCTCGATAAAGATGAACAAAAGAGATCGTATAATATAATAAGTATGACACATAAGTAATGAGCTTTATTTTATGCTCATAAAATGCAGAAAATTATATTCTTTAATAATAATGCATTGGCACGAACGACAATCGAACGGTTCACAAATTATAATGTTTCATTTGTTATCAGTACTTTGTGGTTCCTCCCTTGGCCATTATAACAGCAAGTAGTCACTTTCTGTAGTGTCATACGAGCAGGGCTGTCTTTTGGGGGGGGCAACCGGTGCAACCGCACCAGGCCCCGCCCTTCAAGGGGCCCCACGGTGAGAGGGGAACATTTAATTTTAATAATAATTTATTATTATTATTTAAAACAATATATATTAAATATATAGGCTATGTTTGAAGCACACTCAGACATGAAAATACATTTATATAGCCTAAATGGTGTTTTGGCAAGTTAATGTTATATGGAAAGTGGCTGCGTCCCAATGCTGCATACGTGCATTTAGTCTGTAGCTGCGTTATTCTAATTAGCTTGAAGTTGTGTGGAGTCGGGCGACAAAATGGCAAGCTCAAACAGCAGAGACTGAGACAAATTGATTCTGCTCATTGAGAATTCCCCTGAGAAGATTTTTTAAACAATATTTTCTTGTAATCATGGATAAGGCTCTTGTGTCACTAGTGTCGAGATTTGAACAAATGCATGGTTTCGTAACTAAGTTTGGGTTTCTATTTGATGTGACCAAACTGGATGAAATGACGGAAGATTATTTGAGAAGGCAGTGTATGGATCTGAGCAACGCTTTGTCTGATGGAGAATCTCACAACATTGATGGCCCGACCTCTTCTCCGAGCTCAGAGTATTGCGAGAGATGATTCCTCAAGGAACCAACACTGCACTTCAAGCCCTTCAATTTCTGAAGTCAATTTCTGAGCCTATATAATAGCGACAATGTAAGCCTGCGATGGGTTGGTTATTATAAACAATGGTTGCTAAACAGTTGCTAAGTCTATGATGTCATCGTGCTAACAGCTGGGTTGGTTGACTCGCCCCAGGCCCCGCCCACCCCTTGAGACGGCCCTGCATACGAGGCTAGGGAACTTCTTGGGGTGGGATCCTCAATCATTCCTCCATTCAGAATTGTTCTAGTTACTTCAGATTCTTGGGTTGACATTTGTGGACTGCTTTTTTTAGTTCAAACCACAAATGTTCAATTGTATTCAGGTCTGGAGACTGAGATGGCCACATCAGGACATTGATCTTGTGCTCTGTCAACCATTTCTTAGTTGCTTTGGGTGTAAAGCATTAAAGATCCACCACCATGTTTCACCGTAGGCATGGGGTGCTTTTCAACATTACTTGCATTCTTTGGACACCAAACGTAATGCTGATGTGCATGTCCAAAAAGCTCCATTTGACTTTCTTTTTTTGACACATCTGACCACGAGACACAGTTCCAATTGGAGTTCAGATGTAATTTGTCAAATTCAATGCAGATTTTTCGGTGGATTGCCTTCAAAAGAGGCTTCCTTCTTGCAACGTTGCCATAAAGGCCATTGTCATGTAGGCGTCGTCGAATGGTAGCTTTAGACACCTTTTAATCCCAAGATGCCAGGTTGTTTTGGACTTCATTTTGCCCCTTGAACCATCCATCTCACTACACGTGGGGGCAAGATACCCCCCTTGCGTCCTCTACCTGGCAGGTTAGCTACTGTTTCCAGTGGCCTTAAACTTCCTAATAATTGACACAACAGTGGCAAGTAGTACCTTTAACTTTTTGTGTTTTTTTGTAGCCATCTCCTGACCTGTAGAGGTCAATAACCTTTTGTCTGATGCTTTCAGGGAGTTATTTGCCTTTCAACATGATGATGACAGTCCACAGTATTTCAAACGTGTGTTCCATCCTTTTTATACCCTAGGGAAACAAGAAACCATTGTAGACCACTGTATAGTTCCATAACCTTCCAATGAACTTCAAATAAGTTGTACTGTATATGTATGAAGATGTGTTTTTGATTGATTAAATTTAAAAGAATAGTTAGGGATATGAATAATTGTGATGCAGATGTTTTCTAGAAAAAAATATTATGAAATAAATTATTTTTTAGCATAAAATATACCTCATTACTTCTCATTTTATACCATCTCTTTTGTTCATCTTTATCAAGGGTGTGAAAAAAACGGAGTCTACTTTACATATCTTTGGTGAAAACACGTAGTTACAGTCATTAAATAAAAAATCCAACAAAATAATGACAAAAAAGCACAGCAATAAAATATACAACATTATATGAAATGATAGAAGATTATATTCTAACCCTAACCCTAACCCTAATGTTGAAACAATGAAACGTTACTATTATTATGTTTTATGAGAAATTAACTGCAGTGTTAATTCATCTCAAACTCGTTCCTTGGTGGCCTGACATATTCTGAACACATCCATTTCACAGACAAAAGGTGGCAGTAGAGATTATCTTTTGATAAAACGTGGTGATGGGGAATATTTAACGGACGGACCGGAAACAGCGTGAGGTTATCGGTTTCCATAACTTGTAAGTTTCATTTATACTTGTCCCGTTCTGTTTCATGGTAATTAACAACGTTATAATTCGAATGTATTAAAGGCTACGTAATGGAGTTGCTCAGGCGGTTATCCCGCGGCTGAGTTTCGTTTGTTGAGGAGTGAAAATGTCTTAAATGTAGAGTAGCTAGCTAGCTAGGTAACGTACTACCTTGAGTTTACGAGAGTAGTACCAGTGTGTCAATCCAGGCACATTATATGATGCATTTCGGAAAATAGGCTACTCCAATTAGCTAGCTGTATAGTGTGACCACCCCATATGTGTACGTGCTATAGTCGTGTATTTTGCTTTAACATTGTAAATGGGTTAGCTAGCTAGCTAACCGCATATGGTTGATTAAACATTATTTTGGAACCTGTAAATTAGGTCTGTTATACCATAAAAAGTAGTTGCTTGGAGTTTGTTTCTATATATTATTTACCTTTATTTAACTTAGCCTATACAAGAGGAGGTATTCAGTGGATAGTATAGCCATTGGGGTAATATACTACATCGAGAATAACAACAATGTTCCCTATTCTTGATAAGTATAGTACATTACAGGACTGGGATCTTGAATGACCACAGCCACAGATTCAGAACCGCAGGCCGAAAGGTGTAGCTTCCAATGATAATTTCTCGTATTAGGTCAAATATTTAATATTTAAGCTAAAACTTCGAGTAACTATCAAGTAAATATTATTTGCGGGCCTGGTCTATGAATGATTGGATTGAAATTCGAGAGGCAAATGTAAAAAATTATAAATAAAAAAATGTGCAAAAAAAAAAATCTTTTTTTTAAAATTGTGACTTGACTTGAGACACACACAGTCTGTATTTAACATTTAAATGGAGACTCGATATTCTCTTCCAGATTCTTTATCACTGTCATTCTCTACTACCAACATCCTAAGAGTCCCTCAGCACAACAAGGAAAAATGTTGAGAAGCGCGTCAACACAGGTAAGAACTGTGTGAATTAGAAGGTGAACTCAACTGCCAAATACATATAAACAGTCGCCTGCAAATACTTGTCTACAAATTGCAATGGCAGTGTTGTCACACACTTTGGAACCCTAAGTAAGGTGTATGGATGGATCATGCTATAAGATGTTGAGCTTCCCACACTATTTGTAGACTCCCTGAATCACATGGGTAACCCATACCAATCACATTGCTCGTCACAGATGCCGAAGTGTATTGAAATCCCATAAGATACCATTGAGATCAGTGAATCTGATCAATAAATCATGGCACCCCAGCTTTTTACAAAACTATTAACATAGTGAACAATATTGTGCACTGTGCCACACACTGTTGAACACTGCATATAATGTGAGTGGTATCTCTGTATGACCTTCTCGTACCAGATACTCAGACGGTTTGTCAGGCATGCGAGCACGGACATGAGCCTCATCCTCGAGAGATGTGAGTACTGTGACTACCCTCTGTACACTGTGAATGAAACAGGAATAATGTGCTATTCTTTCTTGCTGAACTGCTGTTGTTTTCCCCTTTTCCCTCCTCTCTGCCAGCCATGAGGTTTCCAGGGATGGGAATGGCACTTCCAGTGCATATCATTTTGAGCAATTTCTGGGTTACAATTTGCAATGGCTCGAAGTACTAGGCAATGGCAGTGCTATTTCGATTCCTGCCTTTTGTTGTATGTGGGAAGATTTAATGCTCGATCTAAGTAAAGACGTACTTCTTGGGCAACTCTTGGTGCAGAAAGCCAAAGCTGTAATCAGCATAAAATTAGGGGGTATGGCTTGCACTCACTGCCAAGAGGCTTTTGCTTTTTGCATTAATTGGTTCATGTACAAAGCAACATACATTTTGGCTAACTAGCCATCCACATTGTGTTCTGTTCTCAACATTCTCAGGCTTATTTAAGTAGTGAAGCAGTTAAAATACAATTAGACACAAATTAGACAATTCTTGTGTCTCTCATATGTTTTCGCTCTGTATTGACGTACATCTTTGCAAATTTCTGGGTTCCTCATCTTTTTATCTTGAGATGTAGAAATTTTTATAGAGAGTTTTAAACTGATTTTGCATTAACTCTTCCTACATCTAAGTTTTGTTAGATTTGATTACAAGTAGTGCAGAGGCAAGGATGATAGAACGTAAGTAAAATAAATGGCCAATAGGAAGAACAAAACAACGAGGGCGATGAACAGTAGTGTCTTGATTTGGTGCTGTCAGAATATGTTGTGTCATTAGTGGTATAACGGTGGATTCACATGGTTACCATAGTAATGGATTTTGATGAGGGAAGGAAATGGATGCCATGAAGAATGCCTCCCTCCTTCTTACTCTCCCTGGCAGCTATCAACCGGGTGCAGCTCCTGGGTCGGGTGGGGCAGGACCCAGTCATGCGACAGGTGGACGGTAGGAACCCCGTCACCATCTTCTCCATGGCAACCAACGAGATGTGGCGCTCTGGGGAGGGAGAGACCCCACACACAGGCAAGAGCCCAGGCCATTCCAAAGATCACACACATTAACACACATATTTAAAAATATAAAACATGAATAAATAATGGAATTTTTTTAATTTAATTTTTTAAACTTTATTTTTGTGGTAAAGTTTTTTCCCCTGATAAAGTAGAGCTGAAAAATGTAACATACATAAATTGATGGCAATATATTGACCATGTTTTTGGCAGGATGTAAAAAGGATGGGTATTTGTGTTCAAATGAATTTGATGTTGTATGGTAATATACTTTAATTGAGTTGGGGACATTATTACGCACTTTACAATGCAGTAAGGTAAAGACTATATGACTTTATCGTTTATTTGTAATCATCTCCACAGACACTGACTACAGACAGGCTATGCAAGTCTTACAGTGTAAACTGCGCCCGTCGGACTGTGTGTGCACAGAGTTTTAAATGGCTGTCTCTGGTGTCTGATAGGAGACGTCAGTCAGAAGACCACATGGCACCGCGTCTCCGTCTTTAAACCTGGCCTGCGGGACGTGGCTTACCAGTATGTGAAGAAAGGGTGAGTGAGCAGCAGTTGGGCTTTAATTTCTCTTCTGCAGTCACATACTGTACATTCAACATAACGGAGATTAAAAGGAAAAACTTTGATTAATAAAGTGTCTTTTTATTAATCAGTCAGTCTATATCTATTTGTATGTATAAGAGTGTGTCTAAGTGTGTGTTCGTTCGTTTGTTTGTTCGTTCGTTCGTTCGTTCGTTCGTTCGTTCGTTCGTTCGTTCGTTCGTTCGTTTGTTCGTTCGTTCGTTTAGTTGATGTGTTACTTTTGTGTTGCTTAAACTCCTGTGTCATCTCCACCAACTTTTGCTGGTTCTACAGGTCCCGTGTGCTTGTGGAGGGGAAACTGGACTACGGGGAGTATGTGGATAAGAACAATGTCCGACGCCAAGCGACCACCATCATTGCAGGTGTGTGAGTGCAGGTCTACACTCACCACAGGTCCACACACACTGCTTTGCTCTCTCGGGTGGCGTATCCAGCTAAAGCACCAGCTGTCGAAGCGGCGATATGCCCAGGAGTTGGAATCAAATGTGGCTGAGTCCGTCAGGGCGATGCGTGATTGGCTATAGCATCACCCAGGGACGGGGAATTTCAGTCTGCTGGGTGTTCCCTACTTCATTGTGCAGTGGTCATTTGGGAATCTGCAGTCTGTCTGCATCAGCTGCCCAAGATGTGTAGTCCTCCAGGACAATGACTGCGCTGCTCAGCTAAAAAGTAACATAGCTTCTAAAAGAGGCTAAATCTTTGTTTAAAAAAAAAAACCTGCCGCTCTTCCTCGAGCATGTGCTGCAGTGCCTCTGCAAAACCGTGTAGGCCTTTTTCAAACTGTCGAGTTCATCCGTGCGTAGAGGCTTCTCAGATCTCAATCAGGCAGCTCCTTAGATCAATGACCACATATCAACGCACAAGTAAACCGCAGTGTTCATTTCTACGTTGTTCCTTATCTTACAATTTGAAGTGCATAAATGTCCTAATTTTTCAGTATTTCTTTTCCTCCTCCCCAGGGAATTATAAGTGATTGCATACTTGACTGCATGTATATTTTTACAGCGTCAGTGCGAGCCCTCAAAGTATGTTCAGCTGGCTGCCCTGGAATAATTATGCTGTTTATATTCTATGGGGATGTTATTATTTTGGGAAATATTTGTTGGTAAGATGGAGAGGAACAATCTTGAAGGGACCACTGCCTCCAGTCCCCAGAATGCATCCAAGTCCCCCACTATCAGAAGTCCCAAGCTATCATGGCAAAATGCATCTGCTGTTTGTATTGCCTTGGAGTTGGTTACTGAACAGTGAAATAATTGAAGATTAGCTTAGTTTTATTGCATCATAAAAATAAAAGCTTTTCGGTGAGGATTCCTACTTCCGTAGAGGTTAGAAGCAGCACGGACCACCTTTGACTACATACGTTTTTCTCCTTAATTTACATGTGTATTAAAATGTATGTTCCTTTCTTCTCTTCCCTCCCACAGATAACATTGTCTTTTTAAGTGACAACGTACGAGAGAGAGTATGAAGGAAGTCACAAGATTGAGGAGTTGACCGAAGACTGACTTTTTTTATCACACTTGGATACATGGACTAATATTTGTAGTACCAGAATAAGATTGAATGAGTGGGGGGTTATCAGGGATGACCACCCCATCTCTCTCTCTCTCTCTCTCTCTCTCTCTCTCTCTCTCTCTCTCTCTCTCTCTCTCTCTCTCTCTCTCTCTCTCTCTCTCTCTCTCTCTCTCTCTCTCTCTCTCTCTCTCTCTCTCTCTCTCTCTCTCTCTCTCTCTCTCTCTCTCTCTCTCTCTCTCTCTCTCTCTCTCTCTCTCTCTCTCTCTCTCTCTCTCTCTCTCTCTCTCTCTCTGCGTGGTCAGAAGACCCACATGGACACAGTATAATATGTGTAGTCATGTGTCACCTCTAATACTAAACTCACTGGCAAAACCAAACAGACCCACTGACATACATACATGTCCAAATGACTGTGCCTTTTTGAAACGGCATGGGAAGCAAATTTCACACATGACAGGAGCTAATCATGGCCATTGAATAAAGAAGGCATTTTAAAATCATGTTAAAATGGGTTTAATGCAAATTGGTTAGCAATGGGGTCTTAAAGTCCACACACCAGTGCACAGGCCACTATAATTGGCAGAGAGTATGAAACAATCTTTTCGTTATGACAGCATTCACAGCACAGGCCCTAATGGGGAACTGTTCTTTGACAATGGAAGAGTATCATGCCACAAAAGCAGGAGCACACGCAGGTGTTTTGCGGTCTTCCTCCCCATGTCTCAGAACTGTCTAAGAACCAAATTTTTTTTTTTTTTATTACCTGAGGTGACTTCTACACTCTATTTTTGTCGCTGTTTCAGTTCTATGTGTTAAATGAGTGCTTTGTGAAAGCCAGGTGTCCGTACATATTTTTTGGTTAGTGACTTGTATTCATTTGTTTCCCTTATACAACCATCCTGTAAAATTCCCCTTGTGTTTTATTTTTTAAATAAAGTTCAGAAAATATTTCAGTTAGCTTATTTTCCCCCTTTTAATTTTAATATCTATCACTTTATGATATTGCTTATTTCGAAATGGCATGGACTTACCAATTGCAGCGAAAATGCAAGAGGATTGCTTGTCATTTACGTAACGTGTAATTCGTTTACATCACCACAAGAGGGACAGATCGACATCGGAGGAGCAAAGTTATTCGTGGACTTAATTCAAGCGCAGGAGTTCGGCGTAGGCGGTTCCACACTGTTAGGTATTCTTGTCTCAATTTGATTCGTTACAGAATCCTGGCCTATCATACTTGATTGGGCAGTTCGTTTGTCATACTTTGTAGGCGGTGTTATACATATATGTATTTTACCATATTGGTGTTTCCGCGTGTCATTCAGAGGTGGGTCTTTAAACGTTGTTTATCCCGCAGCCAGTGGTGCGTTTTCCCGTTTTGACCACAACACGGGGTTGAGAGGACCATGCCAACGAGAACCAAGCAGTGGCCAATGGACGTGGCTGCAACTTTTAAACACTCCTCCTTCATGTTCAGAACGTAGAAACGCAAGTTTATACTTAATGTATCGTGTGATTGGTGGGCATTGGTTACGAAGGGCGGGACCTTTTTGCTTCATATGTTATCTTGTAAAATTTTAACGACTGCATCCACAATAAATATAATCTGCCCGAAGTATATATAAAGTATTTTTAATGTGTGCCAAGTTTAGAAGAAACAAGTAGGCTCCAGACGGTCAGTCGCTGTATGGGTCTGACGCAACGAATAGCCGTTCTTTAAGCCCAGCACCCTATTGGACGATTCTATCTCAAACTAACTCTAAATCTCACTGCTCCCTCCTCTTTCCCCACCCTCGAATTCCTGTCTGTCTGGATGTGGACATTGTGAGTCTGAGAGGAAAAAAAAACCCAATTAAACGGCGCATTTGAGGAGGATAAACAAAGGCATAATCGGAGGCAATTACAAAACCCTTTTATATTTTCATCCAGAGGAAAATACTCCTGTGCAATCTGTTTGCGTCTTAATATCGTGACCGTGGAGTGCGAGAAAAACTAGCCAGCTACTTAAGTAAAGATACTCACAAGTAGCTATTTTCACCAACTTTACGCAGACGTTCGGAAAAGTATCACTTCTAGGTTTGATTAGACGGATCGGTGGACAGTGACGGGAGTCGAATTCTCCGTGCGTATACGTTTTGGTTGATACTTTGTAGCATAAGATATTGCGTTTTTCTTTTTTTTGTCATATTGGAGTAATCACGCCGTGAAGCATGGATATATTAGAAAGTGGTGAGCCATTTTTACACTGGGATCGAAATCTGAGCGAATTGTCTGAGCCCGGAGAAAACGACAATGTTGTGTATAACACAGTAAGTAATCTATCTGACATCTTTTTGTCTGTCAGTCCGTCTCGATGTGTGTATATGTATGTGAGTGTTCTCTATTTTAATCTGTTGTTTTGCATGCAAGTTAACTTTTAGTTGATGTCACTTATTTATCATGTTCCAACAGTCCAACCCAACAATCATTGGGGACGATCTCGCTCTTAGTCAAGTAGTTATATAGTACTCATGCTTTCAGCAAAATTATCTGCAGACGAACACATGCAACTAGGACAGGTCAGTATAAAAAGTATATGTATACGCAAAATGTAGTCTATACTTAATTTCCATCGCCAACGCATCCGTATTGCACGTTTTAATTTAAATTTAAACAAGGAGTAGTCGTATTTTATCCGATTTGTGGAGGGATAACTCTTTGAACACGACGACAGCTACAGCATTGTCCACAGGTAGTAAGTACGGTGACTTACGTCGAGGCTGATGAACCAGTGTGGTTTTAATGAAGCCTACCCTGCGTGCCTGATCAGACCAACAATTGTAAATTCGTTTTGCACTATAGTGAAACGGCGAGTGAAGCGCTCCTCTGAGGACTTTGAGGACAGTGTAATGATTATAATTGCGCATTTCGTTTTACTTGCATAACATGTAAGCCCATTTAAAAAACACTTGGCCCATTAAAAAAATAAAAAATTGTTCTTCTATAGATTTCCTTGTCATTTCAGGGCTATCACGCCAGCCTTTTGAATTTCCATCTGAAGTCAGAATCTTCAGAACGTGCTTGAGCCCGCCTAGCCATTGGGTAAAACTTACGTTTTGGGCTAAAACTTGACAAAGAAAAAAGTTGTCATAGAACCCTTGACATTGGTGAAGTATATACTTTTTAATTTCAGTTTGTTGATAGTAGTAAAAGATGTATTGATGGACTTTTTCCCCCTTTCTTAATGGGACATAGGATGGCAGTGTATTGCAATGGTTAGGGAGCTGGGCTTGTAACTCAGAGGTTGCAGGTTCAGTTCCCAGGTGGGGCACTGCTGTTGTACCCTTGAGCAAGGTACTTAATCTGAATTGCTTCAGTAAAATATCCAGCTGTACAAATGGATTGTATGTAAAGAAATGTAAACTGTGTAAGTCGCTCTGGATAAGAGCGTCTGCAAAATGCCTAAAATGTCAAATGTAAATACATTTGAGATGAAATGTACAGTAGTATAATGGCAGTGTTTTTCACACCCACAACCCTCAGGTCCAAGTGCTCTTACCATTGTACTATGTAATGCCTAAAGAAATGTAACATCTCTGTACCCGGCATACTGTCCTGAGTTTATGCCACACAAGTCAGCGGTACCACCATTGATCTAAAAAAAGCCAGAGGCAACAGTATCGAAATTATGTTAACCGCTTGGCCTTTCTGAGTCACAAAGTGTTTTTGCTCCAGACTTCTCTGTCCTCTTGGGTTTTAGCACCCCCCCATCACCCCCACCCCCCACCACCCCTCACTTCATCTTTTTCTCACTCCCTCTCTTGTGTTTTGTTGACATGGAATTCCTCACAACAATGCAAAGTGTTCACAGCTGCGTTCACCCCCTATGTTGATTGGACACATTCATATTTAAACACAACTTTTATTTACGTGAGCTGTGGGGTTCCCTCTGGGAAGTTCAATATTACATTTTTTCCCCCCACCTCCGGCCTGGATATCTATAGTAGTGAATTTGCTAAGCATGCACACTGTGTAATGCTATCTTAAAAAGATAAACCTTGGGCACGTTTGCCGTCATGGTGGGCATGGTAAGGGCCGTATAAATAGCTTTTTCGGCAGTGGCCAGTGGCCTCGTTCCTGTAATTTTGCACATTGGTCTCTGAGAGATCAGTTATGGGAAACTTTGAATGCAAGTTTTTGAACTCCTTATGCCTTGTAATTGTCCTGATCAAATAATTATGGTTTGGATAAAGTCAAATCAGAGAAAACTAGCAGGCAAGAGTGAGGGTTGACTTCCCTTGGCGCTGAGTGATGCAGGAGTGAACACGCTCAGTAATTCTTTATAATGGTAAGCCTGGTAAAATACTATATTACTGGCCTGGGGGAAAAAAACCCATTTAACTACTCCCCTCTGCTTTATGACTTCTGTTTGAGCCCAGATAAATGAAGTGAGTACTGCACGTGGGGATATGCGTGGTATCTACAGGAAATTATGTAACATATAGGCAGCAAGGTCCAAGAGACCTGTTGTGCCTCAGAACAGGCACTCTAGAGAGAAAGAGGCAATGGTGACTTTTTAACAAATTAAATGGTGACTTTTTTGACTTTTTTTTTCCGTTTGCATTGTTTTTCAAAGTCGATTAGAGAATACGGGAAGGAAAATGAATCCAACCAACACTGATCTCTAATCGTCTTTGACTGTAACTCTCGTCATGGAGATACCAGAACAGCTTCTGTCTCCGAAGGAGCAGCTAAATTGCCACAATGTAGCGCAGCCTCTGCGGAACATCGAACCCGACAGTCTTCATCACTCTCGTGGGCTACAAACGAGCTGTGTGTGACATAGGTGAACTGAATACCTGGAATCCCTTGTGCATTTGCAGGGCTAGGCTGGGGCACACACTTGAGAAACTGTTGAGGGCCGGGACTGTTCTTAGTACGCAGTGGGTATAGGACAGGATGTCTTAGGAAAACAAACCTTTTGCTATCCTCTCAGAAGAGTGTATTGTGTGCTTGGCGTAGAAGTCAGTTCAAGAATGTGACTTCAAGGCTGTTTGCTTTAGAGCCTCGAGCGCAAATGGCGATGCCGTACGTGGATAGGAACAGAAAAATGAAGGCTTGAATCGTGAAACTAAGGAAAAAGTTGAGCTGTTCCTTTTTTTTGTTTTTTGTTGTTGTTGTTGTCTGCCCCAATTGAAACCTGACTTGATGGATGTTGACTGTGACGCTACTTAATTCGAAGGTGTTAGGGTGAAACACCCACAGCACAACACGCACTTTGTGTGAGGAGAGTAACACTTCCCTGCTACAGGGCTTCCATCAAACGCACGGAGAACACAGGGAGCTTTCATGTCGAAGTCAGTTTTGCGGCGGAAAACCGGCACGGTAACACTGCCGCCTGTGACGGCCCTGACAAAGAGCGCACGGGCGCACGTTTGAGACATTTTCATTTTTCATTTTAGATTCCTCTTTTTTTGCCTGAGATGCAAAGCATGCCGTACCTTTTGATATGTTTCAGGCTTCCGAGCTCTTTTGTTGCGCTGTCGTGGTTCACTGGTGTCCCCCTTTACAGTGGAGATGTGGGGGGGGGGCAGTTATTGAGTAAAACATCAGTTTAGTCACAGAAGCCTGAGGAAGTTTAACCAAGACTTGGCTTCCAGTGGAGTAGTCCATCCTCATTTTCACATAGTGTGGTTCCAGTGATCAGTTGTGCAGTGTGTTACGTTGTCCGTCAGTGCTGTTTTCACCGCATCAGTATTCTCTCATGGATAAGACCCTGCTACATCGATTACAACCGTTATCATCACGTGAGCAATGTCCAACTGCCAGATTCGCTCGAGAATCCTTCCCTTTTGGCATCGTGCGAGCTTGGCACTCTCTTTATCTGTTTGGCTGAAGGCCTGAGTGACGTTACTCTCTTATGGCCTCCGTGCGTCAGTCATCCTGACATTCTCATTCACTTTTCCTACCAGAGTTTTGTGGTGGTTTGTGGTCGTCCTTGGCATACAAATACAGCTTTTGCGCAATCCCTGCACAGTTGGGAGTGAGAAAAGATTATTAATATATGCATAGATGATTTTTTCCAGAAGGCTGCTGCAGGCAAAAGAAACGTATGAAATGGGGGAGAAAAAAATAAATAAAGTCAACGAGCGACTAGCAATACTCTTACAACGTATTTGTGTTTCAGTGGCGGCAGAAACTTTCAGACTTCTAGTTGAACAGGGTGAGCATAAGATGACCCTGTGGTCTTGGGTGTTGTAGTGATGGCCATCTTTTTAAAGAGAAGAGGAAGAGATGTGTGCGGCAGATCCTTGGCTTCTCAGCGGGAGAGAGAGATGTTGCGACATCGCAACAGTCGACACTGGGAGGCACGCTGACATGCTTTCGGCACCCAACGGCTGATTCTTGCAGGGTTAAAAAAACAAAACCACGCACCATCACATTCCATTGTGGACAATGGTGTCTTTTGCACCACCCTGATCGCTGCATACGCGAGATACACAGTTTTATTTCCAATTTGTTCCCTACCAGAATGCATCCTGTGGTGCTGCAGACCAACCCGCGTTCCGCACATGCCACAAAAGTGGTGCGAGCTGAGAGGTTCTGGTCTTGCAGCACAATGCGATGTGAGGCTGTGGTCTGGGAACACAATGCGATGGCGGTGGCTGTCTTCGGTGACTTGTGGCATGCAAACCTTGCTTGGGGAGACATGCAGGGCCTGTTCTGCAGGCGGGGGCTGCCCTGCAACAAAGCTGGCTTTCTTCTGCCCTCAAGCCATGTGCACAGAGCAAGGACTGTTCTCTGCTCCACTGCAGTCCTGTACGAAATCATTCTGGACTGCCCCTCTCTCTCTCTCTCTCTCTCCGTCTCTCTCTCCCCCCCTCCATCCCTCTCTCCCTGACAAGGCTGAAAGGCCAGTCTGTGAGCTGTGACTTTAGAGGTTGCTGAGCGGGTCACCTGGGATGTCAGTGCACACAAACCCTTATATACACTACTTGTGTATCCCTCTCTCCCTCTTTACCTTTTTTTATTTCCCTGCCTGTCCTTTTTTTTTCTTCTTTATTGCGTTTCACATGAATCTATTAATAGCTTCTATTTTTGGCTGTCTTTCATACTTTGCCAGTGGCTGATCGGCTGAAATGATATGGAATTCAAACTCAACGTTGATATTGATTTTCCTTTTGGGTACTCCCAAGTCTGATTTCAGAAAAGAATACGCTGATACCAGGAGTAAGTAAGTAAGTATATATATATACTGAAAAATGTATGCATTCACTACTGTAAGTCGCTTTGGATAAAAGCGTCTGCTAAATGGCGTATATATATTATATATTTAAGTAAGTAAGCGGTCCAGATAGTTTTCCATGAAAGAGTTTGTGTCATCTGTCCTCTCAATGACACAGTTGACGTGAGAGTTGATGCGTCGTGACATTAAAGTGTCACTCTCAAACCTCTCTCTCTCTTGCTCTCTCGTCCATTTTCTGGCCTGCTCTTGATGTCTTTCCTGTCCTCTTGCCAGCATCTGTGTATCCCGTTCAGCCATTTTTGTTGTTGTTGTAGAAAGCGGAACCCTTTGTGGAGAAGAGTGGTCTGTACTTTTGGCAGACTTTTATGAGCAGCCATTATGGTCTCTCATGCATGGAGATTCAACGGTGCGGTATCAGAATGAACGTTTATCATGCGCGTAGGCCTAGTTGGTAAACCTTTTGCTATTTTTATAGCAAGTGTTGCACTTATTTTGTGCAATAATGATGACGCCAATGAATGAACGAAACCCAGAACTGCCACTCACTGGCAGACTGGGTTTTCCCTTCTCCTTTGAAAGTGGCATAAAGGAACCACTGTGGTCTGCAGGAGCGGTCCTCGTGAGCACAGCTACGCTAGCGCCAACTGGAATCGCAACGAGGCATTTTCCACAGGAGACAAATGCTTCAAAGTGTTGTTTTCCGTTACTTTGTTTGATCTTCAATAATGAAGCATTCATATGGCGGCAGTTGTGATGGATTTAGCTTCCAAAATGATTGTAGAGACAATAACTCACGGAAATCACGTAGTTTGGAAACGACACAATGAAACGTTGCGGTGTTCCACAATACAAACCGTCATAAAATTATAGTCCGTTGATTGCAGTCCCATTTTAAATAACAGCTGTGCAGCTCTGTGGCTAGCAAGATTGTGTGACACTTGCGCAGCTAGGATATGAGAAATTAGATGGGTTTAAAAAATATATTCCCCGGATGGATTTCATTTTCATTTGAGTCGCATTTCCCTGTGAGTTAATGGGGATTCTGGAAACCGTCGCTTGTAAAATGATTGCTGCAGATTTGACTGCGTTTGCATCTGGGAGTATCATCTTTCTCACAACCAATCAAGTGAATCCATTGCTGTCAAGGAACTGGCTCCTTTAAAAAACAAAACAAAACAAAAAAATGTATATGAAAACTAACCTGAAGACAAGACATTTGCATGGCCTCACTGCAGTAAAGTTAGGTGGCTGTGGTGTGCCTCTTGAGCCAGTAAGGATCATACTTGACGGCTATTGTTCAGTTGCTGATGGTAGACTACCAATTCAAAGCTACTTTTGAGACGCTCTCTGTGAATGAACGTTTGTACAGTTCGATTAGCTCCTGCTACCTAAGCAATAATAATAATAATAATATATGCCATTTTATCCAAAGCGACTTACAGTAGTGAATGCACACATTTTTCAATATATGTGGTCCCAGTGGGAATTTAACCCACAACCTAAGCGTTGCCAACGCTGTGCTCAACCAAGCCACAGAGAACCAAGCAGTGTGGAAGATGACGAGTAGTATTTTTGCCCGGGCGCCATCTTTACAAGGTCCACGCGGCTGAGGGCTTGTGTGTCCTCTGATGTTCCTTCGTGAAGGACTTTAGCTGTGCCGGCCCTGAAATGGAGCCCGGAGGCTGAGCTGGCAGCACCGGACTGCAGGATCGAGTGACTGAATTCCTTGTTATAATCCCCTCTTAATTACATTTCCTTGCTGACTGGTTAATGTTTCTCATGTGCCCTCCTTCCCTATACGTACACCTTTAGTTTCCCCCTCAACTCAAGAGTGTACACCATTCTCATTTAGGCCTAGTCTTAGTTTTGTGAATGGGAGTTTTGTTGTTCTGGGGATATTATTTATCAGAGGCCGGTCGCTGTGCCATGTGAGCAGGGTTGCGTATTGATTGCACACCAGATCTCTGCTCACGCTTCTCTTTTACATCCCGGCCCTCTCTGTAGCTGGTTAGGAGGAGGGTGGCTGTGGAGGAAATGACAACTACAAGTGGGAGCCATGTTTGTCTTCTACAACCCACAGATACCGGTCTATCCATCCACCCCCCCTCTCCTCTGCCTCTGTTTTTCCTCTTCTCTTCCTCTTTACTCTTCGTAGTTGGCGACCAAGATTTCTGTGCTTAGCTGCACACACAGCTCTGCTGGTTGGCTGGGCAAGAGTGCTTCAGTGCGTCACGAAATGGAAAGAGTGACCATCTGGGATGGACAGTAAGAAGGAAAGGAATTCTTGAGAGGGGGGCGTGCTTCCAGGTTTTTTCAGAAGGATGTGATCTCAGGGGGGATGGGAGTTGGGGTTTGGGAGTTGGGGGTTGGGGGGGGGGGGGGAGGAGATGGGTGGAGTTCAAGGGGGTGAGAGTCTTGCTGGGAGGGGCTGGATAAGACGGTGAGATGTTTTCCAGAGACGTTTAAACTCGCAGCCTGATGTCTCCTGTACCAGATTTCCTTGCTGCCCGGGGCAGTGTGGGGCCTGATTGCCAGTCACAGATTAAATAAGGCTGTAATTCTCATTCTGCTTTGATCTGTGCTCATACAGCTTGTTGTTGAGCTTAACGGTTGTCATTAAACTATCTAAATTTACATCACTAATTCTATGCCGTTGCCTACACTATATTTAGTTCATATATATATATATATATATATATATCCATGACATCTACTGAAATCCATCAGTGTCTTCTTATGCTTTTGCCCAAAGTTATGTATTGGTTTCTTTAGTAATGTACTGTGAGTTGCATGCTCACAAATTATTCTGGCTAACTGCCTTCAACACCAATAGGCGGTTTGGGTTTAACCTGGTCACAATCCATTATTCTGCATTCAGCTTTGTCCTCTACAATGCCTGCTTAGGGTAGAAATCCATTCTGTGCTCATCGACCATCCTTGCCCCAAACTCTCTTTGAGGTATATGATTCTGGTGTGGACAAACGTGGCTGTCACAAGCACATCATTACATTACATTACATTACATTACATTACAGGCATTTGGCAGATGCTCTTATCCAGAGCGACGTACAACAAAGTGTTAACCGTAGTCAAGAACAGTTTCGCTGAAAGCCACCCTAGAGGGAAGTACAATTCCAGGTGCTAGGAGCAACCACATAGTTAAACTAGGACCCTGTAGGTAAATCTGTAGCCACAGTTCAAAGGCAGCAATAAAACAATTAGTGCTGAAAATATCGGCGAAATAATGCCTAAAACCTAATACAATACATAAACAAGTAGACATGAGTGCAATACTAAACAGCCATGTCCCTAAGTTACAAAACCGGACTACAGGGAGAGGTGCACCCTGAAGAGGTGAGTCTTCAGTCGTCACATCATCACATCGTCACAGGCGAATTTCGGATTGGCGGCCACATTGAGAGACGCTGGCCCCATGCTGAGTGCGGTGCGATTTCTCAACACGCGGCTACCTCCCCCTCCCAATCCTATCAGGGAGCTTGACCGGCCCCGCTGACCCCCGCCCTCTACGGCTGGAAAAACTGGGTCACTCAGCGATGAGGCAGCCGCGTGGAGGAGGGGGGGGGGGTCAGTCAGTACTCGCGGGCCCGTAGGTTTTCGATCGTGGCCAGAGGCCCCCCTGCTTGTTACTGCTACCCGGGGGTTAGACGCGTCCTCCAGATGCCTGCTGATAAAAGATAAAGATGGAGGGAACTGTGACATTTTTATCAGTGTGGATAAAGCCGTCAGCCACAAAAAAGGGGAAAAAGTAACAGATGAGAAATATTGGCTGGTATGGCTTTGATATTTAAAAACCAGTGATTTGTCAGGCTGTTAAAATGGAGGCTCTGGACTGCTTCCTCTGCAAGCTTGTAAAAACCATCGCCTCGGGTCTAAAGCTGGGACGCGTTTAGCTGGCTGTAATAGGATGATGCAACGGGGCTAATGGATTGGATGCCTCCTGCCCTGGAACGACTGTGTTGTCAGTGTGTGTGCGGCGCTTCCCGATGTTCCCAGTCCTCGCGGAGGGTGGAATGCAGGGCAAAGTGCGGCTCCAGCGCGCGGCCGGCTGCACGCGAGTGTTGATCCTTGCACCCCCAAGAGTGCCGCCGTACATTTCTCAACAGGACCATGTGCAGGGCATGGTCATGTGCGTGCATTTGTGTGCACGTGTGTGTGTGTGTGTGTGTCTGTGTGCGTGCGTGTGCGCATTCTAGCCATTCAGGTTCCTATCTCTCCCCAGTCGCATCTGTTTCCAGTCCTGGGGGGAAGTTGTGTGTCACTGGGGCAGGACACGGTGGTTCCACAGTCTGTTCCTCTTCTTGTGTTGCACCTCTGTTAACCCCTAACCCCCTGAACAGCTCGTCTGTCTCTACCCCGACACCCCCTGCCTCTTGGCACACACACAAACACATTAGTCCCGCGGGGATCCGAAATTACAGACCCTCGTTGAAATTCCTTCCGACCCCCACCAATACTGTCACCGGAGGCTCGGCTAGGACTCGTTACTGGCGTCCCAGCTGGAGAGCGGCTCCGAGGGTGTCGAGTTACAGAACCCCCCCAACCCAACCACTGCCTGGAGACAAAGAGCCATTTACACCAAGACCCACTCTCTGCATGTGCATAGACCTCTCTACACATTGCAGGGCTGTGGAGATTCTTCGCTGAGAGTTATGTCTTCGGAGGAGTGGGCCTGGTTGTGCCTGTTTGACGGCGTAGTCCGAACTGCTGTTCTGCAGATGGCATCAGGGGGTAATAAATGTCTGTTCTTGGTCTTTTGGGGATTTTAGCGAAGGAAATGGAGGTGTGTAGCAGCTAGTGATTCCCCTCTGGTCCATCCTGAAGTACTCAAATTGCAGATGTGTCCCCTCAGCGTCTGGTTCGACTCCAGTCCACTCGCAGAACCAGGACTGCAGCAAGAGGGGACCAGTTACAGCCGTGTCACAAACCAAGCTCCTGAAACCATCGCAAATTATTAACACAAATATCCCAAGTTCATAGCGACGCGCGGGATCCTAACAACACCGCCGGACTGTGAACTTGTCCCATGTTTTTCTCGTGAGTGATCTGGGGGCGCTGGTCCTGTGACAGGCGTGAACGATGGTGTTTTTGTCAAAAGACGTCCAGTGACTAATCGGGTGACTAATGGAACAGCCGTCCCGGTCCACAGATGGGAGGAGATGCAGGCCAAAGCCGAGGCCGCGGCTCGGGCCCTGTTTATGTGAGCGCACATTCTTGGCGGGTCTCGTGCCTGGAGAGTTGCGCTCCGTACGGTGGTCGTGGCTTGGCCCTGTTGGCATGCTGTAACCGGGGCCAGCGCGGGGCTGTAGCACTGGGAGAGAAGGCAGAGCACCGACGTCGTGTGCTAACAAACTCAAAATAGAATCACGAGGACTGAAAAGCTAATGAAAACCAGGCCCTTTTAAAGCTGCGTTTGCAGAAATGATTAATTAGTGACACTCATAAAGATGAACGCTTCCACTGATGTCACAGATGTGTTGGTAAGGATCGAGTTGCATAGTTACTGTAGATACGACAGAGTAAGTTCTTCTCCACTCTATTTAGAAGAATGATGATGGATTGGAAATGACTAAAAACTGACCGAAAAGTATACCGCACAGTATATTTGACATCCTGGACATCAGGGCAGTGAAGAGAATCCTGATACTGCCGTATTGGCAAACCAGGCAGAGCTTTAATCGCCTTGGGGGACTTGCTGTAAAGGTCAGGAACGGAGAGCCAGTGAACGGACTGTTCTAGAAGGAAGTGGTCGGCCTCACTGCGCCTCCTCCCTCTCGCTGGGGCTCAGCCTCTGGGCCTAGATCTGCATGAAACCAGGCCCTTATGCCTGGCCCCGCTCCACATCTCCCTCCCTCCCTCCCTCCCTCCCTCCCTCTCCTGCTGCTTACTCATTCTCTACGCTTCTCTTCAGCGCTCGACATTCCGAATGATCCCCTCTTTCCCTCGGTTTGTCTTTTCTCTCGCCGCATCGCTTACCTCACATTTCCAGATGAAAACACGCTCTTGGCCTTTGCAGTCTATTCTGTAGACTTTCAGACAGAAAACCCCAAATTACACCCAGGGCATGTTTTCCACCATTTATATTCCCCCTTATTTTGCAGTTCCACGAGTAGCATTTTGGCTAAGGAGCCGTGTTTGTGCCTCAGTATGAGCCTGCTCTGGCGTGCGTTCCTATTGGCTGGGCTACACTGTGTGTGTGTGTGTGTGTGCGCGTGCACGTGTGCCTGTTTCTTCACTCAGCGGATATCTAAAAGCATGACAGCTCTTCTGTTCACTGTGGACTGAGAGCTTTGTAGCAGGTGCCAATACACACTGTCAATAGACGTGTCTCTTCAGGATTGGCTTGAACCAGGACAAACGTACTGGGTAAATAACCCTTCAGAAGCTGAGCGAAACTCTGTCACCCTGCACAGTAACGGGTTCAGGGACACAGTCACCCTGCACTGTAACACTGGTTCAGGGACATAGTCACCCTGCACAGTAACGGGTTCAGGGACACAGTCACCCTGCACAGTAACACTGGTACTTTAACCCACAAAGTGCCCTGCAAGTGATTCTTGGTTGTCCGTGACTTGGATCGGCCGTTGTTGTTTTTACAACAATTAACGAATGCCTTCAGGCTTCTTGCATTTGCTAGTGCTTATGAAAGAGCCATTGTTTTGAGCTCTGCAGGAGACCGTAGTTTACAAGCTTGCCTTTCTGTGGGGGGCTTTTGTTAACAAGGTCCAGGCGCAAACTGTCACGCTTTCTACACCTCACGCCAGAGGGAACCGTGGAAGTGTGCTCAGGCCTGCTCGGCCCTGCTAGGCCCTGGCGTGACCTGCTCTGCACTGCTCAGGCCTGCTCTGGTACTGCTCCTTTGAGCCAGGGGATGTGATTCTCCTCTGGCCCGCTGTGAAATCCTCTCCAGCGCGACTCGCGAAGGTGACCCAGTCCTCTTTGAAGGCCACCTCCGTGGCGGGTCATGCTCTGCGCCGTGCTGTTGTTGTAGCGTCTGTGTTCAGCTGGCAGCGCCGACACTGAGTCCTTGGTGTCAAGGCGGAGCGGGGCACTATGACACTGATGGATCGGGGGGCAGTTCTCCATGGCGGTCCGTGGAAGAACGGTGCCGCTCTGCCCAAATGGTAATCTCTCTGCTGGTACCTCGGTGTCGCGGCCGCTCGAGAGATTAGCAGAATAGAAATCCCTGAATGTAGTGTGGCACGTTTCAGCACTGTAACGCAACCTGCAGGTGTGAGCCTGAGGGAGCTGACAGCAGGTGAGAGCAAGTTTGGGGAATCGCTGCTAGGGGAAAAGAGCTAATTTCTAGAAAGCGAATTCCTTCAAAGATCAGAACTATCTTGGAGGAGGGCAGAGGAGTGGAGGGGTGGTTCCAGATAGTTCTGTAGATGCGCATTAGGGTTCTGCCCCAACTTGCATCAGACAAAACAGACCGGCATGTTCTAAGGCATCGATGAAAGGAAATGGTTCAGGCATGTACAGACAGGAATGTAAAAAGAAAAGAGGGGGGAGGAGAGGGGTAAGGGGGAGACGGTGTTACCTCTCCCCAGCTGGGCCAGGTCTCAGATGTGGGGTTAAGGAAAGGGTTCGTTTATATTTACAGTTCTTTGTAGGGGTATAATTAGAGGTGCATGTGAGGCAGCACAGCTGGATCGTTCTCCGTCCGTGCGCCTTTGCTGTGATAGGCATGTCTCCTGCCCCTGCCTGCCTGCCTGTGCTGTAGCCCTCTCATCCTCTCATTCCTCTCTCATCCCTCCAGCACTTCACCGAGCTCTTGGATGACCTATCCCAGGAGGCCTTGCTGGGCCAGCTGCTCAGCGACCCCTTCCTGTCAGGGCGGGGCGAGGCCATGGACACCGAGGAGGAGCTGATCCCCGCCTCCCCGGTGCCCCCCCACATCCAGGCTGAGCACAGCTACTCACTGAGCGGGGACTCACGCCCACAATCCCCCCTCTCACACCTGCCCGGAGAACCAGAGAGCGATGCAGGTGAGCCAGGGAGAGCAGGGATTCATGAATGGATGGATGGATGAATGGATGGTTGGATGGATGGATGGATGAATGAATGGGTGAATGAATGAATGAATGAATGAATGGATGGATGGATGGATGGTTGGATGGATGGATGGATGGATGGATGGATGGATGGATAAATGGATGGATGGATGGATGGATGGATGTATGGAAGGAGGAGCCAGAGCCAGTTAGGTGAAGTGGAGGAGAGGAGAAAGGGTGCCAAGAAGGAGCGAGATGAAACGTATAAGACGGGGTGTGTCTTCAGAGGGAGAAAGGGACCATGAAAGGGTGCCGTTGTGGAGATGATGGATGTAAAGGTGTCCCAGTCTGCAGTCAGTTATTCAAGAGAGAGGGGCGAAAAGGGGCTGACTCATCCAGAAGGAGGAACCAGACTGACCCCTGTGTACAGAAGGTGATAAGTGCCTGAGGAAATGCTGCTCATCCGTCTTCAGAGCAGGTCATGCTGTCACAGTTAAACGGCATGGGCAAATGCAAAAACTAGGGTGCAAGCTCAGAACCTAGTTACATTCAGTTATCAATAACAAAGTCTTGCTTAATGTAACCGTAAGGATTTGTGTGTGTGTGCGTGTGTGCGTGCGTGTGTGCGTGCGCACACATAAACTCTTGATTATAGATAGGATAAGCACTACTGTGGGACAGGATGGGGCTGCGGATGTGTGTGGGTCAGCCTCTTCAGTACGTGGGTGAGTTGTTTAGCACTGTGAGGTCTGTGTGATCTACTCGACAGGAAATGGAGGGGGACAGAGACGAGCTGACAGCGAAAAGGGTTTAGATTATGGTGTGGAAAATAGGTGGGTGGAGGGAGACAGACAGACAGAGAGACACACAGAGAGAGAGACCGTGTGTGTGTACATGTGTGTCTGGTCGTCCGTGCGTGTGTGTGTGCGCGTGTGCGTGTGCATGTATACTTGTTCCAGCAGGGTTCATTCTGGACGCTGGAATGCTCTTGGCAGAGGGTGCTGTTTGCCGAAACGCCTCAGTCCGCCCCTGTGCTGGCACGAGCCCTTTTGACTCATCTAAAGCAAACGCTTGAAAGCGTTCAGCCTCCACACATTTTCCCTTGTTATAAAATCACATTGCTTTGAACACTTTGTAACTTATTTTGAAGTTTTCCCTGTTGTGCAATACTTTCCCTCTTAAGTTACTGTATTTTGTTTGACTAGTTACTGTAAAAATACTGTATATTTCCATGCATCCCTGAGAATCCATTTGATTTGGAGCGATAACGAGTGAGAAGTGCTGCCATCCCATAAAGCCAACGAGACCGTTCGTCGCAAACCCCGTTCTGTGTCGTTAACGTCACCGTGAAAACCCCGGGGTCTCTCCGAGGGGCCCTAAATCGTGCCGTTTCGAGCGGGGTCGTTGAATAGGAGAAAGAGCGCTTGTCTTCAGCCCTGCTCCCTCTGCGGGTTCTCCAGGGGAGTCTGACGGCGAGGACTGGACCATGGAGACGGAGGAGAAGGGCCTGAAGATGGACCCGCTCCTCTGCGAGCCGCCGTCCCTGCTGCCCGCGCTGTCCCTCAGCCTGGCCCCCGGGGGCCTCGCCACTCGCCCCGCGGCCCCCACCGCCCTCCCCGTCCCTGTCCTGCTCTCCCAGTCCGCGCAGGTCAAGATCATCAAGGTGAGCGAGGCGGTCCGGTCCGGTTCAGAGAGGGACGGTCGTTCTGGGCACCGTCGGGCCACTGTTTTTACCCTTCCCAGATGAATGTACATTTACAATGGATGTACCACATTTACATTTACGTTTTAGGCATTTAGCAGATGCTCTTATCCAGAGCGACTTACACAATTGACATTTCTAATATAATAATATAATATAAGCCATTTAGCAGACGCTTTTATCCAAAGCGACTTACAGTAGTGAATGGATAAATTTTCAGTATATGTGGCCCCAGTGGGGATTGAACCCACAACCTAAGCGTTGCCAACGCTGTGCTCTACCAACTGAGCCACAGAGAACCATTTATTTACATACAATCCATTTCTACAGCTGGATATTTATTTTTACTGAAGCAATTCAGGTTAAGTACCTTGCTCAAGGGTACAACGGCAGTGCCCCCACCCGGGAATCGAACCAGCAACGTCTGAGTTACAAGCCCAGCTCCTTAACCATTATACTACACTGCCAGCCCTGTCTATCATTCATTGGTGGAAAGATTCCTTCTGCATTGCACATTAGCCATCTCGGCTATTGTGTGAGATGTGTGAGATGTTTAATGTAAATATGTCACAATCATGTCTCCCCTGTTGCTTGACAATAATTAATTTTGTATGATCTTAAATGATTTCTTTACTGTATAATGATAATACTGTGTTTTGTAATCTCATAAGGATTCTAGGAAGAGGACACATTAATCTAATTAAATATGAATTAATTCAATACCAATTTTAAATGATGACTTGTTGATTGGACACAGGTGAAGGAGGACAGTGACACATTCAGCCCCAAAATCAAGCTGGAGCCTCATGAGGTGGACCAGTTCCTCAACCTGTCCCCCAGAGGTGAGACTCACCCCGCCCGAGGCTCTCGTAGCCCTTTCCCCCTGTGCAACTGGAACCAGGCTAGCATGAGCCACAGCCAAAGCTGGGTGAACCAGTTCAGCGCTGATTACATTGAAGCGCCCACAACCAGGGCTGTAACACATGACATCACGGCGTATACTGGCATGTGCCCAAACTGAGATCACTGTCTGGATTTCATCTGGAGTACAAGGCTGAACCCCCCTCCCCCCCAAAACAATAAGAAATTCAACTACACTGTATTACTATCTATTTTTCGCTGGGATCTGCGATGGCGTCGTGTTCCTTTGGATGTT
This sequence comes from Aldrovandia affinis, assembly GCA_029706075.1. NCBI lineage: Eukaryota > Metazoa > Chordata > Actinopteri > Notacanthiformes > Halosauridae > Aldrovandia > Aldrovandia affinis. The sequence goes on from JAINUG010000148.1 coordinate 901,868, forward strand.
TATCTCCAGAGTTGTCAGTGGCAACCCCAGACAAAACCCAAGGGTTCGCAGATTGTCGAGTCTGCCCACAGTTGTCTTGTAAGTAGGCCAGCGGCGATAACGCTAACAGGAATAAGCCGACACGGGTCAGCCTGACAAAAGATGTTACACCACCCCGAACCTGAACTTGGCAAACCGGCATGGCTCCAGCTGTACAGGGGAAAGGAGATGCCTGTGTGAATGAGGCCACCCTCCCTGTGGGCCTCTCTCTTACCGCGCTCAAGGGGGCCCTTTGTTCTCTGGCCCAGTGGTGCCCCCTGCTGGTGGCTTAGTCTAATAGCATGTCATTTACACTTTTAGAAGGAAAAAACCTATTAAAATGCACATCAAAGCAAAGATTGAGGCAGTGTTTGGAAAATATATAACAATGTAAGTAATGAGAACAATCTATTTTTTACCGTAGGCGCAAATACTGCGGGTTAAGTAAGCCTGCCACCTTCTCTCTATGCTTTGCTGTAGTGTGGTCTTACACACTTTGCTGTATGAGGTGGTTTTGGTAAGCTGTGTGCTGTTTTGTTGCCCAGGTCTGGAGTCCATGCAGCTCCCACCGACGCCCCCCAGCTCTCACGGCAGTGACTCGGAGGGCAGCCAGAGCCCCACGCGCCCCTGCGACCCCTCCAGCCCCACGCAGACGCAGTCTCAGGCCGTCCTCAAGGTGGCGCCACGGGCCCCCTCCTCCCTCTCCAACTCTCCCCTGCTCACCGCCCCCCATGTGAGTCACGGGCCAGTCTTAACATTTGGGGCGGGGATTGTGCTGAGGTTGCCAGACTCCTGCGTACCATTCTCGGGGGGTGATTGTTTAGTTCCTAACTGGTTTGTGTTGCCCCCCCCAGAAGCTGCAGGGCTCGGGACCGCTCCTGCTGACAGAGGAGGAGAAGCGAACGCTCATCGCGGAGGGATACCCCGTCCCGACCAAGCTGCCCCTCTCCAAGGCTGAGGAGAAGGCCCTGAAGAAGATCCGCAGGAAGATCAAGAACAAGGTGAGGAGGAGAGGGAGGAACGGGACTCAGGAATAGGGGGAATACAAGACCTACATGACTCAACTGACCTGACAGTGTCTCAAGCTACTCGGAAACATCTGTTTGAACAGCCACTGGGCCCTCAGGGGCATTTCTCTGCTGACAATAATATAATAATAAATGCCATTTAGCAGACGCTTTTATCCAAAGCGACTCACAAGCGAATGCATACATTTTCAGTATATGTGGCCCCAGTGGGGATTGAACCCACAACCTAAGCGTTGCCAACGCTGTGCTCTACCAACTGAGCCACACAGAACCACTCGGGTCATGGGTCATGCTGACCTAGTATGACGTGCTTACATTTTATAATAATACTAGTATTAATAATAATAGTAATAATAATAATACTGGATTGCATTTATATAGTGCTTTTCATGATCCCAAAGCACTTACAGTGAAGGGTGTAAAGTCGCCTCACCCACCACCAAAGTGTAGCACCCACCTGCGTCAGAACACTCACCACACATCATGTCATGCAATTGGTGTGTAAAACCGTAGCCTCAAACCATGTATGACACATCTTCCTCATTGGCTGTCCCCTCCCAGATCTCTGCTCAGGAGAGCCGAAGGAAGAAGAAGGAGTACATGGATACCCTGGAGAAAAAGTCAGTTCATACAGAGTTTGTGCTATGCTTGCATGCAGTAAAATAGCATTTCAATGTGGGTTTTTTTTAATAAAAAGAGGCCTCTTCCTGTGAGCGATATTTGTTTTGTGTCCCCCCCCCACCACCCACACAAAAACCCTCCAGTAATTACATCATTATTGAATTTGGGTCATTCTTCAGACTTTGATCTCAGCTTGGTTACTAAAGTTACATGCTGTTAAATGAATCTCCTCCTCTGGGGTTGCTGGGTTATGACCATGCCATTCTCCTTGTGTCCACAGGGTGGAGACATGCTCCAATGAGAACAGCGAGTTGCGCAGGAAAGTGGAGACACTGGAATGCACCAACAAGTGAGTGTGAAAAGCACAATACCGTCTAAGATTTCTGATTCTAAATGGATCCAATACCAATAAAATCACAGTATAGCTCTCAAAAAGAGCTCTCATTCTAAATGAACCTGATACTGATTCAAGTCATAGTCTAGTTTTCAGGAAGAGTTTGATTATAATTGATATAATACACAGATGCCAGTAAGGTTACAGTATAGCCCTCGTGAAGAGTTCTGATTCTAATTGAATCGGATATCAGTAAAATCGTAGCACAGTTCTCAGGAAGAGTTTCGGTTAGGTGCCAGTAAGATTGCAGCACAGCTCTCAGGAAAGGGTCATTGCTTGTAAGTGTCTTGTGCTACGTGGCTGTGAGTGAGTATGCACAGTACTGTAAGTAATGGGCCCTGACAACAGCTATCTGTCTATCTGTCCCAGGTCCCTCCTGCAGCAGCTGCATTCCCTGCAGTCGGTGGTGGCGGGTAAAGTCCCTCGGTCCTGCAGGGTCACAGGCACCCAGACCTCCACCTGCCTCATGGTGAGCGCTCCGCTCCGCTACACCCGATGTGCATTCCAACAAGGCAAACTTTTGCGACAATGTCCATGTTACCGGTAACGGTTACTGCGGAATGATTTCAAATTTCATTGAATTGTTCTATTTTGTTTGCAGTGATGGCGATTTAATTAAGATTGACATGATAAAGAGAAGGAGAGTGATTTTTCACTGCGGATAAATCCGCGGGTTGTTTTTCAAGGTTGGGAACAAATGATACATTTATTCAAATGAATTCTAACAGCCAAGCGATTGGCAACTAAGTCAGCGTCTTCCCTTTTGGCAGGCATTTTTGTTTGTTGCGCATTACCTTTTCAGACTGTTAGCTAACATTGGCTAACGTTCGATGTGTTGAACCTCGAGCTGTGACCTGACTTTGGCAGTAACGCTGCGGTGCGTGTCTGCGCCTGTCTGTCCCAGGTGGTAGTGCTGTGCTTCGCCATGTTCCTGGGCAGTTTCTACCAGGGCCTGGGGCCCTGCTCCTCAATCACTAAGACGGGGCTGTCCAAAGGCCTCACAATGCAGGAGTCCTACACTGCTACTGGTGAGCACAGCCTTCTAACAGGATGGATGAGAGAGAGAGAGAGAGAGAGAGAGAGAGAGAGAGAGAGAGAGGAGAGAGAGAGAGAGGGAGAGAGAGAGAGAGAGAGGGGGAGATTGACAGAGATGGAGATGAACAGAGGTACAGTGATGAGTAGAGAGAGTGAGAGTGATAGAGGGAAGGGGAGAGGTAAAGTGACAGACTGAGAGAGTGCGTAAAGACATATGGAGAGAGAGAAAGGGAGGGAGAGACTGAGAAATGACATAGTGAGAGGCAGACCAAGAGGGAGAGAGATATAAGAGAGAAATTTAGGAAAGATGAAGACACACAAAAAAAGAGAGGCAGAAAGAGATTTAGAGTGAAAGGACAAAGACGATGGCTTCTCCTTCAGGATTTGACTTGACTTTGGATTTAGTCTTTTTTTCTCTTTCTGGTATTTCAGTTCTGTAGAAACATTATCCTGACAAGTACAACCCCCACTCAGATCTGGGCATGTTATGTAATGGATACATTTCAATAATTTTATAACTCTGCAGTTCCAACATGCAGAGAAGCAGTCACGACTCACCCAGTCCCTACTTCTGCCCTTCTGCTCAGAGATGCAGCATATCTGTGTGTGTGTGTGTGTGTGTGTGTGCACGCGCGTTTGTGTGAGTGGGTGTGTGTGTGTTTGTTTAAGGAAAGTGGGGGTGTTTGCATGTGTGAGCCTGAAATGTTCTGAACTTTCCTAGTCAGGGCTCTGCATGTGTTACTTTTTTTCTCTCTCCCCCTCCCTACCTCCATCCCTCTCTCATTTACTGTACATTTAGATAGCGTATTCCTCTGGGTGATTTTGTGTAATGGATCCTTTAGCTCACCTTCATGCCCCCCAAACACACCTTTCCTCTTGAAATCATTTGAACAATATTGATGAGCAGGAAACGCCTCACTCCTAAACAAATAAACGGCCTTACAATTAACAAAGCTCGCCACCGAAGTGCCTGCACTCCAAAGTCATTATCTGTCATTTGGCGTGATTATCGTTATCATGACTTAAAAGCGTAATGGCCATTTCATTACGCCCGATCTCTGCGCGCACTTGTGCGTTCCTCCCACGCAGGCCGTGTCTCGCTGTGTATGTTGTGGTGGGAGTGTAGACAGTCAGTTTTAACGTGGATTCTAATGCCTGTGTGTGTGTGCGTGTGTGTGTCCTTGCCTGCGTCCACAGTGAAGTCGAGGAGCCTGCTGGGTTACGAGGATCATAGTGGCCTGGAGGAGCCACACCCCGGGCTGGGCGGAGAGTACCCAGATCAGTGGGACAGACAGATGGATGCCATGGCGACCTGGCGCTCGCTGCAGCAGCAGCGGCAGGAGGAGCAGCAGGAGCAGGAAGAGCAGCTCAGGGCAGAGTCCCAGCCGCAGTTCACCCACAGCAACGACTCGCACGTGCAGAAGCCAATACTCATAGACCTACACCCACACAGGTACTTAACCTCTACGGTTCGTCATTTGTGTCACATCGGATGAAATTGTGTCCCATGATTGCATGTGATGGAGGGATAGTGGGAAAGAGAGAGGATGGGTGGGTATAGAGGCAAGATTTTAGGTTATTCAATGTGCAATCGCTGATGGTCGCTGTCTTATTACTGTTATTCATATATTTGATTTGTTTGTGCACTGTTTGGTAATATGTAGGCATTTATCTTGCCAACAACCTACGCTATGCCTGTAAACCTTTAGAATATGAAAATGCCTGTATTGGTTAGGTAGAAAGGTTTTGTTTTTATCTCCAACTGTTGTGAGAAGGACCATCTCACCCTTCGTTACAGATCACTGGAGCTCCGGAGCAATGAAAGCACAAAGGTGATAGAACTGGAGAGGACAGTGAATGAGACTTTCTGAGGTCTGATCAACCCCACCCCTCCCCCTTCCCCCCACAGTGTCAGAGGCTTGAAACTCACTCTTTGTATTTATGTATTCTGTTTGAATATTGTTTTACATATGTAGTTTTTTTTTTTTTATGTATTTCTATTCCATTCCAACATATTATACGGTAGTCTTCGTGGATACTTTTATTTTGTTAATATGTTTTGCTTTTATTTTTTTCCATTGCTAAATGTATTTTATATATATAAATATATATATATATATAAATATATATATATATTCTTTACTTTCTTACACTTGTGCTCTCCTATCTTATTTGTAGGATTGGGCTGGTTTCATTCATGGGGTAATTTTATACAAAAATAACTCCATTATTTAAGTTTGCTCATTTTAATTTAACAAGGACAATGTCTGGACATTTTTCTGGGTTGGAAGCCTTTCCAGTTGAAACTGAAATTGTTAACCAGCCTTGGTCTTTAAAAGCCATTTGTCCAAATAACGATTTGAATGCCCTTTTCTACATTATGGGTTGTAAAGGAAACCAAAGAGTCACACAGGAGTCACACAGGAGCCTGATTGGTCACAGATGTGTTCAACAGATCTATTTCGGTTGTCATTAAGCATACACAGGACAGTGTGAACGCCGCAGTGATGAAAACGTTCTTCTCATTAGCTGTACCCGTCTGCCTCTGAGCCACAGGTCCACAGTGACTGCAGAGACGGAAACACAAGCTCTGTGGCGGGAAGAACACGTTTATGTGGACATTAACCTTGCCTTTAAAAGTTCACCGAGATTGATTCTTCTCCTGTGAACTCGTGGGGTAAGGTAGACAAGAGTCTGGTTCGGTGTATGGTCTTCAAAGCAGCGAAATCATATTTTGTCCGTGTAACGTCACACTAGCGCAATAATTGGAATGAAAAAATCTCATTCTATCTCTGTAAACGCCAGGCTTGTTCTCGACTTGGGGTGAGAAAAATGTAATTCTAGTTCTGTATCCTAACACTTGTTCTATACTTGGACTATAACAAATCTCATAGTTGCGTTTTCCAGAATTATTAAGTGCATGAGGGTTAGTGGTTGTAAAAAAAAGTGCCATATATTTTTAGCGCACTGTTAGATTGTCGGGGAGGGTAGGGGCAGGTGGGCAGGCTGGGTGGACCGGGGTCGTGTCCCAGAGCAGTGTTCAAATGGACCAGGAATAGGTCCCCCCTATGGGCTACCTTCAGTGTCCAAGCCTAAAATGTAATGTGGATGTGGAAAGAAAGTTTGTTCTGCTGGTGACTGGAATACGTGTCTCTACAGCTCTGCTCTTTATTTCAGCACAATTCACAGTGATGCCACTCCCTCAGTTTCCTACTCATTTGTGGTCTTGACATCATGGATTAAACCCACCTCTTTCGGATAGACAAAAAAACAACACATCTGCAAATCTGCTGTGAGCTAATGTGCACTGTGTCCAAAGAATGAATATTATTTATTTATTAAATGTAGCATTGTATTAATTTTCAGCATCAAGAGCAGCATTTTGATTGATCATATCACGTCTGGCTGTAACCCAGAAGAAATGCATTTTTGATGTGGTCTTACTATAATGACATTCGTGGATGGTAATGGGCAGTGCATTTTGACACTGTTTTCAGAGGTCCTGTGGACTGCCTGTATGTGGTGTGTGTCAGCTTAACTATCATGCTGGTGAATGTCTACAGTGATCCTATCCTGGAGATCAGTGTCATATGCTTTCGGTTGTAAAGATGCTTTACCATCTTGTTCCCAAACACAGGTGTAGTAAATGTGTTTCTCTTTTTCCATTTTGTTTTCCCTTTTTTTTCAAATAAAATAAATATTTTCCTTAGTAAAAGCATGACTGGAATAATCATCTTTTATTTGGGGATGTGCTGTTTTCTTTATCCTGCTGTACTGAGAATATTCTGGAGAGCTGTAGTCTGTAAGTGTTGTTGCAGTCGCAAAGGTTTTGACACCCTGGTTTTGAGGGAGGGCTTCTCAGAAAGATTCTGGTAACCTGGGATATGGAACACAGCCACGTGGGCTTAAATTAAACGAATAACAAAGGAACGCACTTATTTGGAATATTTGAAAATCCCGTTTTTAAAAATGAGTTCTAATAGCATTTCATGAAGGTTGACACTTGTTGTTCCTATAGCACCACCGCCCCCTGCTTCAAAAGCCCAGCGAAGGCAGCAGGTTGGTGCCTGCAACTGTTCTTAAGCAGCATTCCTCCAACTGAAGGGTTTATCTCCCAAATATCAGGTTTTAGCCTGCCTGCTACATGTATACACGCACCAAATAGGGTACAGGGTTAGGAAGCTACCCCCCAGCCAAACAAAACCTTTGCCTTCAACCCCTCCCCCAAAAAAAGAGAAAAAAACAAGCACAGTTGGAGAAAAATCCATGGAAATCTATTTAGTCATTTGAAATCAGTCCGTACCCATGATATCAATCAGCCCTAATATGACTCCAGTCTGAATGTCTGTCGCAAGGATTTAACTGTCCGATTTAACACGGGAGCCTCACTGTGCTGCCGCTCCGACCCTGGGGTGTTTCTTGCGCTTAAAACAAATAGAAATAGCCTAATGTGTGTGAGCCGGTGATTTGTCATCCTTCCTTAAATCCAATCGTAGGCTACAAAATACATTTCCGTTAAAAAAAAAAAAAAAAATGGTTAGAAAGGGTTTGTTTAATTTGTCTATGCAAGGGAACTCATATTTAAGTTACTGAGGATATAGGCATATAGCCTATCAAAGCCGGACAATTGGGTATTGTAGAACAGTATAAGAACTGTTCTACACACAAGAGGTGACTTAACATGTGTCAAACAATACATGATAATGATACATTGGGAACTATTGAATGTATTAAAGCAATGTAAAGAATCTAATATTGAGGACTAATGTTCTAATGGTTGTATAGGTTTACTTTACACGAAAAGACCACTGAAAATCAAATGTTAATACTAGGCTATTGCTACGACAGATATGTTGCAATGTATGAATGCCAAGCAGGCTACATCCCTTTGTTCATTGAGAGACAGCCTATTCTGTGTGAAACACCTAAAACCATCCTTATGATGTCTGTGTTATAAACCATTAAACAAGCAACTCGTTAAAATGTGAGGTAGCCTACGTACGAATATTACGGCGAGTAAACACAAACACAAAACAA